>NC_069446.1:26250807-26335190 GCF_026875155.1 Cherax quadricarinatus | reverse complement strand
GAGATGTTTAGCGAGAATCCCTAAGAGTTGGTGAGGAGCACTGCCTATTCCCGAGGATATGGGCCTCAATGAGATACCTGGCTTGTGAGTTTTTGGCAGTCCGTACCAGACCTGCCAAGGAATGCCTGTGTTCAACACCGAAATTCACACAACCATTTAATCCACTACAGAAACGCAAGATTTATCACCAGAGAAGACAACACTCAATACCGAAGAATCCTGGAATCATCACTTATCTCTATATCCAAGAACTTCAACCAGAACAACGGCTTCTATAACATAGCTGAACCTCTCGCCAAGAAACTTCTTCATCGCTATCCCACATAAGAATCGAGGAACACTGCAGAAGATCTACTCATGTACTTATCCAATCTCTTTTAAAGCTACCCAAGTTTTTAGACTTCTTCACTCTACTTCGAAGATTATGACGTGCACCTTTCTCCACCTGACCCATCATTCCCATCCTATATATAGCCACGTATGTTTCACCCAGGTAGATCTGTTTGTGACTTGATAAAGACCACTGCGTGGCCAAACGTTAATAAAGGATCACATTATACTGCTTAAGTGTCTATATTTCCATTGTGTCGGTATTTTATACCATTTATTTCCACAACCAGTGTTGGTAGAGGTGACAACCTGTGTTGGTGGAGGTGACAACCAGTGTTGGTGGAGGTGACAACCAGTGATGGTGGAGGTGACAGTGTTGGTGGAGGCGACAACCAAGGTCACTTCAGGTCACGTTCGTAACGACGATATATAATCACTTAAAAATGTTGTGGGAACATCATGTCTTGTGTCGTCAAGTTCCTTCACTCTCCTCAAAGATTTATCTTAATTCCTTTTCATATTTCCTGGTTCATCTCTTTGTTCTCTCTCTCTCACCTCTCTACTTTTATCTTTCGAACAGCTTGCGTTATCTTCTCTCAGTTCCTCTTCCCTATCCCCATTTTTCTCTCTACTTATTCACTTATTTCCCTTCATCTCTATCTCTTGTGCTTTAGCTGTTCATCGTTTCTTTGCAAAATTTCTCCAATATAACTCCGGTTGCCATTTTCTCCGGTATATATCCATCTGTTTTAAAATTTATGTATGCAATTTTCTGTATAATTCTGATATAATTCCTCATCAGTCTATTTCCTTTACATCATAATTTCCGTCATTTATTATCGCTACCTTTCTATTTTCCCCTTTCTACATATTTCATTCACCCGTGATATATCTTCAAGCTCATTTCTCTCTATCTTCCAATAAATATCACTGTATCTCCGTGTCTTCTACCTTCATCACCTGCTACTGTATCCTGTGTGTGCTTTCCTCCGTCTCCCCTCATCCTGTTCTCTTTACCCTCTCTCTCCCCTCGGCTTCGTTTGCCACTTAGTTGATACCTTCACCTTTCCCTCCTGTAGTCTCCCAGTTCAAGCTGACAGATTTCATTACTTTCTGTTAGTTGTGTCGCCTGAGCGGCTAGTTCATCGTACACCCGCAGCTCATACTGTGAGCGGCAACGTAAAAAAAAAAAAAAAAAAAGGATTACAGAGGTCGCAATGGGTCTGTCAGACCAGACTAAGCAGTGTTACATTACTAGAAGTAATTATTGTTCACTTCTTATTTTACAACTGCGTCATATAGTTAATGTACACAATACAGTATGGAATACATTATTAAAAATACATCTTATTACCACTAAACAATGGTTATAATTGGGTTACAATCTCCTCCATAAAACAATTCATGTAATAGCTGCAAAACATTGATAAAACCTCAATATTTCAGATATCTTATCATTAACAATGAGGAGTTATGCTATATCGTGTAAGGTTTGCATTTAGGTGTCTCTGAAAGGCCGGATGTTTGGACACTAAGATACAATGTTCCAGTGTACAATTCTCTGTCCACCCACTTTGCAATTTGTCATTGACATCTCCATACAAACCGTACTGCCAGAGATAACTTACAGCTTAGCCATAATCTAGCAGTAACAACATCTTGCAATCTACTGACCTTGTTACTTTCTCCACAGATGTTAATTCGACATATTTCATTATGATGGATAATGGATATGCTAGTTCCTATCTCTACGCTCAACATTCTCTTTATTTAATGCTTGTTTAACTAATTAATGAACGCTGTCATGCTCCTGGAGACTGTGTGAGAGGAAATCCACAAAAGCTTAACTCTGATCCCTTTCTTAATAATCTGTATAAACCTGTGCTTAGCTTCATACAAAAGCACACTACATTCAGGTCTCAGTCTAGTTAAATTATAATTATGGGAGGGTATTCAACTGGTAGGGTAGTTAAAGCATACTTCATGTATACAACTCACCCTGTGTGAGGGAATATGACAGGGAAACATAGGTATCCATTTTCTTCCCATCATGTACTCAACCTGTATAAAATAACAGTGTAGCTACACCACGCAGACTTTTCAGCTGTGTTGCAGTCACCCAGAATTGTGTAGCTGACATTGCAGTGTACCACTTTTAAAGTGTCCTACAAATAGGCAAGTCATACTAGGGGTGCTCTCACCGTATATTAATAGAGAGTAGTATAGTCGGATATTGCAGGTGCTCTTTCAATGTATGTTTCGTACAGCCGTACACTGTGACCCTTCCCACAAAGAAAGCATCATATAAAATATAGAATAATAAGCAGACAAAAAAATCTGTTACGTTTCGCCCACATAGTGGACTTTGTCGAGTTAAATGGTTATAACTATGATCATAATTTTTAAAGGGGTGGACCGGAAAGCCAGCGGAAGACCTTGGTCATCATATGACTAAGACCCGCGCAGGAAACACTTGTCCTGTGTCCTGACGAACTTTAGTTAACCTTCACGAGCACAAACAAATTAACCATATCATGTAAAGAGTAGCAAAGAGGTGGTGAAGAAGAAAGCAAGGAGCGAGTCAGCTGACACCATCCATCCCATAACGTCGTAGAGATTTTCAGCAGTTTCAACATTAATTAAAGGAAACTGTCGCTCTGACTGAATGTATGACAACCTGGATGAGTGAACTTTCAAGTATCTTGTAATGCCATCCTCCTCCGCCTCCCCTCCTCAGTAACTATGAAAATTCAGGGCAGGTGTGTCTTCAACCTCCAATACCAGGAGAAAGCTGCACACTGGGATGTTCATAATTATCTAAATAAGAAAGATAATTTCGTTCCCGGTTTTAATCCCCGGGGTTAGCCACCCAGAAAACCCCAAAGAAAAGTCGTGCGTCATCGAGGACTGTCTAACTTATTCCATTGGGGTCCTTAAATCTTGTCCCCCAGGATGACCCACACCAGTCGACTAACCCCCCAGGTACCTATTTCCTGCTAGGTGAACAGGACAACAGCGTAGGAAATGTCGAAATGTTTCCACCCGCGGGAAAAATCGAACCCGGGCCCTCCGTTGTGTGAACGGAGCTTTAGCCACGGGCCACCGGCCACCAAGACATGATAATATACAAATCGAGAAATTGAAAATTTAGAACACGTGCAAATATCTGGTATATTTAATTTTACCATCTTCAAATTATGTTTAGAATCTGTTTTGATAAAGCACTTGATGGCGAAACGTCTACAATAAAGATACCCCAGATGTTTGCCCATGTGTCAAATTTTATCAATTTATCTATGATACTGATTTGAGTACTGTGCACCGCAGGTGTTACTATCATATATCTAACATGGGGAAATATTCCCAAAGGGCTGTGCACCGCGGGTGTTACTATCATATATCTAACATGTGGAATATTGCCAAGCTGTGCACCGCAGGTGTTACTTATCATATATCTAACATGTGGAATATTGCCAAGCTGTGCACCGCAGGTGTTACTATCATATATCTAACATGTGGAAAATTGTCAAGCTGTGCACCGCAGGTGTTACTATCATATATCTAACAGTGGAATAATGTCAAGCGTGCACCGCAGGTGTTACTATCAATATCTAACATGTGGAATATTGCCAAGCTGTGCACCGCAGGTGTTACTATCATATATCTAACATGTGGAATATTGCCAAGCTGTGCACCGCAGGTGTTACATCATATATCTAACATGTGGAATATTGCCAAGCTGTGCACCGCAGGTGTTACTATCATATATCAAACCATGTGGAATATTGCCAACTGTGCACCGCAGGTGTTACTATCACATATCTAACATGTGGAATATTCCCAAAGCTGTGCACCGCAGGTGTTTACTATCACTAACATGTGGAATATTGCCAAGCTGTGCACCGCGGGTTTTTACTATCATATATCTAACATGTGGAATATTGTCAAGCGTGCACCGCAGGTGTTACTATCATATATCTAACATGTGGAATATTGTCAAGCTGTGCACCGCAGGTGTTATTATCATAATCTAACATGTGGAATTTTGCCAACTGTGCACCGCAGGTGTTACTATCATATATCTAACATGTGGAATTTGCCAAGCTGTGCACCGCAGGAGTTACTATCATATATCTAACATGTGGAATATGCCAAGCTGTGCACCGCAGGTGTTACTATCACATATCTAACATGGGGAAATATTGCCAAGCTGTGGCACCGAAAGGTGTTACTATCACTAACATGTGGAATATTGCCAAGTTGTGCACCGCAGGTGTTTACAAATCATATATCTAACATGTGGAAAAATTGCCAAGCGTGCACCGCGGGTTTTTACTATCATATATCTAACATGTGGAATATTGCCAGCTGTGCACCGCAGGTGTTACTATCATATATCTAACATGTGGAATATTGCCAAGCTGTGCACCGCAGGTGTTTACTATCATATATCAACATGTGGAATATTGCCAAGCTGTGCACTGCAGGTGTTACATCATATATCTAACATTTTGGAATATTGCCAAGCTGTGCACCGCAGGTGTTACTATCATAATCTAACATGTGGAATATTGCCAAGCTGTGCACCGCAGGTGTTACTATCATATATCTAACATGGGGAATATTGCCAAGCTGTGCCCCGCAGGTGTTACTATCATATATCTAACATGTGGAATATTGTCAAGCTGTGCACCGCAGGTGTTACTATTCATATATCTAACATGTGAATATTGCCAAAGCTGTGCACCGCGGGTGTTACTATCATATATCTAACATGTGGAATATTGCCAAGCTGTGCACCGCAGGTGTTAAACTATCATAATCTAACATGTGGAATATTGCCAAGCTGTGCACCGCAGGTGTTACTATCATATATCTAACATGGGGAATATTGCCAAGCTGTGCACCGCAGTGTTACTATCATATACCCTAACATGGGGAATATTGCCAAGCTGTGCACCGCAGGTGTTACAAATCTATATATCTAACATGTGGAATATTGCCAAGCTGTGCACCGCAGGTGTTACTACATATATCTAACATTTTGGGAAAATATTGCCAAGCTGTGCACCGCAGTGTTACTATCAATATCTAACATGTGGAATATTGCCAAGCTGTGCACCGCAGGTTTTTACTATCATATATCTAACATGTGGAATATCTAGCTGCTAAAATATATTAAAAATAAGACTTTTATTCGTTCAGTAATTTTTTAAAAACCCACAAAAACTGTGCTGATGAGAGGAAGTACTGTGTTTTTTGAGAGGAAGTACTGTGTTGATGAGAGGAAGTACTGTGTTGATGAGAGGAAGTACTGTGTTGATGAAGAAGTACGTTTTGAAGAGAGAAGTACTGTGTTGATGAGAGGAAGTACTGTGTTGATGAGAGGAAGTACTGTGTTTGATTGAGAGGAAGTAATGTGTTGATGAGAAGTCCTGAGGACTTCACACCACCGTCTATTTCTCTTAAAAAAAGTTTCTGTTCTATCTTTCACACTAGAGCTAGTATCACAAAATATAATGAAAGTGTTTTTAAAAAGAAAGCTTCCTCAGAAATTAATTGTGTTATAAAAAAGGGAAAGGGAATGTAGTATACACAGGTGTGGTGGTCAGTCATTCTTCTGGTCTCGCTCTGATAAACTTATCTCAGGACGAACATCACCCCCAAAGGCTGTTGCTGCCACTGCAACTGTGAGGCACTGATGGAGCGAGGCAGTGATGGGGCGAGGCAGTTTATGAAGCGAGGCAGTGATGGGCGAGGCAGGATGGGGCGAGGCAGTGATGAAGCGAGGCCCGTGATGGAGCGAGGCCAGTGATGAAGCGAGGCAGTGAATGGGGCGAGGCAGTGATGGAGCGAGGCAGTGATGAAGCGAGGCAGTGATGGAGCGAGGCAGTGATGGAGCGAGGCAGTTGATGAAACGAGGCAGTGATGAAGCGAGGCAGTGATGGAGCGAGGCAGTGATGGAGCGAGGCAGTGATGGAGCGAGGCAGTGATGGAGCGAGGCAGTGATGGAGCGAGGCAGTGATGGAGCGATGCAGTGATGAAGCGAGGCAGTGATGAAGCGAGGCAGTGATGTAGCGAGGCAGTGATGAAGCGAGGCAGTGATGGAGCGAGGCAGTGATGGAGCGAGCAGTGATGGAAACGAGCAGTGATGAAGCGAGGCAGTGATGGGGCGAGGCAGTGATGGAGCGAGGCAGTGATGGAGGGGAGGGAGTGATGAGCGAGGCAGTGATGACGAGGCAGTGATGAGAGCGAGGCAGTGACGGAGCGAGGCAGTGACGGAGGGGGAGGCAGTGATGGAGAGAGGTAGTGACGGAGCGAGGCAGTGACGGAGCGAGGCAGTGATGGAAGCGAGGCAGTGATGGACGAGGCAGTGATGGAGCGAGGCAGTGATGGAGCGAGGCAGTGATGGAGCAAGGCAGTGATGGAGCGAGCAGTGATGGAGCGAGGCAAGTGATGAAGCGAGGCAGTGATGGAGCGAAAGGCAGTGATGGAGCGAGGCATGATGAAGCGAGGCAGTGATGGACGTTGTAGTGAGGGAGCGAGGCAGTGATGAAGCGAGGCAGTGGGTGGAGCGAGGCAGTGATGGAGCGAGGCAGTGATGAGCGAGGCAGTGATGGAGCGAGGGAGTGATGGGGCGGGCAGTGATGGAGCGAGGCAGTGATGGAGCGAGGCAGTGATGGAGCAGGCAGTGATGGAGCGAGGCAGTGATGGAGTGAGGCAGTGAATGGAGCGAGGCAGTGATGGAGCGAGGCAGTGATGAGCGAGGCAGTGATGAAGCGAGGCAGTGATGGAACGAGGCAGTGATGGAGTGAGGCAGTGATGGAGCGAGCAGTGATGGAGCAAGGCAGTGATGGAGCGAAGGCAGTGATGGAGCGAGGCAGTGATGGAGCGAGGCAGTGATGAAGCAAGGCAGTAAGGAGCGAGGCAGTGATGAGAAGGGAGTAATGGAGCGAGGCAGTGATGGGGCGAGGCAGTGATGGAGCGAGGCAGCGATGAAGCGAGGCAGTGATGAAGGCGAGGCAGTGATGGAGGGGAGGCAGTGATGGAGTGAGGCAGTGATGAAGCAAGGCAGTGATGGAGCGAGGCAGTGGGTGGAGTGAGGAGTGATGGAGCGAAAGGGAGTGATGAAGCGAGGCAGTGATGGAGCGAGGCAGTGATGAAGCGAGGCAGTGATGGAGCGAGGCAGTGATGGAGCGAGCAGTGATGGAGCGAGGCAGTGATGGAGCGAGGCAGAGATGAAGCGAGGCAATGATGAACGAGGCAGTGATGGAGCGAGGCAGTGATGGGGCGAGGCAGTGATGAAACGAGCAGTGATGAAACGAGGCAGTGATGGAGGCAGTGATGGAACGAGGGAGTGATGGGGCGAGGCAGTGATGAAGCGAGGAAGTGATGGAGCGAGGCAGTGATGAAGCGAGGCAGTGATGGAGCGAGGCAGTGATGGAGGAGGCAGTGATGAACGAGGCAGTGATGAAGCGAGGCAGTGATGGAGCGAGGCAGTGATGAAACGAGCAGTGATGGGGCGAGGGAGTGATGAAGCAGGGCAAATGATGGAGCGAGGCAGTGATGGAGCGAGGCAGAGATGGAGCGAGGCAGTGATGGAGCGAGGCAGTGATGAAGCGAGGCAGTGATGAAGCGAGGGGAGTGATGGAGGCAGGATGGAGCGAGGCAGTGATGGAGCGAGGCATGATGGAGCGAGGCAGTGATGGAGCGAGGGAGTGATGGAGCGAGGCAGTGATGGAGCGAGGCCCGTGATGAAGCGAGGCAGTGATGAAGCGAGGCAGTGATGAAGCGAGGCAGTGATGGAGCGAGGCAGTGAGGAGCGAGGCAGTGATGGACGAGGCATGTGGAGCGAGGCAGTGATGGAGCGAGGCAGTGATGGAGCGAGGGAGTGATGGAGCGAGGCAGTGATGAAGCGAGGCCAGTGATGAAAGCGAGGCAGTGATGGGGCGAGGCAGTGATGGGAGCGAGGCAGTGGGTGAAGTGAGGCAGTGAAGCGAGGGAGTGATGGAGCGAGGCAGTGATGGAGCGAGGCAGGATGAAGCGAGGCAGTGATGAAGCGAGCAGTGATGGAGCGAGGCAGTGATGGAGCGAGGCAGTGATGAAGCGAGGCAGTGATGGAGTGAAAGGCAGTGATGGAGTGAGGCAGTGATGGAGCGAGGCAAATGATGACGAGGCAGTGATGGAGCGGGGCAGTGATGGAGCGAGGCAGTGATGAAGCGAGGCAGTGATGGAGCGAGGCAGTGATGGAGCGAGGCAGTGATGAAGCGAGGCAGTGATGAAGCGAGGCAGTGGGTGGAGCCGAGGCAGTGATGAAGCGAGGCAGTGATGGAGCGAGGCAGTGATGAAGCGAGGCAGTGATGGAGCGAGGCAGTGATGGAGCAGGCAGTGATGGAGCGAGGCAGTGATTTAAGCGAGGCAGTGATGAAGCGAGGCAGTGATGGAGCGAGGCAGTGATGGAGCGAGGCAGTGATGAAGCGAGGCAGTGAAGCGAGGCAGTGATGGAGCGAGGCAGTGATGAAGCGAGGCAGTGATGAAGCGAGGCAAATGATGAAGCGGAGGCAGTGAAGGAGCGAGGCAGTATGGAGCGAGGCAGTGATGAACGAGGCAGTGAAGGAGTGAGGCAGTGATGGGGTGAGGCAGTGATGGAGCGAGCAGTGATGAAGCGAGGCAGTGATGGAGCGAGGCAGTGATGGAGCGAGGCAGTGATGAAGCGAGGCAGTGATGAAGCGAGGGAGTGATGGAGCGAGGCAGTGATGAAGCGAGGCAGGTGGGTGAGCGAGGCAGTGATGAAGCGAGGCAGTGAGGAGCGAGGCAGTGATGGAGCGAGCAGTGATGGAGCGAGGGAGTGATGAAGCGAGGGAGTGATGAAGCGAGGCAGTGATGGAGCGAGGCAGTGATGGAGCGAGGCAGTGATGAAGCGAGGCATGAAAGGGGGCAGTGAGGAGGCGAGGGAGTGATGGAGCGAGGCAGTGATGAAGCGAGGCAGTGATGAAGCGAGGCAGTGATGGAGCGAGGCAGTGATGGAGCGAGGCAGTGATGAAGCGAGGCAGTGATGGAGTGGGGGCAGTGTGAGTGAGGGAGTAATGGGGCGAGGCAGTGATGGATGAGGCAGTGATGGAAGCGAGCAGTGATGGAGCAGAGCATGAAAGGAGCGAGGCAGTGATGGAGCGAGGCCCGTGATGAAGCGAGGCAGTGATGGAGCGAGCAGTGATGGAGTGAGGGAGTGATGGAGTGAAGGCAGTGATGAAGCGAGGCAGGGGATGAAGCGAGGCAGTGATGGAGCGAGGCAGTGATGGGACGTTGTAGTGAGGGAGCGAGGCAGTGATGAAGCCGAGGCAGTGATGAAGCAGGCAGTGATGGAGCAGGCAGTGTGAAGCGAGGCAGTGATGAAGCGAGGCAAATATGTATGAGGCAGTGATGAAGTGAGGGATGATGGAGCGAGGCAGTGAAGGGATGTTGAGTGAGGGAGCAGGGAGTGATGAAGGAGGCAGTGATGAGCGAGCAGTGATGGAAGCGAGGCAGTGATGAAGCGAGGCAGTGATGAAGCAGGCAGTGATGAAGCGAGGCAAGTTTATGTAGTGAGGCAGTGATGAAGCGAGCAGTGAGGACGAGGCAGTGATGGACGAGCAGTGATGAAGCGAGGCAGTGATGAAGCAGGCAGTGATGGAGCAGTGATGGAGCGAGGCAGTGATGGAGCAGCAGTGATGAAGCGAGCAGTGATGGAAACGAGGCAGTGATGAAGCGAGGCAGTGATGAAGCGAGGCAGTGATGAGCGAGGCAGTGATGGAGCGAGCAAATGATGAAGCGAGGCAGTGATGGAGGAGGCAGTGATGGAGCGAGGCAGTGATGGAGCGAGGCATTGATGGAGCGAGGCAGTGATGGATGGAGCAGTGATGGAGCAGCCCGTGATGGAGCGAGGTGATGGAGCGAGGAGTGATGAAACAAGGGAGTGATGGAGCGAGTGCAAATGATGGGGTGAGGTAGTGATGATGAGGCAGTGATGAAGCGAGGCGTGATGAAGCGAGGCAGGATGGAGCGAGGCAGTGATGGAGCGAGGCCAGTGAGGAGCAAGGCAGTGATGGGGCGAGGCCCGTGATGGAGGAGGCAGGGAGCGAAGGCAGTGATGGAAGCGAAGGCAGTGGTGTGAGGCAGTGATAGCGAGTGCAGTGATTGAGTGAGCACGGAGGAACAGTGATGGAGCGAGCCAGTGAAGAGCGAGGCAGTGATGGAGCGAAGTGTGACGAGGCAGTGATTGAGCGAGGCAGTGATGAAAGGGGGCATTTATGGGGCGAGGCAGTGATGGAGTGAGGTAGTGATGGAAGTGAGGCATGTTTAACGAGGCAGTGATGAAGCGAGGCCAGTGATGGAGAGGGAGTGATGGGACGTTTTTAGTGGGGACGAGGCAGTGATGAGCGAGGCATGATGGAGTGAGGCAGTGTGGAGCGGGAAATGATGGAGCGAGCATGATGGGACGTTGTAGAGAGCGGGCAGTGATGAAGCGGCAGTGATGAAGCGAGCAGTGTGGAGCGAGGCATGATGAAGCGAGGCCAGTGATGAAGCGAGCAGTGATGTAGTGAGGCAGTGATGAAGTGATGGAGCGAGGCCCGTATGGGACGTTGTAGTGAGGGGGAGGCAGTGATGGAGCGAGGCAGTGATGGGTGAGGCAGTGGGCAAGGATGAGCGAGGCAGTGATGGAGTGAGGCCAGATGAAGCGAGGCAAATGAGGGGGGAGGGAGTGATGAAACGGGCAGTGATGGGCGGAGGCAGTGATGAAGGAGCAGTGATAGCGGGCAGGTGGAAACGAGGCAGTGATGGGACGTTGTAGGAGGGGGGGAGGCATATGAGGCAGGCAGTGATGGAGTGAGGCAGTGATGGAGCGAGGAAGTGATGGGCGAGCAGGATGGACGTTGTAGTGAGGACGAGGCAGTGATGAAGCGAAGGCAGTAAGAAGCGACAGTGGGGTAGTGAGGCAGGATGAAGCGAGGCATAATGTAGTGGGCAGTGATGAAGTGAGGCAGTGATGGAGCGGGCAGTGAAGGACGTTTAGTGAGGAGCGAGGCAGTGTGAAGCGAAGCAGTGATGGAGCCCAGGCGTGATGAAGCGAAAGGGAGTGTGGAAGCGAGGCAGTGATGTAGGAGGCAGTGATGAAAGTGAGGCAGTGATGGAAGCGAGCATGATGGGACGTTGTAGTGATGGGAGCGAGGCAGTGATGGAGCGAGGCGTGATGAGTGAGCAGTGATGGAGCAGGCAGTGATGGAGTGAGGCAGTGAGGCAGTGATGGGGCGGGCAGTGAGGGGCGAGGCTGTGATGGAGTTGTAGTGAGGGAGGAGGCATGATGAAGCGAGGCAGTGACGAGCGAGCAGTGAGGGACGTTGTAGTGAGGAGCGAGGCAGTGATGAAAAACGAGGCAGTGATGAAGCGAGGCTGATGAAGCGAGGCATACGGAGCGAGCAGTGATGGACGTTTGTAGTGAGGAGCGAGGCAGTGATTAAGCGAGGCAGGTGATGGGACGTTGTAGTGAGGAGCGAGGAGTGATAAGCGAGGCATGATGAAGCGAGGCAGTGATGGACGTTGTAGTGAGGGAGCGAGGCAGTGAGAAGCGAGGCAGTGATGAGCGAGGCATGATGAGCGAGGCAGTGATGGATTGTAGTTTGGGAGCGAGGCAGTATGAAGCGAGCAGTGATGAAACGAAGCAGTGATGAAGCGAAAGGGAGTTGAAGAGGCAGTGATGGGACTTGTAGTGGGGACGAGGCAGTGATAAGGAGGCAGTGATAACGAGGCAGTGATGAAGCGAGGCGTTTATGAAGCGAGCATGATGGGACGTTGTAGTGAGGGAGCGAGGCAGTGATGAACGAGGCGTGATGAAGCGAGGCAGTGAATGAACGAGCAGTGATGAAGCGAGGCAGTGATGAAGCGAGGCCGTGATGAAGCGAGGCAGTGATGGAGCGAGGCAGTGATAAGCGAGGCAGTGATGGAGCGATGCATGATGGAGCAAGGGAGTGATGGACTTGTAGTGAGGGAGCGATGCGTAGGAAGGGCGATGCAGTGATAAAGCGAGGCAGTGATGTTTGCGAGGCAAATATTGAGCGATTGAGTGATGAAGCAGGCAGTCATGAAGCGAGGCAGTCATGAAGCGAGGCATGATGGTACGTTGTAGTGAGGAGCCCAGGCAAATGATTAAGCGAGTCAGTGATAGCGAGCAGTATGAAGCGAGGCAGTGATGAGCGATGCATGATTGAAGCGAGGCATTGATGAAGCGAGGCATGATGTAGTGAGGCAGTGATTTAAGTGAGGCAGTGATGGAGCAGGCATGATGGGACGTTGTAGGAGGAGGAGGCAGTTTATGGAGGAGCAGTGATGGATGAGGCAAGTTAGGCAGGATGGAAACGAGGCAGTGATGGAGTGAGGCAGTGATGAAGCGAGGCAGTTATGAAGCGAGGCATCAGAAGCGAGGCAGTTCAGAAGCGAGGCAGTCATGAACGAGGCAGTGAGGGGCGTTGTAGTGAGGAGCGAGCAGTGATGAACAGGCAGTGATGGATGCGAGCAGTGATGAAGCGAGGCAGTGATGGAAGCGATGCAGTGATGGAGCGACGCATGATGAAACGAGGGAGTCAAAGAAGCAGGCAGTCATTTAAGCGAGGCAGTCATGAAAACGAGGGAAGATGTGCGAGGCATGATGGAGCGATCAGTGATGAAGCGAGGCAGTGTGAAGCGAGGCAGTGATGAAGCGAGGCATTTTTGAAGCAGGGCATCATGAAACGGCAGTGATGGGACGTTGTAGTGAGGGAGCGACGCAGATTAAGCGAGCATGATAAGCGATGCAGGTGGGCTGAGGCAGTGATGGGACGTTGTATGAGGGGGGATGAGTAGGAGCGATGCAGTGATGAAGCGAGGGCCCGTGATGTTGCGAGGGAGTGATGGAGCGGATGCCCGTGATGGAAACGAGGCAGTGATGTTGCGACAGTGTGGAGCGATGCAGTGGGTGGGGCGAGGGCAGTGACGGGGGTTGTAGTGATGGGGCAGGCAGTGATGGAGCGAGGCAGTGAGGAGGAGGGAGTGAGGAGTGGGCAGTGGGTAAAGCAGTGATGAGGAAGGAAGGACTGGAAAAATGCAGTGAAAAGACAGTGGTGAAAAAGACAAAATGGGGAAAGAGGTATTTACGGAACAAGACAATGATGGAACAAAGTGGTGATGGGAAAAAGACTGATGGAACAATTGGTGATGGAACAAGACAGTGATGGGAAAAAAGGTGGGGACGGAACAAACAGTGATGGAAAAAGGGGTGATGGAAAAAAGCAGTGAAGGAACAATGTGGGGTGGAACAAGACAGTGATGGGAAAAAGGTGGTGACGGGAAAAAGACATGATGGAACAAGGTTGTGGGGAAAAAGACAGTGAGGGGCAAGGTGATGGGAACAAGATGTGATGGAACAAGACTATGGAACAATTGGTGGGGAAAAAGGGGGGAGGAAAAAGGGGGATAGAACAAGTGGTAAGAACAAGGGGTGAGGAACAAAGGGGTGAGGAAAAGCAGTGTGGAACAGGGGGGATAGAACAAGTGGGATGGAACAAGGTGGTGATGGAACAAGGTGGGATGGGAAAAAGGTGTGATGGGAAAAAGGTGGTATGGAACAAGGTGATGGGAAAAGCCGTGAAGGAAAAGGGGTAGGAAAAAAGGGGGATGGAACAAGAAGGATGGGAAAAATTTTGAATGGGAAAAGGGGGTAAAGGGAAAAGGTGGGGATGGAAAAAAAGGGGTATGGAACAAGGTGGTGATAAAACAAGACAGTGAGGAGCAAGTTTGGGGATGGAACAAAATGGTGAAGGAAAAAACAGTGATGGAAAAAGGTGGTATGGAAACTAAAAGGGATGGAAACGACAGTCATTATAAGGTTAGGAAAAGGGTGGGAACAAGACGCGATGGAAAAAAGGGGTGATACAAGACAACGAGGAAAATGTGGTGATGGAACAAAGGGGGTGATGGAAAAACACGTGATGGGAAAAAGGTGTGGAACAAAGGGGGTGATGGAACAAACAGGATGGAAGAAGGTGGGATGGAGCAAACAACGATGGAAAATTTTGGGTTGGAAAAAAGGTGGTGATGGAACAACCAGTGAGGAACAAGGTGATGGGAAAAAGGTGGTGATGGCAAGACATGATGGAAAAGGTGGGATGGACAAGCAACGATGGAACAATTGGGGGATGGAAAATAGACAGTGATGGGGCAAGCAGTGATGGAAAAAGGGGTGAGGAACCAGCTGATGGAGCAAGACGTGAGGGAAAAAGGTGGGGGAGGAAAAAACACAGTGTGGAAAAAAGGCATTTAAGAGTGGGAGTCACAATACAATTAATTTCTTTAATTTTTTTTACATAATAACCCCCAAACTAATGAATTTTTTTTAAGATTTCAGTTTTCCTGAAAAACAATTAACATGTTGTTTATACATTATTTTACTCATTATTTTAAATTCAATTCGCTTTTAAAAATTATTTCCTGTATAACTATATGTTTGAAATGTTAGGGAAGACGGGGTCTTGTTTTTTTTTTAACTTTAACCAATTGTACGAGCTAAGTGGAGGTTTCCAAATGGGGAAGCTTGAGGGGACTTGTGGGGGGGGCTCGTAGTTGGCTTTTGGGATGAGCTCGTAGTTGAGCTTGTGGGGTTTAGCTGTAGTTTAGCTTGTGGGTTGAGCTGGGTAGCTGTGAGTCTGTGGGGGGAGCTTTTGGGTTGAGTTCTGGTGAGCTGGGTTTGGGTTAGGGTGAATTAGAGCAGACGGCAGTTGCTTCACCATTCAGGGTGTGGAAGTCTCACATTCCTCCAGTAACACCAGCCAACTCCACACTTTTTGACCCTCACTTTACTTGTGGGAGGTGTGTTTGACAATTTTTAAAAGTGTTTTGCCCCTCACAGGACATTTACCCAGGGGGGGCCCCACGGATGGCGCGGCAGAGTCATTCTGGGTAGGGGCATAATTTTAGGGGGAACCGCAAAGGCCGAACTTAGGAGAGGAGAGGGGGGGGGGGAAGAGGAGGTAGGGGGGGAAAGGCAGGATGGGATAGAAGGGTGGGGAAGGGAGGAGTGGGGGGGGACAAAGGTTTGGTCGAGGAAGATAGATTTAGTTCCTCAGTGAAAGGGAATTTGGGTACAATCCGGGATTCAAATGACAATACTATTTTCACTCCGGGTTCACGTAAATACATGGCCAAATTTTGGTTCACTTTACAATCTATTGGCACAATCCTGGGGTTTATGGGCAATACTATTGGTACAATCCGGATCCGTACAATACTATTGGGTACAATTCTGGGGTTTACTGTACAATACTTTGGCTACAAATTTTGGGTTCACTGTACAATATATTGGTACAATCCGGGGTTACTGTACAATACAAATTTCTCAATTCTGGGGTTTATGGGGGATAATTATTTTTAAATGTTTTTAATTTCACTGTTCTAATTTTGTGGGTAAACCCTTGTCCCCCAATAAAAGACTAATCTTAAACTTTTTCCTATACCCGTAATTCCGTTAATTATACCACTATTCTGTATAAATTTTAAACAAAGAAACTAATTTTAAAATTAATGTCGAAAATTTTTTTATAATGGAATTCTACCCTCACGACTTTTGATGTGATTTTTTTTTTTATATATTTACGGGTGGAGGGGGCATACCAAAGCCTACTGAGGGGCTATATGAGATCAGCCTCAAGAAAATTTTTTACTTCCTGACAAAAGTAATACATTTTTTATTTCTGTAACAAAATCTTGGTAAAAATTACGAACACAGGGGTAGTATTGTGGCCTGCACACCTGACTGTAGCACGATAACAAAATAAAAAAGGGAAAGCAAAAGATAGCGGTGAGTAAGGGCTTAATTTCCTTTACCCAAAAAGAAGCAATATACGTAAATATTTACGAGGATATTACAGAAAACAATTTTCAAGCAAAGACAAGGGGGAACCATTTCGACTAGACTCGGAGGTAAGTCTGCAAAGTTTATTACAAGTGTCCAAAAATTGTTCACAACTCGGGGGGCTTCCTTGTCACTGGTGGGTTGAACCAGGTGCTAGCATAACAAGGGGGACCCGCTCGTTTAAAATCCTCATTATTATAATCAAAAGAAGCGCTAAAAAGCAAAGGGCATTATATCCCCCAGCATTGGTTTACGGTTGGGAGGGCAGCCTATTGGTGTCTGTTTTACCCGGGAAAAAAATATAAAGTACTTTTAGCTGAACCCCTCATGTTAAGATTTCTTGCTACTGTTTTTGGGCATGTGACCCAGGTAGATAAAATTTAAGGGAAAAATTTTAAAAACTTTTATATGAATTTTGGATGGGGTTTCAGGGGTTTTTCCCCAGACAAAAATAAAAATCAACATCAAGTGGAGAGCAACTTTAAAAAAGTGTCGTTACTTCTCAGAGTGCATTTAAAACCCCTTTTTATTGCAACCCCTTCAGAGGGAAACCTTGATACTGGGAATTTTTTGATCCAAGGGAAATTTGGGAAATTTCCCCCCTCCGTAGTAAAACCCCATTACATGCATTCCCCACGTGTATAGGGGGGGGGCAGGTTAAACTCCCCCCTTATAAAGGGAAAAGTTAACACATCTCCACCCCAGAGATCCCGGAATTTTCTTCCTATCTATGAAAGTATGAAAAAATATTTAACCTAAAAGCTACTCGAATGGATAGATTGATGTGACTATTAAAAAAATCTTAGATTTCATTTAACTGGAAGAGGAAAAAAAAATACTGGACAAACGATTTAAGAAAAAAAAAATAAAATTAATGAAAGAACCGTAATAAAGCGAGACGTGTAGGAAACCTGTGTTAATAAGAGAACCAGCTGAGGTAATGGTTGGTTCAGCAAGGTTCAGAACAGCTGGCAGCTTCTTTAATAGCTGGCAACAAATTCCAGATTTTCTTCAAGATGGTATGTCAGTCCAGGCTTCAGATCAAATATAAAAAGTGTATTGTGGGTACTGACTTATAGTTTTCTATGAAAAATGTCTTGAGGGGTCACTCTCAGAAGCATTTTTTGTGTGTTACACACTCAATATACCGTCTAAAGCACTTGCCATATTTTCCGGCATATAAGGCGCGCTTTTTTCCCACAGAAAGTTTTGGAAAATCAGTGTGCGCCTTATATGCTCAAGGTGAGGGTCAAGGACAAGCTTTGAGTTACGCTTTAGCAGTTGTTCACCAATGTTATGTTACAACTGCTTGGAAACATTCCTGTATATTTCATATATTCGTGCGCCTTATATGCTGGAAAATACGGTATATTCTGAACTGTAAAATTAAATTCCTGTGTGTAATATATCCCAGGGTGTGTCATGTGATTTCTTCCACTCGGTTAAAATATTGGACAACATGTATGTTCACTGATGGATTTATTTTATATCAATAGCAGGACAATGCTATATTCATATGGGTCATATATCGTTTGGGGAAAATGGTGGATATTAGGTCTGATCCAAGGAATTTGGGGCCAGCTTAAATTTCTGAATGAAGATCCCTTCACCAAAATCCAAAATTAATTCATCTTTTAGAAGGGTAGAAGCTTCTACATGTAAATTTTCATTTTCTTCTGAGATATTCAGTGGTCTTGTGCATGTAAGTTTATTTAGGTACGGCTACACATAAATTCAGTTACAAAACTTATCATATATAAGTAACACGTGTAAACTACCAAGGATAACCCGCCTAAAAAACGTCAAAGTGACTTATTTCTACTGGGGTCCTTGGAAATAAGTAGATGTTGCTGCAGTTATCTCTGCTCACACTTTAACCACAACAAACGCACCTCCCACTCCCTTCACCTCACTGCTCACACTTTGTTATCCACAACAAACGCACCTCCCACTCCCTTCACCTCACTGCTCACACTTTGTTATCCACAACAAACGCACCTCCCACTACCTTCACCTCACTGCTCACACTTTGTTATCCACAACAAACGCACCTCCCACTCCCTTCACCTCACTGCTCACACTTTGTTATCCACAACAAACGCACCTTCTACTACCTTCACCTCACTGCTCACACTTTGTTATCCACAACAAACGCACCTCCCACTACCTTCACCTCACTGCTCACACTTTGTTATCCACAACAAACGCACCTTCTACTACCTTCACCTCACTGCTCACACTTTGTTATCCACAACAAACGCACCTTCTACTACCTTCACCTCACTGCTCACACTTTGTTATCCACAACAAACGCACCTCCCACTACCTTCACCTCACTGCTCACACTTTGTTATCCCCAACAAACGCACCTTCTACTACCTTCACCTCACTGCTCACACTTTGTTATCCACAACAAACGCACCTTCTACTACCTTCACCTCACTGCTCACACTTTGTTATCCACAACAAACGCACCTCCCACTACCTTCACCTCACTGCTCACACTTTGTTATCCACAACAAACGCACCTTCTACTACCTTCACCTCACTGCTCACACTTTGTTATCCACAACAAACGCACCTTCTACTACCTTCACCTCACTGCTCACACTTTGTTATCCACAACACACGCACCTCCCACTACCTTCACCTCACTGCTCACACTTTATTTATTTACTTATTTTGCCTTCATTTACGCACTCTCGACTTAGTAACAGTTCAGGATAGATCCACACGTCTTCCATTTTGTGTCTGTGATGTGAGATGTTTCGCTCACGGTATTTGTGACTGTATAATCACATTAAATATTTATATAATCAGTCTCAACTTATAAAAATATACTTATTATCACATGTAATTATGTTATCATTTAACGGTTTATTTTCAATGTTTACATTTTTTTAATTCCTTTGCAATTATTAAAGAAAATCACATCTTCCATGTTACCTTTCATAATACAAAAGAAATATTTACTGCCCATAAAATCTGTTTATTTATTAAGTATCGATTTTAAAATTGATCTTGATACAATACCTGCTGCAGCAACAAGACAAATGACTTTCGACGTCTAGTGGAAAGTGAACACAAATGTATACACTTAAGACACCTTTCGTGAAGACATTTCGGCCCTTGGAATTTGATCAGGGTCGCAGGACCGAAATGTCTTCGGTAAATGTATTCTAAGTAATCTTTCGTGTCCGTTTCTCACAAATATTACTGCTGTTACTACAAAATGTCTTACATATGAAATGTAAGACCCGATGACCTGACAGTCAGCAGTCTGTCACACAGATGACCGGACAGTCAGCAGTCTATGTCACACAGATGACCTGACAGTCAGCAGTCTGTCACACAGATGACCTGACAGTCAGCAGTCTATGTCACACAGATGACCTGACAGTCAGCAGTCTATGTCACACAGATGACCTGACAGTCAGCAGTCTATGTCACACAGATGACCTGACAGTCAGCAGTCTATGTCACACATGACCTGACAGTCAGCAGTCTATGTCACACATGACCTGACAGTCAGCAGTCTATGTCACACAGATGACCTGACAGTCAGCAGTCTATGTCACACAGATGACCTGACAGTCAGCAGTCTATGTCACACAGATGACCTGACAGTCAGCAGTCTATGTCACACAGATGACCTGACAGTCAGCAGTCTATGTCACACAGATGACCTGACAGTCAGCAGTCTATGTCACACAGATGACCTGACAGTCAGCAGTCTATGTCACACAGATGACCTGACAGTCAGCAGTCTATGTCACACAGATGCCTGACAGTCAGCAGTCTATGTCACACATGACCTGACAGTCAGCAGTCTATGTCACACATGACCTGACAGTCAGCAGTCTATGTCACACAGATGGCCTGACAGTCAGCAGTCTATGTCACACATGACCTGACAGTCAGCAGTCTATGTCACACATGACCTGACAGTCAGCAGTCTATGTCACACAGATGACCTGACAGTCAGCAGTCCTATGTCACACAGATGACCTGACAGTCAGCAGTCTATGTCACACAGATGACCTGACAGTCAGCAGTCTATGTCACACAGATGACCTGACAGTCAGCAGTCTATGTCACACAGATGACCTGACAGTCAGCAGTCTATGTCACACAGATGACCTGACAGTCAGCAGTCTATGTCACACATGACCTGACAGTCAGCAGTCTATGTCACACAGATGGCCTGACAGTCAGCAGTCTATGTCACACAGATGGCCTGACAGTCAGCAGTCTTTTGTCACACAGATGGCCTGACAGTCAGCAGTCTATGTCACACAGATGGCCTGACAGTCAGCAGTCTATGTCACACAGATGGCCTGACAGTCAGCAGTCTATGTCACACAGATGGCCTGACAGTCAGCAGTCTATGTCACACACGATGGCCTGACAGTCAGCAGTCTATGTCACACAGATGGCCTGACAGTCAGCAGTCTATGTCACACAGATGGCCTGACAGTCAGCAGTCTATGTCACACAGATGACCTGACAGTCAGCAGTCTGTCACACAGATGACCTGACAGTCAGCAGTCTATATCACACATACGACCTGACAGTCAGCAGTCTATGTCACACATATGATAATACATTTCTCCTCTTATATTTACATCACCTTGAACTTCCCACGTTTATATACATGAAGATGAGCACTTGAGGTGCAGGTTGAAATATTCAATTCCTCAAATTCTGTCTACCTACTTGTTAAGGATTTGTGCAAACAGAGTTAACTTTAAACTTCCTTTATAAACTTTTCAATCAAAAATTTCCTTGTTGTTGTCACTTGTGATAAATCTTCAAATCAGAGACCTATTATAGTTTCTCGCACCATACACAAGAAAGTAGATCCTTGTAGTTCCTCTAACATTCTCGTCTCAAAATGTTTGTCCACTCACTAAAACCCTTAAACTTCCTTTCTTTGCTCTCTGTTTACTCATCTTTCACCTTTTTTTTTATGAATTTCATCATTACATTTAGATCAATAAATTCCGTAGCTGCCTTGCGTCCATCTTACACTACAAAGTATGATAAATGAAGAGTGATGGCAAGTAACTTGGTGCTGCTCAACACTTATTAATCAAACAAACTGAAGTTACACTCCTCCTCTTCCTCGGGTCAAATCCTATTTTTCCTGATTCACCAGGCGTTGCATGACCCCTACGAGTCTGATGCTTCCTTATGAATATAACAAAAGTAATAATTACCCCCATTTTCCAGGCGTTGAATAACCCTTACGGATACAACGCTTCCCCATGAATATAAAGAACTATATATATAGTATATATATATACATATATATATATATATATATATATATATATATATATATATATTATATATAATATATATATATATATATATATATATATATATACATATATATATATATATTTATATATATAATATATATATATTGTGTGTGTGGTGTGTGTGTGTGTGTGTGTGTGTGTGTGTGTGTGTGTGGGGTACTCACCTAGATGAGGTTGCGGGGGTCGAGTCCGAGCTCCTGGCCCCGCCTCTTCACTGGTCGCTATTAGGTCACTCTCCCTGAACCGTGAGCTTTATCATACCTCTGCTTAAAGCTATGTATGGATCCTGCCTCTACTACATCGCTTCCCAAACTATTCCACTTACTGACTACTCTGTGGCTGAAGAAATACTTCCTAACATCCCTGTGATTCATCTGTGTCTTCAACTTCCAACTGTGTCCCCTTGTTACTGTGTCCAATCTCTGGAACATCCTGTCTTTGTCCACCTTGTCAATTCCTCTCAGTATTTTGTATGTCGTTATCATGTCCCCCCTATCTCTCCTGTCCTCCAGTGTCGTCAGGTTGATTTCCCTTAACCTCTCCTCGTAGGACATACCTCTTAGCTCTGGGACTAGTCTTGTTGCAAACCTTTGCACTTTCTCTAGTTTCTTCACGTGCTTGGCTAGGTGTGGGTTCCAAACTGGTGCCGCATACTCCAATATGGGCCTAACGTACACGGTGTACAGGGTCCTGAATGATTCCTTATTAAGATGTCGGAATGCTGTTCTGAGGTTTGCTAGGCGCCCATATGCTGCAGCAGTTATTTGATTGATTTGCGCTTCAAGAGATGTGCCTGGTGTTATACTCACCCCAAGATCTTTTTCCTTGAGTGAGGTTTGTAGTCTCTGGCCCCCTAGACTGTACTCCGTCTGCGGTCTTCTTTGCCCTTCCCCAATCCTTATAGAGAATAAACTTTGAATTTGAATTTGAACTTTGCACTTGGTGGGATTGTGTGTATGTGTGTGTGTGTGTGTGTGTGTGTGTGTGTGTGTGTGTGTGTGTGTGTGTTACTCACCTAATTGTAATTGAATGCTACTAGGTCCCTCTCTCCCTGCTCCATGAGCTTTATCATACCTCGTCTTAAAGCTATGTATGGTTTCTGCCTCCACTACTGTGTGTGTGTGTGTGTGTCGTGTCGAATAGGTAAAACTTGTGATTTCGGCTTATATACCAGCGCACTTCTTGCCGAATAAGGCGTACGAAAATTTGTGAATGTAATAATTTTGCAAAAACCATTCTGAACCTAACGAAAAAAAATATATTTCATTGTGTTCGTTTATTATTAAATTATTGTTTACTTAGGCTAAATTAAATTGCGCTTGTTATAATATGGTCAGGTAAGTTTTGTAAGGTTCGTCTGGTGCATAAATTATTAATTTTTACAATAACATAAATGAAAAAATATATCTTAAACGTATAAGAGAAAATTTTAGAAAGGACTTAATTAATGAGTCTTGCTAAGTGACCAGTTTTTACCTATACGGCACGACACACGACACACACACACACACCACACACACACACAACACACACACACACACCACACACACACACACAATATAGAATATATATATATATAAATAATATATATAAAAATATAGTGTCTGTACCTAGTGTCTTTGTCACAACACCCTATAACTTGGTAGACGGAACAATATTCTCCAAACGTTGCGTTTTCCTCTCCGAGACAAATATAATTTCTGCTAACTTGTTAGTTTGAAAACATGAACGTGATAGTTTTATAAAAGAATATATATTTGAAAAATCAATAATACACATGTTGTTAGGTGAATAAGTCAGTGCACTCAGAGGAATAAGGACCCTACTACGTCCATTCCCTCACTGTATGGAGACTGCTGCTGCTCCAGCACACCAAACCTAGTGCAGCACTGCCTATAAATAACAAGTGAGATGGCCCCCAGCGCTTGAAAAGGTGCTTGCCAATATGCTTAGGGCTGTAACATCAGTCAGGGAGACAGCCCGTCTTCCAAGCTGTGAGTGCCTCTACACTCCGGGATTTCCTCCAAAAGTGTCCCATTCCAGCAATGGAACTCGCCTCGACTCTCCTAAGACCCTCCGTATTGCAGTGGCTCTCGCCTTGCTGCCCTCAAATCACAGGAATAATAAAGCATTTGCCGCGTACGCAAGCCGACTCAATATGGTTTTACATGGTCTAACTGTTCCAAAACTAAGGGCAGGCACGCAAGACACAATGAAGTCACCGACAATCAAGAGAACCCTTGCTACAGCCGGATCCCAGCCGAGAGCCCCAATCACTAGCAGCCAACATTCCCACAACCACAACTCCCCGACGGTATCACCATCTATCCTTGAAGAATGTCAAACTCTAGCATGGACTGTACCTGTGAGTCGATGTTCTGCTGATTGCCTACATCCATCACAGTGCGGCGAACAGGGAGGACTGCTGGTCACAGAGTACAATATCAGCAAATACAGGACAGAAGCAACAGTATCAATTTGTCCCATGGGATCAGAGGACCTTAGATCCGGGGGGGGGGGGGGGGGGGGCCCACGGGGGGAAAGGGGGGGGGAACCCCCCAAAAAAGAAAAAAATAAAAAAAAAAAAACAAAGGGTAAAAAGGGGGGGGTGAAAAAAAGAATATTTTTTGAATATATGGAATGTTTTTAGGGGAATTAGATAGATAATAAGTGAAATTATAAATATGGATTGATTAAAAAAAGTGATTGAAGAATGTTTGATGGATATGTATGAAAGAATATTAAGAATATAGTTTCTCTAGATGAATGATTTATTTAACATTGTTTTCATATTTGCTTTTGTCTTGTATATTGTATTTTATAGTTAATATTGTTTAAATATTGTGTAGGATAATAATTTTAATAATGATAAGAGAAACGTATTGTCAATAAGGACGGTTTATTAGCTTGTTTGTACACTAGTAATATTCGTGAGGGTACATCTCTATATTTTTTAATAATTAACATTTATTTTATATAATAGATAATATTGAGTATATATATAGATAAATATATATTAATATATATATTATATATATATATATAATATTATATATAATATATTTATAATGTAGAACAGCCACTCGAAAAATAAGAACTGTAAAAAGTAAACATCCACAGGAAGGTATAATTAGGACGATTCTTTTATTTTTTACAGTTCCTTGATGTGAAAAATCATGAAAGCGCTTAGAATTTCACTATCTCTTTTATCTTTTTACAGTCTTTGTTCTGCATATTGTATTATCACCTGTTTACTTGATCAATCAGAGTATAGAATAAACGTACTTTCAGGTAAAACTCTATTATCTCTCTCCCCAAGCCGGCTGAATATTTTCTTCTACACCCCCTATATTCTATGCCAACTTTTAGAAAAATTCATACATTAAGATACAATGGAAGTGAGAACAAACGGAAAAGACATCTCGGGGCTACATTTCAAATACTCATCCAGCTCTCTGGCGGTGGGCACATGCCGAGAAATGCTGCAGGAATTTTTCACATTGGATCACAACAGGCCGTTTCTCACCGAGGCAGGTGACCCATAAAAGAAACACTTTTACCACACTCACATCTCCCATCACTATCTAGCCAGAAGGCGATGTCAGGCTATGCATCAGTGATGAGATGAAAGTCGTAAGCCTTCTTCCCTGAAGCTGGCTGCCTTGGATCAAAGTCTACGCAACTGACTCACAAGGTATTGTCCAGTGTGGTGAATTTGGTAAAAAGCAGCACTGCGTACCTGTTCCAAGGTTCGAGTCTCCTCACCTAGAATCAGTGTTTGTATATAATATATATATATATAGAGATATATATATATATATTATAACAATATATAATATATATAATATATATATATATTTTTTTTTTTTTTTCAAATATCGCCGTACTCCCACCGAGGCAGTACCCAAAAAAGAAGAAAATCCCCAAAAAGAAAATAACTTTCTTCATCATTCAACACTCCACCACACTCGCACATTACACTGTTTTTGCAGAGGTTGCCAGAATACAACATCTTGAAGCATACACACTATAAAGATACACAACATATCCCTCCAAACTGCCAATAGCCCAAACCCCCTCCTTTAAAGTGCAGGCATGTACTATCCCATTTCCAGACACAAGTCCGACTATATGAAAATAACCGTTACCCCCCCTGAATCCCCTTCACTAAATATTTACCCTGCTCACACTGTCCACAGATCGCAGGTCACCAGTACCACTCGTCTCCATTCACTCCTATCTAACACGCTCACGCACGCTTGCTGGAAGTCCAATCCCCTTACCCACAAAACCTCCTTAACCCCTCTCATCCAACCCTTCGAGACTACCCTACCCCCGCCTTCTCCCCTATAGATTTAGTATGCTTTTCCATTCATTCAACTTGATCCAATCTCTCTAATTGACCAAACCACCTCAACACCCCTCTTCTGCCCTCTGACTAATACTTTATTAACCACACCTTCTCCTAATTTCCACCACTCCATTTTTTCTGCAAAATAATTACACCACACATTGCCTTAACAGACATCTCCACTGCCCCAAACCGTCTCCTCCTCGCTGCTGCATTGTACACCCAAGCTTCCACACCCATATAAGTGTTTGAACTACTAGACTTTCTCATACATTCCCTTCTTTGCCTCCATAGATAACCGTTTTTGACTCCACAATATACCTCCAAAGCGCCAACCACTCACCTTTTTTTCCCCCTCACAATTCTATGATAAACCTCATCCTTCATAATCCATCCGCCGACACGTCAACTCCCCAAGTACTGAAAACATCACTTCTTTCCAACTCCTCCTCCCCCAATTTGAGATCCAAATTTTTCTTTGAACTAAATCAATGTAAAAAAAACCAACCCCTTTCATCACCTTACTCTTTCTATGTTTCACTTTCAACTTTCTACCTTACACACATTCCCAAACTCACCACTAAACCTTTGCATTTTTCTTAGAAGTCTCCATAAGCACAGTATCATCAGCAAAAAGTAACTGTGTCAATTCCCATTTTGAATTTGATTCCCAATAATTAATCCCACCCCTCTCTCACCAACCACCCTAGCATTTACTTCCTTAACAACCCCATCTATAATATATTAAACAACCATGTGACCATTACACATCCCTGTCTAAGACCTACTTTTACCGGGAAGGTAGTCTCCCTCTCTTCTACAACACCTAACCTGAGCCTCACTATCCATCATAAAAACACTTTAACAGCATTTAATAACGTTACCACCTATTCGCATATACCTTGCAACAGTGCCACATTGCTCCTCTATCCACTCATACAATGCCTTTTCTAAATCCATAAATGCAATAAAAACTTCCCTATCTTTATCTAAAATACTGTGCACAAAATATTCTTCAATGTAAACAACCTGATCTACACATCCCCCTACCCACTCTAAAAACCTCCTTGCTCATCCGCAATCCTACATTCCTGTCTTACCTCTAATTTCTTTCAATTAAAACCCTACCGTACACTTTCCTGGTATAACTTCAGTAAGCTTATTCCTCAATAATTTTTACATCTCTTTTTGTCCCCTTTCCCTTTATATAAAGGACTATACATCCTCTGCCAATCCTAGGCACCTTCCCTCTTTCATACATTATTATACACAAGTACCAACCCCACCAAACACTATATCCCCCCCCCAGCTTTTAACATTTCTGTCATGATCCACATCAGTACAGCTGCTTTACCCCCTTTCATTTTTACTAATGCCTCACGTACCTCCCCCCACACTTACATTCTGCTCTACTTCACTCCTAAAAGATGTATACCTCCCTGACCAGTGCATGAATTACTGCCCTCTGTTTCTTCCCTTAACATTTAAAAAGTTTCCTCAAAAATATTCCTCGCACATCTCCCAATACCTCCTTCTCCCATCTACTAACTCCCCTACTCTGTTTTTAAAACTGAACAAAATCCATATTTTCCCTAGGCTTTCTTAAACTTTTGATTAACTCACTCCAAAATTTTTTCTTATTTTTCATTAAAATGTTCTTGACAGAGTGCCTCTCCCACTCTATCACTGCCTCTTTTTGCACGTCTCTCACCACTCTCTTTACCTTTCTTTTACTCTCCAATACTCTGCTCTTCTTATGAACACTCTGCTTAGTAAAAACCTCTCATACGCTACCTTTTTCTCTTTTATCACACCCTTTACTTCATATTCCACCAATCACATCCTCTTTCCTCCTGCCCCCACCCTCCTATAAACCACAAACTTCAGCCCCACATTCTATACTGCATTTTTAAAACTTAGTCAACCCTCTCAACCCCCCCCACTACTCATCATTGCCACTAGCCCACCTTTCTGCCAATTATTCCTTATACTACCCCGAACTTCCTCCGCCCTTAGTATTATACACTTTCACCTCCCTCATACTTGTTGTAGCCACCTTCGCTCTTTTCCCATCTACCTCTTATCTCTAACTGTAGCTACAACTAAATAATGATCCGATGTAGCAGTTGCCCCCATAAACAGTACATCCTGACCTACCCATCAACCGTTTATCCCCAATACATAATTCAATAAACTACTTTCATTACGTGCTAACTTCATACCTTGTATATTTTATTTATCCTCTTTCATAAAATATGTATTACTTAATACCTATTTTTCTTTCACACATAGCTCAATTAAGGCTCCCCATTTACATTTTACCCCTGCACCCCCAAATTTACCTACTACTCCCTCCATAACATTTTTACCCACTTAGCATTGAAATCCCCACCAACCTTTACACTCACACTTGAATCAAAACACCCCACGCTTCACATCAACTTTTCCCAAAATCTCTCTCTCTCCTCTTCTATTTATATATATAAATATATATATATATACATATATATATATAACTATATATATAAATAATATATCATATAAATATAATATTATCATATAGATATTATATATAAATATATAATATAGATATATATATATATATATATATATATATATTATATATATACACACTGATTTGAAGAAATCACAAAATGGACGATTACGAATATATAATTATAATCATGGGGGAGGGCTAAACCCGTAGGATTATACAGCGCATGTGTGAGGATGGAAGGTATTCAGAGAACCGGAGCACAGATCCAATTCCCTAGATTAAGAGCCCGTCACCACATCAAGGAACCTCCCTTGAGGCATACGCAATATATATAAAATATAATATATATATATGCAAAATATATATATATATATTATATATATAAAATTATCTATAATATATATATAAAATATATAAAAAATAAACTAGTATATATATACATAATAAATATATATATATATATATATATATATCTATATATAATATAATATATCTTATATATAAAATTAAAGCCAGTGAAAATAGAAAACCTAGCTCTTTTCACTTGCATACACATACACACACACATATATATATATATATCTATATATGATATATATATATATATATATATATATAAATATATATATATATATATATATATATATATATATAACTAATTTGCAATAAATCACAGTAAACAGTTGATTTTCAGAATAGCCAAAACAACCACTGTGAAAGAATAGACAAATTCCAAGAGCTTTCGTGACTACTCACATTATCAAGGAACTATAGTTCCTTGATAAGTAGTATCACGAAAAGCCTGGAATTTCTCTATTCTACACATTGTTGTTTTTGCATAATATAGATATATAATAATATATAAATAAATATATAAATATATATATATATATATATATATATATATATATATATATTCACCTATATGTGGCTGCAGGGGTGCCAAAACAAGTGTGCTCTATCACACTTGGTTTTGGCCTCGCCACACCCCCGAGTAAACCACGGCTCCCTCTGTTCATGCAGTCTTTCTGTTGCCCATTGGTACGAGCTTCTCTAGCCTCCCTGCACTTTGTGTGTTACCTCACCTAACAGTGGTTGCAGTGGTCGAGACTCAGCCTCCTGGCCCCCATCTTCATTGATCGCAACTAGGTCCTCTCTCTGCTCCCTGAGCTTCATCATACCTCACCTCAAAGCTATGTATAGTTTCTGCCACCACTACATCACTTGTTAGCTATTCCACTTCCTGACTACACTATGGACTGAAGAATTCTCCTAACATCCCCTGTGACTCGTCCTGATCTTCAGCTTCCAATTGTTTCCGTGTCCCCTCTCTGGACAATCCAGTTTTTCCACTTATCTATTCACGCAGTATTTTGAATGTCTTTATCATTACTCCCCTGACCCTCCTGTCCTCCATGGTAGTCAGCGACTTCCCTTAACCTTTCTTTCGTAGGACATTCCCCTACTCTGTACTAGCCCTTGTTGCAAACCTTTGCACATTCTCTAATTTCATGAGGTGCTATGACCAGGTGTGGTTTCCAGACTTGTGCCAGCATACTCCCAGTATGCCTGACGTACACAGTGTAACAGTGTCCTGAACGCTTCCTAAGGTATCGGAACGCTATTCTCAGATTGCCAGGCCGCCCATATGTTCAGCCGTATATGGTAGATGTGTGCCTCCGGTGACGTGCTCGTGTTAGTGGTCACCCATAATCTTTCTCCTTGGTGAGTTTGCAGTCTTATGGTCACCTAGCGTATACTCTCTGCGGTCTTCTTGCTCTTCCAACAATCTTCGGAACTTGCATTTGGCGGCTGAATCGAGAAGCCGTTGTGGACCACGTGTCCAGCCATCAGTCTCTTGTATCCTGCCTGATCCTCATCTGATTTTTAATCTTCACATTATCTCACATCATCTGGCGACATGGACACTTCAATTCTACCCTTTCATCATGTAATTCACATATATCCCAAATAGACACTGGTCAAGTCCGACACCCTGTGGGACACCCACTTGTCCCAGTGCCCATCTGTGATACCTCATCACGAACATGACTCACGTTGCCTCCCTGTCATATTCTCTGATCCATTGCAGTGCCCTCCTGTTATAAAAAACACGCCTGATCCGCCAGCTTCTGCCTAATCTCTGTAGGAACAATGTCGAAGGCCTTCTGCAGTCCAGGAAAATCCAATCAACCCATCTCTCTCTCACGCGCCTACTTTGCTGTTACCTTGTCATAAAAACTCCAAAATGCTTGAGACGGCCAAATTCCTTTTCCCATGATCGTGCTGGATGTCGTTTGTCTTGTTTCCGTTCCAGGTGCTCCACCACTCTCCTCCTGATAATCTTCTCCAAGACATTGCAGACTAAACACGTCAGAGAGACTTGTCCGTACTTAGTGGCCCCTCATTTCTGTTTTCATTCCTTAAATAAAAATGGGCTACATTTGCCGTCTTCCATACCTCATAGTTGGCCCAGTTCCAGAGGATTATTGAAGATTGCAGTTAGTGGCACACAACATCTCTGGCTCCCCCCTTTCCCCCCCTCTAAGACCCATGGGGAGATGTCCAGCTTCCCATCGCCTTTGAGGTAACAAAGTCACTTAGCAAGCTTCTGCACCTCTCTCCGTTGTTTGTAATGTCATCCAACACTTGTTGTATAAATTCCTTGTGATGTTTCCCCTCAGAGCGTTCTTCCCAAGGTCTTTTCCTTCCTCTACTGTAAATACTTCCTTAAATCTCATGTGAGCTCCTCACAATACCTAATGACCGTTTTCCTTGTGACTTCCCCATGTGCTTCCTCAGCCTAATCACCTGGTCTTTGACTGTTGTCTCCTCTGATGTGGCTATAACAAAGCAAGTTTCGGGGTCCCAACTTGACTTTGGATGCTATTTTGATGTTATTTCATACTGTCCGCTGCCCCCTCCTTACCTGTGGCATACTCATTCCTGGCTCTTCGACTAATCTCCTTATTTCCTGTATCTTTGCCGTTCTGTACTTTCCATCTCTTGTGCACTTAGTTTTTCTCCTTACACTGCGGGTATACCTGGCTCGTACGTGTCTTCCCTTATTTCTGTTGCCCCCTTGGGTAGAACAAGAAACCTTTCCTCTGCCTCTTATGCATTTTTTTGTTATGTATCCATCATTTCGTTTCGTTACTTACTTTCTGCTAGCCTATTTCTCTGTCCCACTGAACCTCCGGCGAAGTTCCTCAAACCTGTGTATTCCCCCCTTTTATAGTGTGCCCTTTTCCCATTCAACTCCCTGTTACCCTCATCTCACTTGTAACACTACTATGTATTCAAAGCAGAGAACCACGTGTTCACTACATCCTAGGGCCTCTCATATTGATGTCCTCAATGTCCGAACTACTCAGGGTGAACACAATGTCCCAGTCCTTGCGTGGTTCATCCTCCCCTCTCACCTCTCTGGTAGTGTCCTTAACATGTTTGACGCATATGTTTTTCCAGTACACATCCTCTCTTCGCTCCGTCTCATGTTTCGGGACCCCCTTGTGGGCTCCCAGGATTTCCCTCCCAATCGATCTCCCGTGTGGGCCTGAAATCGCCTAACAAGTACTTGGCTTCTCCTGAGTGAGCTCCTTCTTGCCACCTCAGCCAGTGTCTCCCCATGCTTCCGTTGCTCTTGGCCTCCTGCAATTATGGTGGTGGATTATACATCACCTGCAATGACTACCTTGTGGTCCCCAGACTGAAGTGTACCTATGTTCCTTTCTCCAATCTCATCCAATGCCTCCCAATTTCCTCATTTTCCATCTTTTTTTACGAAGCAGTGCAAACCCTCCGCCCCCTGTGCTCCTATCTTTTCTCAGATCTGATATCCTGGGTGAAGATGCACTCTGTTTTTGTCCTCATTTTCGTAGCTGTGACTGCTATGTTTCTGGGGACGTCTCATGGATTCTTTCAACGCCACACCTTTTACTCGTATATTCCATCCGCATTTGTGACCCGACCTCAACTTCTGTTCTAAAACTGGTGGTCCTGGAAAAATATTGGGTTGGAGAGCAGGAGCCCTGGCAGGGGCCTATGGGGGGTTTGAGTGTATTCATGAAAATAAAAGCACTAATGATGCAATCATAAAAAATGCTAGATCTGCTTTACACAGCATTGGAAAATAAGGATATCCCCTAGAAATTTTTATTGACCTAAGAAAAGCGTTGACCAGTAACATGGCATCCCTACTCAAAACTTGACCATTACGGTATAAAGGCCATGCGCTTGCATATTTCATAATCTTACCCTTACAAATAGGTATCAGTTATGTCACCATTAAAGACACAGCAATCAACAACGACGCGGCACTTGATACTGGAGTTCCGCATGGGAAGTGTCCTTGTCCCCTGCTCTTCCTCAAAACATCAATGATCTTCCAAACGTATCCAACACCTGAAACCCATTCTCTTGCCTGATACACGACTAGTCATCTCTCACCCTAATCCTTGCCACCTTTCAACACCATTGTTAACGAGAACTGATCAAAATATCGACTTGGATGACAGCCATTAAAACTTACGCTTAACACAGTCAAAACCTACTATATCATGTTTGGTAGCAAGCTGGAGTTTGCGCAAATTAACATTAACCGACACACATCTAATTACCAGACATAATGAGGGTAATTTCCTAGGCCCTATACCGTACCAACCCTGAATTTCAGCACCCATATCCTAACACATAACCAAAAAAAGTATCCAAAACGGTTTTGGGATCCTCTCCAAGATAACGATACTACTGCCGCAAAATGCCCTTCTCACACTATACCACTCATGTTATCCATACCTCACCTATGCTATTTGTGCTTGGGGATCAACTGCAGCAACACACCTAAAGCAAACAAACCCAACAAAAAGCCGCAGTAAAAAGAGATAAATCACTAAATCCCATCCCCCTGGCCCCAACACATCCCCCCCACTCTTCATAGATCTAAACTTTACTCCCTGTTCTAACAACCACACTTTACTACTGCGCAATCTACATCACGACCTTAAATTCCAATATTAACCTTGACTAAAATGCTTGCTTCTTGATAGTTTGACAGAACCCACAGGCACAAATATCTCTATGACATTCACTCGGTCCGCCTAAACCTTTAACAAAAATTTCAATGTATTCAAAGGCCCTAAAATCTGGAACACCTACCAACCCGAAACACTAGATACTGCAGACACATTCCTCACCTTTCAAATCTACCATTATAAAACATCTATATCTTCCCTGATGCACCCCGTCAACTAACAAACACGAATACCACCTGTTGTTCGTACTTACACACACTCACCCATTTGACCATAAACAGAAATATTAATCTCAATCTTAAATAATGAATCCTAACTAGTCATAAGTTGGTCTGTGATACTCCAATACTGAAACTATGTACTGTGCCAAAACAAAGCATTCACATAGCTAAACTCAAAAATAGTATTTAGTAACTTAGCCATAAAACCAACTTAGCTCATAATTTGTAATATTTTAAAATTTAGAATTAAACTAAGTCTTGCCCGAAATGCCTAGCCATGCTAGGTGTTCTAGTGGTACACTCTGTAATTATTATTTTACATGTAACTATACAATAACCAAATTCTGTAAACTCAGCATTGTAATCCTTATAGAGAATAAACTTTGAATTGAATTGAATTGATTAGGGAGTTGCTGTATGGGTGGGGTTCGTGGTGGTGGGGGTGGGGACAGAGGGATTGGTGTGTGATTGTTGGTTTAGATTGTTCAGTTGCCTTGGGGTTGTCGTGGTTGGAGTCCATATGTGGATGTTTTGGGGGAGGGGTTTGCCCTTCCACCTGTGTCTGGGTTATTCTGCTTTTCTTTGTCATTTCCCCTGTTCCTCCTTTCGTTTTTACACTTTGTTTTAGTATCATCCTTTCCTCTTGCATTCTATCTCGATCGAGGTACACAATCTGAAACTCCAGTTTGTCTTTCAGCCGTGCTTTCTCCTGGAGGATCATGGTTCGAGTTGATTCTGCCTTGAAAATTACTTTGAGAGGCCGCTTCCTTCTCCTTTTGAACACCCAATTCTCCGAAATTTGTCACCCCGGGTCATGTCGCCTTCATTTTATTGCCTTATGATACCTTCAATCGCTTTTTTCTCCTGTTTTCTTTCATCATAGGTTTCCCCTTCGGCTTCCTGGGGCCCCTAGACAAAACTGATCTCTCCCTTTTCTTCCTCCCACTGTTCCCCCCTGCGTCCCCTGAGGTACTTTAGTTCCCTTTCCTTGGAGAATACCTTCCTTCAATCCCTTCCCAAGCTGAGGCCCCTATGCTCATTGGTCTGTCTTTCCTGCTCAGCTGTTCCTGGCCCTGCAGGTGTCTGGTGAGTCCCCGTATATATTTCCCAGCTCCTACAGTGTCTTCAGACCTCTCATTTGTTCCAAGTGTGCTCCTTGTCTTTGCCTTGGCCCTCATGTGGGTCTGACAGGGTTTTGCATACAGTACAGCTTCCTTGCTCCCTGTGTGTGTGTGTGTGTGTGTGTGTGTGTGTGTGTGGGGGTGTGTGTGTGTGTGTGTGTGGGGTGTGTGTGGTGTGTGTGTGTGTGTGTATGTGTGTTTTATGAAGATTAAATAGTTGCAAACTACATTAGCAAACTTCAGTTATGACACAGGTATTCAGAGGAAATTTTCTTTCAATCATAAACTGACAAAAGAAGCATGTAAACTCGTTTGCAGTCTTAAAAAAAATTTTCACAAAAATAACCATCAGCTCTTTTTTTTTTTTTCCTTTTTTAAACCGAATGAGTTTTTTGGGGCTTCCAAAAAGAACTCGACATAAGGTCCCCTTTTTTTGGGGGTAAAGAGGGATTTTAACTTTATGCCAAGCACCCACCACCACGTTTTGGACTTACTGGGCCTGATGACAGAAATCAAACAAATGTAAAGATTGTTCCCCCATCCTCACTCACTTTCAAACTTTGTTAATTGAACCTCAGCAAAAGAAAATTTTTACGGGGGGTAATTAAAAACCGGGAAAAGGGAAAAAATTAATACTTTTTTTTACAGGCGGGGGTTTAGCAAAAATTTTTGTAGGAAAATTTTTCAAGTATTATTTCTGTACCCTTTTCTGTTGTGTGTGGTTTTGTGTGGTGTTTGGTGTGTGGGTGTGTGTGGGGTTTTGGTGTGTGTGTGTGTGTGTGTGTTGTGTGTGGGGGGTTTTTGTGTGTGGGGTTTTGGGGGTTTGTGTGTTTTGTTGTTGTGTGGGTGGTGTGTTTTTGTGGTTTTTGGGTTGGTTGGGGTTGGGGTGTTGGTGTGGTTTTGTGGTGTTTTGTGGGGTTGTTTTTTTTTGGGGGGTTTGTGTGGTGGTTGTTTTGGTGTGGGGTGTGTGTTGGGGTGTGGTTGGTGTGGTTTTGGTGGTGTGTGTTTGTGGTGGGGGTGTGGTGTGTGGGGTGGTTTTGTGTTGGGGTGGGTGTGTGTGTGTTGTGGGGTTTTGGTGTGTGTGTGTGGTGTGTGTGTTTTGGTGTGTGGTTTTTTGTGTGTGGTGGGTGTGTTTTTTGGGGTGGGGGTGTGTGTGTGTGGGGGTGTTGTGTGTTTTTGTGTTGTTGGTGGTGTGTGTGGGGGGTTTGGTGTGTGTGGGGGGGTGGTGTGGTGTTTTGGGGTTTGGGGTGGGGGTGTGTGTGGTGGGGTGGTGGTTTTTTGTTGTGGTGTGTGCTTGGGGGTTTTGGGGGGTTGTGGGTTGTGGTGGTGGTGTGTGTGGGTTTGTGTTGGGTGTGGGGTGTTGTGGTGGTGTGTGTGGTTTGGTGGGTTTGGGGGGTTGTGTGGGGTGTGTTGGGTGTGTGTGTGTGGGGGTGTGTTGTGTGTGGGGTGGGTGGTGTTGGTGTGGGGGGTGGGGGGTGTGGGGGTTTTTTGGGGGTGGTTGGGGGGGGGGGGTTGGGTTTTGGGTTGGGTGGGGGGGGGGGGGGGGTGGGTGTGGGGGTGGGGTGTGGGTGGTGTGGGGTGGGGGGGGGGGGGGGGGGGGGGGGGTTGGGGGGGGGGTGGGGGGGGGGGGGGGGGGGGTGGGGGGGGGGGGGGGGGGGGGGGGGGGGGGGGGGTGGGGGGGGGGTGGGGGGGGGGGGGGGGGGGGGGGGGGGGGGGGGGGGGGGGGGGGGGGGGTTGGGGGGGGTGGGGGTGGGGGGGGGGGGGGGGGGGGGGGGGGGGGGGGGGGGGGGTTTGTGTGGGGGGGGGTGTGGGGGGTGGGGTGTGTGTGGTGTGTTTGGTGTGGTTTTGGGGTGTGGGGGGGGGGTGTGGGTGTGGGGGGGGTTGGTGTGTGTGGGGGGGGTGGGGGGGGTGGGGGGTGGGGGGGGGGGGGGGTGGGGTGGGGGTGTGTGTGTGTGTTGGGGGGGGGGGGGTGGGGGGGGGGGGGGGGGGGGGTGGGGGGGGGGGGGGGGGGGTGGGGGTGGGGTGGGGGTTTTTGGGGGGGGGGTGGGGGGTGGGGGGGGGGGGGGGGGTGGGGGGGGTTGGGGGGGGGGGGGGGGGGGGGGGGGGGGGGGTGGGGGGGTGGGGGGGGGGGGGGGGGGGGGGGGGGGGGGGGGGGTGGGGGTGGGGGGTGGGTGGGGGGTGGGGTGGGGTTTTTATATTTGGGGCAGGGGGATATGTTGGGGTGTTTGGGGTGGGGGGGGGGTTTTGGGGGGGTGGGGGGGGGGAGGGGTTTGGTGTGGGGGGGTTTTTTGGGTTGTTGGGGGTTGGGTGGGGGGTTGGGTGTTGTGTGTGTGTTGTGGGTTGTGGGGTTGTACCCCCCTTTTTTTATAGGGGTTTTTCCCCCATTAATTTTATTTAGCAACTCTTATGTTTAAAAGAAAGACCCCGTGGCCCTACTCCTGGGGCCCCATTTGGATTCCCAATTCTAAACTGCCGGGGTGAAACAAGATCCAATCTTCGGTTCACCCCCTTCTCACTCGGAGTTCCTTAGCTTGTTGGTCAGAGTTTCCCACCCCATCCCCTCTTGGTCTCCCCTGTTTTGGACCCCCCTGTGGGTCCAGGGTTTTTCCCCGCAATTTTTATGTGGTTGAAATCACCCCTAACCGAACTTGCTCTGCTGGAGTGAGCCCTTTTTGCCCCTCAGCAAGTGTGTCCACAATTGCTCTGTTGCTCTCTTCATAATCCTCTCTTGGCCTCCTGCAGTTCTGTGGTGGATTATACATCACTGCAATGACCACCTTGTGCTCCCCAGACTGAAGTGTACCTACTATGTAGTCCCTTTCTCCTGTCTCGTCTATGCCTCCCATTTTCTTGAATTCCCATAGGTTTTTTACGAGCAGAGCAACCCCTGCTCCCCCTCTGCCCCTTCTATCTTTCCTCATGATCTGGTATCCTGGTGGGAAGATTGCATCTGTTATTGTCTCCGCGAGTTTTGTTTCTGTAACTGCTATGATGTCTGGGGACTTCTCATTGATTCTTTATTGAAATTCCTCATATTTATTCGTTAATCCATCCGCATTTGTGTACCAAACCTTCAACTTCTGTTCTAATACTGTAACTGTGGTCCTGGGGGAATACTGGGTGTGTGTATGTACATATGTGTGTGTGCCCCCTTTCTAAGTATTCATACTGCTAATAAATACCAGTAGTAATACCAGTAATTCTAAAACATACCGATAGTAATTCTAACACATATCAATTCTACTTAAGTAAATACTAGGTTCTAAAACTTAGCTTCTCTCAGCTTCTACAAGTGTCTGACGTTACCCCTCTCTAGACCACTTTCATACAATAAATCAAATTATACAGGAATAACCACATAATAATTTAAATACTCACTGATGCAGTCCTTAAATGACTAATCCATCAGTCTTACAATTACTTGGCTAATCACTTACTAATGCTGTCCCTTAAAACTCAGTAACTCGCTCATACAATCACTTAAGAACTCAATGATACACTCCAAACTGAAGATTCGCTTATAAATTTCCCTTATAAATTTAAAACCAATGATTAATCACAAAATCATTCACTAATACAATCATTAATTACTGCCTGATACAATCACTTAATAACCCGCTTGCTTACTAATACAGTCGCTTAAATTAAGCTCACTAATAAAGTCATTTAAAATTCAGTCACTCACTGACACCCTCAGTTAATTACCAACTGATAATATCATTTAATGGAGGATTTATTTACCCCGCGAGAAAGAAAATCAGTTGAAACTGAAGAATCATTTATTTTAATACACAGTCACTTAACCAGGTCGAAAACCACTCAACTTATCCGGTTCACGAACCGCTCAATTTATCCGGTTCACGAACCGCTCAATTTATCCGGTTCAAGAATCATTCGACACCACTAATAAACACATTTTATAAAACGCTTATTTAAGTATTCATATTAAAATCCAAATTTGACAAAAGTGTCAGTAATTCTTTGTTGAGCAATCAGTAGACTGAGTAAAGAAAATGTTAACGAATTATGTTAGGCGGCGGCGGCGGCGGCGGCGGCGACAGTGGCAGCAGCAGCAGCAGCAGCAGCAGCAGCAGCAACAGCAACACCGGCAGCAGCAGCAGCAGCAGCAACAGCGGCAGCAGCAGCAGCAACAGCAGCAACAGCGGCAGCAACAGCAATAACAGCAGCAGCTGAAATGGTTGTTACTAAATTTTTTGTAAAATAGCATTAGAGATTGAAGGTGTTGAGTGACTGTTAAGTGGCAACAGATATTGAGGGTGCTGAGTTATGTTAAGTAGCAGCGGTAGTGGTGTGTAGCGAATTGATATAAGGTAGCACTGGAGGTGAATTGATGTAAGGTAGCACTGGAGGTGAATTGATGTAAGGTAGCACTGGAGGTGAATTGATGTAAGGTAGCACTGGAGGTGAATTGATGTAAGGTAGCACTGGAGGTGAATTGATGTATGGTAACACTGGAGGTGAATTGATGTAAGGTAACGCTGGAGGTGAATTGATGTAAGGTAACGCTGGAGGTGAATTGATGTAAGGTAACGCTAGAGGTGAATTGATGTAAGGTAACGCTGGAGGTGAATTGATGTAAGGTAACGCTAGAGGTGAATTGATGTAAGGTAACACTGGAGGTGAATTGATGTATGGTAACACTGGAGGTGAATTGATGTAAGGTAACGCTGGAGGTGAATTGATGTAAGGTAACGCTAGAGGTGAATTGATGTAAGGTAGCACTAGAGGTGAATTGATGTAAGGTAACGCAAGAGGTGAATTGATGTAAGGTAGCGCTAGAGGTGAATTGATGTAAGGTAGCGCTAGAGGTGAATTGATGTAAGGTAGCGCTAGAGGTGAATTGATGTAAGGTAACGCTAGAGGTGAATTGATGTAAGGTAGCGCTAGAGGTGAATTGATGTAAGGTAGCGCTAGAGGTGAATTGATGTAAGGTAGCGCTAGAGGTGAATTGATGTAAGGTAACGCTGGAGGTGAACTGATGTATTATTATTATTATAATCAAGGGGGAAGCGCTAAACCCGGAGGATTATACAGCGCCTGGGGGGGGGATGTGGAAGGCATTCAGGCTTAATTCGGGGAACTGGAGCACAGATCCAATTCCCTAAATCAAGAGCCCCTCACCAACATCAAGGAACCTTCCTTGAGGAGTGAACTGATGTAAGGTTGCGCTGGAGGCGAATTCATGTAAGGTAGCGCTGGAGGTGAATTGATGTAAGGTAACGCTGGAGGTGAATTGATGTAAGGTAACGCTGGAGGTGAATTGATGTAAGGTAACGCTGGAGGTGAACTGATGTAAGGTAGCGCTGGAGGTGAATTCATGTAAGGTAGCGCTGGAGGTGAATTGATGTAAGGTAACACTGGAGGAGAATTGATGTAAGGTAGCGCTGGAGGTGAATTGATGTAAGGTAGCGCTGGAGGTGAACTGATGTAAGGTAGTGCTGGAGGTGAATTGATGTAAGGTAGCGCTGGAGGTGAATTGATGTAAGGTAGCGCTGGAGGTGAATTGATGTAAGGTAGCGCTGGAGGTGAATTCATGTAAAGTAACGCTGGAGGAGAATTGATGTAAGGTAACGCTGGAGGAGAATTGATGTAAGGTAACGCTGGAGGTGAATTCATGTAAGGTAGCGCTGGAGGTGAATTCATGTAAGGTAGTGCTGGAGGTGAACTGATGTAAGGTAGCGCTGGAGGTGAATTGATGTAAGGTAGCGCTGGAGGTGAATTGATGTAAGGTAGCGCTGGAGGTGAACTGATGTAAGGTAGCGCTGGAGGTGAATTGATGTAAGGCAGCGCTGGAGGTGAATTCATGTAAGGTAGCGCTGGAGGTGAACTGATGTAAGGTAACGCTGGAGAATTGATGTAAGGTAGCGCTGGAGGTGAATTGATGTAAGGTAACGCTGGAGGTGAACTGATGTAAGGTAACGCTGGAGGTGAACTGATGTAAGGTAACGCTGGAGGTGAACTGATGTAAGGTAACGCTGGAGGTGAACTGATGTAAGGTAACGCTGGAGGTGAACTGATGTAAGGTAACGCTGGAGGTGAACTGATGTAAGGTAACGCTGGAGGTGAACTGATGTAAGGTAGCGCTGGAGGTGAACTGATGTAAGGTAACGCTGGAGGTGAATTGATGTAAGGTAGCACTGGAGGTGAACTGATGTAAGGTAGCGCTGGAGGTGAACTGATGTAAGGTAGCACTGGAGGTGAACTGATGTAAGGTAGCGCTGGAGGTGAACTGATGTAAGGTAGCGCTGGAGGTGAACTGATGTAAGGTAGCGCTGGAGGTGAACTGATGTAAGGTAACGCTGGAGGTGAAACTGATGTAAGGTAACGCTGGAGTAAAATGATGTAAGGTAACGTGGAGGTGAACTGATGTAAGGTTGCGCTGGAGGTGAACTGATGTAAGGTAGCGCTGGAGGTGAAACTGATGAAAGGGTTTAACACTGGAGGTGAACTGATGTAAGGTAACGCTGGGGTGAACTGATGTAAGGTAACGCTGGAGGTGAACTGATGTAAGGTAGCGCTGGAGGTAAAACTGATGTAAGTAGCGCTGGAGTGAACTGATGTAAGGTAGCGCTGGAGGTGAACTGATGTAAGGTAGTGTGGGGGTGAACTGATGTAAGGTAGCACTGGAGGTGAACTGATGAAAGGTTTAGCGCTGGAGGTGAACTGATGTAAGGTAGCACTGGAGGGAAACTGATCTAATTTAGCACTGGAGGTGAACGATGTAAGGTAGCGCTGGAGGGTGAAACTGATGTAAGGTAGCGCTGGAGGGAACTGATGAAAGGGTAGCGTGGAGGTGAACTGATGTAAGGAAAACGCTGGAGGTGAACTGATGTAAGGTAACGCTGGAGGTGAACTGATGTAAGGTAACGCTGGAGGTGAACTGATGTAAGGTAGCATTTGGAGGTGAACTGATGTAAGGTAACGCTGGAGGTGAACTGATTTTAAGTACGCTGGAGGTGAACTGATGTAAGGTAACGCTGGGGGGGAACTGATGTAAGGTAGCCTGGAGGTGAATGATGTAAGGGTAGCCTGGAGGTGAACTGATGTAAGGTAACACTGGAGGTGAACTGATGTAAGGTAACGCTGGAGGTGAATTGATTGTAAGGTAGCGCTGGAGGTGAACTGATGAAAGGTAACGCTGGGGTGAATGATGTAAGGTAGCGCTGGAGGTGAATTGATGTAAGGTAACGCTGGAGGTGAATTGATGTAAGGTAGCGCTGGAGGTGAACTGATGTAAGGTAACGCTGGAGGTAAAACTGATGTAAGGTAACGCGGGAGGTGAATTGATGAAAGGGTAGCGCTGGAGGTGAACTGATGTAAGGTAACGCTGGAGGGAACTGATGTAAGGTAACGCTGGAGGTGAATTGATGTAGGTAGCGCTGGAGGTGAACTGATGTAAGGTAACGCTGGAGGTGAATTGATGAAAGGGTTTAACGCTGGAGGTAAAACTGATGTAAGTAGCACTGGGGGTAAAACTGATGTAAGGTAGCGCTGGAGGTGAACTGATGTAAGGTAACGCTGGAGGTGAACTGATGTAAGGTAGCACTGGAGGTGATGTTGTAAGGTAGCACGGGAGGTAAACTGATGAAAGGGTAGCGCTGGAGGTGAACTGATGTAAGGTAACGCTGGAGGTGAATTGATGTAAGGTAGCGCTGGAGGTGAACTGATGTAAGGTAGCGCTGGAGGTGAACTGATGTAAGGTAGCACTGGGGGTGAACTGATGTAAGGTAGCGCTGGAGGTGAACTGATGTAAGGTAACGCTGGAGGTGAATTGATGTAAGGTAGCGCTGGAGGTGAACTGATGTAAGGTAACGCTGGAGGTGAATTGATGTAAGGTAACGTTGGAGGTGAATTGATGTAAGGTAGCGCTGGAGGTGAACTGATGTAAGGTAACGCTGGAGGTGAACTGATGTAAGGTAGCACTGGAGGTGAACTGATGTAAGGTTTAACGCTGGAGGTAAAACTGATGTAAGGTAACGCTGGAGGTGAATTGATGTAAGTAGCGTTTGGAGGTGAACTGATGTAAGGTAACGCTGGAGGTGAACTGATGTAAGGTAACGCTGGAGGTGAACTGATGTAAGGTAACGCTGGAGGTGAATTCATGTAAGGTCGCGCTGGAGGTGAACTGAGGGTAAGGTAGCACTGGAGGGAACTGATGTAAGGTAGCGCTGGAGGTGAACTGAGTAAGGTAGCACTGGGGGTGAACTGATGAAAGGGTAGCGCTGGAGGTGAACTGATGTAAGGTAACGCTGGAGGTTGAATTGATGTAAGGTAGCGCTGGAGGTGAACTGAGTAAGGTAACGCTGGAGGTGAATTGATGTAAGGTAACGTTGGAGGTGAATTGATGTAAGTAGCGCTGGAGGTGAACTGATGTAAGGTAACGCTGGAGGTGAACTGATGAAAGGTAGCACTGGAGGTGAACTGATGAAGGAAACGCTGGAGGTGAATGATGTAAGGTAACGCTGGAGGTGAATTGATGTAAGGGTAGCGCTGGAGGTGAACTGATGTAAGGTAACGCTGGGGGTGAACTGATGTAAGGTAACGCTGGAGGTGAACTGATGTAAGGTAGCTGGAGGTGAATTCATGAAAGGTTCGCGCTGGAGGTGAACTGATGTAAGGTAGCGCTGGAGGTGAACTGATTGTAAGGTACCGCTGGAGGTGAATGATGTAAAAGTAACGCTGGAGGTGAATTGATGTAACTTACCGCTGGAGGTGAATGATGTAAGGTACCGCTGGAGGTGAAAACTGATGTAAGGTAGCGCTGGAGGTGAACTGATGAAAGGTAGCGCGGGAGGTAAAACTGATGTAAGGTAGCGCTGGAGGTGAAAAGTTCTGAATTATATTAGGTAAGAGCTGTTTATATTTTATAACAGTTATGACTTTGTTTCGGTTGAAGGGAAAAGTCAATGTTATTTAAGGGCACACGTTAATTGTAATGACTCTTTCTTCATTACTTGCTCTAATTAACCTGAGACCTGAATGTAACAACCTTGTGTATGTAGCTAAGCATACATATAAACAAACTGTTAAAAAAGGGGATCAGGGTTTAAATCTTCTGTGGGTTTCCCTCCTCCTGGAACATGACATAGTTGATAAATCAGCTATAATTTTTTTTCAAGCAGTTTAGGAAACACTTTTCAGAAAGGAACTAGAAAACCCGAGCTTGAAGAAAGTAGAACAGTTGAGATAGGAACTTGTGTGTCAAACATACCTGTAGATCAGATTAAGTAAGATGAGTCAGGAAACAGGACAAGTGTTTCCTGGTGCGGATCTTAGTCGTAGGATGACCCGCCGCTGGAGCTTTGTTCAAACTGACCGAAAACTTTTAGCTGGCTTACCGGCCACCCTTTAAAATTATGGTTATGATTATAACCATTTTTGAATTCTATCTAATGAGAAAGTAACAAGGTCAGTAGATTGCAAGAAGTTATTGACAGACTGAGGCTATGGTATAAGTATGTCATTGACAAAATGCAAAGTGTGTGAACCGAGATATTATTATTATTATTATTATTATAATCAAAAAGAAGCGCTAAGCCACAAGGGCTACACAGCGCTGCAGGACAGGAAGGAAGCGAGGGCATCAGGTGGCAAAAGGGAGGTGGATGAGTAATAGGTTACGGATAACAGCGGGGCAGTGGATGGTGAAAGGGTAAAGGGCAGCAAGAGACTGAGCTAGAAAGGGCTGAGGGGAGTGCGTAAGGTATCATCATCAGAGTTTGTGGAGTAAATCAATCGTTGTGTTGTCAAGAAGTAATGAGAGAGTCAGGATTAAAGGAGGGTCCATCAGCAAGAAGGGAAGGTAAAGGAGAGTAGTAGAACGAAAACGGCGTTGGAGGTAAATTCTGCCCTGCTCGTTGATAGAGAGGGCAGTCTAACAGAATGTGGCTAATCGATACAAGAACTTGACACTGCTCACAGAGAGGAACAGGGTGCCTCTCCATGAGATACCCGTGAGTAAGACGAGTGTGGCCCAAAGCGAAGGCGGAGAGAGTGGTCTCCCAACCACGGCCTGATGACAAGAAGACGGCCAGTTTAAACCCATGCTCGGTTTAATAGAATGAAATTTGTTACCAAGCGGAGTTGACCAACGTTGTTGCCAACGGGTGTGAAGGTGGGTAGCTATTGCAGCAAAATAGTCCAGAAATGGTACACCTCTATAGGAAAATGGTAGGTCATGTACTGCTGACTGCGCAGCAGTGTCTGCCTGTTCATTGTATGTCGACATGACCAGGGACCCAACAAAAAATAATATCTTTATGCTTGGTAGAGATACGGTGTAGCCAAAGTTGGATACGGAGAACTAGGGGGTGAGATGTATCAAATTTTCATATAGCCTGTAGAGCACTAAGGGAGTCTGAGACAACCACAAATGATGACACAGGCATAGATGCGATACGAATAAGTGCTGCAAGAATGGCATACAATTCAGCAGTAAAAATGCTAGCCGAAGATAGTAAATGCCCCTGCACCATGCTGTCCGGAAACACTGCTGCGAGTCCGACGCCATCTGAAGACTTAGAGCCACCTGTGTACACAGCGATGGCATGAGAATGGGAGTGGAAGTGATTAAGAAAAAGAGAGCGGGAAGCCACCGTAGGCAGTTGAGCTTTCGAGCAAGGAAGTGAGAAAGAACAGACCCAAACAGCTAGAACTTCCCAGAGGGGTAGGGAAAAGTGAGATGCTACATGAACATATAAAGGTGGTAACTGAAGGGAAGACAAGAGCGAATGTAGGTGAAGAGAAAAGGGATGGAGTAAACAGGGGAGGCGAACGAATAAAGAATGTCTACTAATATCGGTGACCATTCTATAAATGGAAGGGTTGTGGAGATCGTGGAGCAACATAGTAGCGAAGGCAATGGGGATCACGGCGATAGACAAGATGGAATATTCACTTCTGCATAGAGGCTCTCAACAGGGGAAGAGCGAAAAGCACCAAGGCACAAAAGTAATCCTTGGTGATGGATGGGGTTAAGGCTAGAGAGAGTAGCAAGAGAGGCCGCTGAATAAATCTGGTCACCATAATCGAGTTTCGATAAAACGAGGGCAAAATGTAGGCGAAGCAGAGTTCGACGATCAGCTCCCCAGGAAAGATTTAGCAGGGTTTTAAGAAGGTTTAGCGGCTGTGACAAGTTGCCCTTAAGAGGTAATGTGAGGCTTCCAGGATAAACCTACGGTCAAAGAGAAGGCTAGAAAAACCCGACTGTATCACGTTCGGGGGGATACGGGAGCCATAGAGATACAAAGGATTTATCGGAGATGACAGAGCGTTTAGTGAAAGTAATTTGGTGAGTTTTTTGGTTTCTGGAAAATTTAAACCCATGTGTGGGGGCCCAAGTGGAAACATGGTCGACCGCATGCTGGAGAGAAACTGCAATGAGATGACAGTCAGCGCCTGCACAAGCAAAGCGAAGTCATCAACATAGAGTGATGACCAAATATTAGGTTTTAAAAACAGAGGCCAATCATTTTTAGCAAGGAGAAAAAGTGTTGTGCTTAGAACACATCCCCGAGGGACGCCTTCAGCTTGGAGAAGTCCGGGAAAGAAAATTATTGACTCGAACACAGGAAAAGTCTGTCAGTTAAAAAGTTCTTAAGGAAGGATGGTTGATTGCCTCGGAGGCCCAAGGAGTGGGCCTGGGCCAAAATATTATACCCAAGTTGTGTCATATGCCTTCTCAAGGTCAAAATATATGGCAATAACTGAGTGATTATTTGCAAAGGCATTACGAACATTACGTTTTCCAAGCGTAGTAAGGGGTCTATGGTTTGAACGGCCCTTTCGAAAGCCATATTGACTAGCGGAGAGACTGTTGTGTCTCTAAATACCACATTAAACGTCGATTTACGAGACGTTCCATCACTTTGCAAACTGCACTAGTTAGGCGATGGGCGATAGTGGGAGGCATCACGTCCTATAGTACCCGGTTTGCGGAAAGGGAGAACAATATCAGATTTCCACAGCTGGGGAAGAACTCCTTGTGCCCAAAAAAGATTGAAGAGGTGTAAGGGACTTACAAGGCTGAATGATGTAAATGTTGTAACATACGAATATGAAAGTCGTCAGGCCCAGCTGCCGATGATCGGCAAGCTGAGAGCGTTGGGCCTCTAGTTCTTGAAGTGTAAAAGGCACATTATACTGTTCTTCTCTGAGAGAAGAAAAGTCCAAGGGTACTAACTCTCTGGCAGACTTTGAAAAAAGAAACGAGGGGCATAGATTTGGGGCCCCAGGAAATACGGACCAGATGTGTGCCAAGTTTATGGCAAAGTCGAGAGGGTTTGCTACATCAACACCAGCGACCCGGGAGAAAAAGGAGAGGGTCAGGAGGTTTTACCACTCAATTTCCTCACTCTTTTCCAGACTGCACTCACAGAAGAAGCAGAGGTGATGGGGGGAAACAGTCTCGCCCGCAAGTGCATTTAGCTTCACGGATTTACACGGCGAGTGATCGCACGCTTCTGCTTATAAATCAAGAAGTCTCTCGCGGTTCTATTTACCCGGGACCTGCCCCCTGCAGCGCGTTTCAAACGTACTGCACGAGCACAAGCAGGAGACCACCCCGGCACGCACTTTTGAGAATGCCTGCCTGAGGTTTGGGGTATAGACTGAGAAGCTGCGGTATAAACTGACGTCGAGAAGAGGTGTAGGAGCTCATCAATGGAGGATGAAGAAGGAACCTCACTAAAAGCAGTGAGTTGCGAGTAAAGGTCCCAATTTGCCCGATCAAATTGCCAGCGAGGGCTACGGAAAGGTGGTGAATAGGAAGGAGAAGTAAGAATGATTGGAAAATGATCGCTGTCATGTAAGTCCCGGTAGAACAGACCAGGTGAAGTCTAGTTTCAGTGGGGAAGAGCAGACTGATAGATCGATGCAAGAGAGAGTATGAGTACGAGGATCAAAATGCGTGGGAGTACCCGTATTTAAAACATGGAGGGGGTGAGAGGCGAGAAAAGCCTCAAACGGGATGCCTCATGAGTCACAATGAGACCCCCCCCAGAGGAAATGGTGGGCGGTTTAAAACACCAAGTAAGAAAGGGGGTGGTAGGGATGAAACTGAAAGGCAAAATCTGGGATAGAAAATGCTCGAGAAGGAGGGGAGATATAAAGACATATTGTAAACCACTTAGTCAAGTGGATACGGGCTGCAGTGTAATGCAGCGAGGTATGGACAAATAGTTGACAGTACGGAATATCATTGCGTAGAAGAAGGGCACTTTCATTTAAAAGGGCCATCTGAGAAAGGATCCGAAGAATACAATAAATTATAGCCTGAGATAAGTTGGAAAACAGCTGAGTGTAATTTTGGTTCTTGTAAGCAAGCACCAACAGGGGAAAACCTGGAAAGCAACATCTGAAGCTCACCCCGATTACCCTTGAGGCCGCAGATATTCCACTGTAAATAGGCCATGATTGGCAATAAAGAAAATACCAGGAATCCGTAGGGAAGGGCACCTACGGACTAGAGGGGCTAGAAAAGTCAACATGTGGTGGCATTGGAAGATGTTCAAGTAGCGAAGGAACGGAGCGTTGCGAAGAATGAAGTTGTGGAGATGGAGGAGAGGGAAGAGAGGGAGTAGGAGGTGGATCAATGTCCATTGAAGGTTTAGTCTCTGCAATATATTCTGAAATGGCTTCAAGTGTTTCTGAATTCAAAGATGTATGGGAGACAATATTGGAGGTAGGAAGAGGGTGAGTAAAAATTGGGACTAATGGACTGTACCAAAGTAGAGGGGGACGAAAGAGTGTAGGGAACTGTAGAAGAAGTGTGGGAGGGGAGAGAAGAGGCAGAAACCTGGGAGGTGGCTGAAGAGGGGATAACTTGGGAGGGGACGGGGGTGGAAGGTATAGTACGAGGAGTGTGAACCTCCACACTTGTAATAGAGCCAGAGAGAGGGGAAGAACTAGACACAGACTGGAAAGGTAAAGTGCAGAGGTGGAAGAAGGGAAGGAAGGGGCAAAGAAGATTTGAGCACTGGGGATTTTTTGGACTTCTGAGAAGTAGAAGGGCGATTGGAATAAGGTGTCGTACAGGGTCTTGTCGATACTGGGGCTTGTGAGGAAGGACGCGAAGATGTGAGAACAGACTGAGTTGGGAGTCGGACGTCAGAGCCCAAGGACAGCAAAAGGTTAGATGCCGGAGTGGCTATGGGAGGGGCAACAACAGAGGAGGCTGCAGAAGATGGGACCCCAGAAGTGGGGGACGTTTTGAAACACGAGAATAAGAAACACGGGGTAGTCTCCCTTGGAGGCGGAGATGAGTAACTGCCATAGCATAAAGGAGACCTTCTGCCTCTTTGAGGCAACGGATTTCACGCTCATTCAACTAGACCTGGCAACGGCGAGAGTACGAAGGGTGAGCCTCAGTATAATTAAGGCAAGATGGAGGTTGACTGCAAGATGCATTAGAATGGTCGTCGGCACCACAGACTGGGCATTCGGCTATAGATCTGCAATATTTTGCTGGGTGACCAAAACGCCAGGAATTTCTACACTGTTGCGGCGTAGGGATCACCTTTCGAACTTGTAACCAATGTCCTGCGACATAAACAGAGGATGGGAGTTCACGGCTGTGGAAAGTTAATCGAGACACATTGCAAGGGTAACGTCTCCGCCCGCGGGAAGGAAGGACATAAGTGTCTACTTTGAGGATTGGGAGATCCTGGAGTTCCAGCTGTTCAAGAATGTCATTGCCACATGACTGGAAATTCTGTTGGACTATGGTATGGGGCAGAATGACAGTACCACTACAAGAATTGAGAGAAAGATGTTTTTCAATAGTGATAGGAGTAGTATCGATATTCGAAAGGAGAGAAAGATCATGAGCTTGGGTAGCATTCTGGACAGTGACAATGCACGTACCGCTCTTGAGAGCATGAAATGAAATATCTCTACCAACATGACGCAGGAGAGCTTTGCCAATACTATGGTTAGAAAGATAGGCAGAAGAAGAAGTCGGTCTTAAAGTAAAGAATTTAGTCCATTGTGTGGTCCGAAACTGAGCGTGGAGAGGGAGTGCATGACGTGTCGGTCGTTTCCGAGTAGAATGGGAAGGTAATGAAGGAACATCAGCAGGAGATTGACGTTGGCGTTTAGGAGTAGGACCAGAGTTGGTCCGTCGTGAAATGGGCGGGCGATTCGAAAATTGCCGTACCGTAGAGGGAGAGGCCGGAAGCATAGTCAAAGGAGACCGGAGGTCAGACAAATCGAAGGAGTCAGTCGTAGCCCCGGTACCTGAAGCGGGTGAGGAAACAGCACCAGCAAGAGGTACAGGGGCATCAGGAGTGTCCGAAGAGTGGTCTAAAAACAAGGCAGGGTCAGAATGGGGTGCGGTATCAAGAAGGGGCCCGGGGGTAGTGGGTTCATGGATTGGGTTCTCCATGGTTAGGTTACTCCTTTGCTTTTTGTTTTTAAGAAAAAAAGAAAAGAAAATAAAAATAAAAAAAAAGAATAAAAAAAGGGGGGAGCGGGGAGGAATAGTTCCCAGGAGGAATGAAAGGGCCGGAAATCTCCCTCCGCGCCCAAGAGGACCTCAGCACCGCTAGTAGCGCAGATGCAGCATGGAACCCGTGCCATACCCTACCCTTCATGCCAGTAAACCAGTAATCCGGGATAGCAACCTCACATCTGCCGAGCTACCTCGGTGGACAAAAGAGAGGGCGGCTGGATATCCGCCACAAAGCATACCTCCTTCGGCCACCACCCCTGGAATCCGAAAGGAGGCTTCCAGAGATACACCCATCGCCCGAAAGACACCCAAAGCTGCACTCCGGGATACCGGAGAGGGATCGGGACATCCCCAGGCGATCCAGATTCCACGGTAAACTACGCCACCGCCAAGAACCTCAACGGAATGGGATGGACCCCGGTATCCTTTCCCCTACCTAGGAACTAGCGCGCCTGTGGGAGGAATCCCAAAGGCCAAAAAGAGGAAGGGCAAAAGGGAGGGGTGGGGAGGAGGAGGAGGAAAGGAAAAAGGGGAGGATGGGATAGGGAAGGGGGGATTGGGGGGTAATTAGGTTCGGTCTGAGGAAGGAGACCGACAGGTCTAATTCCTCAGACCAAGAGCCTCTTCACCACAACAAGGAGCCCCCCTTGAAGAGGTGAACCGAGATAGGGTGATTAACTGGAGCATTATATCATAGTGTCTAAACATCCAGCCTTGCAAACACACCTCCATGCAAACCTTACAGGTTATGGCAAAACACCTCACTGTTTAAAATAACTGAAATCTTGAGGTTGTATTCACACTTTGCAACAATTAGATAAATAAACTGTTTTATAGAGATTATATCCCAATTATAACCATTTTTGTAGTGGTAATAAGATTTTTTTTAGACTGTATTCCATACTGTATTGTGCACATTAACTACATGAAGTAATTGTATTATATGAAATGACTAATATTTCTTTCTAATGATGTAACAATGCTCAGTGGTGTCTGACAATGACCCATTGTAACCTCTGTAATCCAGATTTTTGTGCTGCCCTTCACAGGATAAGCTGTGGGTGCACAACTAGCCGCTCAGGTGGCACAACTAACCAAGCACCTAAGAAGCAAGATAAATGAAAAACAAATTCTCAAAAGCTTGATGCAAATGACTACTTTATATGTAATGACTTTGAACAAAAGAAGGAGTAAATAAAAGGCATAACTACAAAACATATCTTACACTTAATCATAAGCATCCACCGTCTCTAACACGAGCAGTATACTTCCTTTATTTTACCTACCAGTCACGTGTAACAAAGGTGTGTTGACAAGTGACAAGTAACAAAGGTGTGTTGACAAGTGACAACAGAGGTGTGCTGATAAGTAACAGAAAAACAAAATGCACTTCGGACGCTCCGAGAATGGTATCCCCGTAATGCACAACCCCAGCCCCCTCTATCTCAATGCACGTGTACAATGTACATAAATATTAAGTTTCTATTGCACATAAATTTTAGTGCAGAGGATTTGAAGGAATCAGAGGTGATATTCGCAAATCACACAGAAACTAATATCTCAATTTCTTCAATAAATGAAATAGTGAGAGCGAGTGAGACGTAAGTTTAAAATGCACTTAAATATTAGCGTAGAAGATCTTAAGTGAATCAAAATGAGGCATCCACAAATCAGAGGGAATCCAGTATCCCAATTCTTCAATAAATGACAAACACACACAGCCAAAAGTTCATTCAAACCATCTACTAAGAAACACCAGTTTTAAAAGTAAGGTGAAGAGGTATTCTCACAGAGAACAATATCCTAAAATACACCAGCACATCAAGCATGCAGCCACTCAGAAACTGCTACATAAGTTATGAGTATTGAAGCAACTCACACGAGACACTTTGATATGATTATCGTATGGAAAACTGTATTTCAGTTTTTACCAATTTCTATAAAAAAAAATTGGGGCCTATACAGGACAAAATTAATCAAAATTTTTCTGGAAAACTGTCCAGCTTTTAGGGTTTAAGACTTCAAATTTTTACATCTGTGCTACGGACGCAAAAACTTACAGTATGTAGAGTTAACCTAAGATAACCCAAGCCTAAGATAACGCAAACCTAATGTCACTCAAGCCTAAGAAAACTCAAACCTAAGATAACTCAAACCTAAGATAACCCAAACCTAAGATATCCCAAACCTAAGATAACCCAAACCTAAGATAACCCAAACCTAAGATAAACCAAACCTAAGATAAACCAAACCTAAGATAACCCAAACCTAAGATAACCCAAACCTAAGATAAACCAAACCTAAGATAAACCAAACCTAAGATAACTCAAACGCAGTGATATATTTCTGATCACAAGAGATATTCTACAGTTATTTCACAAAGTCATTTTGATTAAAAAAAATGGCAGGTTAAAACTCTCACAACCTAAAATTTAAGTGGATTTTAAACTAAAATTTAAAATCCACCAGAAAATGCGTTCTTCACTTACACTGGTCAACGAAGGTTTTAGTTCACGTTTAAAAGCAAGTGTTTCTAATTCTGGGACGCTGGATTCATATTTGAACTTAGTTTTGCTCCAACATGTACAGTTCTTGTGAAAAAAAAAATCTCCCTTCCCCACCGTAACACCAGTTACTTTTCATCTATATTGTCTACTGAATGCTGGACCATTTTATGGAAAATGATTGGTGGTTTTGATTTTTGTGGATTTCTGAGGAAGTTTTAGTGTGAAGGTAGGAAATCAAGACAAGTTGTGGGCTCCTCATGACTGTTTTGTAGCTTCCTCCAACTTCTTACACGAGTTGTTTGTTGGAAGTCGTGCATGCCATTTGCAGTCCTGATGGTATGGAAGGAACCAAAGGATCACACCACGGACTGTTATTTATATATCACAAGTGTGTCGCCATTTTCATTGAAAAACGAATCTAAAATAACATATCTATATATTCCTTCTGCAATCGAACCAGTGGAACATTAAAAAGATCTCCATGTTCCAGTATCACCATCCTGCAAAGATGTATTTTCCTTTGACGATGAAGACGCCACTAACTCAGATTCCGAGATTAAACCGGCTGAGTCAACAACCAGAAACCACATCTGGTGACTTTCAGTGACTTTAACGATCTTGTTTGTGACCTAAATTTATCCAGGGAACAGTCACACGTATTTGGTTCAAAAATGGGGCAGTGGAATTTCCTGCACTCAAATATATGAATCAGTTGTTCGGAAAGTAACAGAAAAGTCAAGAAACGTATTTTAAATTGTAATAATCAATATGTTACTGCTGTGATGTTAATAGACTTTTCGACGTCTTGGGTAAACATCATAAGCACGCAATGTGGTGTCTGTTTATTGATTCCCGTAAAACAGGACTGAAGACAAGTTTCCGTCCTTCACAGTGGCAACACCCTACGAAGTCTGCCTTCAACTCTCACTAGAGACTTGAAAGGAGCACGTTGAAACAATGCAAAAACTTGTCATTGTGATCGAATGTGAGAAGTCTGGGTGGAAAATCTGTGGTGTCCTCAAAGTAAAGGATTTATTACTAAGACTTAAGGGCTTCATCCATTTCTTGCGATTCATTAGCCATTAAAGATTGACGCCGTTCAGAATTTTGTTCAGGGGAATGGTATAAATTTGTTGGGGGTTAAGTACTCCCTATGGAATGAGAGACATTCAGATTCGGTCAAAGGTTCAAGTTTAGTTCCTTAGCTCACCAGCCCCTCACCAGTATCAAGGCAGCCGCGCTGAGGAAACATGATTCAGCCCTTTAATGCAAAATATTGCTATACCACTTCGAGATTAAAAATGGCAAAATGGCACCTGAACACTACATTAACAATACCAGGTTTCTTGTAGGTAGAATACTGTACACGAGTGCTAAAATTCTGAAGACGAGCCGAAGAGTCTTTCTGAAGTTATGGCATGGAAATCATTTTTGAAATGGTCTACATAAATAAGTGGATGGCACAGACTTACCAAATGTTCCTCGAACTTCACCGCAGATATATTTCAAGAATCGAAAATTTGAAGCTGATTGTATGGGGCGTTTTGAAGTTTTTTTTTTTTTTTTTTTATTATCACACCGGCCGATTCCCACCAAGGCAGGGTGGCCCGAAAAAGAAAAACTTTCACCATCATTCACTCCATCACTGTCTTGCCAGAAGGGTGCTTTACACTACAGTTTTTAAACTGCAACATTAACACCCCTCCTTCAGAGTGCAGGCACTGTACTTCCCATCTCCAGGACTCAAGTCCGGCCTGCCGGTTTCCCTGAATCCCTTCATAAATGTTACTTTGCTCACACTCCAACAGCACGTCAAGTATTAAAAAACCATTTGTCTCCATTCACTCCTATCAAACACGCTCACGCATGCCTGCTGGAAGTCCAAGCCCCTCGCACACAAAACCTCCTTTACCCCCTCCCTCCAACCTTCCTAGGCCGACCCCTACCCCGCCTTCCTTCCACTACAGATGATACACTCTTGAAGTCATTCTGTTTCGCTCCATTCTCTCTACATGTCCGAACCACCTCAACAACCTTCCTCAGCCCTCTGGACAACAGTTTTGGTAATCCCGCACCTCCTCCTAACTTCCAAAAATACGAATTTCTCTGCATTATATTCACACCACACATTGCCCTCAGACATGACATCTCCACTGGCCTCCAGCCTTCTCCTCGCTGCAACATTCATCACCCACGCTTCACACCCATATAAGAGCGTTGGTAAAACTATACTCTCATACATTCCCCTCTTTGCCTCAAGGACAAAGTTCTTTGTCTCCACAGACTCCTAAGTGCACCACTCATTCTTTTTCCCATCATCAATTCTATGATTCACCTCATCTTTCATTAGACCCATCCGCTGACACGTCCACTCCCAAATATCTGAATACGTTCACCTCCTCCATACTCTCTCCCTCCAATCTGATATTCAATCTTTCATCACCTAATCTTTTTGTTATCCTCATAACCTTACTCTTTCCTGTATTCACCTTTATTTTCTTCTTTTGCACACCCTACCAAATTCATCCACCAATCTCTGCAAACTCTCTTCAGAATCTCCCAAGAGCACAGTGTCATCAGCAAAGAGCAGCTGTGACAACTCCCACTTTGTGTGTGATTCTTTATCTTTTAACTCCACCTCTTGCCAAAGACCCGCATTTACTTCTCTTACAACCCCATCTATAAATATATTAAAAAACCACGGTGACATCACACATCCTTGTCTAAGGCCTACTTTTACGGGGAAAAAAATTTTCCCCCTCTTTCCTACATACTCTAACTTGAGCCTCACTATCCCGTAAAAACCTTCACTGCTTTCGTAACCTACCTCTCACCATACATTTTGCAACATCTGCCACATTGCCCCCCTTTTCCCCCCTGTCATACGCCTTTTTCCAAACCCAAAAAATGCCACAAAGACCTCTTTAGCCTTATCTAAATACTGTTCACTTATATGTTTCACTGTAAACACCTGGTCCACACACCCCCTACCTTTCCTAAACCCTCCTTGTTCATCTGCTATCCTATTCTCGTCTTACTCTTAATTCTTTCAAATTATAACTCTACCATACACTTTACCAGGTACACTCAACAGACTTATCCCCCTATAATTTTTGCACTCTCTTTTATCCCCTTTGCCTTTATACAAAGGGAACTATGCATGCTCTCTGCCAATCCCTAGGTCCTTACCCTCTTCCATACATTTAAAAATAATTGCACCAACCACTCCAAAACTATATCCCCCCTGCTTTTAACATTTCTATCTTTACCCCATCAATCCCGGCTGCCTTACCCCCTTTCATTTTACCTACTGCCTCACGAACTTCCCCCACACTCACAACTGGCTTTTCCTCACTCCTACAAGATGTTATTCCTCCTTGCCCTATACACGAAATCACAGCTTCCCTATCTTCAATCAACATTTAACAATTCCCCAAAATATTCCTTTCCCTCTTCCCAATACCTCTAACTCCCCCATTTAATAACTCTCCTCTCCTATTTTTTTAAATGACAAATCAATTTGTTTTCTAGGCTTTCTTAACTTGTTAATCCACTCCAAAACTTTTTCTTATTTTCAAAAAAAATTTGTTGATAACATCTCACCCACTCTCTCATTTGCTCTCTTTTTACATTGCTTCACCACTCTCTTAACACTCTCTCTTTTTTCCATATACTCTTCCCTCCTTGCATCACTTCTACTTTGTAAAAACTTCTCATATGCTAACTTTTTCTCCCTTACTACTCTCTTTACATCATCATTCACCAATCGCTCCTCTTCCCTCCTGCACCCACTTTCCTGTAACCACAAACTTCTGCTGAACACTCTAACACTACATTTTTAAACCTACCCCATACCTCTTCGACCCCATTGCCTATGCTCTCATTAGCCCATCTATCCTCCAATAGCTGTTTATATCTTACCCTAACTGCCTCCTCTTTTAGTTTATAAACCTTCACCTCTCTCTTCCCTGATGCTTCTATTCCCTTGTATCCCATCTACCTTTTACTCCCAGTGTAGCTACAACTAGAAAGTGATCTGATATATCTGTGGCCCCTCTATAAACATGTACATCCTGAAGTCTACTCAACAGTCTTTTATCTACCAATACATAATCCAACAAACTACTGTCATTTCGCCCTACATCATATCGTGTATACTTATTTATCCTCTTTTTCTTAAAATATGTATTACCTATAACTAAACCCCTTTCTATACAAAGTTCAATCAAAGGGCTCCCATTATCATTTACACCTGGCACCCCAAACTTACCTACCACACCCTCTCTAAAAGTTTCTCCTACTTTAGCATTCAAGTCCCCTACCACAATTACTCTCTCACTTGGTTCAAGGCTCCTATACATTCACTTAACATCTCCCAAAAATCTCTCTCTCTCCTCTGCATTCCTCTCTTCTCCAGGTGCATACACGCTTATTATGACCCACTTCTCGCATCCAACCTTTACTTTAATCCACATAATTCTTGAGTTTACACATTCATATTCTCTTTTCTCCTTCCATAACTGATCATTTAACATTACTGCTACCCCTTCCTTTGCTCTAACTCTCTCAGATACTCCAGATTTAATCCCATTTATTTCCCCCACTGAAACTCTCCTACCCCCTTCAGCTTTGTTTCGCTTAGGGCCAGGACATCCAACTTCTTTTCATTCATAACATCAGCAATCATCTGTTTCTTGTCATCCGCACTACATCCACGCACATTTAAGCAACCAGTTTTATAAAAGTTTTTCTTCTTCTCTTTTTAGTAATTGTATACAGGAGAAGGGGTTACTAGCCCATTGCTCCCGGCATTTTAGTCGCCTCATACGACACGCATGGCCTACGGAGGAAAGATTCTTTTCCACTTCCCCATGGACAATAGAAGAAATAAAAAAGAACAAGAGCTATTTAGAAAAAGGAGAAAAACCTAGATGTATGTATATATATATATGCATGTGCGTGTCTGTGAAGTGTGACCAAAGTGTAAGTAGGAGTAGCAAGATATCCCTGTTATCTTAGCGTGTTTATGAGACAGAAAAAGAAACCAGCAATCCTACCATCATGCAAAACAGTTACAGGTTTTTGTTTCACAGTCATCTGGCAGGACGGTAGTACTTCCCTGGGTGGTTGCTGTCTACCAACCTACTACCTTTTGAAGTTATTAACAAAAAACTAAGAAGTTGGTGACTCTGTACAGTATTTACCTCAGTAAAGTCATGAATATTAAAAACGCTACAAAAACCTGGACTTTTAACACTCCTTTTTTTCAGTTCTCTTATATTAAAAATTCTTTACAATCTACTTAATGATATATCAAATTAAGATACATCAGCATCTAGAGTTTGAAGCTGAACCAAAGAGACATTCTCTACATATTACATGGAAACCAGCTTATTAAAATTGACAATTTAAAACTTTTATAGCTCAAAATGAAATGTTATTTTTAGCAACGCCAAGTAACAATGATAACTGGAAGTTCATCAGAAAAAAACCAATCTTCAGTAATTCTTCAGAATTAAAAAAAAAAAAAAATTAGCAATATTATTAAAAGTTTAAATTTGCGCCTTCACAATCTGAAGTTACAGGTGGTCTTTCCCCTGGAGTACCATTTTCGTTGTTCCTGGCCGACGCGGCAGGTTGTGTAGCGGGCTAGCTGCGGGATTTTCAAGGATAGCTCCTGGTCAAAGAGGCTGACCAGGTCCCTACTTAACAGAACTCAGTGTGAATGCTTTGAGAAGATACCAGAGCAGCGAACGGACATCCCAGTGCATCGTTTCAGCGTAAATAGTTGAAGTGTTGTGCAGTTTTAGAGGGTTTGGTGTTGTTGAGTCAGGACCAGTCAGCGCCTCCCCCCCTCTCCGCTGGGGGGAGGGGGAGGGCGTGTGTAGTAAACAGTGACCCTCTCATAACTCCACACTCCTGCGCGTCTCCCCCGCCTCACCCTCCCAACTCCCAGCACCACCCCATCTGTAGAGGGTACTTCTCCCCTAAGCCACGATGTCAGCGATGGTACTGCAGCCGCAGGGAGTGCCGGGCTCACAGGAACTTCCACTACAGGGACAGCATCGTGGAGTTCGACCGCGAGGCAGCTGCCAGGTGTGCCACAGGCAGTGTGTACTCAGTTCCTCAAGCTTCAACATCTGTGCACACGAGGGCCTGGGATCTTCAGTCAACTTGGCGTCCACCAGGACGCTGACATGTCCCTAGGACAGCTCTTCATCGGGCTGCTAACGGAGTCACTGGCTTCTTGGACCTCTTGGGGAGGGTCGATGGTGCTCGTGCAAGCAGCAGATCCCGGGGCAACTTGCTGCTGTTTGCAATGGCTGTCTACCGAGGAGAGACAGGCATCTAGCAACATCTGCTGGGGCAATGGATGAATTCCCTACTATGTTTGTTAACTGCTCATTACTCTGTAATTTGTCTATGATTGTAATCATGTCATAACGTGTTTATCATTCATTACCTTTGAAACTTGTCATGATTGTGACCAGCTCTACCTGGAGCTCATTACCTTTGTAAATTCTCATGATTAATGTGTTTATGATTCATTACCTTTGCAATTATTCATGAGTGTGACCAGCTCAACCTGGAGCTCATTACTTTTGTAACTTGGTCATGATTATGACCAGATCTAGTTCATTACCTTTGTAACTTGCTCAGCTATCAAAACTTTGGAGTCCAGTCCCTGGACCAATTATGTACCTCTGTAATCTTTTGACTACCGCCCACAGGATGGGTATTTGGTGCATAATAAACATTAAACTAAAAAAAAACTAACCCTGGAGTACATCAGTGTTAATGTTCTGAAGGTCGTAACACCAAGCAGTCTTCAGTTCCTGAACAGCGTTACCTTACAGACTTTTTCATATTTTTGTCTTGGTATTCTGTCCTCTGACAGTGTGGGTTGTGCACAAATGTAACCAAAAGCTAGGATCATTCCATGAACATTGTCGCAAACTAACAGCTTGAGTGTCCCTGTGTGTGTGGGAAGCTTAGTTTACTGTATTTTTGACATGTTACTAAAAACGCGATTCTAAAAGCTTAGAGATCTCCAGTGAACACTAGAAAGGACTGCCCTTCTAGCATCCAGCCTGTTACTGGGTTTTCGTAACAAGTAGCCAGTATCCTTGTCCAATTATCCATTAGAATTCAGTATGATTCAATAGTGCTTCAGGATTACAACTGGTAGGCTACTAACTAGAGAAATTAAAATTTAATAAATTTATTAATCATTAAGTTGTCTAGAGGTATATTATCAAATTAAATTAAATTAAATTAATCACAGTAATCAAAATAATATCACATCTCTCGTTTACAGTATTATTGTGCTGAAAGCACATATCACATTTATAATTCTTAAGTACCGTCTGGTACATTAACATTTAATAAGATATTACAAATATGTACAAGTTTGTGTATGCGTGTAAGTGCTCCAAGTAGTTCGCTATGTCTCACGACTCGACTAGACTTAAACAAGTGACTGACAAAGTCCTCTAATAAACTAACTTCTTGACCGACTGGCAACCAGAACAGTCTGCTTGAACAACAAAAAGAATGCTAAGCCCAATAGCAATACAACAAGCAACTGCGACACAGAATCAGGAACAAGGAGATAATATAACGACACTAAGCAGGGACCATCAGCAGATCCTCCACAAAAGTCACCAAACTCCCATACTACTGAATCTAAGTTCAGCATAAGAAAATACCCGACTGTGACAATACACAGAAACCAGTACAAATTAGGTCATAAGCTATAGTTCAGGACCTGAGTTACTCAGAGTGTCTATGAGACACACAACCTCAGTACAACGTCGAAAAATCACTAAGTCTATACAAGGTTCTGTGAACAGAGTTCTACAGAACTAACAAGAATAATGAGACAGACAATCTGTCCAACCTCCAAGAGAGTCTAGAGCAGACTGAATGCTTTAGGCGAGGTGAGGACACCGCCCCCTCGATCACGTGATAGCTCCGTGGACAACTGCAGCTCAGAAGCCGGCAGAGTAACGAGCAAGGAGCGATAATTACAGTAGTTAGACAATCAAGACTTGAACTAAGCACATAATATGTAACATCCTACCTAACAAAGGAAGCTACGTCAAATAACAATATAAAGCAATACATTTACGATTTAGCTATTATCGCAAATATAAGCAATATAAAATTAAATGAAAAGGTAATAATTATATATATACATAATAATCATTGCAACCCATTCAGGGGTTGCAACATAACACAAATTGATTTTACAGGCTTAGAGCTGCTGTCGTTCCTCAGCTCATATTGTCTGACTTTCTCTTGAGTTTACAGTATGCTGTATCCTCCAATTCTTCTTCTTCTTCTTCTTCTTCTAATTATTATTATTATTATTATTATTATTACAAAAATAGGTACTTTTAAAAGCCTGTTGCAGTTGACAGTTGCTGTGTGCTGAGTTGCAGGAAGGAACGATTTAGGGGTTAGTTGCTGTGTGCTGGAGAGATCAAGGGGTGTAAGCTTCTGTGTACTGGGGAGCAGGGAGAATAATGGAGATAGTTGCTGTGTAACAGTGAGGAGAAAAATAAGAGCTAGTTGCTTTGTGTTTGGTAACAAGGAGAGAGAGAGTCTTGCTGCTTGCTGGATAACAGGGAAGGTAAAGATAGCAGGTAGTTACTGTGCTGAACAGTAATGATGAGACAGGTGCTAGTTGCTGTGTGTTGAACAGCACTGAGAGAGACAGGTTCTAGTTGCTGAGTCGAACAGTACTGATGAGAGAGACAGGTGCTAGTTGCTGTGTGCTGAACAGCACTGATGAGAGACAGGTGCTAGTTGTGTGCTGAACACCAGTGACCAGAGAGACAAGTGCTAATTATGTGATGAACAGCAGTGATCAGAGAGACAGGTGCTAATTGTTGTGTGCTGAACAGCAGTGACCAGAGAGAGAGGTGCTAATTATGTGCTGAACAGCAATGACCAGAGAGACAGGTGTTAATTGTGTGCTGAACAGCAGTGACCAGAGACAGGTGCTAATTGTGTGCTGAATAGCAGTGACCAGAGAGACAGGTGCTAGTTGTGTGCAGGTGTAATGCTTGTTTGTATCTCGTCAAATATTCTTAGTAAATCAGGGTTTTGGTTGCAAGTTTTCTTGTATTTTATCAACGATGGCGAGGTCCTCCTGGCAGGAGACTGTTCTACATGTATGGTATACAATACCGACAACATGAAAATTAAGACACATGTGCAACATCTATGTATCTTTATTGTAGACGTTTCGTCATCCAGTGGCTTTATCAATACAAATTCTTGGACTTAATTTGATGACAGTAGAACTATATACAAAAGATGAGGTAATCCGTCCCTCAGCCTTGCAGTTAGTGTGAAGATCACCGTAGTCGTCTACAATAAAGATACCCAGATGTTGCACATGTGTCTTTATTTTTTCAAGAGATTATGCCAATGGGTTGTTCAGACGAGTAAACGCGCCATCAAGCGTTTATCAGATCTGCATAATTAGTTGCTCTTATAATTACGTCACTATATAAAACTATCGTAAATAAACTCTGATATATGTACATGTAGTGCTGAATAAGTAAAACTTGAGATTTTAGCTTATATAACAACGCTCTTCTTGCCGAATAAGTCAAGCGAAAATTTGTGTATGCATTAATTTCTCAAAAATCATTCTGAACCTAACGAAAAAATATATTTCATTGTGTTTGTTTACTATTAAATTATTGTAAACGTACCCAAAATATATTTAGTTGGATTAGGCTAAATTAAATTGAGCTTGTTATAATAAGGTTAGGTAAGTTTTCTAAGGTTCTTTTAGTTACAAAATTATTAATTTTTACATTAATCTAAATGAAATATATATATATATATATATATATATATAATATATATATATATATATATATTTTATAATATATATATATATATATTTATAATATATATATTATATATATATATATTATATATATAATATACATTATATTTTTTTTTATCACACTGGCCGATTCCCCCCAAAGGGCAGGGTGGCCCGAAAAAGAAAAACTTTAAAACCATCATTTCACTCACCATCACTGTCTTGCCAGAAAGGGTCTTTACACTACAGTTTTTAAACTGCAACATTAAACACCCCACCTTCAGAGTGGCGGGCACCTGTATATATTAATATTTAAATAATATAATAAAATACAATAATAAAATAAAAAAAAATAATACAAATATCCCAGTTGGCTGCTGAAACAAGGTCAGTTTCAGCTGGGTCAGAGTGTGAGAACACCGTGTTAGGATTCTGGGTCACAGCTGCGGGGCTCAACACTGGCTAAAAATACTTCTTAACTCCCCTTATATGGATTCTTGTGTTGCTCTCCAGTTTTAGTAATAACTTTTCTAATTTGGGCCATATCTGTGAAGTTAACTCCATATCCACAACAATTTATTACTGAATTTGAGTAAAAATTACATTTTAATTTTTTTTTATTTTCAATACTTCGTGGTTTAAATCATCACATAAATTAAACTGAAATAGGAGCATTCACAATGGCAGGGAGAGAGCGAGAGAGGGGAAAAGGGGAAGAGAGGGGAGAGAAAAGAGAGAGAGAGAGAGAGAGAGGAGAGAGAGAGAGAGAGAGAGAGAAGAGAGAGATTCTTGGGTATAATATAGCACAGTGGGTACTGTGTGGTGGGTAGCAGATAGAAGAGAGATACGGTTCCTGAGTGTATCTCACAGTAGGTACTATGTGGTGGGTAGCAGGGGGGGGGAGAGAGACGGACTAGTCACAGCAGTGTCTCCTGGGACCTGCTTCCCCTCATGCAATATTCAGATCAGCAATGTATGTCATTCACATCCTGTTCGCTTCAGTCGTCCCATATCCAACACACAAAAAACATTCGTCCCCAAGCTTCCCCTGACGCCGTTTTCTCATGAATACATTACTCATACTCAACATTCGTATGAACGTTAACATATCTAACATTTTTAATACAAAAGTTTATCAGTTATGAATCTTTAGGCAAGTGAATGTTTAGCCCGAATCGATCCCCGTCACGGGTGAAACGTTGGGCATGTTTTCTAACACCTGCTGCCAGTGTTTACCTAACAGTAAGTAGGTACCTGGGTGTTAGTCGACTGTTGTGCGTCGCATCCTGGGGAACAAGATTAACTTAGGCTGCCCGAAATGCTCTGCATAACCAGGGGCTTTCCATATAGTATGGCAGTAATGTCAACTAATAATAATAATAATAATAATAATAATAATAATAATAATAATAAGAAGAAGAAGAAGAAGAAGAAGAAGAAGAAGAAGAAGAAGAAGAAGAAGAAGAAGAAGAAGAAGAAGAAGAAGAATCTTGATTTACTACAAGTACAAGGTATACAGGCCTAGATGACATCAACGACATACTACCATACACAAAGCCCCTTGTTATGCAGAGCATTTTGCGCAAATTAAGCCAATTTTGTCCTCAGGATGAGACTCGCACCAGTCGACTAACATCCAGGTACCTATTTTACTGATGGGTGAACAGGGACAACAATGAAAAGCAGGGGTGTCACTAGTACGTTAAGAGACCATACAATAAGTGTCAGGGGCCCGAGACTGTTCAACTGCCTCCCAGCATACATAAGGGGGATTACCAACAGACCCCTGGCAGTCTTCAAGCTGGCACTGGACAATCACCTAAAGTCAGTTCCTGATCAGCCGGGCTGTGGCTCGTACGTTGGTTTGCGTGCAGCCAGCAGCAACAGCCTGGTTGATCAGGGGCTGATCCACCAGGAGGCCTGGTCACAGACCGGGCCGCGGGGGCGTTGACCCCCGAAACTCTCTCCAGGTAAACTCCAGGTACTCCAGGAAATACGTACTGGGGATCGACCCTCGGTGGTGATTGTGGTGGCGCTGTGGTGGTGGCGGTGTGGTGGTGGAAGTGGTGGTAGTGGTGGCGGTGTGGTGTTGGAAGTGGTGGCGATGGTGGTGGTGGTGGTGATAGTGGTGGGGGTGGTGGTTCCGGTGGTGATTGTGGTGGTAGCGGTAGTGGTGGTGGCGGTGGTATGGTCGTGGCGATATGGTGGTTCCGGTGGTGATTTTGGTGGCGGTGGTGGTGGTGGGTACGGTGATGGTGGTGGTGGTGGGGTGGTGGCGGCGGTGGGGCGGTGGCGGCGGTGGCGGCGGGGCGGGGCGGCGGCAGCGGGGGTGGTGGTGCTGGTGGTAGTGGTGGTTGTGGGGGGGTGGTTTGTGGTGGTGGGGTTTCGCGGTGGTGATGGTAGCTGCGGGGTGGGCGGCGGCGGAATTAGTAGTAGTAGTGTGCAGTACTGACAGTGGGTGCGTAGTAGTAATTAAGGGGTAGTTGTAATAGCGTTTGGTGCAAAGTAATAACAAGAGTGTAGAAACGGGGAATTAGTTACCGATAGTAAAGAAAAAAAAAGGGGAAAAAACGGAAAATAGAAGTATCAGCAGATGTAACTGACCCACGCCAGGCCACGTAGTGACCACGCCAGGAAAACGCTAGTGACCCACGCCAGGCCCGCTAGTGCCCCACGCCGGGCCCCAGCAGTGACCCACCCCCGGGCCCCGCTAGTGCCCCACGCCGGAAACCTAGGACCCACGCCAGGCCACGCTGTGACCCACGCCAGGCCAGGGCTGTGACCCACCCCCCAGGCCACGCTAGTGACCCACCCCAGGCAAACTAGTGACCCACGCCGGGCAAACTAGTGACCCACCCCAAAGGCAACATATGACCCACGCCAGGCCCACAGTGCCCCACGCCAGGCAACACTAGTGACCCACGCCAGGCAGCACTAGTGACCCACGCCAGGCCACGCTAGTGACCCACGCCAGGCAACACTAGTGACCCACGCCAGGCCACGCTAATGACCCATGCCGGGCAAACCTAGTGACCCCGCCAGGCCACGCTAGTGACCCACGCCAGGCCACGTGTGACCCACGAGGCCACCTAGTGCCCCACGCCGGGCAACCTATTTGACCCACGCCAGGCAACACTATGCCCACGCCAGGCAACGCTGTGACCCACGCCGGGAAACACTAGGCCCCACCCGGGGCAACGCTAGTGCCCCCCAGCCAGGCCACGCTAGTGACCCACGCCAGGCAACCTAGTGACCCACGCCGGGCCACGCAAATGACCCCCGAAAGGCAACACTAGGACCCACCCCAGGCAACACTGTGGCCCCCACGCCGGGCAACACGTGACCCACGCCGGGCCACGCTAGGCCCCACGAAGGAAACCTAGTGACCCACGAAGGCAACATAGTCCCCACCCCAGGCCACGCTAGTGACCCCCGCCGGCCACGTAGTGCCCCACGCCGGGCAACCTAGTGACCCACCCCGGGCAACACTAGGTCCCACGCCGGGCAACACTAGGACCACCCCGGGCAACACTAGTGACCCCGCCCCACACTAGTGACCCACCCAGGCAAATAGTACCCCGCCAGGAGCATAGGACCCACGCCAGGGGCCACGCTAGTGACCCACGCCAGGCAAACAGGACCCACGCCGGGCAACATAGGACCCACGCCGGCAACACTGTGACCCACGCCAGGCAACACTAGTGCCCCCACCCCCGGCAACACTAGTGCCCCCACGCCAGGCAGCACTAGTGACCCACGCCAGGCCACGTAGGACCCACCCGGGCAACACTGTGACCCCCCCAGGCCCGCTAAGACCCATCCCAGGCAACACTAGTGCCCCACACCAGGCAACACTAGTGACCACGACAGGCAACCTAGTGACCCACGCCAGGCCACGCTAGGGGCCCCACCCCGGGCAACCTGTGACCCCCCCCAGGAAAACACTAGTGACCCACGCCAGGCAACACTAGTGACCCACGCCAGGCAACACTAGTGACCCACGCCAGGCCACGCTAGTGACCCACGCCAGGCAACACTAGTGACCCACGCCAGGCAACACTAGTGACCCACGCCAGGCAACACTAGCGTGACCCACCCAGGCAACCTAGTGACCCACGCCAGGCTAGACTACTGACCCACGCCAGGCAAGATTAGTGGCCCACGCCAGGCAAGACTAGTGGCCCACGCCAGGCAAGACTAGTGGCCCACGCCAGGCAAGACTAGTGAGCACGCGGGCAGGACTAGGACTCACGCCAGGCAAACTAGTGCCCCCACGCCAGGCGGGGGACTAGTGACCCACGCCAGGCAGGATATGCCCCACGCCGGGCGGACCGTGACCCACCCCAGGCGGACTGTGACCACCCCAGGAGGACAGTGCCCGGAAAATGCAAGAAAAGTGCCCCCACGCCGGGCAACATAGTGGCCCAGCCAGGCAGGACAGTGACCCAGCCAGGAGGATAGTGGCCCACGCCGGCAAGGCTAGTGACCCACACCGGGCAGGACTAGGGGACCCACGCCGCGGACTAGTGACCCACGCCGGGAAGACTAGTGACCCAGCCAGGCAAGACTAGTGACCCACGCCAGGCAAGCAATGACACAATTATCAAAGTGGTTGATATTTCAACTTTTTGCGATGCAAGTTCTCAACCCCTTTCAAACCTTCATACAAAAATGCTAACAATACCACAAAAATACATGGTAACAGTTGGGGGTTTTTATTTCGAAACATTTCTCAGTCGAAACGAGGGGGGGAGTGGCTGTAATCAATCCATAATCTGGAATAAATTGTTCTAAATTTTGGAACAGAACTCTTTTCCAGGTGAAGGACTGACCACCTCAAAAAATACGCTTCGAGGGAGCGGAGATTACATCGCCTTTACATCTACACCCCTTTGTACCTCCTTTATTTGACTGAAGAAGCCTACCCCGGAAGGCGAAACATTTCGGGAAAAAAAATACCTAACGTTCACGTGGTGTATTTATCATTCGAACACCTGCCTAAGGGATCAAGAAAAGTGTTGAAGAAAAACCGAGGGCACAATTCCGTAACTGGAAAATACACAATAAACCCCCACATGCCAAAAGAAAATTATGATGACGTTTCGGTCCCACTTGGACCCCTTAATTAGCCACCAAGAATGACGTATAAGAAAAAGAATTTACGTTTTCCATCTGCCCCGCAAGGAAAAAAAATAAACAAGAAAGAGATTAGATTTTGCCACGAAGTGGTAGTTTATTTTGCACCCCCCTATCCATCCGTGGGGCTGTAGCGCAAGGCATATAGATTACTCAGGCTTCTAACTGCATTCTTATAACAATCATTTTCATTATTTACTTCTCTCCTAATATTATTCCTAATGCTAGACACAGATATACCAAAGTTATATCCTACATTCTCCTTCTGGGTACTCTTCTTGGCTAACATATCAACTTTATCATGAAGGAGTAATCCAATGTGTGATGGGATCCATAGCAATTGTATGTTGTTGGAGTCATTATATGAGTAAAGAGCCTTCAATGATGACATAGAATCAGTAATGATGATAGAGTCAAACTCAGTGTCATAAGTTAGCTTTAGCGCCATTAGGATTGCAAACAATTCAGTTTGCAATGTAGACGCCCAGTTGTTAATTCTTATTCCTAGTTCAACATGTTTATTATCGTTCTTAACAAGGGAGGTGGCAACAAGAGCAGATGCAGCCCTGCCAGAAGACTCCTGTTTAGATCCATCAGTGTATATAACTTGTGATAACTTATTACTACCAGCTAGGCGAAAAATTTCTTCTTGAGCAGTTGCTTTAACAAGTGATTTAAGGAAGGGATTACTAACAATGAGCTTCTTGGGAGGGGCTTGTAGGTATGTGATATTAAATGAACACATCTTCCATGGAGGGGTGAAATGCTCTTGTTGCCTACAGTGATACAGTTCATGCAGGTTATAAACTTAATGCAATTGCACGTTTTCACAATCCATTTAGATCTGTGTGTATCTACTTCTAGACACGTAGTAAGGTTCATTGTGACAGTGTCTGGTTCATTTCTTAACATTCTAATACCGAGTACAATGTTAATCTCAACAATCCTATCACTGATACTAGAAATACCAAGCTCCTTCCTCATATTAAGAACCTTTGTAGATTTGGGACAACCAAGAATAATTCTGAGAGCTTCATTTTGCATTAACTCCAAGGGTCGGAGAGAACTTTCTCTAGCTAATATCAACATGGGAGCAGCATAATCAATTAAGGACCTAACATAGGCTATGTACATCATTCTCACGATTCTCACATTAGCACCATAGTTGGGGTTGTAACCAGCAACAGCTTTGAGAGTATTTAGCCTATCTTTGCATTTCTTATTTAGTTGTGGTATAGCGGATTTGTTAAAGGGTACATCTACACCAAGATATCTGTAAGTTTTAACTTAGCAAATATTTTTACCCTGCAAATAGATGGGTGGGGGATGTCGTTTGCTTGTTAATATCTTTGTTTTAGAGGAAGATATTATGAGGCCTAGTCGATTACAAATTGCTTGAACTTCATTAAGAATGGTACTCATCTTCTTATGCCCTGTTGTATGGATCATGATATCATCAGCATAGCTTATAGCTATATGTTTAGGTGAGACAGCTAGAACATTTAGGAGAGCATTAATCCGAATATTAAATAGCATGGGACTGAGAACTCCTCCCTGCGGTGTACCTAGGGACATTTTTTTAGACTCACTTCTAAAGCCTTGGTAGAGGACAAAGGATACTCTATTTGACAGGTATTCTATTATCCAACAGAATAAGTTACCACCAATATTCATTTTGGATAGTTCATGTAGTACAACGGTTCTGTTTGCAATATCAAATGCTGATTTTAGATCAAGAAATGTGATAAAACTAGTAGAGAAAGGTGGAAATACAGTTGTGCACACTTTTACCTTTCATGAACCCATAGAAGTAGGGAAAAAATTGGTGTCTGATTCTGTAGTACAATCTGTTAAGCATCATTCTTTCAAAAGTTTTACAAAGACAACTAGTTAAGGAGATCGGTCTAAATGTATCAGGCTGTTGGGGCTTAGGGATAGGCACAATGAGACTATTGGTCCAGGAAGTAGGAAGAACGCCCTCAATGTAACTGAGATTATACAGTGCCAACAAAGGGTTATCAGGCACGTGCCTTAGAGTTCTGAGAATATCATAGGTTATACCATCCTCTCCAGGAGCAGTTGATCGACCTTTAGTTAATGCATTGTCTAATTCATACTCGGTGAAGAGGCAATCACTCTCATCAATATTTTGGCTCATAAAATTAATCAGTTTCAACATTTCTTCAGAAGCACTCTCTAATTTTTTTCTAATATGAGATGGAAGGTTTTCATACCTGGATGTTTTGGACCAGTCATTTATGAGGTCATTTGCTTTTTCAATAGCAAAGGGATGAGCAACATTGTCAGTCTTTTTCCTGGTTATTTTATTTATACCTTTCCAAGCCAAACTTAAAAGGGGTGGACCTATTTAATCCACTAACAAACTGTTCCCATTCCTACAAGAAAGAGGAATGTCAGACAATAGAGAAGGGAAATAAAATTAAGAAGATCGAAGAAAAGGAAAGGAGAGGAGGAGACAAAGATCAAGTCACACCAAGAGTCTTTTGAAGATTATAATATCTGTCTATATATTGAGAAAGGAGGGCAACAAGAGAAACAAAGCCTGGACTAAGATTCACGTTAGAAAAGTTATGTATAAAGGATGCTGCGACAAGACGGCGTCGGTAGAGGCTTGAAGAAGTGCAGACAGATTTAGCAGAAGACCAGCTAATAAGATGGCAGTGATCACTAGCATAAGAGAGATGAGCATTGCTAGAGTCGTCAAGGCGAAAACATCTTTTGTGCTCTTGAAGTCTGTCAGAAAGAGAGCGGCAACTTTCTCCAAAGTATTGGAGAGGACAAGAGGAGCAGGAAATGGAATAAATAGACACAGGAAGCTTTAGTGACAGCAGGAAGAGAAAAATGAAGTAGATTATCAGGAAGAGTATTGGAGGACGGAGAGTGTTGTTAATATTTTGAAGACTGGAAATGTAAGGAAGACAAAGAACAGGAAATGTCTCTGGAGAATCGAGTATGGGAGTGAAGTGTTTAGCAAGGTGCTCCCATGGTAACTATATTGTGATGTGTAGGGAGTAACGGTGCGGGAGTAAGCTACAGGAAGAGAGAAAAGGGAAGAGCAGAGGGGAGGAGACGGGAGTGGAGGGAAGCTGAGGAATAAGGATGGGAGGGGAGTAGAGGGAAGCGGACGGGCAAGGAATGGAGGGAAGGAGGGAGGGAAGAAATGGGAGAGAAAGGGAGAAGAAGAAGTGGAGGGGTGGTTAGGGAAGGGAAAGGAGGCAGATGTAAATAAAGATGTGAGGGAATGGGAGGATATTTGCTGGGAGACGATGATATGCGAGGATAGGGGAGCTAACTTGTGGAGAGGGGTTAGATGAAGAGGGGAGGGGATTAGAAGAGAGGAGAGGGGAAAGGGGAGAAGAGGAGGGGAAGGAAAAAATGGTTAGAGAAGGGGAGAGAGGAGGGGAAGGAGACGGGAATAGGGAGGTAGGATGATTGGTAGGGAGGGAAAGAGAGACGGGAATTTTGTGGAGTGGATTGATGAGTGAAGAGAAGAAGAATGAAGGGAATGGGAGAGGAGAGTGAGGGATGGTGGAGGAGAGGGTTGCAGGGAAGGGAGAGCAAGGGAGGGGAGGGGCTGTGATGGGGAGAGTGGTGGGGATGTTGTGATTGGGGAGGAGAGTGGTGGGGATGCTGTGATGGGGAAGAGAGTGGTGATGTGATGGAGAGGGGGTTGTTGTGTTTGTGATGGGAGGAGTGTGGTGAGTTTGTGACGGGGAGAGATTAATGGGGAGTAGAATGGGTGGAAGGTTGTCATAGGAGGGCGTGGTAGTCAGGAGAATGGTGGGGAGGTAGTGATGGGCAGCAGTGCTGGGGCAGTAGTAGTAGGGAGGAGAGAGGTGGGGAGGTTGTGACGGGGAGGAGAGTGATGGAGAGGTTGTGATGGGTAGTAGAATGTTCGAAATCCCAAGGGGAGGTAACAGTTGGGGAAGGTAAGTCGTTGAAAGGGAAATTGTAAAAACGGAAGTGAAGAGAATGATACAAAGGAAAGGCTACGGAAGTGGCGAGGGAAGAGTGGTGGGGAGGAGTGGTGGGGAGGAGTGGTGGGGAGGAGTGATGGGGAGAAGTGTGTGGAGGAGTGATGGGGAGGAGTGATGGGGAGGAGTGGTGGGGAGAAGTGGTGGGGAGGAGTGGAGAGAAGTGATGGGGAGGAGTGGTGGGGAGGAGTGATGGGGAGGAGTGGTGAGGAGTGATGGGAGGAGTGATGGAAAGGAGTGATGGGGAGGAGTGATGGGGAGGAGTGATGGGGAGGAGTGATGGGGAGGAGTGGTGGGGAGAAGTGATGGGGAGGAGAGGTGTGGAGGAGTGATGGGGAGGAGTGGTGGGAAAGAAGTGGTGGGGAGGAGTGGAGAGGAGTGATGGGGAGGAGTGGTGGGGAGGAGTGATGGGGAGGAGTGGTGGGGAGGAATGGTGGGGAGGAGTGATGGGGAGGAGTGATGGGGAGGAGAGGTGTGGAGGAGTGATGGGGAGGAGTGGTGGGGAGAAGTGGTGGGGAAGAGTGGAGAGGAGTGATGGGGAGAGTGGTGGGGAGGAGTGGTGAGGAGTGTGGGAGGATGGGGAGGAGTGATGGGGAGGAGTGATGGAGAGGAGTGATGGGGAGGAGTGATGGGGAGTGATGGGGAGGAATGATGGGGAGGAGTGATGGGGAGGAGTGATGGGGAGGAGTGATGGGGAGGAGTGGTGGGGAGAAGTGATGGGGAGGAGAGGTGTGGAGGAGTGATGGGGAGGGAGTGGTGGGGAGAAGTGGTGGGGAGGAGTGGAGAGGAGTGATGGGGAGGAGTGGTGGGGAGGAGTGATGGGGAGGAGTGGTGGGGAGGAATGGTGGGGAGGAGTGATGGGGAGGAGTGATGGGGGATGTGATGGGGAGAAGTGATGGGGGAGGAGTGTGTGGAGGAGTGATGGGGAGGGTGGTGGGGAGGAGTGGTGGGGAGGAGTGGAGGGGAGGAGTGATGGGGAGGAGTGGGGGTGGGGAGGAGTGGTGTGTAGGAGTGGTGGGGAGGAGTGATGGGGAGGGTGATGAGGAGTGGTGTGGAGGGAGTGATGGGGAGGAGTGGTGGGGAGGAGTGGTGGGGAGAAGTGGTGGGGAGGAGTGGAGGGGAGGAGTGGTGGGAGGAGTTATGTGGAGGAGTGATGGGGAGGAGTGGTGGGGAGGTGATGGGGAGATGATGGGGAGGATGATGGGGAGGAGTGATGGGGAGGAGTGGTGGTGGAGGAGTGATGGGGAGGAGTGGTGGGGAGGAGTGGTGGGGAGAAGTGGTGGGGAGGAGTGGAGGGGAGGAGTGGTGGGGAGGAGTGATGGGGATGATGGTGGGGATGAGTGGTGGGGAGGAGTGGTGGGGAGGAGTGCTGAGAAGGAATGGTGGCGAGGAGTGTGGGGAGAAGTGGTGGGGAGGAAAGTGGTGGGGAGGAGAGTGGTGGGGAGGAGAGTGGCGGTGGAGGAGAGTGGCGGGGAGGCGAGTGGCGGGGAGGCGATGGGCGGAGGAGGAGATGGCGGGGAGGAGTGGGCGGGGAGGCGATGTGGCGGGGAGGAGAGTGGCGGGGAGGAGAGTGGCGGGGAGTGGTGGGGAGGAGAGTGGCGGGAGTGTGGTGGGGAGGCAGAGTGGTGGGGAGGATAGTGGCGGGAAAGAGAAGTGGCGGGGAGGATAGTGGCGGGGAGGAGAGTGTTGGGGAGGAGAGTGTTGGAGGAAAGTGTTGGGGGAGGAAAGTGTTGGGGAAGAAAGTGTTGGAGAGGAGAGTGACGGGAGGTGGGGAGGAAAGTGGTGGGGAGAACAGTGGAGGGAAATAGTGGGAGGAGATGTGATGGGTAGGAGAGTGGTGGGGAGGGAGAGTGGTGGTGAGAGTGGTGGGGAGAAAGAGTGGTGGGGAGGAGAGTGATGGGGAGGAGAGTGATGGGGAGGAGAGTGGTGGGGAGGAGAGTGGTGGGGAGGAGATGGTGAAGAGGGAGTGATGGGGAAGAGATGGTGGGGAGGAGAGTGATTTGGAGTGGTGGGGAGGAGAGTGATGGGGGGGAGGAGAGTGGTGGGGAGGAGGTGGTTGGGGGAGGAGGTGATGGGGAGGAGAGTTGGGGTGGGAGGAAAGTGGTGGGGAGGAGAGTGATGGGGAGAGAGAGTGTGGGGAGGAGAGTGGTGGGGAGGAGAGTGATGGGGAGGAGAGTGATGGGAGGAGAGTGATGGGGAGGAGAGTGATGGGGAGCAGAGTGGTGGGGAGGAGAGTGGTGGGGAGGAGAGTGATGGGGAGGAGAGTGGTGGGGAGGAGTGGTGGGGAGGAGAGTGATGGGGAGGAGAGTGGTGTGGAGGAGAGTGGTGGGGAGGAGGAGTGGTGGGAGGAGGTGATGGGGAGGAGAGTGGTGGGGAGGAGAGTGATGGGGAGCAGAGTGGTGGGGAGGAGAGTGGTGGGTGAGGAGATGGTGGGGGCAGATGTGAGGAGCAGAGTGGGTGGGGAGGAGAGTGGTGGGGAGCAGAGTGGTGGGGAGGAGAGTGGTGGGAGGAGAGTGGTGGGGAGGAGAGTGATGGGGAGGAGAGTGATGGGGAGGAGAGTGATGGGGAGGAGAGTGATGGGAGCAGAGTGGTGGGAGGAGAGTGGTGGGGAGGAGAGTGATGGGGAGGAGAGTGGTGGGGAGGAGATGTGGGGAGAAAGATGATGGGAGGAGAGTGTGGGGAGGAGCATGGTGGTAGGAGAGTGGTGGGCAGGAGAGTGGTGGAGGAGCACAGTGATGGGGAGCAGATGGTGGGAAGACGGAAGTGGTGGCGAGGAGAGTGGTGGAGGAGCAGAGTGGTGGGGGAGGAGAGTGGTGGGGAGGAGAGTGGTGCGGAGCAGAGTGGTGGGGAGCAGAGTGGTGGGGAGCGAGAGTGGTGGGGAGGGAGTGGTGGCGGAGGGAGTGGTGGGAGGAGAGTGGTGGGGAGGGTAGGGAGGTAAGTTTGTTTTAAGTATTATGTAAATAGTTTAGACAAATAACCACAGATGACAGGCACGATGTACTAGGCATACAGTGGGTTATTACCACTGGTGACACCACCCACCACTGGTGACACCCACCACTGGTGACACCACCCACCACTGGTGACACCACCCACCACTGGTGACACCCACCACTGGTGACACCACCCACCACTGGTGACACCACCCACCACTGGTGACACCCACCACTGGTGACACCACCCACCACTGGTAACACCCACCACTGGTAACACCACCCACCACTGGTGACACCACCCACCACTGGTAACACCACCCACCACTGGTAACACCACCCACCACTGGTGACACCACCCACCACTGGTGACACCACCCACCACTGGTGACACCACCCACCACTGATGACACCACCCACCACTGGTGACACCACCCACCACTGGTAACACCCACCACTGGTGACAGCACCCACCACTGGTGACACCACCCACCACTGGTAACACCCACCACTGGTGACACCACCCACCACTGGTAACACCCACCACTGGTGACACCCACCACTGGTGACACCCACCACTGGTGACACCACCCACCACTGGTGACACCACCCACCACTGGTGACACCACCCACCACTGGTGACACCACCCACCACTGGTGACACTACCCACCACTGGTGACACCACCCACCACTGGTAACACCCACCACTGGTGACACCACCCACCACTGGTGACACCACCCACCACTGGTAACACCACCCATCACTGGTAACACCACCCACCACTGGTAACACCACCCACCACTGGTAACACCACCCACCACTGATAACACCACCCACCACTGATAACACCACCCACCACTGGTAACACCACCCACCACTGGTAACACCACCCACCACTGGTAACACCACCCACCACTGGTAACACCACACCACCACTGATAACACCACCCACCACTGATAACACCACCCACCACTGGTAACACCACCCACCACTGGTAACACCACCCACCACTGGTAACACCCCACCACTGATAACACCACCCACCACTGGTAACCACCACCCACCACTGGTGACACCACCCACCACTGGTGAACACCACCCACCACTGGTAACACCCCCACACTGATGACAACCACCCACCACTGGTGACACCACCCACCACTGGTGACACCACCCACCACTGGTAACACCCACCACTGGTGACACCACCCACCACTGGTAACACCAACCACTGGTGACACCCACCACTGGTGACACCACCCACCACTGGTGACACCACCCACCACTGGTGACACTACCCACCACTGGTGACACCACCCACCACTGGTAACACCCACCACTGGTGACACCACCCACCACTGGTAACCACCCATCACTGGTAACAACACCCACCACTGGTAACACCACCCACCACTGGTAACACCACCCACCACTGGTAACACCACCCACCACTGGTAACACCACCCACCACTGATAACACCACCCACCACTGGTAACACCACCCACCACTGGTAACACCACCCACCACTGGTAACACCACCCACCACTGATAACACCACCCACCACTGGTAACACCACCCACCACTGTAACACCACCCACCACTGATAACACCACCCACCACTGATAACACCACCCACCACTGGTAACACCACCCACCACTGGTAACACCACCCACCACTGGTAACACCACCCACCACTGATAACACCACCCACCACTGGTAACACCACCCACCACTGGTAACACCACCCACCACTGATAAACACCACCCACCACTGGTAACACCACCCACCACTGGTAACACCACCCACCACTGGTAACACCACCCACCACTGATAACACCACCCACCACTGGTAACACCACCCACCACTGTAAACACCACCCACCACTGGTAACACCACCCACCACTGATAACAACCACCCACCACTGATAACACCACCCACCACTGGTAACACCACCCACCACTGATAACACCACCCACCACTGGTAACACCACCCACCACTGGTAACACCACCCACCACTGGTAACACACCCACCACTGATAACACCACCCACCACTGATAACACCACCCACCACTGGTAACACCACCCACCACTGGTAACACCACCCACCACTGTAACACCACCCACCACTGGTAACACCACCCACCACTGATAACACCACCCACCACTGGTAACACCACCCACCACTGATAACACCACCCACCACTGGTAACACCACCCACCACTGGTAACACCACCCACCACTGATAGCACCACCCACCACTGGTAACACCACCCACCACTGGTAACACCACCCACCACTGGTAACACCACCCACCACTGGTATCACCACCCACCACTGGTACCACCCACCACTGGTAACACCACCCACCACTGGTAACACCACCCACCACTGATAACACCACCCACCACTGATAACACCACCCACCACTGGTAACACCACCCACCACTGGTAAACACCACCCACCACTGATAACACCACCCACCATGGTAACACCACCCACCACTGGTAACACCACCCACCACTGATAACACCACCCACCACTGGTAACACCACCCACCACTGGTAAACACCACCCACCACTGATAACACCACCCACCACTGGTAACACCACCCACCACTGGTAACACCACCCACCACTGATAACACCACCCACCACTGGTAACACCACCCACCACTGGTAACACCACCCACCACTGATAACACCACCCACCATGGTAACACCACCCACCACTGGTAACACCACCCACCACTGATAACACCACCCACCACTGGTAACACCACCCACCACTGGTAACACCCACCACTGGTGACACCCACCACTGGTGACACCACCCACCACTGGTGACACCACCCACCACTGGTAACACCCACCACTGGTGACACCCACCACTGGTGACACCACCCACCACTGGTGACACCACCCACCACTGGTGACACTACCCACCACTGGTGACACCACCCACCACTGGTAACACCCACCACTGGTGACACCACCCACCACTGGTAACCACCCATCACTGGAACAACACCACCACTGGTAACACCACCCACCACTGGTAACACCACCCACCACTGGTAACACACCCACCACTGGTAACACCACCCACACTGGTAAAACACCACCCACCACTGTAACACCACCCACCACTGGTAACACCACCCACCACTGGTAACACCACCCACCACTGTAACACCACCCACCACTGATAACACCACCCACCACTGGTAACACCACCCACCACTGGTAACACCACCCACCACTGATAACACCACCACCACTGATAACACACCCACCACTGGTAAACACCACCCACCACTGGTAACACCACCCACCACTGGTAACACCACCCACCACTGATAACACCACCCACCACTGGTAACACCACCCACCACTGGTAACACCACCCACCACTGATAACACCACCCACCACTGGTAACACCACCCACCACTGGTAACACCACCCACCACTGGTAACACCACCCACCACTGATAAACACCACCCACCACTGGGTAACACCACCCACACTGTAACACCACCCACCACTGGTAACACCACCACCACTGATAACACCACCCACCACTGAAACACCACCCACCACTGGTAACACCACCCACCACTGATAACACCACCCACCACTGGTAACACCACCCACCACTGGTAAACACCACCCACCACTGGTAACACCACCCACCACTGATAACACCACCCACCACTGATAACACCACCCACCACTGGTAACACCACCCACCACTGGTAACACCACCCACCACTGATAACACCACCCACACTGGTAACACCACCACCACCACTGGTAACACCACCCACCACTGATAACACCACCCACCACTGGTAACACCACCCACCACTGATTAACACCACCCACCACTGGTAACACCACCCACCACTGGTAACACCACCCACCACTGATAGCACCACCCACCACTGGTAACACCACCCACCACTGGTAACACCACCCACCACTGGTACACCACCCACCACTGGTATCCCACCCACCACTGGTACCACCCACCACTGGTAACACCACCCATCCACTGGTAACACCACCCAACACTGATAACACCACCCACCACTGGTAACACCACCCACCACTGGTAAACCACCCACCACTGGTAAAAACCACCCACCACTGATAAAAACCACCCACCATGGTAACACACCACCCCCACTGGTACACCACCCACCACTGATAACACCACCCACCACTGGTAAAAACCACCCACCACTGGTAACACCACCCACCACTGGTAACACCACCCACCACTGATAACACCACCCACACTGGTAACACCACCCACCACTGGTAACACCAACCACCACTGGTAACACCACCCACCACTGGTAACACCACCCACCACTGGTAACACCACCCACCACTGATAACACCACCCACCACTGGTAACACCACCCACCACTGGTAACACCACCCACCACTGGTAACACCACCCACCACTGGTAAACACCACCCACCACTGGTAACACCACCCACCACTGGTAAACACCACCCACCACTGGTAACACCACCCACCACTGGTAACACCACCCACCACTGATAACACCACCCACCACTGGTAACACCACCCACCACTGGTAACACCACCCACCACTGGTAACACCACCCACCACTGGTAACACCACCCACCACTGGTAACACCACCCACCACTGGTACCACCACCCACCACTGGTAACACCACCCACCACTGCTTCACCTCGCCTCACTGCAGTATATAAGCCACTTCACTGAACATAGGCTGTAATTTTATCAAGACTGATGGACTAAATACATCTCCAGGCTCAGGGACTGATCACCTCAATCTCTTTCTCAACTTCCATCGTTCTTCTCTATAGAGGACTGATGAAGCCACTGGCTGGCGAATCATTTCCACAATAAAGATACGCAAGTGCTGCACAAGTGTCTCATTCACCAGTGTTGAAGAGGGTAGATATAGAGAAGGAAGAGATAGGCAAGAATAGGATGAGAAATATAAGGATGGACGAGGGAGGACCGGCCGACCTTCACTATAACGAAGAAAAATATACAAGTGCAAAGAGTAAAATATTTACCAAAAAAAAAACAAGAACTATGAATGGCAATATGCAATAAATATTTCAGAACTTGGAGGCAAACGAAGGGTAGTATGTAAACAACATTGTAAAACAAAGAGAGAAGCACAGACAGTAAACAAGCACAGCAGGAGGAAGATAACTATGATGGCTGGAGTTGTGTCACTCTAGAACACACAGACATCAACAACAACACAGGAATATAACAAAGTTTAAGCGAGGAACCTAAAAAAAAAATGGTTTCTGAAAAATAACTTGATAAAAATCGCCTAATATTGAAAGAGGATGTATATCAGTGGCATTCATTACCTACAAAATTATGAATTGAACACATGCGCAATATCTGAGCTTCAGATTCTTCAACACCACGGAGATCATCACCTGCTCCTAGGCTGACGGACTAATTACCTCATCTTCCACTGTTTGCTGTATATTTTTCTATTATTACTATGTATTGTATTCATAAAGCCACTGGATGTCGAAACGTCTACAAGATACCCAGATGTTGCACATGTGTCAAATGCATCACCGAAAGAGGCAAAAACTCAGCCAGCAAAATGTTTGCAACCATTTCCAGTGAAACACAAGACTAGTAGTTTGGTAGACACAACATATATGGTGCTCATATGACCATAGGTCACATACACATGTTAAAGAAGTGACCTATAGTATAAAGATGGACGTTAAAGGTGCAGATGAGTCACGAAATCGTAATAGCACGATTGCAAACAAATCAGGGAACGGGTGGGGATTGAACCATGGCATGTGAATCCTGAAACTCACAGGCTCGGTGAGTTTTAAGACTCACTTGCTCAAGCTTCACCCGTCCCGTGATATCTATGCAGATGGGTCCTAGGGTGACACTAAGTGTCAATGAAGAGTAGATGGAAAGTGGGGCAATCACGACGAGGAAGTGTTTAAACAGCTTCAATACACAGTTTTAGGGTTAGTTATGATTAGGCCCACGAAGCAGTACAACTCTGAGTGTTGATAAGAAGCAGAGGGAGAAAGGGGACCTGAAGACAAGGCTCGATCCTCGTAGCCACTACAAGGTTAGTACAACGCCCAACTCTACTACTACTATTACTACACACACCTGCACCATTTAACTACTGTCTCCACCACTGACACTTCCATTGCCTGAATCATTGTCACTATCCACCAACATCACCACCACTTTCAAAACTTTCAAGGTTGCAACAACCACTTTCGGAACTTCCTCTTTCACTACTACAACCACTTTCATTACTACAACAACCACTTTCGCTACTACAACTACTTTCACAAATACAACAACCATTTTCACAAATACAACAACCATTTTCACAACTACAACAACCACTTTCACTACAACAAGCACTTTCACAACTACAACAACCATTTTCACTACACTCTCCCTCCTGCTACCACCATTACTACTTGCACAATACGCTACTGCACCACCACTGCATCCAGCAGGGTGAAGGGAGAGTGAAGAAAAGCAGAGAACAGAGATAATAGATGGGAACAGGAGAATCATGAGATGATAAAAACAAACCCAGAAGCAGCAGGGAAAGGAATAAGGAGAGCTAGAGAACTCCTAATTTAATAATGTCCTGAAGACAAAGTTACCCAACAAACTATTGAACGAGGTGCAAGGGAAAGGAAAAGATGGAAGGGGAGAGGAAAACATGGAAGAGAGAGGAACAGACAGGAGAGAAAAACAGATGGCACTGGAGAGGAAAGGCTGGAAGGGAAGAGAAACCTATGAAAGGGGAAACGAACAGAGAAAATGGAATACGAAGAATAGATGGGAATATGGAGGGATAGAAGGGAGTCTAACAAACGGTGGGAGGAAGAGGAACAGACGATAGGGAAAAATTAACACAAGACATGGTAGAGGAAAACCTGAAATGAAGAGGAACAGAGAGAAGGGAGAGGAAGAGATGGAAGGAGAAAGGAAGTAATGGGAGAGAAGAATAAAAGCTGCTAGCTGAGGCAAGACAACAACTGGTAGCTCGTAGACCTGGTCTGGCTACAAGGCAAACTAAACCGATCAGAAATGAATTGAAGGACTAGCACGAAAGAATGAAGGGAATGCAGGAGAAAGAGGGTTGGAAGGGGAAAAAAATAAGCCGAGAAGCTTAGGGTGAAAACAGAAATGAGTTGGACAACAGAAAATGCTGAGAGGGCAAAAGGCAATACAAAATTGAGAAAGGTACTAAAGAGAATGAAACATGGACAACACTGACGAAAAAGCAGTATGGTAGGAAGTAAGGGAAGGAGAAGTGAGGGAAGGAGAAGTGAGGGAAGGAGAAGTGAGGAAAGGAGAAGTGAGGGAAGGAGAAGTGAGGGAAGGAGAAGTGAGGGAAGGAGAAGTGAGGAAAGGAGAAGTGAGGAAAGGAGAAGTGAGGGAAGGGGAAGTGAGGGAAGGGGAAGTGAGGAAAGGGGAAGTGAGGAAAGGGGAAGTGAGGAAAGGGAAGTGAGGAAAGGGGAAGTGAGGGAAGGAGAAGTGAGTGAAGGGGAAGTGAGGGAAGGAGAAGTGAGTGAAGGGGAAGTGAGGGAGGAGAAATGAGGGAAGGAGAATTGAGGAAAGGGGAAGTGAGGAAAGGGGGAAATGAGGAAAGGGGGAAATGAGGAAAGGGGAAGTGAGGAAAGGGGAAGTGAGGAAAGGGGAAGTGAGGAAAGGGGAAGTGAGGAAAGGGGAAGTGAGTGAAGGGGAAGTGAGGAAAGGGGTATGAGGAAAGGGAAGTGAGGAAAAGGGGGGGTGAGGAAAGGGGAAATGAGGAAAGGGGAAGTGAGGGAAGGAGAAGTGAGTGAAGGGGAAGTGAGGGAAGGAGGGGTGAAGGGAAATGAGGGAAGGAGAATTGAGGAAAGGGGGAAATGAGGAAAGTGGAAGTGAGGAAAGGGGAAAATGAGGAAAAGGGGAAGTGAGGGAAAGGGGAAGTGAGGAAAGGGGAAGTGAGGAAAGGGGGAAATGAGGGGAAGGGGAAGTGAGGGAAGGGGAAGTGAGATAAGGGGAAGTGAGGGAAGGGGAAGTGAGGGAAGAGGGAAAAATTGAGGGAAGAGGAAAGACTGAGGGAAGAGGAAAGATTGGGGGGAAGGGGAAAGACTGTGGGAAGGGAAAGTGAGGGAAGGGGAGACTAGGGAAAAAGGAGACTGGAAGGGAAGGGGGAAAGACGAAGGAAAAGGGGAGAGAGAGAAACAGTGACAGCAGTAACACTGAGGGAAGGAGAGAGACAACAGTAACACTGAGGGAAGGAGAGAGAAGCAGTAACACTGAGGGAAGGAGAGAGACAGCAGTAACACTGAGGGGAGGAGAGAGACAACAGTAACACTGAGGGAAGGAGAGAGACAGCAGTAACACTGAGGGAAGGAGAGAGAAGCAGTAACACTGAGGGAAGGAGAGAGACAGCAGTAACACTGAGGGGAGGAGAGAGACAACAGTAACACTGAGGGAAGGAGAGAGACAGCAGTAACACTGAGGGAAGGAGAGAGACAGCAGTAACACTGAGGGGAGGAGAGAGACAACAGTAACACTGAGGGGAAAGGGGAGAGACAGCAAATAACACTGAGGGGAAGGAGAGAGACAACAGTAACACTGAGGGAAGGGAGAGACAGCAGTAAAAACTGAGGGGAGGAGAGAGACAACAGTAACACTGAGGAAGGAGAGAGACAGCAGTAACACTGAGGGAAGGACAGAGACAGGGAGTAACACGAGGGAAGGAGAGAGAAGCAGTAACACTGAGGGGAGGAGAGAGACAGCAGTAACACTGAGGAAGGAGAGAGACAGCAGTAACACTGAGGGGAGGAGAGGAACAGCAGTAACACTGAGGGAGGAGAGAGAAGCGTAACACGAGGGGAGGAGAGAGACAGCAGTAACACTGAGGGAAGGGAGAGAAGCAGAACCTGAGGGGAGGAGAGAGAAGCATAACACTGAGGGGAGGAAGAGAGGGCAGCAGTAACACTGAGGGAAGGAGAGAGACAGCAGTAACACTGAGGGAAGGAGAGAGAAGCAGTAACACTGAGGGAGGAGAGAGACAGCAGTAACACTGAGGGAAGGAGAGAGACAGCAGTAACACTGAGGGAAGGAGAGAGAAGCAGTAACACTGAGGGGAGGAGAGAGACAGCAGTAACACTGAGGGAAGGAGAGAGACAGCATAACACTGAGGGAAGGGAGAGAGAAGCAGTAAACACTGAGGGGAGGAGAGAGACAGCAGTAACACTGAGGGAAGGAGAGAGAAGCAGTAACACTGAGGGGAGGAGAGAGAAGCAGTAACACTGAGGGAAGGAGAGAGACAGCAGTAACACTGAGGGAAGGAGAGAGACAGCAGTAACACTGAGGGAAGGAGAGAGGGCAGCAGTAACACTGAGGGGAAAGGAAAAGAGAAGCAGTAACACTGGAGGGAAGGAGAGAGACAGCAGTAACACTGAGGGAAGGAGAGAGACAGCAGTAACACTGAGGGGAAAGGGGAGAGACAGCAGTAACACTGAGGGAAGGAGAGAGAAGCAGTAACACTGAGGGAAGGAGAGAGACAGCAGTAACACTGAGGGAAGGAGAGAGAAGCAGTAACACTGAGGGAAGGAGAGAGACAGCAGTAACACTGAGGGAAGGAGAGAGAAGCAG
>NC_069446.1:26178307-26245807 GCF_026875155.1 Cherax quadricarinatus | reverse complement strand
CAGAAACAACATGGACAGTAGAGACTATGTAGGAGAAACAACATGGACAATAGAAACTATGTAGGAGAAACAACATGGACAGTAGAAAGGCTATGTGGCAGAAACAACATGGACAGTAGAGACTATGTAGGAGAAACAACATGGACAGTAGAGAGGCTATGTGGCAGAAATAACATGGCAGTAGAGACTATGTAGCAGAAACAACATGGACAGTAGGAGAACTATGTAGGAGAAACAACATGGACAGTAGAAAGGCTTGTGGCAGAAACAACATGGACAGTAGAGACTATGTAGGAGTAACAACATGGACAGTAGAGAGGCTATGTGGCAGAAACAACATGGACAGTAGAGACTATGTAGCAGAAACAACATGGACAGTAGAGAGGCTATGTGGCAGAAACAACATGGACAATAGAGACTATGTAGGAGAAACAACATGGACAGTAGAGAGGCTATGTGGCAGAAACAACATGGACAATAGAGACTATGTAGCAGAAACAACATGGACAGTAGAGCGGCTATGTGGCAGAAACAACATGGACAATAGAGACTATGTAGGAGAAACAACATGGACAGTAGAGAGGCTATGTGGCAGAAACAACATGGGGAGTAGAGACTATGTAGGAGTAACAACATGGACAGTAGAAAGGCAATGTGGCAGAAACAACATGGACAGTAGAGACTATGTAGGAGTAACAACATGGACAGTAGAGAGGCTATGTGGCAGAAACAACATGGACAGTAGAGACTATGTAGCAGAAACAACATGGACAGTAGAGCGGCTATGTGGCAGACAAAACAACATGGACAATAGAGACTATGTAGGAGAAACAACATGGACAGTAGAGAGGCTATGTGGCAGAAACAACAGGGACAATAGAGACTATGTAGGAGAAACAACATGGACAGTAGAGAGCTATGTGGCAAAAAACAACAGGGACAATAGAGACTATTTTGGAGAAACAACATGGACAGTAGAAAGGCAATGTGGCAGAAACAACATGGACAGTAGAGACTATGTAGGAGTAACAACATGGACAGTAGAGAGGCTATGTGGCAGAAACAACAGGGACAATAGAGACTATGTAGGAGAAACAACATGGACAGTAGAAAGGCTATGTGGCAGAAACAACATGGACAGTAGAGACTATGTAGGAGTAACAACATGGACAGTAGAGACTATGTAGGAGTAACAACATGGACAGTAGAGAGGCTATGTGGCAGAAACAACATGGACAATAGAGACTATGTAGGAGAAACAACATGGACAGTAGAAAGGCTATGTGGCAGAAACAACATGGACAGTAGAGACTATGTAGGAGTAACAACATGGACAGTAGAGAGGCTATGTGGCAGAAACAACATGGACAATAGAGACTATGTAGGAGAAACAACATGGACAGTAGAAAGGCAATGTGGCAGAAACAACATGGACAGTAGAGACTATGTAGGAGTAACGGACCGGAGGATATAAGGTTGTGTATTTCAGCACAGTTTATCAGACGACCGACCAGTCGGAGGACTGGATCTCCAGTGTCCCTTTTGTCATCTATAATGAATTAAAAACAAGATAAATGTTTTTTAGCTCTATATAGACACAGCTCTATACAGTCCCTCAGAGGGACTGAACTCCCCCCCCCCCCTCAAAACTACGTCTACAAGGGTGATGGACTGATTACATCTCTACATTTCTACTGCTTCTACTGCCTCTATATTCGACTTAAGAAGCCTACTGTGCAGGCGAAACGTTTCGGAATGAAGATACCAAATGCACTTGTGTGTTATCAACCTGTCAGCACTGTGTACCATTATCATAGGAGACAGTGATTGTATGGTCCGGACTTGGGCTTTAAGATTACTATTATAATCAGTGTATTTCAGTAACGTAATCTGGTGCTCAGCCGTTTTGGCTTGCTCTGCCAGCTTGCCCGTGTGCCTGAGTGGTTAATTGTCCGAGTGGCTGAGTGGCTAATTGTCCGTGTGGTTAATTGCCGGTGGTAGAGTACTTAACTGCCCGTGACTGAGTGGTTAACTGTTCGTGTGGTTAATTGCCCGTGTCACTGGTTAACTTCCCATGTGTGACTAGTTAATTACCCGTGTGACTGAGAGGTTAATCGCCCGTGTGACTGGTCAGTTACCGGTGTGACAGTGGTTAATTGCCAGTGTGAGAGAGTAATTGTCCATGTGATTAAGAGGTTAATTACCCGTGTGACAGTGAGTAATTGCTCTTGTGGCTGTCCGTGTGGTTGACTGGTTAATGGACGGTGTGACTAAGTGGTTAATTTCCTGTGTGGCTGAGTGGTTAATTGCCCGTGGTAGAGTGGTTAATTGGCCGTATGGCTGAATGGTTAACTGCTCGTGTGGTTGAATGGTTAACTGCCCGCGTGGCTGAATGGTTAACAGCCCGTGTGGTTGAATGGTTAACTGTCCGTGTGGTTCAATTGGTAACTGCTCGTGTGTGGTTGAGTGGTTAACTGCCCGTGTGACTGAGAGTTTAGTTACTTAATTTTGCCATTCGTAGTTTGAAATTTTAATTAATTTATTTTATATTTTAAAGCAAATAATAAAGACGTATTTTGGTGGAATAAAACTTGGTAAGAGATACCCACAAACTTGGTAAGAGATACCCACAAACTTGGTAAGAGATACCCACAAACTTGGTAAGAGATACCCACAAACTTGGCAAGAGATACCCACAAACTTGGTAAGATACCCACAAACTGGTTTAGAAAGACAAGTTAGCAAAGATCAAGACATGCTAGAAAACGTGTGGATCCTGGGACCTTGATTACTTCTAACACACAGGTTAAGAAACTAGACCACGGGCGGGGCTTGAACCCGCGTTCAGAGAGTCGTAGAACTCCAGACCGACGCGTTAGCCACTGGGCTAGCTGGCTATAATAAGATTCATCCAACTACGTATATTTCTACACCATAGGAAGGTTAGCATAGGCACCACTGTGTCCACAAATGCAAGTTTTTACAGACGAATCTCCCGCCAGCGCGGTCGTGACTGCCACCGTGGCCGTCACGACCACACTGGCGGGAGATTCGTCTGGTCCATACCAAGCAAGTCCTTCTTAAACCAACCAGTCTCACCTACTTATCTGTTCAAAGTTTTCTTTGGAAGTTATGAGTATAAATCCATTACCTGTTAGTGTGATTGTCAAGCGTCATCTGGTCAGACCAAGGAGGTGCTATATATCTACTCCCCTCAAGAGTGACCTGATTGTTAGAATTCTAATTTAGCGCTAAACCCACGAGGGTTATAATGCGCTGATCAAGAGTGACGTGAGTGTCTTGTGTATCGGAAACAATTCTCCCGTGACTTGGATTACCAATGACTTGGATTGCCATTAACCAAGATTACTGGTGACTTGGGTTACCAGTGACTTGGGTTACCAGTGACTTGGGTTACCAGTGACTTGGGTTACCAGTGACTTGGGTTACCAGTGACTTGGGTTACCAGTGACTTGGATCACCAGTGACCTGCATTGTCATGTCTCAAATATTTACCTGTTGAGTCGCAAGTGGATAATTAATTTATATTCCTCCTTTGCTGTTTTATTATATAACTTTGAATTAAGAAAAAAATCAAGATTTTTCAGTTAAAAACTATTGCTTTAAATTTTCATGTGTGTATCTCTCTTTCTCTCTCTTTCAAGACAGTCACGGGTCTTCACCAATATATGGAGAAAATAAACAATAAGGACTGGATCCAGTGTTGGCCAGTAAGAGAGGGGATGAAACTGAAGATATGATCTGGTTTCCAACAATAAGGAAAAGGGGATGAACCAGAAAGATTGGATCTGGTCTTCACCCATAAAATCAGGGGACGCATCAGAGAGATTAAATCTGGTGGAGGCAGTAATGGAGAGAAGTAACGGCAGAGAGATGCAGGTAAAATTCAACTCTATGAGCAGCAATTTGCTGGAAAGTATTTACAATAGATCAAGGAACGGGTAGGAAATGAACACAAAGCTCACAGGGCAGTGCACAAACCTCTCGGCCAGCTAGGTGGACGAATCTTAAGAGCTTATATGCGCTACTATTTGCAAAGCACGCCAAGTTAACGAGAATTATACAAATACTCTAAGGTAGAGATATATTACAGGAAGTCTAGATTAACTTCAAGTTTGTTCCAGAAGTGTCTACTCTTAAATCATCCCTAATTACCATAAGGCCACGAAAACCAGAGGGAAAAATCAAGAATCACCAGAGATGAAGTTAGATAGTGAAGTTAACAATTCTTGATATCTTCAAAGAGAAACATAAAATCTGAATCACGTCTGCAGTATGTACTATACTGGCACACAGCAGAATTGCTTTCTGTATCCTAACAAAAATATATTCAAGAAACCACTATAGTTTATTTTTTTATTAACACATCGGCCCTTCCCCACCAAGGCAGGGTGGCCCAAAAAAGAAAAACTTTCATCATTCACTCCATCATTGTCTTGCCAGAGGCATGCTTACACAACAGTTATAAAACTGCAACATTAACAACCCTCCTTCAGAGAGCTGGCACTATACTTCCCATCTCCAGGAATCAAGTCCGGCACTGCCGGTTTCCCTGAATCCCTTCATAAATGTTACCTTGCTTACACTCCAACAGCACGTCAAGTCCTAAAAACCATTTGTCTCCATTCGCTCCTAACACGCTCACACACGCTTGCTGGAAGCTCAAACCTCTCGCACACAAAATCTCCTTTACCCCCTCCCTGCAACCTTTCGTAGGCCGACCCCTACCCGCCGTCCCTCCACTACGGATTTATACACTCTTGAAGTCATTCTATTTCGCTCCATCCACCCTACATCTCAATAACCCCTCCTCACCCTCTGGATAATAGTTTTGGCAATCCCACACCTCCTCCTAATCTCCAAACTACGGATTCTCTGCATTATATTCACACCACACATTGCCCTCAGATATGACATCTCTATTGCCTCTGCCTTCTCCTTGTTGCAATATTCATAACCCATGCCTCACACTCACACAAGAGCGTTGGTATAACTATACTCTCATACACTCCTCTCTCTGCTTTCATAAAGTTCTGTCTCCACACTCCTTAGTGTACCACGCACCTTTTTCCCCTCGTCAATTCTATGATTTACCTCATCCTTCAGACCCATCTGCTGACACGTCCACTCCCAAATACCTGAACATATTCACCTCGTCCATACTCTCTCCCTCCAATCTGATATCCAGTCTTCCGTTACCTAAGTTTTTTGTTATCCTCATCACCTTACTCTTTCCTATACTCACTTTTAATTTCTTTCTCTTACATGCCCTACCAAACTCATAACCAACCTCTGCAATTTCTCTTCAGTCTCTCCCAAAAGCACAGTGTCATCAGCAAAGAGCAACTGTGACAACTCCCACTTCGTGTTAGATTCCTTATCTTTTAACCCCACACTTTTTGCCAACACCCTAGCATTCACTTCTCTTACAACTCAATCTATAAATATATTGAACCACCATGGTGACATCACACATCCCTGTCTAAGGCCCACTTTTCTTGGGAAATTATCTCCCTTTCGCCTACATACTCTAACCTGAGCCTCAATATCCTCGTAAAAACTTTTCACCGCTTTCAATAACCAACATCCTATTCCATACATTTGCCCCCCTATCTACCCTATCATACGCCTTTTCCAAATCCATAAATGCCACAAAAACCTCTTTAGCCTTAACCAAATACTGTTCACCTATATGTTTCATTGTAAATACTTGGTCTACACACCCTCTATCCTTCCTATATCCTCCTTGCTCTCCGTCTTACTCTTAATTCTTTCAATAATAACTCTACCGTACAGTTTGCCAGGTATACTCAACAGACTTATTCCCCTACAATTTTTACACTCTCTTTTGTCCCCTTTGCCTTTATGCAAAGGAACTATGCACGCTCTCTGCCAATCGTAGGTACCTTACCCTCTTCCATACATTTATTAAATAAAAACACTAACCACTCGAAAACTATATCCCTACCTGCTTTTAACATTTCTACCTTTATCCCATCAAACCCAGCTGATTTCCCCCCTATCATTCTACCCACTGCCTCACGCACTTCTCCCACACTCACAACTGGTTCTTCCTCACTCCTACAAGATGTTATTCCTCCTTGCCCTATACACGAAACCACAGCTTCCTTATCTTCATCAACATTTAACAATTCCTCAAAATATTCCCTCCATCTTCCCGATACCTCTAACTCTCCATTTAATAACATCTTCCTCTCATTATTTTTAAAATTTTATTTAACAAAATATACAGAACAAATATTAGAAGAGCCACAGAGTAGGTAACACCAGCTGCAGCCTGGGCAAAAGTCGAGAATATTTCCAGATTTATTGTATTACCAGTTCAGAAGTTAAGGAAAAAAAACATTATCAGGAAAGCTACATGAACTGAACATATCTTTGAAAACGAGACTAGCTGAGAAAATCATGATCACAATGTCCAGAACACTAACAAGACCTGACATCGTGAACAGGAAAATGAGATGATATTAATTAGCACACGTTGACCCAGAGGGAGGGATGAAATCCTAGTTGAGAATTTAGCTGAAAAAACTTGGTTAGGTTAGGTTAGGTTTCTAAGTGAGGGCTTGTCATGAAATTATATTTTACATTATCAATGAAAAAATATATCAATCTGCAATTTAAAAAAAAAAATCAAATTTTTAAGAGAGTTCGCTCATTATGCACGACATATGCAGAATAATTTTGGGAACTGCTTCTTGACTGCAACAACAAAAAAAACGTGGAATGCGCTGCAGAAAATATTTGTAAACATCCGGAGATAAAAAACCAACAACACAGATGTATTTTACTTTAAGAAGAGTTGTCAGTAACCGAGACTCGACCCCCGGCACCCACATCTTAGAGTGAACACAATATGAAAATAAAAAAAAAAAGAGAACACACCGATGACAAACAAAATAAAACATAACACACACGAGAACAATCAAGAGAACACACAACTTTAAAGGAAACAAATACAAATACTCTATTTAGGAGCCACTCATCTAGGAGGTACCTTGATGAGTGTGAGGAACTAGGAGGAGCCACTCATCTAGGAGGTACCTTGATGAGTGTGAGGAACTAAGGAACCACTCATCTAGGAGGTACCTTGATGAGTGTGAGGAACTAGGAACCACTCATCTAGGAGGTACCTTGATGAGTGTGAGGAACTAGGAGGAGCCACTCATCTAGGAGGTACCTTGATGAGTGTGAGGAACAGAGGAAGCCACTCATCTAGGAGGTACCTTGATAAGTGTGAGGAACTAGGAGCCACTCATCTAGGAGGTACCTTGATGAGTGTGAGGAACAAGGAACCACTCATCTAGGAGGTACCTTGATGAGTGTGAGGAACTAGGAGAGCCACTCTCTAGGAGGTACCTTGATGAGTGTGAGGAACTAAAGGAGCCACTCATCTAGGAGGTACCTTGATGAGTGTGAGGAACTAGGAGGAGCCACTCATCTAGGAGGTACCTTGATGAGTGTGAGGAACAAGAACCACTCATCTAGGAGGTACCTTGATGAGTGTGAGGAACTAGGAGGAGCCACTCATCTAGGAGGTACCTTGATGAGTGTGAGGAACTAGGAGGAGCCACTCATCTAGGAGGTACCTTGATAAGTGTGAGGAACTAGGAGCCACTCATCTAGGAGGTACCTTGATGAGTGTGAGAACAAGGAACCACTCATCTAGGAGGTACCTTAATGAGTGTGAGGAACTAGGAACCACTCGTCTAGGAGGTACCTTGATGAGTGTGAGGAACTAGGAGCCACTCATCTAGGAGGTACCTTGATGAGTGTGAGGAACAAAGAAACCACTAATCTAGGAGGTACCTTGATGAGTGAGAGGAACTAGGAGGAGCCACTCATCTAGGAGGTACCTTGATGAGTGTGAGGAACTAGGAGGAACCACTCATCTAGGAGGTACCTTGATGGAGAGAAGAGGGCATACTAGGAGGTAGGCCACTCATCTAGGAGGTACCTTGATGAGTGTGAGGAACTAGGAGCCACTCATCAAGGAGGTACCTTGATGAGTGTGAGGAACTAGGAACCACTCGTCTAGGAGGTACCTTGATGAGTGTGAGGAACTAGAAACCACTCATCTAGGAGGTACCTTGATGAGTGTGAGGAACAAGGAACCACTCGTCTAGGAGGTACCTTGATGAGTGTGAGGAACTAGGATCTACTCGTCTAGGAGGTACCTTGATGAGTGTGAGGAACTAGGAGCCACTCATCTAGGAGGTACCTTGATGAGTGTGAGGAACTAGAAGCCACTCGTCTATGAGGTACCGTGATGAGTGTGAGGAACTAGGAACCACTCCTCTAGGAGGTACCTTGATGAGTGGAGGAACTAGGAGACCACTCGTCTAGGAGGTACCCTTGATGAGTGTGAGGAACTAAGGACCACTAATCTAGGAGGTACCTTGATGAGTGAGAGGAACTAGGAGGAGCCACTCATCTAGGAGGTACCTTGATGAGTGTGAGGAACTAGGAGGAGCCACTCATCTAGGAGGTACCTTGATGAGTGAGAGGAACTAGGAGCCACTCATCTAGGAGGTACCTTGATGAGTGTGAGGAACTAGGAACCACTCATCTAGGAGGTACCTTGATGAGTGTGAGGAACTAGGAGCCACTCATCAAGGAGGTACCTTGATGAGTGTGAGGAACTAGGAACCACTCATCTAGGAGGTACCTTGATGAGTGTGAGGAACTAGAAACCACTCGTCTAGGAGGTACCTTGACGAGTGTGAGGAACTAGGAACCACTCCTCTAGGAGGTACCTTGATGAGTGTGAGGAACAAGGAACCACTCGTCTAGGAGGTACCTTGACGAGTGTGAGGAACTAGGAACCACTCCTCTAGAAGGTACCTTGATGAGTGTGAGGAACTAGGAACCACTTATCTAGGAGGTACCTTGATGAGTGTGAGGAACTAGAAGCGACTCGTCTATGAGGTACCGTGATGAGTGTGAGGAACTAGGAACCAGTCGTCTAGAAGGTACCTTGATGAGTATGAGGAACTAGGAGCCACTCCTCTGGGAGGTACCTTGATGAGTGTGAGGAACTAGGAACCACTCGTCTAGGAGGTACCTTGATGGGTGTAAGGAACTAGGAACCACTCACCTAGGAGGTACCTTGATGAGTATGAGGAACTAGGACCACTCGTCTAGGAGGTACCTTGACGAGTGTGAGGAACTAGAAACCACTCATCTAGGAGGTACCTTGATGAGTGTGAGGAACTAGAAACCACTCACCTAGGAGGTACCTTGACGAGTGTGAGGAACTAGGAACCACTCCTCTAGGAGGTACCTTGATGAGTGTGAGGAACTAGGAACCACTCATCTAGGAGGTACCTTGATGAGTGTGAGGAACTAGGATCCACTCATCTTGGAGGTACCTTGATGAGTGTGAGGAACTAGGAACCACTCGTCTAGGAGGTACCTTGATGAGTGTGAGGAACTAGGAACCACTCGTCTAGGAGGTACCTTGATGAGTGTGAGGAACTAGGAGCCACTCATCTAGGTACATTGGTGAGTGTGAGGAACTAGGAACCACTCACCTAGGAGGTACCTTGATGAGTGTGAGGAACTAGGAACCACTCAACCTAAGGTACTTGTGAGTGTGAGGAACTAGGAACCACTCACCTAGGAGGTACCTTGACGTGTGTGAGGAACTAGGAACCACTCATCTAGGTACCTTGATGAGTGGTGAACTAGCTCCGGTACTTCAGGTAAACTAAAGGCACTCCCATTTGTGGGTGGGCTAGAACCACCATCTGGATTACCTTGATAAAGGTGATGATTAACCCCCCGGAGGATATTTAGCTGAACCCCGTCTAAGTACCTGATGAATCGAATAACTAAACCAACTGCTAAGTAACCTTATTATGAAATAGGAACCACTCATCTAGGAGTGTTTTCCTTGATAGTGAGAACTAGACCTCCTACAAAACTTTTTTTAGTTGTAAACTAAACACATCTAAGGAGGTACAAATGGGAAGGAAATAGAACACTGACTAAAGTTACTTTGTGAGTGTGGGTGAAAGGGAAGATAGAGAGAGGGAAAAGCTACTCTCTAGTCCAGGGAGTCATGAGGAAATATGATGACCCTCACCTGGAGGTACTGAAGAGGTGAGTAAACTAGACGCAACCACTATCTAGTACCTGATGGGGGAATCATGCTCTGATTCTTGGCTTTACCTTTATGGGGAAACATCTGAGTAGGCGATAAGTAAAGTAGACGGATTTAGCGCTCTTAAATATCTTAATAAAAAGAAACAAAATTTAGAAATGTTAGAGCAGCGCAAGCGAGTGTTTTACCTTAATTTTCCTAGCCGTTCCCTACAAATTTTTTTTAGTTTAAATTAACATTAAAAAGGACAAAATGGGAAGAAAACAAGAAAAGACTAAAGTTATTTGTGGGAGTTGGGGGAAAGGGAAGATAAAGGACGAGGGAAAATGTTCTACTCTCTCCAGGAGTCAATGAGGACAATAATGATGACCCTCTTGGCCCGGAGCTACGAAGGGGTGAGTATAATTAGACGCAACACGAGTCTAGCACTGAGGGGAGAATCATTGGCTCTATTCTCTGTGCTTCAGAATTTATGGGGAAGATCTGGAGTGGTGATAAAGTGAAAGTAGCGGATGAAGCAATGACTCTTAAATATCTTTAATGAATATGTCCAGCAGAACTTTAGAGGAAGTGAGCTTCAGGAGCAGCGAGAGAGAGAGAGGTTGAAAATAGTTTTCTTGAAGGCAGAGTAGGAAAGTGTCCTCTGAATGAGGAGGTTGGAAAGTGTTTTCATTAAAAGAAGAGTGGAATGCGTCTTTAGACAAAGTTTTACAGTGGCCATAAACACAAAGTAATGCAGTGTTATCTTAAACGAAGAGAGTTCTAAAATGTGATCATGAATGCATAAAGAAGATACGTATAACGAATGGGGAACTTTTACTGAGGAGAGGCGTGGCTCACCAGGGGTTTCCTCTCTCCAATATAGAGAACATTAAATCTGAGAATATATATTGGAAGGAAAATTAGAAGCAGTGAGGTCAGGTTCAGTATAATAAACTTGTCCTGTAAGATAAACTGCCCAACACTTTCGATACACTGAACCTCCCAGTGTTTTTCACAGTTCTTTTGCTAAGACATACTACGACTGATTCTTGGCAACGGCGCCAGTACAAGTCGTCCATTAAGATGAGTTTAACCTCGCCGCACTTCATAACATGTCGCTCAGTGTATCCACACTTGGTTATCTTTATTGTCGAAACACTTTGCCAGTCAGTGGCTGGCTATGCCCAAGTGTCTCATTCATCACCGTACAATAATGATTCACGAGTATCTCATTTATCAATACACAATAGCGATACCCAATGTCTCATTTATCAGCTTGTCGGTTTTTTAACCATTTATCTACAATTATTATTGTCAATGTTGCAAGTACATCAACGATGATTGATCCTCGCGTCCAGGTCTCTTGCTATTTTTCCCCCACAAAAACCCGAAGTCAACACTTGTTACTGAGTGTGTGAAGATGCAAGAAAATGCCAAAAGCTGCCCATCTTTTATAATTTTATAATCTCGTTGGTGTTGAGTAATTATACGGAGGTATACGTTAACCCAACGAAAGCTAACATAACCTAACCTAGCCTAAGCTAACTTAACCGAGATTAACAAACTAAATTCATGAGTACGATATTGAAACTAAATTCACGAGTACGACATATGTGCAACATCTGGGTATCTTTATTGTTGAAACGTTTCGCCTAAACAGTAGGCTACTTTAGTCAAATACAGAGTCGACAGGAGTAGCAGCGAAGTAATGACGATATAATCAGTCCATGAACCTTGGAGAAAGTAGTATCTGAGGTGGTCAGTAGTGTGCAGAAATGTACTCTCTACAATACCTCTGACAGTGGCTGATTAAACTGAAGGACAGGTTACCCACGCAGATATTGTCAGAGATGTTAACTGACCTCTGTTCAGTGAGCTCTCTTAGGCTGGTACTGGTAGTAGTGGCAACTCTTGAGATCCTATTCTAGGAAAAGCTTAGAGACTTTGTTTACTACACTGGATTTAGGAGAATGATAAAACTGCTAGATGTGTGATGTTTTACTCGTTGCACTCTGCTATTACAGTCGTGAATGGCACGGAGGAAGCGTGCAGTTTGCTGAAAGTTAACTGAAAGTAATTACATTCCTCTAAGATATTTTGAGCTGTAAATTCAATATTCTCAAAGGAAAAAGAGGATGGTTATGGCTCGAGTCAAGTCATGACTCACGAAGTCGTAATAACACGACTGCAAACAACCCATGGTACGGGTGGGGATCGAACTCATGGCAAGTGAGTTGTATTGTAGCCAACTGGCCCACTGGTTTACGCATTGGCCTGGAGTTTTACAACTCGATCCCCACCCGTACCGTGGTACATTAAGTCATCCTTGTTCGTTGGATTAAGTTATACTTTAAAAGTCAGCGAGTCATGCGATTTGCAAAGTTTGACATTCACTTACGCGGAAATATCCCGTCTTGTTCGTCTTCCATCGTCAATATGACAGTGGGTTCCTTGTCACTTAATCAGTAGGTTGGAACAAGTGTCTCTCAGGAACTATAGCCAAGATGTCATCGTCGTAACGCTTATCACTAAGTGCCGTTACTGTGGCCCTTCACTATCTTCCCTCACTGAGTACCCTCAGTTTCCCCCTCACTGTGCACCTCCGTCCATCAGTACTTACAGTTTTCCCTCCCTGTGCTATCATTGTCTCCCACATTGTGTACCATAACTGTTTTCTCTCACTTTTCAATCATTGCTCACTCTCCCAGCCTCCTTTCTCTGTTTTCTTTCATTGTTTTTCTAATTGCCTCCCCTAATTGTATCATCTCTCTCTCTCTCTCTCTCTCTCTCTCTCTCTCTCTCTCTCTCTCTCTCTCTCTCTCTCCTCTGTCTCCCTCACTGACCGCTACTGCTGCGTTCCCTCACTATCTACCATCACTATTCCAGTTCCTAATAGTGATGTCCTTTCAAAACATGACTCCTTTGTTATGGTGGTCCCCTCACTAATTACCTTGATCTTTAGTGACCTCCTCTAACCTCAATGCCACCCCTTTCCCCTCATTGCCTCTCCTCTATTCCCCATACTAGTTCTTCCCCTTAACCCATGTCTATGCGAATTGCTATGTTATGTGTAAAGGTTCAATGACCACTGACTAATACAGTCATTAAGGCCTGTATCTCCATCTAAATGATGTGCTGCCGGATAGAGAGACGAACAGACACCTTGCAGAAGAGACTGTTATTAGGGCAAGATATCAATTTCTTAAGATTTTTCTCACGACCTGGAAAAAGTTCTAAACAGATTGAAACGTAGTTCTAATTATAGCTTGTATAAGATAAATATTTACTTCACCGTAAGTTCTATATTTCTCTAACCACCAACTATTCTCATACCCCGAGAAAGACTATAATACTGAAATATACTTTCAGTGTCTTGACACTGAGAAAAATATACACCGCTGAGAGTATAATTTATGGTGTAAATACCCTATAGAAGAGCATGTACACTGAAAAGGACTTCCTGAGAAGTTCCCTCTTGCTGTATATACAGTGTTAAGTACTTATCTCAGCTGTATATACGCTAAAAACTACTTCTATTGGTTTAAATAGCCTGAGGTAGGTCGGTCGATCTGTCTCTCTCTCGCGAGTGGCTTAGACATCCAGCAAGCGAGTGTGAGCGTTAGATAACAACGAGTAAAGACAAGTGGTTTTTATGACTTGACGTGTTGTTGGAGTTTGAGCAAGGTAACATTTATTAAGGGATTCGCGGAAACCGGTTAGCCGGACTTAAGGTCTGGAGGTGGGAAGTACGGCGTCTACGCTCTGAAGGGAAAGGGGGATATTTGCAGTTTTGAATTGTAGTATTAGCGCCTCTCTGGCAAGACATTGGTGGAGTGAGTGATGGTGAAAGTGCTTCTTCTTTTTCGGGTCACCCAACCCATGCATCAGCAAGGCCACTCCCAAATGTCTGAACGCATTCACTCCCTCCTTCCAGTCTCATATCCAGTCTTTCATTACCTATTATTTTTTTTTGTCACTCTCATCACCTTGCTCTTTCCTACGTCACTTTCAATTACCTTCTTTTACATACCTTCCCAAATTCGTCTAACAATCTTTGCAACTTGTCTTCACCCAAAAGGTGTAAAGTACACTTCTTTATTTTTGTTTTGTACTAATGTTACTGTTAATATTAATTAATAATACCTCTATTACTACTACTACTACCACTACTACAAATTCTTCCACGACTATTATGACACTTTATACTATCTCTTCACCCACAACCATTAGCGCCACTTTTACTGCTATTACCACTGCTGCTATTTTTTTTGTATGTTTACCACTAAGGGAACTTATCCAAAGGTGTTAGTGGGTAGAGGGAATATTGTTATATTCCAAACCGATGTTGGACAAGATCATGGGAGATCGATTCGACAACCCCAGAGAACAAACTATACACCTCTTATCAAAAATCTTCATAATTAAAATGAAAATAATAATAAAAAGTGTATTACGTTAGTAAAGAGGTAAAACAATTGTGTCAGGAGACGCTCTCCCCGGGTCCGCCTCCGCCCGTGACCCGTTGTGCTGATGTGTTGTGTGATTATTAACAAGGGGTAACACCCACCCAGGGCCACATGCCACTCCAAGCAATAATTATGGCTGTGAGTGGTATGTGACAGTCCCTGATCTAGGCCAAGTGACCGACCCACCGAGGCACACCTAACCACGCCCTCGTGTGAAAAGGTTGGACCTGTAAATAATATGACCTGTAATAGCACATGGAAGGATAAAAAATATCCCCGGTCCAGGACCTGAGCGCAAACAAGCCCACCCCCTTTCAGAGCAGTATCAAAATAACGGGGAGAATGGAGTCAGATCTCTTCACACCCCAAATGCATCGGCAGCCCCCGGGATCACATAATTCATTCAACTGTCTCCCCGTGCTCATAGATCACATTCGGTAGAGAGAATGGGTCCAAGTTAAGGCCTTTACCGAGCATTCCATATTATCAGTGGTGAGCTCAGGAACTTCAAGCGCACGAATGCTTTCATTGGTTCACTAACTTCTCCAATTCAGGATAACTGAGGAAGTTAACAAGGATCATACCAGTTCCCTCCCGAACCCACCTCAAGCATTTGCACTCATGCGCGCGTAAGAGAGGTAAACTATCGACGGTGACCTGGATGTCCAGTACATAGGCCTTTTAATTAACACTTCCAAGCAACTATGTCAGGTAGATCTGATGATCCAAGGAATGCCTGTGCTCAACACCGAAATTCACACAACCATTTAATCAACTAGAGACACGCAAGACTCATCGCGAGAGAAGACAACACTCAATACCGAAGAATCCTGGAATCATTTATCTGTATATCCAAGAACTTCAACCAGAACAACGGCTTCTATAACATAGATGAACCCCTTACCAAGAAACTTCTTCATCGCTATCTCACAGAACATAAGAATGGAGGAACACTGCAGAAGGTCTGCTCATATACTTATCACATGCAGCATTCTCCACCTGACTAAATCCTATAAATACTCACGTACCTTTTACCCAGGTAGATCTGTTTGTGACTTGATAAAGCCCACTTCGTGGGCGAAATGTTGCCAATAAAGGATTACATTGTACTGTTTGTGTTTATATTTCAAGGTGTACGTCATGCCTATAGCTTAGGCAAGCGTAGAACTGAAGACAGGAGAACTATGTACAGAAGATGAGGTAATCAGTCCCTCAACCTAGCAGCAGTAGGTGCGAAGAGCAACTTCAGAATCTCCACGACTACGGTGCTCTTCGCACCTACTGCTAGGTTGAGGGACTGATTACCTCATCTTCTGTACATAGTTCTCCTGTCTTCAAGTTACGTCCTGGAATTTGTATTGATAAAGCCACTGGATGGCAAAACGTCTACAATAAAGATACCCAGATGTTGCACATATGTCTCAATTTCATCTTGTCGGTATTGTATACCATTCTTGTACAAGCGTAGAATTCACTGCACCACTGAGGAAGCCACTGACTGGCGAAAAGTTTCCACAATAATGATGCCCAAGCGTCACGTGTCTAATCTTTCAACTTGTCGGTTCTCTGAACCCTTTATCTATACATTCTTGTCAGACATTGCAACATTTTGGGATCTCGATACAGTGAATTCTACGCTTGCCTAACCTACAAGGCATGACCTACTTACACCTTCGATTCTTCCAAGGTAACTCCTCCTACGACAGCTTCGCCTCACCTGCCTGCAGTATAAGTATATGAGTTCCTTCTCTGAACATATGGCGTATTCTTATCAAGACTGATACACTGATCACATCGACTCCAGACTGAGGAACTGATTACCTCAACTCCTTATCTTCAACCACTTTTCTCTGTACTGGACTGAGGAATCCATTGGTTGGCAAAACGTTTCCAAAATAAAAATACAACTGTCTAATTTATCAACTTATTGGTTCTCTGAACTATTTATCTACAGCTCTGTATAGTTCTTGGGTTCTGAAGGATTGGACAGTTTAGGTATGAGGACCGTCTGATTCACACGATAGGGCTCCGTAATGAGTCCGTAAAAACATAAGAACATAAGAATGGAGGAACACTGCAGAAGGCCTACTGGCCTATGCAAGGCAAGTCCTTATCATAACATTAAAATGGTATAAAATACCGACAGATTGTTAGGTAAGACACATATGCAACAGTTAGGTATCTTTATTTCGAAACGTTTCGCCTACACAGTAGGCTTCTTCAGTCGAGTACAGAAAAGTTGATAGAAGCAGAAGAGACTTGAAGACGATGTAATCAGTCCATCACCCTTAAAGTTTTGAGGTGGTCAGTCCCTCAGTCTGGAGAAGAGCATTGTTCCAAAGTTTGAAACAAAATGGAGTTGAAGTGACAGGATGGAGCCTTATATAGCGCCAGGAGACAGGTCACTAGTAAAACGCAGATGTTGGGAGGTCAGGTCCCTCTCAAATCCAGCCGCTCTCACTAGTAGAGGTAGTCGTAGTTGATTCCAGGTCTGTACCAAGATACCCTTGTGTTGCAGTGTCTGACAGATTGAACATTTTAATGTTGAACATTTTAATGTTCAATCTGTCAGACACTGCAACACAAGGGTATCTTGGTACAGACCTGGAATCAACTACGACTACCTCTACTAGTGAGAGCGGCTGGATTTGAGAGGGACCTGACCTCCCAACATCTGCGTTTTACTAGTGACCTGTCTCCTGGCGCTATATAAGGCTCCATCCTGTCACTTCAACTCCATTTTGTTTCAAACTTTGGAACAATGCTCTTCTCCAGACTGAGGGACTGACCACCTCAAAACTTTAAGGGTGATGGACTGATTACATCGTCTTCAAGTCTCTTCTGCTTCTATCAACTTTTCTGTACTCGACTGAAGAAGCCTACTGTGTAGGCGAAACGTTTCGAAATAAAGATACCTAACTGTTGCATATGTGTCTTACCTTATCATAACGACCTCTACCCAAAGCTACCCAAGAATTTACTCCCGTATCCAATGACACCAATCAAACCCAGCCCCTCCCACTCATATATTTGTCCAATCTCTCTTTAAAGCTACCCAAGGTCCTAGCCCCGATCACCCTACTGGGAAAATTGTTCCACGCATCCACAACTCTGTTAGAAAACCAGTACTTACCTATGTCCTTTCTAAATCTAAATTTTTCCTACTTAAATCCATTATTTCTGTTTCTTACCTGGTTCGACACCCTCAGTACTTTATTAATATCTCCTTTGTTTATGCCTATCATCCACTTTTACACTTCAATATCTCCCCTCATTCTACGTCGCTCCAGAGAGTGGAGAGACGTAGTTTACAAGACTCTGACAGGGATTGCTGTCAACAGCGGTGAGTAATACAGTCAGACCAGGGGGCAGAGGATTTAGTGTTCTTAAGCATATAGAGCACCTGTGCATTCAATGGCTATACAATTACAGATTTAGCACTCTCACAGGAGGCGGGAGAGCGTAGTCTCGTAAACGCGACAGCGATGTTAAGACCAGAAACCTAAACACGGCTTGATAGAATATAACTTATGAATCAACTCAGACCAATGTTGCTGCCAACGACTGCAAAGGTTGCTAGAGATTACAGCAAAATAGTCTGAGAATGAAGTGCAGACGTCATGTTCCGCTGACAGCGCAGCATAGTCCACCTGCTCGTTACCCTGCACATACTGTGACGAGGGACCCAGCAGAAAACGATTTCTTTATTTTTGATAATAGTGCTCCCCACATTTCTTACGGTTGCTTTAGGGGGCTGGGGAATGAATGCAAGCTACTAGAGACCCGTGGATAAAGGGTGTAGGGACCTGCTTGTTTGCTACTGGGGCCTAAATGCAGTGTGATTACCAGATCTTGTGGTGCAACTAATGATTCTCACATCAGTGGGTAGAATCCATACCACATTGTGGCTGCCATCATAGATCAAGACTCTGGCAACTTCAGTCAAGAGCACCTTTCACCCACTTCTCGCCGGCTATTAGTCCAAGATTGGAGGTGCGTCACAAAGAATGAATGCCACTCAGCATTTAGGAAAGTTTCTTGTGAAGGGTTGACATCAGACGAGCTTCTCGCACCACCAGGAGAACCTGGTTTACTTGTTCAGGGATCGGGGACTCTCAAACCCCCCTGCAGCACAAAACCCTTCATTTTGCGACGAAGGTCTTAAAAGAGGTTTTTAAACCCGCATTTGCAGTCATAAAGGGGGAGGCCCCCCGACAACCCAAAGTTTTGCACTTGCTAAAAGTAACTCTTCGTCTTTCCCCTTTTGGTTTTTTGGGACTCTCCCAAAAGTCCCTGCCCTGAGGGAAAGGGAGATAGGGTGGGTTAGTGTGATGAAGAAAAGCCGGCCCCTAACCCCAAAGAATGTGCATTCCCCCTAAGGACAGGGGGGGGATTGGTCATCAGCTAATTCCATTAATGAGGATCCCCGCTAAAAGAGCGATTTAACCGGGTTCCAAAAGGATTAGATAGAAATGACAGACGCCCAAGGCTGGATATCCAGACTCAGGCAAGCTATCTAGGGGTGTTTCCCGAAAATTATAACCCCGAGCAAACAATATCCAACCTTGGATAACTTGCCCAGTTTAACCTCGCAGAAACTGGGGATGTCTTACCTGTTAATGGGAGTACCTTCACCCGTCCTGGACCAAGTGCCCGGGCCCCCGACTCTAGGTTGGGGACAAAAAGCTGGGAAAACTGGGGGTTTACACGCCTTTGATAATGGAATTATCAATATGAAGACTGCCCCTACTTGTAAAAACCCCTAATTCACATTTTTATACTCTGTCACTACTACAATACAGAAATAAATGCATTAGGGGACGAAATTATGAAGATATTTCTCACTTCGTGTGATTATCAATACAGGTACATTAAAAGGGAGGTGGAGAAGGCCCAGAGTAAACTAAAAGAGGGAAAAGGGCCCCAGAGAAAAAGTGGAGGGGGGGAGGGGAGGGTAGTAGTAATGGAAGTAGAGGTGGTGTAAGGTGTGGTGGAGGGTAATTGTAGTAGTGTGGGGAGGGTTTTTAAGTAGCAGTAGTAGTAGTAGTGTGGGTATATTTGTCGTAGGCTGGTGGAGGGTTAGTAGTAGTAGGCTGGTGGGGGTTTTATGTAGTAGCGTGTTGGAGGGTATAGTAATAGTGCAGGGCGGGTGGGGGAAAGTTTGTGTGGTGGGGGTTTCGTAGAGTAGTGTTGGGGGGGATAGTAGTGTGTACTGGTGGGGGGTTTTAGTAGTGTGTACTGGTGGGGGGTTTAGTAGTGTAGTGCTGGTGGAGGGTAAGTGTAGTAGTGTGGTGGAGGGATAGTAGTAGTAGTGCTGGTGGGGGGTTTTTATGTAGTGTTGCTGGGGGGAGGGTATAGTAGTAGTATGCTGGGGGAGGGTATGTAGTAGTAGTAGTGCGGGTGGGGGGTTTTATATGTAGTAGACTGGGGAGGCTATAGAGTAGTGTAGTGTGGTGGGGGTTTTTTTATAGTAGTAGTTGCTGGTGGGGGAATAGTAGTAGTGTACTGGTGGGGGTTTAAGTATAGTAGTAGTGTGGTGGAGGGTACAGTAGTGTAGTAGGGGTGGGGGGTTTTATGTAGTAGTAGTGCGGTGGAGGGTTAGTAGTGAGTATGGTGGGGGTTAGTAGTAGTAGTAGTACTGGTGGGGGGGTTTGTAGTATTGCTGGTGGGGGGTATGTAGTAGTGTATGGTGGGGGTATGTAGTAGTAGGTATGGTGGGGGGTTTATAGTAGTAGTAGTGTGGGGAGGGTATAGTAGTGTAGTGCTGGGGAGGGTATATAGTAGTAAATGCTGGTGGGGGGTATAGTGAGTAGTACTGGTGGAGGGTATAGTAGTGTAGTACTGGTGGGGGGTTTATAGTAGTAGTAGTGAGGGTGGAGGGTTTATAGTTGTAGTATGGTGGGGGTATAGTAGTTTTATGCTGGTGGAGGGTATATAGTAGTAGTGCGGGTGGGGGGGTTTTATGTAGTAGTAGTTGGTGGAGGGTTAGTAGTAGTAGTGTGGTGGGGGTATTAGTAGTATTTGGGGGGAGGGTATAGTATTTGTGTACTGGTGGAGGGTTTTGTAGTAGTAGTGTGGTGGAGGGTATGTAGTGTAGTATGGTGGGGGTATGTTTATAGTGCTGGTGGGGGGTTTAGTAGTATTTTGTGCGGGTGGGGGGTTTATAGTGTAGTGTGCTGGTGGGGGGTATATAGTGTGTGATGAATTTTTGAAAAACCGACTCCAGGTGAGGGATGATTCCCTCATACTTTTCCTCCCCCTTACCCCTTCCTCTTTGTATTGGACGATGAAGCCACTGTGTGGGAAACGTTTCCTGAATAAAGATTCCCATATGCTGATAAGTGTCTCAATTTTAAAATTGTCGGTTTTTCAAACCTTCATCACAACTGTCAGACACTGCGATCAGGGACCCTTTAAAAAGAATTCTTAAACACTTGTTAAAACCTTTTGGGACGAAGACCTACTTCGATAGTTGGATGGTACCAATGACCCCCCCTCCATTGCTTTAACCCCACCTCACTACAGTTATAAGCCCCGTCTACGGCCCTATGTGTACATTCTACAAGACTAAAAGGATTTAAAATGACTCCAGGCTGAGGGACGATTCCTCACATCTTTCCCCTTTAAATTTCGCCTTCCTTTTGTATTGGCTGATGAAGCCCCTTGTGCGAAAAAGTTTCCTGAATAAAGTTCCCCTTGCGATAAGTTTCATCTTCTCGAGGGTTTTTGTAGTAGTAGTATGGTGGAGGGTTATTGTAGTAGTTACTGGGGGAGGGTATATAGTTTTTGTATGGTGGAGGGTATGTAGTGTAGTATGGTGGAGGGTTTGTAGTAGTAGTACTGGTGGAGGGTATAGTGTGTAGTGCTGGGGGGGGTATAGTAGTTGTAGTGTGGTGGAGGGTATAGTATTGTAGTACTGGTGGAGGGTATGTGTAGTAGTAGGTGGAGGGTATAGTAGTAGTAGTATGGTGGAGGGTTTATGTAGTGTAGTATGGTGGGGGTATAGTGTAGTAGTTGGGGGAGGGTTTTTAGTTAGTGTGTGGTGGAGGGGATGAGGGATAGTGCTGGTGGAGGGTATGTAGCGTAGTATGGTGGAGGGTTTTTTTTTATATGGGGAGGGGTTTTAGTAGTAGTAGTGTTTGGGGGAGGGATAGAGTAGTTACTGGTGGAGGGTTTAGTACTGGTGGAGGGATAGTGTGTAGTAGTACGGTGGGGGTTAGTGTAGTGTATGGTGGAGGGGTTTGTAGTAGTTGTACTGGGGAGGGTATAGTAGTAGAGTGCGGTGGGGGTATAGTAGTAGTAGTGTGGTGGAGGGTATAGTGTAGTTGGTGGAGGGAAAAGTAGTAGTGTACTGGGGGGTATAGTGTAGTAGTGTGGTGGAGGGGTATAGTGTAGTGTACTGGGGAGGGTATATATGGTGGAGGGTATAGTTGTAGTGTAGTATGGTGGAGGGATAGTGTGTAGTGCTGGGGGAGGGTTAGTAGTAGAGTTGGTGGAGGGGTTTTGTATAGTAGTACTGGTGGGGGATAGTGTGTAGTATGGGGGAGGGTATAGTACTGGGGGAGGGTTTAGTGTAGTAGTATGGTGGAGGGTTTTTTGTACTGGTGGAGGGTATAGTGTAGTGTATGGTGGAGGGATAGTAGTATAGTATGGTGGGGGTTTAATAGTGTAGGTATTTTGGAGGGTTAGTAGTAGTAGTACTGGGGGAGGGGATAGTAGTAGTGTATGGGGGAGGGTTTAGTGTGTAGTATGGTGGGGGTTAGTGTGTGTGTGGTGGAGGGATGTGTAGTGTTGTGTGGGGAGGGTATGTTGTGTAGTATGGGGGAGGGTGTAGTAGTAGTACTGGTGGAGGGTTTTTAGTAGTGTAGTATGGTGGGGGTATAGTAGTGTATGGGGGAGGGGGTGAGTGTGTGTGGTGGAGGGGATGTAGTGTAGTATGGTGGAGGGTATAGTAGTAGTAGTATGGTGGGGGTTTTTTTAGTAGTATGCTGGTGGAGGGATAGTGTAGTTATGGTGGGGGTTAGTGTAGTGTTTTGGTGGGGGTATATAGTAGGGTGGTGGAGGGTTTAGTAGTAGTGTACTGGTGGAGGGTTATGTGTAGTAGTACTGGTGGAGGGATAGTAGTAGTAGTTTTGGGGGGAGGGTTATAGTAGTAGTAGTGTGGTGGGGGTATAGTAGTAGTAGTACTGGTGGGGGGTTTAGTAGTAGTGTACTGGTGGAGGGTTTTGTAGTAGTACTGGTGGGGGTTTTTGTAGAGTAGTGCTTGGGGGGAGGGTATAGTAGTGTAGTGCTGGTGGAGGGTATTAGTAGTAGTCTGGTGGAGGGTATAGTAGTGTAGTATGGGGAGGGTTTAGTAGTGTAGTGCTGGTGGAGGGTTATAGTATAAGTATGGTGGAGGGTATGTAGTGTGTATGGTGGAGGGTTATAGTATGGTGGAGGGTTTTTTAGTTAATATATACTGGTGGAGGGTTAGTAGTAGTACTGGTGGAGGGTATAGTAGTAGTAGTACTGGTGGAGGGTATAGTAGTAGTAGTACTGGTGGAGGGTATAGTAGTAGTAGTACTGGTGGAGGGTATAGTACTGGGGAGGGTTTTTTTTTTAGTAGGGATAGTATGGTGGGGGGATAGAATAGTGACTGGTGGAGGGTTTTAGTAGTTTTGTATGGTGGAGGGTATAGTGTAGTGTATGGGGAGGGGGTTTGTACTGGTGGGGGGTATAGTGTTTGTAGTCTGGGGGGGGGTATAGTAGTTAGTACTGGGGGAGGGTTTTTGTGTATGTATGGTGGAGGGTTAGTAGTGTAGTACTGGGGAGGGGTATATGTAGTAGTACTGGTGGAGGGTTTGTGTAGTGTGTGGGAGGGTATATAGTAGTAGACTGGGGAGGGTTTTAGTAGTGTAGTATGGTGGAGGGTATTTGTATGGGGAGGGTTAGTTAGTAGTACTGGTGGAGGGTATAGTGTGTAGTCTGGTGGAGGGTATAGTAGTAGTTTGATGGTGGAGGGTATATAGTGTAGTAGGTGGAGGTTAGTAGTAGTGTGTGGTGGGGGGTTTTTAGTAGTTGTGTGGGGGGGTATAGTAGTAGTAGTTGGTGGAGGGGTTTGTGTAGTGTACCTGGGGAGGGTATAGTAGTGTATGGGGAGGGGTTTAGTAGTGTAGTATGGTGGAGGGGTATAGTAGTTGTATCTGGTGGAGGGTTATTAGTAGTATACTGGTGGGGGTTTAGTAGTGTAGTATGGGGGAGGGTTTTTGAGTGTAGTATGGTGGAGGTATAGTAGTAGTTTGTATGGGGGGGTATAGTAGTAGTAGTACTGGTGGAGGGTTTTTGTAGTAGTAGTACTGGTGGAGGGGTTTTGTAGTGTATAGGTGGAGGGTATATAGTAGTTGTATGGTGGAGGGTATTTGAGTAGTACTGGTGGAGGGATAGTAGTGTAGTACTGGTGGAGGGTATGTAGTAGTAGTATGGTGGAGGGTGTAGTAGTAGTATGGTGGGGGTATAGTAGTAGTTTACTGGGGAGGGTTTTGTAGTAGTAGTACTGGTGGAGGGTTTTATTTGTAGTATGGTGGAGGGTTTTTAGTAGTAGTAGTATGGTGGAGGGTATTTTTAGTGTAATACTGGTGGGGGTTAGTAGTAGTAGTCTGGTGGAGGGTATAGTAGTTAGTAGTACGGTGGAGGGTTTAGTGTAGTGTATGGTGGAGGGTTTAGTAGTTGTAGTACTGGGGGAGGGTTTTTAGTAGTGTAGTACTGGGGAGGGTTTGTTTGTGTAGTGGGTGGAGGGTATAGTAGTGTAGTATGGTGGAGGGTTTTAGTTTGTGTATATGGTGGGGGTTTTATATAGTGTTACTGGTGGGGGGTTAGTAGTAGTACTGGGAAGGGTTAGTGTAGTACTGGGGGGGTATAGTAGTAGTAGTACTGGTGGAGGGTATAGTAGTAGTACTGGTGGAGGGTATAGTAGTAGTAGTACTGGTGGAGGGTATAGTAGTAGTAGTACTGGTGGAGGGTATAGTAGTAGTACTGGTGGAGGGTATAGTAGTAGTACTGGTGGAGGGGTTAGTAGTGAGTTTTGGTGGGGGTTTTTAGTAGTAGTACTGGTGGGGTATAGTAGTAGTAGTACTGGTGGAGGGTTTTAGTAGTGTAGTACGGTGGAGGGGTTTTTAGTAGTACTGGTGAAGGGTTTAGAGTAGTTGGTGGGGGTTGTAGTAGTGTTGGTGGGGGTATAGTAGTAGTACTGGGGGGGGTTTTGTAGTAGGTACTGGTGGAGGGTATTGTATAGTAGTATGGTGGAGGGTATGTGTAGTATGGGGGAAGGGGATAGTAGTAGTCTTTGGGGGAGGGTTTTATAGTAGTAGTAGTATGGTGGAGGGTATAGTAGTAGTAGTGACTGGTGGAGGGTATAGTAGTAGTAGTACTGGTGGAGGGTATAGTAGTAGTAGTACTGGTGGAGGGTATAGTAGTAGTAGTACTGGTGGGGTGTTTAGTGTATCTGGTAAGGGTTTTAGTAGAGTACTGGTGGAGGGGGATAGTAGTAGTATGGTGGAGGGTATGTAGTAGTGTATGGGGAGGGTATAGTATAGTATGGTGAAGGGTTATGTAGTAGACTGGGGGGGTATGTAGTAAAGAAGCAGTAGGGTTAGTAGTGGTGGTGCAGTGAAATGTAGTTAAAGGTAGAAAAAATGGAAGGAGCGTAGTACTTTCAAGTGAAGGGACAAAGGGGAGAGAAAAATGAAGAAGAGCAGGAGGGATAGAAAGGATAAAAATGTGGTAGTAAAGTAATCGAGTGTGGTAAAACTTAAGGTGATGGCCCTAGTAGTAGTAGGAAGAAAGGTCAAAGAAAAAAATGGGAGTGTCTTGTAGTGACAAAACACAGAAAAAGGATCCTTTACTACCACTGTACTTCTATGCTCTCCTCAAGATAAACCACCCCCAATACCACTAATACCCCTCCTTTTCACCAGTTCCCTTTTCGTATAATTTTTGGGGCCCCATTTTTCACTTAGTGTGATTGTCATTGGTCCCAAAAAGGACCGAAATGGCCCATTAATTTTCCTTCTCATGTTGGTGACTTTTAATTCTAATTTACTAATACAACACTTCAATTACTACTATCTACCAGCCCCTTCTTCCTTTTCTCCCAAATTATCTTATGGCCTTCTCTACATTTCTTGCCTGAGGGTTTTTACTTGACAATGGGTAAGGATAAACTGAAAGTCGTTTTTAAAATTCCCCTCCTAAGTGTATTAGGATGGTCTGTAGTATGAAGTATAGCTAGTATTTTTAAAAGGCTAGGAAGTATAATTGGATAGTCTAGGGGCAATGTAAGTTATGATATCTGGTGGTCAATGTATTTATGATGTCTGTCCAAGTAGTTAGGATAGTCTAGTGGTAATGTATATTTGGATAGCTGGGGTAAGTAAAGTTAGGTGTCTAGTGGTAACGTACAGAAAGGGTAGTTAGTGTCACTGGAATATAAATAGGTGTCTAGCAGTCATGGAATTAACAAGGTTTTTCTGTGGTCAACACGTGGGTGTGTGCTACCAGCCACAAAAAAAAAAAAACGTATTTTCTCAATTTCTAATAACTCAGGCATAATGATTTTTTTATGCATCGTGGTAATGGTGCCAAACTTATATGCTGCAAATTTCATGCAAATTGCTTAAAAACTGAAATATGAAAAATAAAAAAGCGTAATATAATTTCTGGTAATTTCCCTGTAATGTGGATCATCACATAACATGCCAGTTGAAGGTCAGTTAAAACACACAATAACTGAAGAATGAGACACTTGTGGTTAGGTTAGGAAAGGTTCATCAGGAAACAGGACAGGTGTGAAGGCTTACTCAGCCCTGTAACAACTTCAGTCAGTATTACTAAGGCTGGCTCCTCCTCAGGAAAATTAATGAATAGAAAAAGAACAAAAACTGACAAATATAAACACTTTATTATTTAGGAAATATGAAATATAAAACACTTAAATATGAAATACTGATCCTACATGAAAGAAAATTAAAAATTAAAAATATAAATGATATCTGAATTCAACGCTAAAAACTTGGGTGTCTGGTGTTGGTGACACTGCGTATTGTTGCAATAGAAGCTGTTGCTGATGATGTGGGGGGGGGGGGGGATCGCAGTTGTTGGTGACAACCCACTGGCTCGTTCTAGTGGTAGTAAGTAATCTTTCCCGATGACAGGAGATCAGGTTCTTGACCGCTGAAATGATGAGGGGTTATGTCCTGATTCTTCATACAAGTGCACAGGCAAGTAAATCCAATATGGGACGTCTCCAGGACGTTAGTCCGTCTCCTTCAGTTTTTCTCGTTGATTGACAGGTGACCCTCTCTGTCATCCAAGCTGAAAAGATAGACAGGTTACCCACTGCTTAAATAATCACTCTCCATGATAAGTACAATACCTAAATGACGTGGTGATTATTACAACAGTCAACTTAGAGCAAGGCTGAAAAGACTAAGTTTATTATTGGTCCAAAGTGAAGCTTTCAACCAATAAATCCACTAGAATACAAGGCAGGCATGTACTTACAGTAGTGTTGGGAGCTGTGAGTCGAGTGATTTGCTGTTTGACTAGAGCCCCACACGTCACCTTTTGGGGGGGGGGGGAAGAGGGAGGGGGAGGGATAGTGGGAGCTAGACTGACCCTACGTTAACAAGCAGCCGGCAATCAAACTATCACTTTAGGGGTGGGGGAGAAAAGGTGGAAATAGCGGGAGCTGGACTTACCCTACCTTAACAAGTAGCCGGCAATGAAACTATTGTTACTATATATTCCCTCGCTACTCCTATCTATTGAACTTTTCCCTCACAAGAGGTGTTTCCTGAAGCAGGTCTTAGTCGTATGACCTGCCACTGGAGTTTTTTTGGTCATCTGACCGAGGCCTTCCGCTGGCTTACCCGTCCACCCCTTTAAAAAATATAACTATTATTAAAACATTTGTGCAACATATGGGAATCTTCACTGAGGAAATGTTTCGCCAGCCAGTGGCTTTATCAGTCCAATATAATGAACAAGGCTTTTCTAAAAACCATTTACATCAGCTACTAATTAATTTCAAAGTATTTACAAATGTTATTTGACGATAATGAAGAAAACTGTTTAAAGATTCTCAAGAATAATAAAAAAAAAGGTTCTCTTCAAACTTCTCGCTATAAACAAGAATGATGTTTAAACTCCGTTTTGCGCCATCTATTTTACATGGAAACTTCAGCTACGTAGCTCCCTTAACACGGTTGATTGTATTGTAATCAATGGTCTTCTCAGCAGCATCAAGGCACCTTCCTGGAGAGGTAAAAACAACGGCCAGAAATGTAAAGTTTTGCCTAAAAACTCAAGTTGCAGAATACCTCTCTGAGAGCAGTGACGTCTGACCGCTCACTGAACTGTGTTGTAGTGAGACTCACCACTCACTGAACTGTGTTGTAGTGAGACTCACCACTCACTGAACTGTGTTGTAGTGAGACTCACCACTCACTGAACTGTGTTGTAGTGAGACTCACCACTCACTGAACTGTGTTGTAGTGAGATCACCACTCACTGAACTGTGTTGTGGGTGACTCACCACTCACTGAACTGTGTTGTAGTGAGACTCCCCAACTCATGAACTGTGTTGTAGTGAGACTCACCACTCACTGAACTGTGTTGTAGTGAGACTCACCACTCACTGAACTGTGTTGTAGTGAGACTCACCACTCACTGAACTGTGTTGTAGTGAGACTCATCACTCACTGAACTGTGTTGTAGTGAGACTCACCACTCACTGAACTGTGTTGTAGTGAGACTCACACTCACTGAACTATTTTTGGCCCAAAATGTCCTCAGATATCACTACCTATTGTAGATCGTGTAAAGTTTGCTAACTGTCATCCTCCCGAGGTACCCAGCGAGTACCTATGGTCAAAATGCCAATCTTTACGGTACCGTTTGAAAGAGTAGCTATTGACATCGTTGGTCCTTTATCACCACTTTCATCTGGGGGACATAGATATATATTAACATTAGTTGATTATGCTTCAAGTTTCCCTGAAGTCCATAACTACTACAGAGGTGGCTGAAGCACTTTTGTCCATCTTCTCCAGAGTTGGCATCCCTAGAGAAATTTTGTCTGACCGTGGGACACAATTCACATCTGACTTAATGCAACATCTCTACCAACTTCTGGGAGTGAATCCTCTCTTCACAACACCATATCATCCCAGCTGTAGTGGGAGGACTGAGTGCCAGTATTCAATTCTCAAGTCCATTTTAAGGAAACTTTGCTCCCTTAAACCTAAGGAGTGGCATCGTTACCTACCGTGTGCTTTGTCTGCCATGAGAGAAGTTCCCAGTGACTCTTTGGGGTTTTCACCTTTTTGAACTTCTCTATGGTAGACAGGCCAGAGGTCCATTGTCTTCCTTCATGACTTGTGGACAATGAGGACGTGAAGGCTGAGGTTCAGTCTTTCAGTTTTCTTTTGGGACCTTAGACCCAACTTGGGGGAAAACCTCAAAAAACAAAAAATTGTCAATGGACCAGTACAAAACCTTTTTTTGTTTTAAAAAGTCAGAGGAAAAATTTTTAAAGTGGGGGATGAATTTTGGGGTACTTTTCCCTATCAGGTAAAAATAAATTTTTAGAAAACATGGAAAGGTCCATAAAAAGGTTTTAAAAAATTTGGGGGGAAGGTTGATTACCTCATAGAAGTAAAGGGGGAAAAAACCTAAGCTTTAGCAATAAACCCAAACCTTAAGAATATTACCGAAGGAAAATTTGGTTAACTGCCTGAATAACTTTGAAATTTGTTTTTTCCCCAGAACTTGATTTAAGGGCAAAATGAGGAGGGGTAAGGTGTGCGTAATTGAAAAATCTTTCGAAAACTTTCATGACTTTTTGGGGTTTCTTGACCATGGGTTTCAAAAAACTTTAATATTAAGGGGTTTTTTGGATGAAAATAAAAAAAACGGGAGTCCATAAGATTGACTTAGTCCGGGGCAATACTATCAAAAAAGGGAAAATTTTACCCCGTTCCAGTTTACCTCAGGGGTGCATTTGACCGAGATGTAGACAAATTATTAAAACTGAAGATCATTGAACCTTCAGTATCTGCATATTGCTCACCAGTAGTCATGGTTAAGGAGGAGGATAATTCATATAGACTTGCTATTGACTTCAGAAGCCTTAATGCTAAAACTCGGTGGGATGCTGAGCCTATGCCCTTAATAGATAGTGCTCTACACAAATTTTATGACTCTTCCTTCTTTTCAGGTTTGATATTGCACAGGCATATCATCAAGTAATGTTAGATCCTTTTTCTAAGCAGTACACCTCTTTTCCTACCCACCAAGAACTGATGCAGTATAGAACTATGTCCTTCGGTTTGGTAACCGCCTGTGCTACCTACGTGAGACTGATGAGAAAGGTCTTGGGTAATATGCCAAATGTTTCAGTTTATTTTGATAACATTTACGTAATGACATCGACATGGAGCAAGCATATCCAAACATTAACATCAGTTTTACGTAGGTTACGCTCACATGGCCTCACTGCCAAGCCAAAGAAATGCTTCCTTGGGTATAACAAGATTAGATATCTCGGACTGATCCTTTCTAATAACTCTTTGTAGCCTCTCCCCAGTAAGATCGAAGCTTTATTAGAGTTTAAATTCCCCAAAACCAAGAAGCTCATGCGTAGCTTTCTTGGTTCTGTAAATTTTTATGCACGGTTTATCCCGAACCTTACTGATCTTACAGGCATCTTATCGGACTTCCTTAAAAAGCCTGTGAAGGAACCTCTTGAACTTTCCGACATAGCTCGAGAAAAGTTTAATGAGATTAAGAATATCTTCCCAAAAGACCCTATACTTAAGATCCCAGATATTAACAAAACATTTTGTTTAAGAACTGATGCCTCCAATACCGGCTTAGGTGCAGTGTTACTACAATACCATGATGGTACTCCCTTCCCTGTATGCTTCCTAAGCCGGAAACTCCTTCCTGCAGAAACGAGATACTCCACCATAGAAAAGGAATGTTTGGCCCTTGTGTGGGGTATCTCCACCCCAAGCTTAAATTTGATTTACTGGGAAAAGAATTCATTTTAGAGATGAATCACAAACCTTTGATATACCTAGAAACTTTTAAGGGAACCAACAGTCGCCTTTTGAGGTGGACATTGGCACTCCAGGCTTTTAAGTTCATATTGTATATATCAATAGTTCATCCAATTATTTCTCTGACTGGTTAAGTCGTGACAGTCAGGAGAAGATTTGGCACCTGATGTGACTTCCATGTGTTAGAACTTTCTCCTCGCCTATACTCCTTGACTATAAGTCTTGGTATGAACATTAAAATGGTATAAAATACCGACAGATTGTTAGGTAAGACACATATGCAACAGTTAGGTATCTTTATTTTGAAACGTTTCGCCTACACAGTAGGCTTCTTCAGTCGAGTACAGAAAAGTTGATAGAAGCAGAAGATACTTGAAGACGATGTAATCAGTCCATCACCCTTAAAGTTTTGAGGTGGTCAGTCCCTCAGTCTTGAGAAGAGCATTGTTCCGTTGTCTGAAACAATATGAAGTTGAAGTGACAGAATCGGGCCTTATATAGTGCCAGGAGGTGAGACGTAGGTTGATTTGGGAGGGCAGGTCCCTCTCAAACCCAGCCGTTCTCACTAGTAGAGGTTGTCGAAGTAGATGGTCTGTACCAAGATACCCTTGTGTTGCAGTGTCTGACAGAATGAACATTAAAATGGTATAAAATACCGACAGATTGTTAGGTAAGACACATATGCAACAGTTAGGTATCTTTATTTTGAAACGTTTCGCCTACACAGTAGGCTTCTTCAGTCGAGTACAGAAAAGTTGATAGAAGCAGAAGATACTTGAAGACGATGTAATCAGTCCATCACCCTTAAAGTTTTGAGGTGGTCAGTCCCTCAGTCTTGAGAAGAGCATTGTTCCGTTGTCTGAAACAATATGAAGTTGAAGTGACAGAATCGGGCCTTATATAGTGCCAGGAGGTGAGACGTAGGTTGATTTGGGAGGGCAGGTCCCTCTCAAACCCAGCCGTTCTCACTAGTAGAGGTTGTCGAAGTAGATGGTCTGTACCAAGATACCCTTGGTACAGACCATCTACTTCGACAACCTCTACTAGTGAGAACGGCTGGGTTTGAGAGGGACCTGCCCTCCCAAATCAACCTACGTCTCACCTCCTGGCACTATATAAGGCCCGATTCTGTCACTTCAACTTCATATTGTTTCAGACAATGGAACAATGCTCTTCTCAAGACTGAGGGACTGACCACCTCAAAACTTTAAGGGTGATGGACTGATTACATCGTCTTCAAGTATCTTCTGCTTCTATCAACTTTTCTGTACTCGACTGAAGAAGCCTACTGTGTAGGCGAAACGTTTCAAAATAAAGATACCTAACTGTTGCATATGTGTCTTACCTAACAAGTCTTGGTATGGGGGAGTGTGAGGGAAAAGTTCAACAGATAGGAGTAGCGAGCGAGTATATGGTAACGATAGTTTGATTGCCGGCTGCTTGTTAAGGTAGGGTCAGTCTTGCTCCCACTATCCCCTCCCCCCCTTTCTCCCCACCCCGAAAGGTGACATATGGGGCTCTGGCCAAACAGTAATCACTCGACTCACAGCTCCCACCACAACTGTAAGTAAAAGCTTCTGCTCCTATTCTAGTGGATACTGGTTGAAAGCTTCACTTTTGACCAATAATAAACTTTGTCCTTTCAGTTTTAAGCTCCACATGAGACTTTTCGATAATCACCACCTTTTTTAAGTATCTTGCACTTATCATGGAGAGTGATTTCTTAAGCAGTGGGTAACCTGTCTCTCTTTCCAGCTTGGAATGACAGATCGGGTCACCTGCCAACCAAAGAGAAGTGTTGAAGGAGACGGACTGAAACAGCCCATGAGACGTCACCTTATAACAGTGGTTCCCAAACTTTTTCAGCTTGTTACCCAATTTAACATGCCACATAAAGCATGTTACCCCTTTCACAAAATGTTGTTATTATTGATATATATGGCTAAACGTGAACGTATACAGCCTCGCATACTCTGCTAATCCTAGCAAAACCATTGAAAACGTAAGAACCACACATACATTATATATAAAATTAATAATAGCTACAAATTCAGAGTAACAGTGGGTAAATACTAACTATATACTGCACAGGGCAGTACACATACATACCAGCTTATGTCTACCTCGGCTGATGCTCACAGATAAACTGACAGTGTGAAATAGAGGCAGCCTCAGGAAGTGAGTGACGCGTACTGGACAGGTCGATCTGGGCTACTGAGTGACTTTTGTCCTGAAGCAAACTTGTCAAAATACTTTTGGGTTTCCACACACTTAGCTATATATTTCTTCTTTTCTAATACTGTATATTAGTTTTTGATGTTTATTGATATTTGGTTTAACTTTATTACTTACTTATAATAGGTTTACTTTACAACTTTATATACTAAGACAAAGTTAACAATAATCCTCATACCGGGTACAGCATTGTTTTCTTGATTTTCAGAATTCATAACTTTTTTTCTGTCACCCCTCCATTACCCCCCAAAAATGGTTATATTACCCCCAGGGGGTAATTTACCCCCAGTTTGGGAACCACTGCCTTATAATCTACCTACCTGATTAATTGTACAGGACGCTACCCCTCATCTTTGTAGTGGTAAAGAACCTGCGTTCCTGTCATCTGGACTATTCAAGGCTATAGACTCTGTGAAGAACTAGTCGTTAGGTTGTCACTCAACACCTTTGACCCCCCCCACATCATCATTAACGGCTACAATTTCTACAAGACGGTGTCAACCTCCACCAGACACCCCAGTATAACTGTAAATATTAGCGTTGAATTCAATTGTCATTTTTCCCATTTCATTTTTCATTTTTCTTTCAAGTAGGATACACCTTCATGTTTCAATGTTTTATCTTTGCATTACTAAATAATAAAGTGTTTACCCTTTGGTAAATTTAAATTTCTTTTTCTATTCATTAATTTTCCGAGGGGGAGCCAGCCTTGGTAATACTGTCGGAAGTTCAACGGGGCTGATAAGTCTTCCAGAGATCATCATCAGAAATTGCCCAAATATTTTAAAATAATACTAAGAGGGTTTTGGACATTTTTTAAAAACAATTTCAATCCCTTCTTTTAAAGTTTTTTAAAAAATTACTATTATTTTAATTTGTCTTTTTCACATATTATTTACGACTTTTTTCACAATTTTTTTCATTTCCCAAAACAATTTACTTCCTGTGGTTTGGGAGTTTCCAGCCCGGAGCCCTTCCTTCATTCCATGGAAAAAAATTTAATTTTTTTAATATTGGTATTTTTAAAAAAACTAAAATTAACCAAGAGGTTTTTACAACTTTTATACACCACGAGGTATAAACTTATACACCAAAATTATATACTCGCCTATGTGTTCACCTACTGGGGCCCACAGTGCCCGATTCACACTCCTGACCTCCCTTTTTCGCAAACGCTACTAGGGGAAAATCCAGGGGCAAGAGCATTATCGAAAACCTCTTCTTAAAGCTATTTTCGGATCCCTTTTTTTTCTACTTCATTTTCCCAAACATTTTTTTCCCCTTTCCCCCCGAAAATTTCTAAAGACTAAAGAAAAAATTTTCCAAAACCACCCCAAAGATGTCTGTATATACGTAAAAATTTTTAATAAAAAAGGCCGATTTTGCTTCCAAAAAGGGTGTTAAATGTGTGTATACAAAAAAGGGGTTTGAATGAACAAAAATTTTCATAAAAGCAAACACAGAACACAGGGTTTTTTATGCCCCAAATTTTTTTCTGACTAAACCTTTTTGGGAAAGTTTAAAACTTGAATACCGGGCAAATTTTAATTTAACTAATCTATTTTTAAATTATCAGACAGGACAAAGATTTCGAAAGGAATCAGTTTTAAATTTGCTTATTCATATGCTTTGGGAAAAACAAAGTTAGAACCGAAATTTTTCAGTAAAAAAACATAAGAAACTAAAAAAAACCTAAGAGGGGGAAAATATTTATTGAAAATATATGCAAATTATTTGGGGAAAAAAAAAAAAGGGTTTGGAACCGGGGCTGTTGGTGTGTGGTGATGCAAATTTTATTTTTGGTGTGGGGTTTTTGCAGTTGTGGTGTTTTGGTGATGGCTATTTTGTGTTGGGTGTGGGGGATGATTTTAGGGTTGGTGTGGGGTGAGCTAGTTATGTTGGTGTGTGGTGATGCTAGTTATGTTGGTGTGTGGTGATGCAAATTAGTTGGGTGTGTGGTGATCGTTATGTTGGTGTGTGGTGATCCCTATTTTTTTTTTTGTTGGTGTGGGTTTGATGTTAGTCTTGTTGGTGGGGGTTTGATGAAAGTTATGTTGGTGTGGTGATGCTATTTTTGTTGGGGTGGGGTGATGCTAGAAAAGTTGGTGTGTGGTGATGTTTATTTTTATTTGGTGTGTGGGAGGGCTGTTATGTTGGGGGTGGGGTGAGCTAGTTTTTTTGGGTGGGTGATTCTAGTTTTGTTGGTGTGGGTGACCCTAGTTTTTGTTGGTTTTGGGGTTTGGTTTCTTTTAATTTTTGGTGTGTGGGATGTAGTCTTGGTGGGGGGTTTAAACCCTAGTTATTTTTGGTTTGTGGTGATGCTATTCTTTTTTGGTGTGTGATGCTAGCTTTTTGGGGTGTGGGGTGATGTTTGTTATTTTGGGGTGTGGGGTGTGCTAGTCTTGTTGGTGTGGGGTGTTTGCTAGTTTGGGTGGGTGAGCTAGTCTTTTTGGGTGTGTGGTAAAGGTTTCTTGTTGGGGGGGTGGGGGATGCTAGTCTTTTGGGGTGTGGGTGGCTAGTCTTGGTGTGTGGTGATGCTAGTTTTGGTGTGGGGTTGATGCTAGTTATGTTGGTGTTTTGATGATTTTGTTTTGGTGTGTGTTTTAGGGTTTTCAAGGTCTTGGTGTTTTGGTGATGATAGGCTTGTTGGGTGTGATGCTAGTTGTGTTGGGGGTGTGATGATCCCTAGTCTTGGTGTGGGTAAAGTAGTTATGTTGGGGGTGTGGTGTTGTTTGTTATTTGGGTGTGGGGTAAATTCTATTTTGTTTTGGGTGTGTGATGATGCTAGTTATTTTGGGTGTGTGGTGATGCTTTTATTTTTGGGGGGTGGTGATCCCAGTTGGGGTTTGTGTGTTTATGCTAGTTTTGGGTGTTGGTGACCCTTAGTTATGTTGGGTTGGGATGCTAGTTATGTTGGGGGTTTTGGTGAGGGAATTTATGTTGGGGTGGGATGCTAGTTGTGGTGTGTGGTGTTGTTTTTTTGGGTTGTTTTTGGTGGTGATGCTAGTTCTTGGGGTGTGGGTTTGTTTGCTAGTCTTGGTGTGGGGTGATGCTAGTCTTTTTGGGGTGTGGTGATGCTATAAATTGGGTTGGTGTGGGGTGATGCAACTCTTTTTTGGTGTGTGGTGATCCAGTTTTGTTGGTGTGAGATGCTAGTTGTTTTGGGTGTATGATGCTAGTTTTGGGTTGTGTGGTGATGCTAGTTATGTTGGGTGTGGTAAATGCTAGTTTGTTGGTGTGTGATGTAGTTATGTTGGTGGTGTTGTTGCTATTGTTTTGGGGTGTGTGTTTAGCTAGTTTTTGGTGTGGGGTGGTATTTAAATGTTGGTGTGTGGTGATGCTAGTTGTTTTGGGTTTGTGTGATGTTTCCTATTTTTGGGTGTTTGGTGATGCTGTTATGTTGGGTTTTGGGTGTTTGCTAGTTGTGGTGTGGGTGATGCTAGTTGGGGTTTGGTGTGTGGTGTTTGAAGTTTTGGGGTGTGGGGTGAGGGTAGTCTTTTTTGGGGGTGTGGTAAAGGGATCTTTGGGGGTGGGGTTTATGCTAGTTTGTTGGGGGTGGTGCTTCCTGGGTTAGTTGGGGTGGGGTGAGGGTAATTGGTTGGTGTGTGGTATGTAGTTGTGTTGGTGTGTGGTGATGCTGTTGGGGGTGTGGGGTGATGCAGTTGGGGTGTGGGGTGATGCTATCTTGTTGGTGTTTTGGTGATGATTCTTGGTGTGGGTGATGCTATTCTTGGGGGTTGGGGGTGATGCTAGTCTTTTTGGGTGTGGGGTGTTTGCTAGTCTTGTTGGTGTGGTGAGGCTAGGTATGTTGGTGTGGGGTTGATGCTAACATTTTGGGAGTTTTATGGTGCTAGTCATTTTGGGTGTGTGGGGGATGCTAGTCTTTTTGGTGTGTGGTGATGCTAATCATGTTGGTTGTGGGGGCCCTTAATCATGTTGGTGGGGTTGTGATGCAAATTTCCTGTTGTGTTTTGGGATGCTAATCATTTTTCGTGTGTGGTAAATGCTAATCATTTCGTGTTTTGGTTATGCTGGCTTTTGGTGTGGTAAATGCTAGCATTTTTTGGTGGTAAAGCAGTTATTTTGGGTGTGTGATGCTGTTATTTTTGGTGTGGGGGGTGATGCTGATAATGTTGGCGTGATGATGATGCTAGTCATGTTGGGTTTTGGTGATGTTTTAGTCATGTTGGTGTGTGGGATGCCTATTTCATGTTGGTGTGTGTTGTTTGCTAGTCATGTTGGTGTGTGTTGTGCTAGTCAGTTGGTGTTTGTTGTGCTAGTCTTTTGGTGGGGGGGTGGGGGGGTTTTGGGGGGGGGGAAAAGTTTTATTCCCCTGTGATTTGGGGGAAACAGATGTTAGAAAAGGGGATGGTAGTGATGTAAATTTTGTTTTCCTTGCAACGATGCCCATTTAACTGAAATTTGAGGGAAATTATTTGCCCTTTTAAATCCCGCCCAAAATTTCCCCACCCGCCAAGGGTTTTTGGTTTTGTCCCCACCCCCCATGTGGGAAAAAGGGTATAAAAGGATATGGTCCCTCCGATTGGAAATGGTTGGTGGGCCGGGGGCGATGCCGGAACCGCATGCGGAAAGCAACTGGTGGGACAGCGAGTACCCCACCAGGGCCTAGATGCCCCCACACCAAAACACCCCTCAAACGATTTAACAAAGACATCCACACCTCCACAAAAACCAACAGTAGCAAACCAGCAGCTTATTTCCAAAAACCACACCAGCCCGGGCATCGGGGTTTGGCGGGGGGATGCATTTTTTTTGTGCCCAAATTTCCCATCAATCACTGACCCCCCACGGTGGAATCCGCCCAAAAATGTATTCGGGCAATCACGCCTTCCGGGGAAATTTTAAATTTCTTTAAACTATATTTCGTTGACTGTTTGATGAAAAATTTATAGTGAGAGTGAGGGAAAACCCGGGAGATTCCAGTTTTCATTGCAAACACGTTGGTTTTCCCCCCGTCACAGATACTCCAGGGGAAAAAAATAAAACTGGGGCTGATATGTATTTTTTTTTTACCCCCAAAAAACCCTTTGCCACATGTGTATAAGTACAATATTCGGTCTACTGGGTTCAAAATGACTGCCTTACATTGAAATCACCCCCAAACAACAGTTTTTATCCCCTCAGGGAAAACCCCAATATCCATCCTTCACGACAATGCGTATGCTAAATTTCCCTAAAACAAGACAAAGCCCGCCCGGAACGGAAAGTTATACAAGATTAGATTTTTTTTTGAAATCTCAAACAGAAGTTGGGGCTAGTGTTTTTTTTTTTATCCCTTCGGGAAAACCTTGTAATCGAAAAGGGTTTTTTGACCCTGTTCAAAGGCAAAAACGGTCTTTCAAACAGAAATTTTACCAAAAAGAGGAATAATATTAAAAATAAAAAATAATATTTTTAAATTACAAACAAGTAATGTAAAAGGTATCAGGCCTACCTGACATCAATGACTTACAATAAAAAGTCCCTTTTTTATGCTGAGCATTTCGGGAAAAAATTGGGGGCCTTTTTCCCCCAGGATTTTGACCCACCCCCACGATTAACTGTCAGGTCCCAAATTTTTTCTGATGGGGAAACCCATAGACAACCGTGTAAAAAACACGCCCAATGTTTTAAACCCGCGCTGTAAATTCAAAAACGCAGACCCTCGCCGTTTTGAAGAGAGGGGCTTTAGCGACGGGCCAGGGGGAAACCTTTTCGTTTTTTGTGCGATTGAAAAAACTGGGGGCCCTTGGGATCTAAATTGTGTCCCACAGAAAACAAGCACTGAAAGTTTAATGGGAAAGGTTACGGTTTTCCTCAATTTGGCTTGGGAGAAATGATAAAAACCAATTATACAGGGTTAACTGGAAACAAAAGCCCCTTTCCCAGCGTTTTCTTGAAATGTAACCCACGAAAACGTAGTATTAGTGCAGGGGCCATGTAGAAAATCCCCGGGTTTTCAACGCAGGAAATTCGTACCGTTAGCGCAGGTTTTTTTCAATGAAAATCATGGTATTTCGGGGGCCCTGCCCAAACGGTTGGAATATTGTTGACATCGTTTCACCAGTATGAAATGAAAAAAACATGAAAAAGGTAAAAAAAAACCCAAAAAAACCCCACTGAGCCCACTGCTGTCATGGATTACCCCCCAATTATGCATTCAGGGGACACACGTTTTGACATGTGGGTTTTTGGGTTTTGCTGATTGTTCCGCAAGATTTACAAGGGGTACAAAAATTTTTTCCCCCCCATTGTGGACGTTTACCAGATCCAGACCGGAAAACGACCGCCTTTTTACCCACACTTGTTTGTCATCATACAAAATAATACACAAAAAAGCGGGAACACAACCCCTTTAAATACACATGCCCCCCGTATTCTGACCACATACCTTCTCTTTTGAGGCACGTTAAACGCTTCCCAAAGACTTTTCCCCTGTTTCAGAAAAGAAAAATGAGCTATAAAAGATTTAAAGTGTACATACCCCAAATAGGGCGGGAGTAAAAGCAAGAGACGCGTTTCCATGGGGTAGTGAAGTTTAAAATACCGTTTGTATGGAGTCTTTTTTTGCAGGGTTTCCCCCAAAACACTGAAACAGTTTCAAACAATATGGGGCAGTGCCGGTAAATATTTTGTTTATATTTTTAAAAACAGTAGAAAAGGTAAAGCATTTGGAAGTGTGTTTTTAAACGTTTGAAAATACATGCTGGGAAAACAATAAAAAGAGGGACATTCCGGGTTTTTTTATATTTTGAAATGGGTTAGCCACAATACACTGTGCATGATATGGGTCTTTTTTTCAAAAGAGTTACAGGAAAAAATGTAAAAATTTTTTAAAAAAAAACCCACAGAAAAAATTTTTAAAAATTAGAAAATTGGGACCTGTCTATGCCAACATTTCCATGAACTTATTAATATTTTCACCTCGTTTTAAAAATTTTTTAGCTGATTCCTTTTTTGTGGATTTAAAAAAGGAAATGGTAAACTGGTTTTTGCAAACCATACTCCAGGTGCTTGTAATTCTGGCCCCAAAACCCCGGTTCCATATTTGGGGGGGAAAACACCGCAGGGGTTTAGTGCTACTTAACCCGTGATCTTGGGTTCATCCCGTGGTGGTGCAGCACTGTGGATAGGTTTAAAAAGGACAACTGCAGGGGCGAAATAATTTCTGAAGCTGAATTTTAAAAGGGACAAAGAAGCGAGTGACAAACAAAATTTGCCCCATAAAATGACAGGAGTGGGCACACGGGTGTGTTTTTTGCTAATTATCGACGGCTCTTTATTTCGTAAAACAGGATTGAACCATCCCAAAGGGATAGGCCCCCATGATTTGCCACTCACCCCTGCTGGGACGAAACCTTTGGGGCACTGGGCCCCCCTCGTCCCCAAAGCTTGAGGTGTACCCGAAATTTTTTAAAAAAAAATTCTCCGGAGTTTTGAAAGTCCAAAAAAATGTCTCAAAAAAGGGCGAAAACATGTGAGTATGTTTGGGGGTTCGTGAAAACCCGTGCGTGAGCTCACGAACTTTTTTAATGAAGCCCCAGATTTGTCAAACAGGGTGCTAATAAATGCCTCCCCCTCCACCCCCTCCTCCTCCCCTTCTTACTTTTTTTCCTACTAAACTCCCCTCCAACCCTTCCCTTCCTTTCTCTCTCTCTCTCTGCTTAGTTTTACTCCCCAAAAATATTCTCACTGTTAGGTCAATAAAAAATTTTTTTTGTTTATTTATAAATATTTACGGTTAAGAATAAATTTCCCGAAAAAGACCCCCCCCAGAACAATGAATTTTTCCCCAAGATGAAGCGAGAGTGTCAATTTCGAGGGTTTTTTAGTGGTGGTTTTTGTCGTCTGGAGGAGCTAGTGGTGGTTTTTTTGTCTGGAGGAGCTTAGTGGTGGTTTGTGTCGTTGGAGGGCTTTTGCGCGGTGGTTTGTGTCGTCCGGAGGGGCTTTTGGTGGTTTGTGTCGCCGGGGGAGCTTTTGGGGCGGTGGTTTGTGTCGTCTGGAAAGGGGTTGTGGGGTTTGTGTCGTCTGGAGGGGCTTGTGGTGGTTTGTGTCGTCTGGAGGAGCTTGTGGTGGTTTTGTCTTGGAGGAGCTTGTGTGGGTTGGGTTTTTGTCGTCTGGAGGAGTTTTGGGGTGTGGGGTTTGGTTGGGCTGGGGGAGTTTTGTGGCGGTGGTTTGAGGGCGTCTGGGGGAGTTTTTGTGGGTGGTTTTTTGTGTTGGGGGGGTTTTTTGTGCGGGGGTTTGTGTCGGGCTGGGGGGAGTTGTGGGGTGGTGGGGTTTTGTCGTCTGGGGGAGTTTGGGTGCGGTGGTTTGTGTCGTTTGGGGGAGTTTGTTTTTCGGGGGTTTGTGCCCCTTGGGGGGAGTTTTTTGGTTCGGTGGTTTGTGTCAGTCTGGGGGAGGTTTTTTGTGCGGTGGGGTTTTAGTCGTCTGGGGGTTTTGTGTGCGGTGGGGTTTTTGTCGTCTGGGGGAGTTTTTGTGGGGGTGGTTTTGTCGTCTGGGGGGGTTTGTGTGGGGGTGGTTTGTGTCGTCTGGGGGAGTTTTGTGCGGGGGGTTTTGGTCGTCTGGAGGAGTTGTGTCGGTGGTTTTTGTCGTTGGGGGGAAATTTTGTGTTTGGGGGGTTTTTTTGTCGTCTGGGGGGCTTGTGGGCCGGTGGGTTTTTGTCGTTTGGGGGGAGTTGTGGGCCGGGGGGTTTTTTTTTGTCTGGGGAGTTTGTGTGGGGGGGTTTGTTTTCGTTCCCGGAGGGGTTTTTGTGCGGGGTTTGTGTCGTTTTTGGGGGGGTTTGTGTGCGGGGTTTGTGTCGTCTGGGGGAAATTTTTTGCGCGGGGTTTGTGTTGTCTGGGGGTTTGTGGGTGGTGGTTTGTGTGTCTGGAGGAGTTTGGGGTGTGGTGGTTTTGTGTCTGGGGGGGTTTTGTGGTGGTTTGTTCGTCTGGGGGAGTTCGTGGGGGTTTGGGGTCGGGCTGGAGGAGTTTGTGGTGGTTTGGTGCGGGCTGGAGGAGTTTTTTGGTGGTGTGTGTCCCTCTGGAGGAGTTTGTGGGGGTGTTTTTTTGTCGTCTGGAGGGTTTTGGGTGGTTTGTGTCGTCTGGGGGAGTTTCTGGTGGGTTTGGGTCGTCTTGGGGAGTTTGGGTGGTTTGTGTCGTTTGGGGGGGTTTTTGGTGGTTCGTGTCGTCTTGGGGGGTTTGTGGTGGCCCTTTTGTCGTCCCGGAGGAGTTTTTGGCGTCTGGGGGGGTTTTTGGTGGTTTTTGGGCCTTGGAGGAGTTTGTGGTGGTTTGTGTGTCTGGAGGGGTTTTGTGGTGGTTTGGTTTTTTTGTTGGGGGAGTTTGTGTTTTGGTGGTTTTTGTCGGGGGGTAGTTTGTGGTGGTTTGTGTTTGTCTTTGGGGGAGTTTTGTGGGGGGTTTGTGTCGTTTTGGGGGGGGTTTGTGGTTGTTTTTGTCGTTTGGAGGAGTTTGTGTGTGATGGATTTCCCTCTCTGGGGGAGTTTGTGGTGGTTTTTGTCGTTGGAGGAGTTTGTAGTGGTTTGTGGGCGTCTGGAGGAGTTTGTGGGGGGTTTGTGGCGTTGGAGGGTTTGTGTGTGGTGGTTTGTGTCGTCTAGGGGTTTGTGGGGTTTTGTCGTCTGGAGGTCTTTTGGTGGTTTTTGGGGTTGGAGGAGTTTGTGGTGGTTTGTGTCGTCCCGGGGGAGTTTGTGGTGGTTTGTGTCGTCTGGGGGGGTTTGTGGGGGTTTTTTGTCGTCTGGAGGGGTTTGTGTGTGGTGGGTTTGTGTCGTCTGGGGGAGTTTGTTGGGGGTTTGTGTGTCGGGGGGTTTGTGGTGGTTTGTGTCGTCTGGAGGAGTTTTGGGTGGTTGTGTGTCTGGAGGAGTTTTGTGGTGGTTTTTTTGTCGTCCCGGAGGGTTTGTTGTGAAAGGATTGTGTCGGCTAGGGGAGTTGGGGGGTTTTTTTTTCTCGTCTGGAAGTTTTTGGTGGTTTGTGTCTGGGGGAGTTTTTGGTGGGTTTTTGTGTTGGAGGAGTTTGTGGTGGTTTTTTGTCGTCTGGAGGAGTTTGTGGGGTTTGGGGTCGTTGAAGGAGTTTTGTGGTGGTTTTGGGGTCGTCTGGGGGAGTCTGTGGTGGTTTGTGTGTCCCGGGGGAGTTGTGTTTGGGGTTTTTTGTCTTTTGGGGAGTTTGTTTTTTTGTTGGGCGTCTGGGGAGTTTTTTGGTGGTTTGGCCCTCTTGGGGGAGTTTTTGGTTGGGTTTTTGTCGTTTGGGGGAGTTTTTTGCGTGGGGGTTTGTGTCGGGCTGGGGGAGTGTGTGGTGGTTTGTGTTGTTTGGGGGAGTTTGGGGAGTTTTGTGTGTGGTTTTGGGGGGGTTTGTGTGGGGTGGTTTGTGTTTGTCTGGAGGGTTTTTTTGGTGGTTTTTGTCGTCTGGGGGATTTTGTGGTTTGGGCTGTGTCGTCGGAAGGGTTTTGTGGTGGTTTGGTCGTTTGGGGGAGTTTGTGCGTGGTGGTTTGTGTCGTCTGGGGGAGGGTGTGGTGGTTTGTGGTTTTTTTTGGGGGGGTTTGTGTGTGGGGGTTTTGTCGTCTAGGGGGGTTTGTGGTGGTTTTTTGGGCGTTTTGGAGGGCCCTTTTTGGGGGGTTTTTGTGTCTGGGGGGAATTTGTGGGGGGTTTGTGTCGTCTGGGGGGGTTTGTGGTGGGTTTTTGTCGTTTTGCAGGAGTTTTTGGTGGTTTTGGGGTCCCTCTGGAGGAGTTTGTGGTGGGTTTTTGTCGTCTGGGGGAGGTTTTTTGTGGGGGTGGTTTGTGTGTCTGGGGGGGTTTTTTGGTGGTTTGTGTCGGGCTGGAGGAGTTCGTGTGGGGGGGGTTTGTGTCGTCGGAGGAGTTTGTGGCGGTTTTTTGTCGTCTGGAGGGGTTTGTGGTGGGGGTTTTTGTCGTTGGGGGAGCTTGTGGGGTTTGTGCCGTCTGGAGGGGTTGTGTGTGATGGATTGTGTCGTCTGGGGGGGTTTGGGTTGGGTTTTTTCGGGTTTGGGGGGTTTGGGGTATGGTGGGGTTTGGGGTGGGCTTGGGGGGTTTGTGGGGTTTTGGGGTCGTCGGAGGAGTTTGTGGGTATGGATTGTGTGGGCTTTGGGGGATTTTTGGTGGTTTTTTGGGCGTCTGGAAGGGGTTTGTGTATGGTGGTTTGTTTTCGTCTAGGGGAGGTTTTTGGTGGGTTTTTGTCGTTTTGGGGGGACTTTCTGGTGGTTTGTGTTGTCTGGAGGGGGTTTGGTTTTGGGGGTTTGTGGGCGTCTGGGGGAGTTGTGGTGGTTTGTTTTCGCTGGGGGAAATTTGTGGTGGTTTGTGTCGTCTGGAGGAGTTTGTGGTGGTTTTTGTCGTCTGGAGGGGTTTGTGGGGGTTGTGTTTTGTCTGGGGGGGTTTGTGGTGGTTTTTTTTTTTTTTGTCCCGGAGGGTTTGTGGGGTTTGTTTTCGTCTGGGGGGAGTTTTTTTTGGGGGGTTTGGGGGTCCCTCTGGGGGAGTTTGTGGGGTTTTTGTCGTCTGGGGAGTTTGTGGTGGTTTTTTGTCGTCTGGGGGAGTTTGTTTTGGGGGTTTTTGTCGCTGAGGGGGTTTTTTGGTGGTTTATGTCGTCTGGAGGAGTTTTTGGGGTTTGTGCGTTGGAGGGTTTGTGGTGGTTTTTGTCGTCCCGGGGGAGTTTGTGGGGGTTTGGGTGGGCTGGAGGAGTTTTTTGGTGGTTTTTGTTGTTTGGAGGATTTTTTTGGTGGTTTGTTTTCCCTCTGGGGGAGTTTGTGGGGTTTATTTTGCTGGGGGGTTTTGGTGGTTTTTTGGGGCGTCTGGGGAGTTTGTGGTGGTTTGTTTCGTTGGGGGAGTTTGTGGTGGTTTTTGTCGGGTTTGGGGAGTTTGGGTGGTTTATGTGTCTGGAGGAGTTTTTGGTGGTTTGTTTTTGTTTGGGGGAGTTTGTGGGGGGAGGGGGGGGGTTTTGTCGTCAGGGGGAGTTTGTGTTTGGGTTTTTGGGTCTGGAGGGGTTTGTGGTGGTTTGGGGTCGTTTTGGGGGGGGTTTGTGTGTGGTTGGGTTTGGGGTCCCTTTTCGTGGTGGTTTGCGTCGTCTGTGGGAGTGTGGTGGGGGGTTTGGGGTCCCTTTTGAGGGAGTTTGTGTGTGGTGGTTTGTGTCGTTTGGGGGAGTTTGTGTGTGGGGAGTTTGGTCGTCCCGGGGAGTTTGTGGTGGTTTTTGCGTCTGGGGGAGTTTGTGGGGGTTTGTGTCTTTTGGGGGAGTTTTTTTGGTGGGTTTTTGGCGTCTGGGGGGTTTGTGGCGTCTGGGGGAGTTTGTGGCGTCTGGGGGGTTTGTGGTGGGGTTTTGCGCTGGGGGGGTTTGTGGTGGTTTGTGTCTTCGGGGGAGTTTTTGTGATTTGGGGGGGTTGGGGGGGTGAAGGTTTGGGGGGGGGGGGAGGGGGGGGGGGGGGGTGGTGGGGGGGGGGGGTTTGGGGGTGGGGGGGGGGGGGGGGGGGGGGGGGGGGGGATTTCGGGGGGGGGGGGGTGGGGGGGAAGGGGGGGGGGGGGGGGGTTTTCCCGTGATGGGGGAGGGGGGGTGGTGAAATTAAAGGGGGGGGTTTTAATTTTTAAAAGGGGGGGGGGTTTAATCTTTTGAATTTAAATTTAAATTTTTAAAGGTTTGGACGAAATATTTTTATTTTTTCCCAAAATTATTTAAAATTAAAAAGGATTGTTTGGTGATTTGTTAAGCTTAAAGTCCTTCAGCACCGCGAGAGTCGTTAAGACTACATGTTACCTCTACACCTCCACTCAAGATTTTATTTGCAAGAATAGGGAAGAAACTTGGTTTCTTCTATAATCTTGCGATATACACATTGCGATATATACATTGAGATGTATATATTAATATATACATCTCTCGCACTGGCGAATCCTGGAAGGAGAGGTGGACAGGGGGGCCATTGGTCTTTTCCCTAGGCCACTCTTTGACTGTTTTCGTGCAAAAATTGTGTAAAAATATCATTAAAAAAATTCTTTAGTCTATGTATATCAATGATATACAATACCGACAAGATGGTGAAACACATCTGGATAAAGATACTTAGATGTTGCACATGTGTCTAATTCGTCACTTTGTTTAGCTGGGTTAAGAGCAGGATCGGAGAAATTTTGTAATAAGATAAAAATTAGGGCCACTGCAAAAACTCAGTTGTGGAAAACATAATATTCCACTTACAAACCACAGAGATGATGGGTTAAATGTGCTCATTCTCAATGAAACTTGCATCTGAGAGAGCACTGAAAAAAAACCTGGAAAAAGTGCAAAAGTTTACAACGAGACTAGTCTCTCAGCTAAGGGAAATGAAGTATGAGGGAAGACTGGAGGAGCTAAATCTGACTACACTAGAGGATAGAAGGAATAAGGGTGACATGATTACGATGTAGAAAACCGAGGAATTAACAAGATGAACAGAGCGAGTCTGTTGAGAGGCAGATCTCAGGTACACGAGGTCAGAACTGGACAAAAAAAAACATAAGCCACAGGGATGTTGGGAGATAATTCTTTAGCCTTAAAGTGATCAGGAAGCGGAACGACCTTGACTGCGACGTGGTAGAGGCAGGAACGATACACAGCGTAAAGAACAGGTATAACGTGGCTCACGCAGCCACGAGAGAGAACCAAATAGCAACCAGTGGAGAGGCGAAGCCTGAAACGAGACTTCATCCCTGCAACCATAAATGGATTAGTACAAATTGGTCAGTACGAAAAAAATGAGAGTAACTTTGGAGCTCTCTCGATATGAAGAATGAGAAAAGATGAGGAACACCTGTTCTCATAATAATGTCTCATCGAATGCATCATACATATCAGACACAATTAATTATGAATAAATGCAATGTTGAGGTCAGCAGATTTTAAATAAAAAATAAATAGATTTGCTATAGCTATTTACTTATATAAATATAAAATTCTTTTGATATGCATTGATTATATTGTTATTCATTAAATTGTTACTATTATAAAACTTTCCTCTTGACATCTAAAAACGAAGAATTTATATGTAAAGTCTTACGCCTCCGGCGAGCCATCATTCCTTCCCCTGGGTGCATGCAAGGATCGTCCTCGTAACTGATCTCGGTTGAATCACGACTGTTTGCCAAACTATGTGAAGAAGTTGGGGCAAAGCATGTCAATGTTCTGCACAGGGAGGCAAGATGGCTACCCAGAGGCAGTGTTGTCACCAGTGTATCAACTCAAGGATGAGTTACTTTTTTTTTTTTTTACCCCTGAGGAGCAAGAATTTTGTGTTGCTAGCAGATGACACTCGGTCTACAAAATTATCCTACTTAATGGACATCTTTGAACTTTTAAACAAGATAAATTCCAACATTCACGACAACACTGAAAATATCTTATCTTCCACTGACAAAATTAATGCTCTGAGAGATAAATTAATAATCTGGGCTGTCAAAGTGAAGGAAGGCAACATAGAGGTGTTGCTACATGTTGCTGCAACACAGAATAAAGAGATCATGCCATTGATTTTTGAGCATCTTGAAGTATTTGCAGAAAAAAATCGATACTATTTCTCAAACATATATACGGAAGACCATGACTGGTTGAAAAAATATTTATTGCATCAGTATCAAGCCCGTCGAAGCTGTCTTACAGAATTACTTGAAATACATAATGATGGCAGTCAGAAATTAAAGCATAATGAAGTGCCTCTGCACGAATTCTAAATAGAAATTAAAAAAATATCCTCAAGTTGCGAAAAAAAGCTCTGGTAATTCTCATGCAATTTTCCACATCTTACCTGTGTGTCGGGATTTTCTGCGTTCACAAACATAAAAACTAACAATAGAGAAATGCTACAATTAGTCGAGGACGAAATGAGGGAATGTCTGTCCAATATCCCAGCTAATATCAACAGGATCTGCCAATCACACCAACCCAAAATGTCTTATAAAAAAAAAAAAGGCAAGTCTAGCTTCTGTTTGTTTTATTTTACTGAGATCTATATTGCTTGTGTATTACTCACTTGTGTATTGCTCATACAGCCTTGGAGTTGAAGCGCACCGTAGTCTTCAAGACTACGGTGCTTTTCAACTCCAAGGCTGAGAGACTGACTACCTCGTCTCCTGTATACAGTTCTACTGTCTTCCGATTATGTCCTTGAATTTGTATTGATAAAGCAACTGGATGGTGAAATATCTAAAATAACGATACCCAGTTGCTGTACATGTTTATCCTTGATGTTGGTGAGGGGCTCTTGATTTAGGGAATTGGATCTGTTCTCCAGTTCCCCAAATTAAGCCTGAATACCTTCCACATCCCCCCCCCCCAAGCGCTGTATAATCTTCCGGTTTAGCGCTTCCCCCTTGATTATAATATAATGTACATGTTTAATTCTTCATTATTGCAGAAACTGGGATAGTGATTCTCATGTGGTAAACTGTGATGGCTTTTCTTATACACTTCAAGTCATTATCGGTTTCAAAATTTGATCGTACTAAGAGCAAGGTTCTCACTGTAACATTACTGTATTGTGTAGGTGCTAATTTGCTGAAATATATTTTAACCCCTCAGCTGTGGATGCCTCATAGTTATGCTAGGAGGGCGCTCACAAGCTTCCTTTGAAAAACTAAAATTCAAACATATTTTACAGAAGTGTAGATAATTTAAAATAGAATATAACTAAGAAAACAAAAAGTGAAAAGACTAACGAAACTCACAATATACACACATACGTATATTAATGTATCCACGAAAGACTAACCATGGAACTCACCCTCGATATGCTATCACGCCTCCCCAGAAGCCCACTAAAATTCAGAGAGGCTTTTGACCACTGAGTCACCATTGCTACAAACCTTCAGGTGCCCAGTACCATTGGACATGTCACTCTTGATACATGCAAATACATGGGTGTGGAAAGCTACAGGACTAATTTCATTCTCCTCCTGTTTGGAATACCAGTCTTCACGAGCAGTACACATACTAATGCATCCGCGAAAGTATGCTATGAAGCAAATTACAGTCCTTTAACTAGACGGGAATCAACCATCCCATCCCATGAGAAGCCCAGTTGTTAATTCTTATGCCAAACTCAAAGTTCTTAGCGTTCTTAACTAGAGAGGTGGCAACAAGAGCAGATGAAGCCGTCCGTAAACTGCTTAGATCCATCAATGTATATAACTTGTGATAAATTATTACTAACAGGCGAGAAATTTCTTCTTGAGTAGTTGCTTTTACTAGTAATTTAAGGAAGGGATTACTAGTGATGAGCTTCTTGGGGGAGGCTTGCAGGTTATGTGAAAAATGAACACATCTTTCATAGAGGGGTGAAATATTCTTGTCTACAGTGATATACTTCGTGCAAATATTCTTGTCTACAGTGATATAGTTCGTTAAAATTATAAAACTTATTATAACTACATGTTTTCATAATCCACTTAGTTTTGTGTGTATTTACTTCTAGACATTGAGTAAGATTTATAATGACAGTGTCTGGTTCATTGCTTAATATTCAAACACCACGCACAGTGTTAATCTCAACAATTCCAACACTGATACTAGAAACATCAAACTCCTTCCTCATATTAAGAACCCTGGTAGATTTAGAACAGCCAAGAATAATTCTGAGGGATTTCATTTTTCATTAACTCCAAGGGCCAGAGTATTTTCCCTAGCTAATATCATGGGAGCAGCATAATCAATTAAATACCTAACACAGGCTATGTACATCATTCTCACGATTCTCACATTAGCACCATAGTTGGGGTTACAGTCAGAAACTTTGAGAGCATTTAGCCTATCTCTGCATTTCTTATTTAGTTGTGGTATGGTGGATATACTGAAGGATAAATCTACACCAAAGGTATCTATCTGCAAGATTTAACGTACCTGATGTTTTCACTCTGCAAACAGATGGGTGGGGGATGTCGTTTGCTTGTTAATATCTTCGTTTTAGTCGAAGATATGATGAGGCCTTATCGATTACAAATTGCTCATCGATACTGATACCAATACTTATATATCTTTATTTTTAAATTATGATAACTGTCCAGTTCATTACCCAGGACGAGGTATTTAAATCCAACTAAATAACTTAATTTCTCTGAGATGCCAATATCATTACTCATTACAAGCCTCCCGTGAGGCTTGCAAATTGAAAAAAAAAAAAAAAATCTATCGACATAACCAGAAATCAATTACGGAAATAAAAGTCTGAATATTTTCTAGTTATACATGAAGCTAAATTATCCAACATTCATACTTCCGAAAATTTAAAGCTATAAAAAAAATTGAAACTGATAAAACCTACCTTGTTGTAATAACCGAAAATCTAAACTTGCAGATCAGAACTTGAGCGATCTCTTCTCTCTACGTCATTAGGTGACATTTCCATTACACAGTTTCAAGTTTTCTTGTAAACTTTGGCGAAAAACACTGAAAAATTGAAACAACATACATTATTGTAATTATTATTATAATCATAACTAAGCGCTAAACACATTATTCTAATACTTGAAATTAATGATAAACAATTCATTTATACATTAACAGCTAAAATTAAAAATTTCAATTGAAAGTTGAGGAACATCAAAAAATACATCCATTTTAGGAAGGTAATCTGTTTCTGCGAGGAGAGTAGATATCCCTTCCAATACTGAACAGTCTTTCACTCTTCACTGAAGAGGTGAGAGAACTCAGATATACTGGCTGAGTTTGTCAGTAATGGAAGAAATATCTTATTTTCTCTCCACCACTCTTAATGGATTTCCTGCTTTAGGCAATAGCGCCATTTTCATATATTTGTCTATTTGCTTTAATGTTTGTGTTAATATGAATACCTACGCGTCTGTGTTTGGCTGCTGCTTTTGTGGTTTGGAAAATGATCCAGAGCTGTAGTTAGGAATGCTGGCCACATTTTCTTCGTAACATTAATCAAAATCAAACTTGTCAAGTTCTCCAGACCTCATTACGTCACCATAACTTTGATCATCAAACTCGCTGCTGCTGGATGCTGCTAGCAAACCAGCTGCTATCTTGAGCTCCTAAGCTGGCGAATTCTTTCCTGAGTTTTCAGTTCATTCTCAATATTATCAAAGTTTGTTTTACAGGACTCATCTGCTGCATTGACAGCGAAGAAGTTATTCGGGGTTCTAGAAATGTGTTATGTATCTTCTTGTAGTCAAGAACTTAGTTAGCACAGGAACTTTGAGAAGTGATAGTGTTACCCAAGCGTTAAACTCTTAAATCACTCAGAGCTTTGTTGATGAAATGTTTCAAATATTGTCCTTGAGACTGTATTTCTGATACAATTTCTTTCACTAAGGATTAAAGTTTTTTGTTAAGTATTTTCGGCAAAAAAGACAATTTGGCAATAAAATTCTATATTCCAGCAAATGATAGTAGGGGATGTTATTTAAGCAATACATTGCGATTTTTTTCACGGATGTGATCTCGAACATTCAATAAACTCTATTCTAACAGGTATTTACATTCTGAATTAGCTTGTGATTTGATAATTCATTTTGTTCTTGAAGAGCCTCTGGTTTACTGTGATGGTGTGTACTGTACTTAAGTATTTGTGGTTGCAGGGATCGAATCTCGGCTCCTGGCCTCTCCTCTAAACTCTAGTACATCCTAATACAGTAAATATACAAACACAAGAATATATGGGTCCTAGCAAGTAGGAGGCCCTATGTTGTACCAATGAGCTACAGTACTTCTGTTACTGGTAGTATCAGCGGTAGCAACTGTGACCTTACTGTCTCTTTCCATAGCTCTATAAGATTTCAATGTATATCTATTCTCATACCTGCCGAAGCCTTATAGCATATAAACTCATACCTCTCAAAGCCCCACAGTTTATTTCCCTTTTACTTGAAAAAAAAATCAAATTATTTATAGTGTATGCAAAAAAATCGCAGACAGGCGATCTTAACATTGCAGAATAAGCCACGTAGGGTAGAAATCTTTAGCTCAAGGTCTTCCGCACTCTTTGCCTTGTCAGGAGCTAATGTTGCAAGACTAGCAACAGATAATAAGGAAAAAATACTCTCTGAGGCAAGGCAAGTGTAAAGCGCTGGGCCATGTCACAGTGGAGTGTCACAGGGGAGTGTGTCACAGGGGAGTGTCACAGGGGAGTGTGTCACAGTGGAGTGTGTCACAGGGGAGTGTCACAGGGGAGTGTGTCACAGTGGAGTGTGTCACAGTGGAGTGTCACAGTGGAGTGTGTCACAGTGGTGTGTCACAGTGGAATGTCACAGTGGAGTGTGTGACAGTGGAGTGTCACAGTGGAGTGTGTGACAGTGGAGTGTCACAGTGGAGTGTGTGACAGTGGAGTGTCAAAGTAGTGTGTCACAGTGGAGTGTCACAGTGGAGTGTCACAGTGGAGTGTCACAGTGGTGTGTCACAGTAGAGTGTGTGGCAGTGGAGTGTCACAGTGGAGTGTCACAGTGGAGTGTGTGACAGTGGAGTGTCACAGTGGAGTGTGTCACAGTGGAGTGTCACAGTGGAGTGTGTCACAGTGGAGTGTCACAGTGGAGTGTGTGACAATGGAGTGTCACAGTGGAGTGTGTGACAGTGGAGTCACAGTGGAGTGTGTGACAGTGGTGTGTGTGACAGTGGAGTGTCACAGTGGAGTGTGACAGTGGAGTGTCACAGTGGTGTGTGTGACAGTGGAGTGTCACAGTGGAGTGTCACAGTGGTGTGTCACAGTGGAGTGTGTGACAGTGGAGTGTCACAGTGGAGTGTCACAGTGGTGTGTGACAGTGGAGTGTGTGACAGTGGAGTGTCACAGTGGTGTGTCACAGTGGAGTGTGTGACAGTGGAGTGTCACAGTGGAGTGTGTGACAGTGGAGTGTCACAGTGGTGTGTGTGACAGTGGAGTGTCACAGTGGAGTGTGTGACAGTGGAGTGCCACAGTGGAGTGTCACAGTGGTGTCACAGTGGAGTGTGTGACAGTGGAGTGTCACAGTGGAGTGTGTCACAGTGGAGTGTGTCACAGTGGAGTGTCACAGTGGAGTGTCACAGTGGAGTGTCACAGTGGTGTGTCACAGTGGAGTGTCACAGTGGTGTGTCACAGTGGAGTGTCACAGTGGAGTGTCACAGTGGTGTGTCACAGTGGGAGTGTCACAGTGGAGTGTCACAGTGGTGTGTCACAGTGGAGTGTCACAGTGGAGTGTCACAGTGGTGTGTCACAGTGGAGTGTCACAGTGGAGTGTCACAGTGGTGTGTCACAGTGGAGTGTCACAGTGGAGTGTCACAGTGGAGTGTCACAGTGGTGTGTCACAGTGGTGTGTCACAGTGGAGTGTCACAGTGGTGTGTCACAGTGGAGTGTCACAGTGGAGTGTCACAGTGGAGTGTCACAGTGGAGTGTCACAGTGGTGTGTCACAGTGGTGTGTCACAGTGGAGTGTCACAGTGGTGTGTCACAGTGGAGTGTCACAGTGGAGTGTCACAGTGGTGTGTCACAGTGGAGTGTCACAGTGGAGTGTCACAGTGGTGTGTCACAGTGAAGTGTCACAGTGGAGTGTCACAGTGGTGTGTCACAGTGGAGTGTCACAGTGGAGTGTCACAGTGGAGTGTCACAGTGGAGTGTCACAGTGGAGTGTCACAGTGGTGTGTCACAGTGGTGTGTCACAGTGGAGTGTCACAGTGGTGTGTTTACAGTGGAGTGTCACAGTGGTGTGTCACAGTGGTGTGTCACAGTGGAGTGTCACAGTGGAGTGTCACAGTGGTGTGTCACAGTGGAGTGTCACAGTGGTGTGTCACAGTGGTGTGTCACAGTGGGAGTGTCACAGTGGAGTGTCACAGTGGGAGTGTCACAGTGGAGTGTCACAGTGGTGTGTCACAGTGGAGTGTCACAGTGGAGTGTCACAGTGGAGTGTCACAGTGGTGTGTCACAGTGGAGTGTCACAGTGGAGTGTCACAGTGGTGTGTCACAGTGGAGTGTCACAGTGGAGTGTCACAGTGGTGTGTCACAGTGGAGGTGTCACAGTGGAGTTTTCACAGTGGAGTGTCACAGTGGAGTGCCACAGTGGAGTGTCACAGTGGAGTGTCACAGTGGAGTGTCACAGTGGAGTGTCACAGTGGAGTGTCACAGTGGAGTGTCACAGTGGAGTGTCACAGTGGTGTGTCACAGTGGAGTGTCACAGTGGAGTGTCACAGTGGAGTGTGTCACAGTGGAGTGTCACAGTGGAGTGTCACAGTGGAGTGTCACAGTGGAGTGTCACAGTGGAGTGTTCACAGTGGAGTGTCACAGTGGAGTGTCACAGTGGGGAGTGTCACAGTGGAGTGTTCACAGTGGTGTGTCACAGTGGAGTGCCACAGTGGAGTGTCACAGTGGGTGTGTCACAGTGGAGTGTCACAGTGGAGTGTCACAGTGGAGTGTCACAGTGGGAGTGTCACAGTGGTGTGTTCACAGTGGAGTGTCACAGTGGTGTGTCACAGTGGAGTGTGTCACAGTGGAGTGTCACAGTGGAGTGTCACAGTGGAGTGTCACAGTGGAGTGTCACAGTGGTGTGTCACAGTGGAGTGTCACAGTGGAGTGTCACAGTGGAGTGTCACAGTGGAGTGTCACAGTGGGTGTCACAGTGGTGTGTCACAGTGGTGTGGGCACAGTGGAGTGTCACAGTGGTGTGTCACAGTGGAGTGTCACAGTGGTGTGTCACAGTGGAGTGTCACAGTGGTGTGTCACAGTGGAGTGTGACAGTGGAGTGTCACAGTGGTGTGTCACAGTGGAGTGTCACAGTGGTGTGTCACAGTGGAGTGTCACAGTGGAGTGTCACAGTGGAGTGTCACAGTGGAGTGTCACAGTGGAGTGTCACAGTGGAGTGTCACAGTGGAGTGTCACAGTGGAGTGTCACAGTGGAGTGTCACAGTGGAGTGTCACAGTGGAGTTGTCACAGTGGTGTGTCACAGTGGAGTGTCACAGTGGAGTGTCACAGTGGAGTGTGTGACAGTGGAGTGTCACAGTGGAGTGTCACAGTGGAGTGTCACAGTGGAGTGTGTGACAGTGGAGTGTCACAGTGGAGTGTCACAGTGGAGTGTGTGACAGTGGAGTGTGTCACAGTGGGAGTGTGACAGTGGAGTGTCACAGTGGAGTGTCACAGTGGAGTGTCACAGTGGAGTGTCACAGTGGAGTGTCACAGTGGAGTGTCACAGTGGTGTGTGTGACAGTGGAGTGTCACAGTGGAGTGTCACAGTGGAGTGTGTGACAGTGGAGTGTCACAGTGGAGTGTGTGACAGTGGAGTGTCACAGTGGAGTGTCACAGTGGAGTGTCACAGTGGAGTGTCACAGTGGAGTGTGTGACAGTGGAGTGTCACAGTGGAGTGTGTGACAGTGGAGTGTCACAGTGGAGTGTGTGACAGTGGAGTGTCACAGTGGAGTGTCACAGTGGAGTGTCACAGTGGAGTGTCACAGTGGAGTGTCACAGTGGAGTGTCACAGTGGAGTGTGTGACAGTGGAGTGTCACAGTGGAGTGTGTGACAGTGGAGTGTCACAGTGGAGTGTGTGACAGTGGAGTGTCACAGTGGAGTGTCACAGTGGAGTGTCACAGTGGAGTGTCACAGTGGAGTGTCACAGTGGAGTGTCACAGTGGAGTGTCACAGTGGAGTGTGTGACAGTGGAGTGTCACAGTGGAGTGTGTGACAGTGGAGTGTCACAGTGGAGTGTCACAGTGGAGTGTGTGACAGTGGAGTGTCACAGTGGAGTGTCACAGTGGAGTGTGTGACAGTGGAGTGTCACAGTGGAGTGTCACAGTGGAGTGTGTGACAGTGGAGTGTCACAGTGGAGTGTCACAGTGGAGTGTCACAGTGGAGTGTCACAGTGGAGTGTCACAGGGGGTGTGTCACAGTGGTGTGTCACAGTGGAGTGTCACAGTGGAGTGTCACAGTGGAGTGTCACAGTGGTAGTGTCACAGTGGTGTGTCACAGTGGTGTGTCACAGTGGAGTGTCACAGTGGAGTGTCACAGTGGAGTGTCACAGTGGAGTGTCACAGTGGTGTGTCACATGTGGAGTGTCACAGTGGAGTGTCACAGTGGAGTGTCACAGTGGAGTGTCACAGTGGAGTGTCACAGTGGAGTGTCACAGTGGAGTGTCACAGTGGAGTGTCACAGTGTGAGTTGTCACAGTGGAGTGTCACAGTGGAGTGTGTCACAGTGGTGTGTCACAGTGGGTTTTCACAGTGGAGTGTCACAGTGGAGTGTCACAGTGGAGTGTCACAGTGGAGTGTCACAGTGGAGTGTCACAGTGGAGTGTCACAGTGGAGTGTCACAGTGGAGTGTCACAGTGGAGTGTCACAGTGGAGTGTCACAGTGGAGTGTCACAGTGGAGTGTGACAGTGGAGTGTGACAGTGGAGTGTCACAGTGGAGTGTCACAGTGGAGTGTCACAGTGGAGTGTGACAGTGGAGTGTCACAGTGGAGTGTCACAGTGGAGTGTCACAGTGGAGTGTCACAGTGGAGTGTCACAGTGGAGTGTCACAGTGGAGTGTCACAGTGGAGTGTCACAGTGGTGTATCACAGTGTAGTGTCACAGTGGAGTGTCACAGTGGAGTGTCACAGTGGAGTGTCACAGTGGAGTGTGACAGTGGAGTGTGACAGTGGAGTGTGACAGTGGAGTGTCACAGTGGAGTGTGACAGTGGAGTGTCACAGTGGAGTGTCACAGTGGAGTGTCACAGTGGTGTGTCACAGTGGAGTGTCACAGTGGAGTGTCACAGTGGAGTGTCACAGTGGTGTGTCACAGTGGAGTGTCACAGTGGAGTGTCACAGTGGAGTGTCACAGTGGAGTGTCACAGTGGAGTGTCACAGTGGAGTGTGTCGCAGTGGAGTGTCACAGTGGTGTGTCACAGTGGAGTGTCACAGTGGAGTGTCACAGTGGAGTGTCACAGTGGAGTGTGTCACACGTAAATAATGTGCTTTTATGATTAACACAATTACTAAAAAACAACTTTTCTTTACTTTTAATCTTTTAATTTGAAAACGTTTCAAGACATATAATTAGAAAACTGAAACGTCATGCTTTCAAAAAAAAATCTGACGAATTAAAATAAAATTATAACAGCAGACCTAATGTAGCGAAGTGAAATGTTTAAGTACCTGTGTTTAGCATTTTAAAAACGACTTCGTCAATCATATTGCTTAAGTCATACTTCTTTTCAAATTTAAGCTCATCCGATATATATCTTGAAGCAGGACGTGTGCGCTGTACACTCATTCCCGCGACACAGCGCAAGTGCCACCTCACTCGCGCGACACAGCGCAAGTGCCACCTCACTCGCGCAACACAGCGCAAGTGCCACCTCACTCGCGCGACACAGCGCAAGTGCTACCTCACTCGCGCGACACAGCGCAAGTGCTACCTCACTCGCGCGACACACCGCAAGTGCCACCTCACTCGCGCGACACACCGCAAGTGCCACCTCACTCGCGCGACACAGCGCAAGTGCCACCTCACTCGCGCGACACACCGCAAGTGCTACCTCACTCGCGCGACACACCGCAAGTGCCACCTCACTCGCGCGACACACCGCAAGTGCCACCTCACTCGCGCGACACACCGCAAGTGCCACCTCACTCGCGCGACACACCGCAAGTGCCACCTCACTCGCGCGACACACCGCAAGTGCCACCTCACTCGCGCGACACAGCGCAAGTGCCACCTCACTCGCGCGACACAGCGCAAGTGCCACCTCGCAAGCTTCTTCATCTCCACGTCAGAATATCTGTACCAAAAGCCTGACAGTGAGGTACAATACTGTATTTTTTCCTTACCTTAAATGTACCGTACAGTGCCTTAAGAAAAATACTGTACAGTAGTTTTTTACCGTACTTTTAGCAAAAAATCAACAGGATCAATGGACTATTCATATTATTTTAATCATAACCAAGCGCTAAACTCGTAAGGGTCATACAGCGCTGCAGGACTATTCATAGACCTACGGAAAGCATTCAATACAGTGGACCACAATGTCCCACACCATAAACTAGAACATAAACACCAATCTGTGTCCACCAGCCACTAACCTCGTCAACTCATCCTTTAGACATTTAAATGAACGATCTCTCCATCGCATCTCATCTCCTTGAGCTTTTTCTGTTCGCAGATGACACGACTTACCCACGCAAATACAACTACTCTCAGAAACACTGTTAACGACGAGCTAACAACAATACCTACGTGGATGACTACCAACAAACTCACCCCTAATATTGACAAGACTTACTACGTCCTGTTTGGAAACAAAGCTTCAAAGACCCAACTAAACATACTGGTTAACGGTTCTGCCATTGCAATGCATACTGAGGGAAAATTTTTAGGCCTATACTTTGACTGCAATTTGAAATTTAATACACACATCCAACACATAGCCAAATAGATCTCTAAAACGGTAGGCATCCTCTCCAAGATACGGTACTATGTTGATAAATTAGACACATGTGCAACTCTTGGGTATCTTTATTGAGGAAACGTTTCGCCACACAGTGGCTTCATCATTCCATACAAAGGAGAATCTTGAAGAACAGGAGTAGAATGAGGTAATCAGTCCCTCAACCTTGAGTCGATGTGGTCAGTCCATCAATCTTGAATAGAATACGGCATACGTGCGGAGAAGGAGCTTATAAACCGTTGGTAGGAGAGGTGCAGCAGTCATAGGCGGTGTCACACTTGTTCAATGTGGAAGTAGGTCGTGCCCAAGAATTAGGCAAGCGAAGAATTCCCAAGTATTAAGATCCCAAGAAGTTGCAGTGTCTGACAGGTTTGTAGATGAATGGTTCAGAGAACCGACATGTTGATAAATTAGACACATGTGCAACTTCTTGGGATCTTAATACTTGGGAATTCTTCGCTTGCCTAATTCTTGGGCACGACCTACTTCCACACTGAACAAGTGTGACACCGCCTATGACTGCTGCACCTCTCCTACCAACGGTTTATAAGCTCCTTCTCCGCACGTATGCCGTATTCTATTCAAGATTGATGGACTGACCACATCGACTCAAGGTTGAGGGACTGATTACCTCATTCTACTCCTGTTCTTCAAGATTCTCCTTTGTATGGAATGATGAAGCCACTGTTTGGCGAAACGTTTCCTCAATAAAGGAGGAGAATGAGGTAATCAGTCCCTCAACCTGGAGTCGATGTGTTCAGTCCATCAATCTTGTAGAATTTACGGCATAGGGCCGTAGACGTGGCTTATATACTGTAGTGATGTGAGGTGAAGCAGGCGGGGGCGGGGTCATAGTGGTACCATCCACTAGTCGAAGTAGGTCTTCGTCCAAAGGTTGAACAAGTGTTGAAGAATTCTTTGTAACAAGATCCCATGATGCTGCAGTGTCTGACAGTTGTGATGAATGGTTTGAAAAACCGACAAGTTGAAGATTGAGACACTTATGCAGCATATGGGAATCTTTATTCAAACCATTCATCACAACTGTCAGACACTGCAGCATCATGGGATCTTGTTACAAAGAATTCTTCAACACTTGTTCAACCTTTGGACGAAGACCTACTTCGACTAGTGGATGGTACCACTATGACCCCGCCCCCGCCTGCTTCACCTCACATCACTACAGTATATAAGCCACGTCTACGGCCCTATGCTGTACATTCTACAAGATTGATGGACTGAACACATCGACTCCAGGTTGAGGGACTGATTACCTCATTCTCCTCTCTCTCCTTACGCCTTCCTCTTTGTATTGGACTGAAGAAGCCACTGTGTGGCGAAACGTTTCCTGAATAAACATTCCCATATGCTGCATAAGTGTCTCAATCTTCAAGATTCTCCTTTGTATGGACTGATGAAGCCACTGTGTGGCGAAACGTTTCCTCAATAAAGATACCCAAGAGTTGCACATGTGTCTAATTTATCAACATGTCGGTTCTCTGAACCATTCATCTACAAACGGTACTATGTACCCCAAAATAACACTACTTACACTATTCCACTCTCTAATCTACCCTTACCTCACCTGTGATATTTGTGTCTAGGGATCTACTGCACCAATAATCTTAAACCAATAATAATCCAACAAAATGCTACTTCGCGGACTGGCGCCCATTCCTGTGCTAGACAACCCCCCCCCCCTTCATTCTTCAAGAGCTTGAAGTTACTTAATATACAAAATATACACTCATATTACTCTGGCTACTATATATACAGAACATTAAGCTTCAACATAAACCTTCCTCTGAAACTGTTCTTTGATACCGGCAACAGAAGAAAGATATGTGTGTGATGAATGGTTTGAAAAACCGACAAGTTGAAAATTGAGACACTTATGCAACATATGGAAATCTTTATTCAGGAAACGTTTCGCCACACAGTGGCTTCATCAGTCCAATACAAAGTAGAAAGGCGTAAGGAGAGGAGGAGTTTGAGGTAATCAGTCCCTCAGCCTGGAGTCGATGTGTTCAGTCCATCAATCTTGTAGAATGTACAGCATAGGGCCGTAGACGTGGCTTATATACTGTAGTGAGGCGAGGCGAAGCAGGAGGAGGTGGGGTCATAGTGGTACCATCCACTAGTCGAAGTAGATCTTCGTCCAAAGGTTGAACAAGTGTTGAAGAATTCTTTGTAACAAGATCCCAACTACGCATGTGAACGTAGATCTGCTTGGACAGTTTAAGGGTTAAATCAGTTTGAATTATCACTGCATACTCTTAAAATTGTATAGTTGTTCATTGAGCTACATCTCCTTTACTAAATAATCTGAGTCAAGTTATTAAGGAATCTAAGCACCAGGAATAGTTTGCCAGAAATTCACTGCTTTCTTTCGTGCCTAACAATATTTTATTACATGTAAACTACATTAATTGTATGTAGTACAAATCTGTGTTTGTACACCGAATTCCCTACCGTACAGCATCGTTCTGCCAACCTTGGTTCCATGAGACCGATGTACAGCTGTGCTTCCCGTATTACAGTATATTTTCTCAGTTCTGTTCTTTGTGGAAACTGAGTGAACAGCTCTCAGTGCTATGGAGTCTGTTGTCGATATGGTAACAAAATGTTGATTAGCTTGCATCTTCTCGTGTACAGTCTCAGAGATAATAGGAAAGAGTAACAGTTTTTAACACAGCCGTAATGGTGTAATTATGTGAAAACATTTACCACCTGATATTCAGAATCAGAGAAAAATGAAAACTGTTTTGTACTTCCAAAGTGCAAATGAATTAGACTAATGAAAGTGGCATAAGACAGTACCACAGGTAGGCATCTAGGAGCAAAGAAAATTATGGAAAAATGTAAATGTCAAATATTTTTTCTTACCCATCATGGCAATCGATGTTTTTCCGATATTTCCTATAAAAGCGTCTGATGAAGTTTTCACATGAACTAAAAATGATAGCTGTGAACTTTCGCGTTTACTTGTTATCCCTCGTAAGGCAAATGAATGTTTATTTATGTATTCGTTTAAAGCAGGTGACAGGTCCTTAGCTTCGAACTATAGACCAATAAGCCTAACCTCCATAGTGGGAAAATTTATGGAATCAATAATTGCCGAGGCAGTTCGTAGCCATCTTGAAAAGCATAAATTAATCAACGAATCTCAGCATGGTTTTACAAAGGGGCGTTCCTGCCTTACGAATTTATTAACTTTTTTCACTAAGGTATTTGAGGAGGTAGATCATGGTAATGAATATGATATTGTGTATATGGACTTCAGTAAGGCTTTTGACAGGGTCCCACATCAGAGACTATTGAGGAAAATTAAGGCACATGGAATAGGAGAAATTTCTTCCTGGATAAAGGCATGGTTGACAAATAGGCAGCAGAGAGTTTGCATAAATGGGGAGAAATCAGAGTGGGGAAGCGTCACGAGCGGTGTTCCACAGGGGTCAGTGTTGGGCCCCCTGTTCACAATCTATTGGGCCCCCTGTTCACAATCTACATAAACGACATAGATGAGGGCATAAAGAGCGACTTCAGCAAGTTTGCCGATGACACCAAAATAGGCCGTCGAATTCATTCCGACGAGGACATTAGAGCACTCTAGGAAGATTTGAATAGACTGATGCAGTGGTCGGAGAAGTGGCAGATGCAGTTTAATATAGACAAATGCAAAGTTCTAAATGTTGGACAGGACAATAACCATGCCACATATAAACTAAATAATGTAGATCTTAATATTACGGATTGCGAAAAAGATTTAGGAGTTCTGGTTAGCAGTAATCTGAAACCAAGTCAACAGTGCATAAGTGTTCGCAATAAAGCTAATAGAATCCTTGGCTTCATATCAAGAAACATAAATAATAGGAGTCCTCAGGTTGTTCTTCAACTCTATACATCCTTGGTTAGGCCTCATTTAGATTATGCTGCACAGTTTTGGTCACCGTATTACATAATGGATATAAATGCTCTGGAAAATGTACAAAGGAGGATGACAAAGTTGATCCCATGTATCAGAAACCTTCCCTATGAGGATAGACTAAGGGCCCTGAATCTGCACTCTCTAGAAAGGCGTAGAATTAGGGGGGATATGATTGAGGTGTATAAATGGAAGACATGAATAAATAAAGGGGATGTAAATAGTGTGCTGAAAATATCTAGCCTAGACAGGACTCGCAGCAATGGTTTTAAGTTGGAAAAATTCAGATTCAGGAAGGATATAGGAAAGTACTGGTTTGGTAATAGAGTTGTGGATGAGTGGAACAAACTCCCAAGTACCGGGTATAGAGGCCAGAACGTTGTGTAGCTTTAAAAATAGGTTGGATAAATACATGAGTGAATGTGGGTGGGTGTGAGTTGGACCTGATAGCTTGTGCTACCAGGTCGGTTGCCGTGTTCCTCCCTTAAGTCAATGTGACCTGACCTGACTAGGTTGGGTGCATTGGCTTAAGCCGGTAGGAGACTTGGACCTGCCTCACATGGGCCAGTAGGCCTGCTGCAGTGCTCCTTCGTTCTTATGTTATCCATTACAATGCATTAACTTTACGAGAATTTTTTTTGTACAATCCGAGGTTCAACAAGAAATTCATCCAAACCAGAGACTGATCTCGACGTCTAAGATCTTTTGTGAAGTTCCTTTTCAGTCAGGAATTCAAAGTCTACCCTACTCAGTGTACACCCTCGAAATAATAATAATAATAATAATAATAATAATAATAATAATAATAATAATAAAACTTTGTTTACAAGTACATTTACAAGATATACAGTCCTAGCTGACATCGATAACATACTACTATATATAAAGTCGCTTGTTGTTCAGAACATTTCGGGCAAATTAGGTCAATTTTGTCCCAGGATGCGACCCACACCAGTCGATTAGCGCCCAGGTACCCATTTTACTGATGGGTGAACAGGGACAGCAGATGCCTTATGGAAACACGTCCTAATGTTTTTCAGCCGTACCGGGGATCGATCCCCGGACCTCAGTGTGCGAACTGAGTGCGCTACCAATCGAGCTACGGGACAAGAATTCATCAGGTGCTTACAAGCATGTTACGAGCGTTTGTGATGATTGTGAGGGGGGAAGTGGTGGGGTGAGGTAAGGTGGTGGGAGTTTGGGGAGGTTGTTGATAGAGAAGGGGTGGTAGTGGTGTGAGGTGCTGGGGCGAGAGAAGGTGAAGAGAGGTGGTCGTGGTGGTGTGAGGTGAGATTTTGGGGGGGGAGGGAGGGAGGGGGGAGGGGGTCAGGGAACAAGAGGGAGAGGGAGAGATATACAGTTCGAGAACAGATAGAAAAGGACTTTGAAGTTCACACATACTGTAGATTATCTAACGAGACTGTTTACTACTATCTAGATGAAGGGCCATCGTGTACACGTTAGGTGTATGAACCATGGATAGAAAAACAGGTTCACTCCACCACCGTCCACTTCATCTGGTCACTGCCGGCATAAGCCATATTGGAAAATGAAATGGAATTTACAGGAAAGAAGGAACTGGATGGAAGACGCACTGTTTACGTCTAAAACCACTCTTGTGACTCCTCTACCACTCGCAGTGGTTCCAGTTATGGTTACCATCAGTTCTCCTATGACTGTCACAACGTTCTACTTCTACCGCTCTTACTAATATTGTCTCAGTTGTCAACTGGTCGTTTTAGTGCAGTAGCTTAACAAACGTGATGAATCAGCCGACTTCATAATGTCCCATATTAAATGAATGAAACTGTCTGCATTACATTCATTCAATATAAGACTGGTCGAGTAATGCAGCGAGTGTTGTAGGCAACTTCTCGCTCAAGTCTTACCTCACCTTACTGGGCACTATAATTGGAACATTTTCTAATAAAAAATTTAAGCAGAGCCAGTAATACTGTCTTGAGAGACTAGCAATTATTCCACTAGGATACGATGTACCTAGTTGATTGTTGTACTGTGAAATGTTTGTCCAGCTGGCTCTTGCATTACTGTGCTGTGTTTGCTCTTACAGCAGTAGCGAATAATCTCTACATGCGTTTGTGTTGCATCTTCTGCATCTCCGTTTCGGTCCACTGATTTGAGTTATAGAATCATTCAGTACTTTAAATAGTTTTGTGTGTGAGTCTGTAAAAGCCAGTCACTGAAGAGAGAGAGAGAGAGAGAGAGACAGAGAGAGAGAGACGGAGCACATTATGGAAGACTTCCCACGCAGGAGAAGAGCCAACAAAGGCAGATGAACAGAACAATGGCTGCATAACAAGGCAGAACAAAGGAATAACATGAACAAAGAAGAGACACATGATGTAGCCTGAATACATAACGAACGTGATGGCAAAACTTCAAAGTGAAGGAAGTTTAGAAAAGTGCGAAATATTCTGAATAATTGTAAAGAAACTAGGAAGGTAAAAATGAAAGAAAACGGAATAATGGTGACCTAATGGACTGAACAATGGTGAACTAATGTACTGAACAATGGTGAACTGATGAACTGAACAATGGTGAACTAATGTACTGAACAATGGTGAACTAATGTACTGAACAATGGTGAACTAATGTACTGAACAATGGTGAACTAATGTACTGAACAATGGTGAACTAATGTACTGAACAATGGTGAACTAATGTACTGAACAATGGTGAACTAATGTACTGAACAATGGTGAACTAATGTACTGAACAACGGTGAACTAATGTACTGAACAATGATGAAGTAATGGACTGAACAATGAACTAATGGAATGAACAATGGTGAACTGATGGACTGAACAATGGTGAACTGATGGACTGAACAATGGTGAACTGATGGACTGAACAATAGTGAACTGATGGACTGAACAATAGTGAACTGATGGACTGAACAATAGTGAACTAATGAACTGAACAATGGCGAACTGATGGACTGAACAATGAGCTAATGGACTGAACAATGGTGAACTGATGGACTGAACAATGAGCTAATGGACTGAACAATGGTGAACTGATGGACTGACAATGAGCTAATGGACTGAACAATGGCGAACTGATGGATGAACAATGAGCTAATGGACTGAACAATGGTGAACTGATGGACTGAACAATGAGCTAATGGACTGAACAATGGCGAACTGATGGACTGAACAATGAGCTAATGGACTGAACAATGGTGAACTGATGGACTGAACAATGGTGAACTAATGAACGATAAATGGTAACAATAGTGAAATACTTGCCCAAAGGTGAACCAATGGAAAGAACAATGGTTATCTACTAGACAGAATAAGAGTGAACAACTAGACAATAAGGGTGAACTGCTGCACAGAAAAAGGGTGAACTGCTGCACAGAAAATGGGGTGAACTGCTGCACAGAAAAAGGGTGAAACTGCTGCACAAAAATGGGTGAACTGCTGCACATGAAAATGGTGAACTGCTGCACAGAAAAAGGGTGAACTGCTGCACAGAAAAAGGGTGAACTGCTGCACAGAAAATGGGGTGAATGCTGCACATAAAAAAGGGTGAACTGCTGCACAGAAAAAGGGTGAACTGCTGCACAGAAAATGGGGTGAACTGCTGCACAGAAAAAGGGTGAACTGCTGCACAGAAAAAGGGTGAACTGCTGCACAGAAAAAGGGTGAACTGCTGCACAGAAAAAGGGTGAACTGCTGCACAGAAAAAGGTGAACTGCTGCACAGAAAAAAGGGTGAACTTGCTGCACTAAAAATGGGTGAACTGCTGCACAGAAAAAGGGTGAACTGCTGCACAGAAAATGGGGTGAACTGCTGCACAGAAAAAGGTGTGAACTGCTGCACAGAAAAAGGGTGAACTGCTGCACAGAAAAAAGGGTGAACTGCTGCACAGAAAAAGGGTGAACTGCTGCACAGAAAAAGGGTGAACTGCTGCACAGAAAAAAGGGTGAACTGCTGCACAGAAAATGGGGTGAACTGCTGCACAGAAAAAGGGTGAACTGCTGCACAGAAAAAGGGTGAACTGCTGCACAGAAAAAGGGTGAACTGCTGCACAGAAAAAAGGGTGAACTGCTGCACAGAAAAAGGGTGAACTGCTGCACAGAAAAAGGGTGAACTGCTGCACAGAAAAAAGGGTGAACTGCTGCACAGAAAAAAGGGTGAACTGCTGCACAGAAAATGGGGTGAACTGCTGCACAGAAAAAGGGTGAACTGCTGCACAGCTGCACAGACAAAATAAGTTAAATAATACAATTATAATAAAAATACACTTGATTTATAAAGCTACTGACTGAAATACAACACTTCTGAAATACAACACTTCTGAAATACAACACTTCTGAAATACAACGCTTAAATACATTGCTGAAATGCAACACTTCTGAAAGACAACACCACTGAAATACAACGCTGAAATGCACCACTGAAATGCAACACAGCTGAAATACAACACTGCTGAAATACAACACTGCTGAAATACATCACTGAAATACAACGTGTGGGGAAAAACGCATTTTTTTTTTTTGCTTAAGTTTATATCCAGAATTTACGAGATTCTCAGCAAGTGTGATGGCGGGTGACAGGTCAGTGATCACAACAAGCCTCACCTGTTGGCAGCTTCTGTAGCTGACGGTGTTTCCTGGACTTCACAAACACAATACAAATTTTTCATTATACGGTACAACATAGTGTAATTTCTATGTAATAAAACACTGGAAAGCCACTAGTATGCAATGAATTTCTGGTAAGAATTAAGGAATCGCTCTCTGGTAGCCATGTTTTCCCCTAGTGTAATGATTCACAACCTATTCACTACCAGGGACCCCTTTTATTAACATTAATTTTTCCATGGACCCCAGGTTTTTAAAAGGTCTACTCAACAAGCCAATTATATTTACTAACAAACTCGTTTTCCCAGTTTCAAATCTCAATCGAAAGACATACGTAACTTTACATGCAATTAAATAAATGGCATTATTAAAAAAAAACGTTTAATGAGATAGCTTATGCTGCTATGTTGACACTATGTTCTGAATTTTATATTCAGTAGCAGACAGTTTTAAGCATAGATCGCGATAAATATTCATCCTGCTTCTGTGTTTTGATTTTATATAAAACAGTTGGGAGAAAACCTGCTCATATGTAGTGGGGAATGGCATTAAATATCTCAGTGCTTTGGATGTCAATTCTGGCTACTCATGACTCACATGCAACCAAATGTCTGATAAGCTGTACTGTATGAAACTTGACCACTGTTTGGTGGTGGTTTGCATGTTCGAGTCTGCAACCCATAAAATAACA
>NC_069446.1:26150807-26175807 GCF_026875155.1 Cherax quadricarinatus | reverse complement strand
TATATATATATATATATATATATATATATATATATATATATATATATATATATATATATATATATATATATATATATATATATATAATGTCTGGTATTTACCAGCCTCAAGCTGGCGCACCAAAATTGCCTATTTTCACACTGTAATATTAAGAAACGCTTTTCACAACGAGAATGTGAACCTCACAGGCGCTACACAGATTAATAAACATTATTAGTTTACCTGTTAGCAGCCTACTTAAACACAATGTTGGAAAAAGTCAGTTCAACAGAGGAGCGGTCGTGGCGGTCGTCTCCGTGTTGACAAACTTGCCTCTCAACTTCCCTCCAAAACTTGACATTCAACAAACACTTCAAAAATTCGTAACTATTACCTAAACCAATTTATTATATTTTATTAATACTAGTGTTATATATTAAAACAAACTTTAACTCTAGAATATTAAACAGACACAGAATAATGACATAAAACAATTTATTTTAGGTTAAACAAAATATCCAGAGAAAACACATTGGAACACTAAACGAAAGAACTTCGACAACCGCGAATCTTCAAATTATCAATAATTTTCAGTTAAATATCACTACTTTTTATGATGATATTGATATTAATGTTGGTTTACCGATGTTACTTTGCTTATATCCACAACTGCAGAGAGGTGAAGGATGAAAATATCTCACAGTAATACTAATAATAAAGATAATAAAATTAATAAAAAAAGGGCCATTACTGAGGTCTTTTACCAGGGTGAGAGTAGTTTTATTACCACAAATAATGGATTCCATACTTCACAGGTCCTGCAATTTGCAACAACTATAATTTACAAGTCCCATGATATACAAGTTTCCTAATTTATAAGGTCCCTAACAGACAAGTGTAATAATTTACATATACTGCAGTTTGGTTTCTTTAACTCACAAAATACATATCTCACAAGTTACATAATTCACAACTCCCATAATTAACAGGCCACACAATTTACACATCCTATAATTCACTGTCTTTTTTTTTAATCCCGTAATTTGCAGGTTCTACAAATTAGATTATTTAATTTTAACTTCACAAATGATGTATTTTACATATTACACAGTACAAACTTCCTATAATAACTGTCCATAATTTCCCCGAGTCCGCCATCATGAGCAGACCTCATAATTATAAACATTCATGTTATTTAGTAACATAAGGTGTCGAGTTCACTTATAAATGCTTCACGAATTTATGAACGCTAAAAACACATACTATTTTATTTACACACTGACTCAGCACATCTACCTAGCCACTAAATAGCAGTCAGGTTATTGTAAACACTACCATTACATATTTTCTATCATATCTAAACAACAAAAAATAAAGTTGTTAGACAAGCTTAGTTTGGCAGACTTGTGGGTTGTAGTCTGATCTAAGTCTAATGGCCATAATTTTTATAGGGGTGGACCGGTAAGCCAGTGGAAGGCCTCGGTCAGATGACCAAGCTGCGGGTCATCATATGAGTGAGACCCGCGTCAGGAAGCGCTTCTCCTGTTTCCTGACAACCTGATCAGTGCATGACGGATGATTCAGTCTCTTCTCAGCTGCTGGTTCCACTATTCACCTAGCAGTAAATATTCGTCAGGGAATACGCTGAAGGGTGTGGGTGGCATTCTGGGGCGTGGTAGAGTGCCTTTAATATGGCTAGGCTTGGTAATAAGCTGAGGTAGGATGGCAGCCTATTATTTCAACGGGTAAAAAAAAATAAAATCCTGAGCGATATACTGTTTTTGTTGGCTTGTAAATATGAATATTGAAAATTGGATTAAGGGTTGGCGAAATTAAATGGACCTTATAATCTGTGCTCTCCTTAATACCACCACCTGGAGAGGAATTCTTAAAGATAATATTATTCCATCACACATCTGTACTGACTTTTTATAGTGTGGTGCTCTTTAACCAGAACTTAGGTTAGATTAGGTAAGATTCGTCAGGAAACAGGACAAGTGTTTCCTGACGCGGGTCTTAATATGATGACCCACTACTTTTGGTCACCTGACTGAGGCCTTCCGCTGGCTTACCCCTCAACAAATTTAAAAACTGATATTTATAGACAGAGCTCTCGCACTTGCTTAATAAAGTAACGTTTCTCTTATAAAAAGAAAACCAAGTTAAAATTTACTTATCCACTTAATGAACAAAAATTAACCAGAACATCACGAAATTAATAAATTTCTTTGATGTTATAAAAATACTAAGTATACACAAAAATAAAAATGGTTGGGTAATATTAACTTATAAGAGGCTAATTTTAGCAATATTTAACTGTCAGGTTAGTTTGGTCCAAACATTTTAATCCATATTCCATGTTACCAAACATCTACATTTTCTCCAATACCACAGCTAAAGTTAGAGATTAAAAATATAGGACAGTACCTTAGCAACAGTTATAATAGTAAGATGCTACAGTATCTTAGCAACAGTTATTATAGTAGTAACATGCTACAGTATCTTAGCAACAGTTATTATAGTAGTAACATGCTACAGTATCTTAGCAACAGTTATTATAGTAGTAACATGCTACAGTATCTTAGCAACAGTTATTATAGTAGTAACATGCTACAGTACCTTAGCAACAGTTATTATAGTAGTAACATGCTACAGTATCTTAGCAACAGTTATTATAGTAGTAACATGCTACAGTATCTTAGCAACAGTTATTATAGTAGTAACATGCTACAGTACCTTAACAACAGTTAGTATAGTAGTAACATGCTACAGTATCTCCGCAACAGTTATTATAGTAGTAACATGCTACAGTACCTTAACAACAGTTAGTATAGTAGTAACATGCTACAGTATCTCCGCAACAGTTATTATAGTAGTAACATGCTACAGTACCTTAACAACAGTTATTATAGTAGTAACATGCTACAGTACCTTAACAACAGTTAGTATAGTAGTAACATGCTACAGTATCTCCGCAACAGTTATTATAGTAGTAACATGCTACAGTATCTTAACAACAGTTATTATAGTAGTAACATGCTACAGTATCTCCGCAACAGTTATTATAGTAGTAACATGCTACAGTATCTTAACAACAGTTATTATAGTAGTAACATGCTACAGTATCTTAGCAACAGTTATTATAGTCGTAACATGCTACAGTATCTTAGCAACAGCTATTATAGTAGTAACATGCTACAGTATCTTAACAACAGCTATTATAGTAGTAACATGCTACAGTATCTTAGCAACAGTTATTATAGTAGTAACATGCTACAGTACCTTAACAACAGCTATTATAGTAGTAACATGCTACAGTATCTTAACAACAGCTATTATAGTAGTAACATGCTACAGTACCTTAACAACAGCTATTATAGTAGTAACATGCTACAGTATCTTAACAACAGTTATTATAGTAGTAACATGCTACAGTATCTTAACAACAGTTATTATAGTAGTAACATGCTACAGTACCTTAACAACAGCTATTATAGTAGTAACATGCTACAGTATCTCCGCAACAGTTATTATAGTAGTAACATGCTACAGTATCTTAGCAACAGTTATTATAGTAGTAACATGCTACAGTATCTTAGCAACAGTTATTATAGTCGTAACATGCTACAGTACGTTAGCAATAGTTATTATAGTAGTAACATGCTACAGTACCTTAACAACAGTTATTATAGTAGTAACATGCTACAGTACCTCCGCAACAGTTATTATAGTAGTAACATGCTACAGTATCTTAGCAACAGTTATTTAGTCGTAAACATGCTACAGTACGTTAGCAATAGTTATTATAGTAGTAACATGCTACAGTACCTTAACAACAGTTAGTATAGTAGTAACATGCTACAGTACCTCCGCAACAGTTATTATAGTAAGTAACATGCTACAGTATCTTAGCAACAGTTATTATAGTAGTAACATGCTACAGTATCTTAGCAACAGTTATTATAGTAGTAACATGCTACAGTACCTTAACAACAGTTATTATAGTAGTAACATGCTACAGTATCTTAGCAACAGTTATTATAGTAGTAACATGCTACAGTATCTTAGCAACAGTTATTATAGTAGTAACATGCTACAGTACCTCCGCAACAATTATAGTAGTAACATGCTACAGTATCTTAGGAACAGTTATTATAGTAGTAACATGCTACAGTACGTTAGCAACAGTTAGGAGTTAGTAACATGCTACAGTACCTCCGCAACAATTATAGTAGTAACATGCTACAGTATCTTAACAACAGTTATTATAGTAGTAACATGCTACAGTATCTCCGCAACAGTTATTATAGTAGTAACATGCTACAGTATCTTAACAACAGTTATTATAGTAGTAACATGCTACAGCACCTTAGCAACAGTTAGGAGTTAGTAACATGCTACAGCACCTTGGCAACAGTTAGGAGTTAGTAACCTGCTGCAGTACCTTAGCAACAGTTAGGAGTTAGTAACATGCTACAGTAACTTAGCAACAGTTAGGAGTTAGTAACATGCTACAGTACCTTAGCAACAGTTAGGAGTTATAACATGCTACAGTACCTTAGCAACAGTTAGGAGTTAGTAACATGCTACAGTACCTTAGTAACAGTTAGGAGTTAGTAACATGCTGCAGTACCTTAGCAACAGTTAGGAGTTAGTAACATGCTACAGTACCTTAGCAACAGTTAGGAGTTAGTAACATGCTACAGTACCTTAGCAACAGTTAGGAGTTAGTAACATGCTATAGTACCTTAGCAACAGTTAGGAGTTGGTAACATGCTACAGTACCTTAGCAACAGTTAGGAGTTAGTAACATGCTACAGTACCTTAGCAACAGTTAGGAGTTAGTAACATGCTATAGTACCTTAGCAACAGTTAGGAGTTAGTAACATGCTACAGTACCTTAGCAACAGTTAGAGGTTAGTAACATGCTACAGTACCTTAGCAACAGTTAGGAGTTAGTAACATGCTATAGTACCTTAGCAACAGTTAGGAGTTAGTAACATGCTACAGTACCTTAGCAACAGTTAGAGGTTAGTAACATGCTACAGTATCTTAGCAACAGTTAGGAGTTAGTAACATGCTACAGTATCTTAGCAACAGTTAGAGGTTAGTAACATGCTACAGTACCTTAGCAACAGTTAGGAGTTAGTAACATGCTACAGTACCTTAGCAACAGTTAGGAGTTAGTAACATGCTACAGTACCTTAGCAACAGTTAGGAGTTAGTAACATGCTACAGTACCTTAGCAACAGTTAGAGGTTAGTAACATGCTACAGTACCTTAGCAACAGTTAGGAGTTAGTAACATGCTACAGTACCTTAGCAACAGTTAGGAGTTAGTAACATGCTACAGTACCTTAGCAACAGTTAGGAGTTAGTAACATGCAACAATACCTTAACTGAACTTAGAAGTTAGTAACATGGGACAATAGGCCTACTGCTGTTATGCTTGACCATAATTGTAGAAAATATTACTTAGTGGACCCAACTTCAGCTGGCTATTTATTTACTAAGGAGAGGTCCTCTGTCTCCTCCCACAGTCTTGCCTCTGTAACTCCTGTAAGTCTCACACCTAACGACCTATGTACATCAGTACATATACCATGTGTTTACAGTACAGTTTTTATCAGTAATTCAATATAACATTTTCTAGCAAATGTATCAATTGATTATATTAATTGTACTGGGTAACGATTTCCAATGGAATAGACTGTATAACAATTAATATTTACTTCGCAATATTGTCGGTTATGAAAGTATAATGTAAACGAACAAGAATATACAGTTGGCAGTTATGAACTCACCATGCGGTGAGAATGGTCTTCACTAATATGCTAACGGATATTTTATAGCAAGGACGCTCTGTCAGTATTACGTTATACCGCTTAGCTGTTGAGATGTTAGTAATGAAGGAGTGACTTCTGATGCTGACTTGCCACAGAAAGTACAGTCAGTGAAGCCTTCTTATTGTTAAGTCTCGTAGCTCAGTGGTACAACGATGGTCCTGCTGCCTGTCACCACCACGGTTCAAGTTACTCTCTATTGACTCTCGATCATCATGACTTATTTTTAGTTCATTATATTATATATATATATATATATATATTATATAAAAATATATATATATATATATATAAAATATATATATATATATATATACGTCGTGCTGAATAGATAAAGCTGGTCAATTACAAGAATTCATTTGAAATTAAATCCTAATTAAGATATATTTTTGTCAGTAATACAATGTAAAAAATAATAATTTTGCACCAAAAGAACCTTAGAAAACTTACCTAACCTTATTATAACAAGCTCAATATAATTTAGCCTAGTCCAGCTAAATATATTTTAGATAAGTTTACAATAATTTAATAATAAACAAATACAATGAAATACATTATTTTTCGTTAGGTTCAGAATGATTTCGCGAAATTATTGCATACACAAATTTTAGACTACCCCGGCTAGTCGCATTGTTATTGTTTAAATACCACTCGTTCGTGGTTACAATACTATATATACAGCTTGTGGAGGCTAGTACACCAAACTGGGAGTAGAATGAAATTAGCTCTGAGGCACCCAGAGCATCGTATGTCCTCGGATCACGGTACAACACCCAGCTCTGCTGAGTGCGTGATTCGTGTAGGATTGTATGATCCCGTGGGTTAGAGCTTCGTGAATTTTCGCTCACCGTGAGACGGGCTAAAACAACACGGGTTCGATCCCCCGGCTAGTCGCAGTGTTGTTAGTGATTAAATACCACTCGTTTGTGGTTACAATACTAATATATAAAAACACGAAATTATATGAATTTATTCATGAATTAATTTTAAACTATATATGTAATAAGACACGTGGATAGTTAGAAATTTCTTTATATATAAATAAAAAATATTACATCACTTAAATTTTGATATGATAATTTTTTCTCATATTTATTTTTTATTTATTTTTTGCTGCGTAGAGACAACTCATTTCAAAATAAATTGAAATCTGTAATTATTTTACTAATGACTACAAAAAATAATGTTTAAAGTATTCATTTAGCGTTTATACAGCACGGAGTACTTATTTACCAGCCAGAGTACATATTTACCAGCTTGAGTATTTATCAGCCAGAGGGAACATGTCTACCTCCTGGAGTACTTACCTGTCAGAGAGTACATGTCTGTCTCCTGGAATATTTACCTGATATACAGACTATATCTACTACCTGGAGTACATAGCTGCGAAGGAGAACATGTATACCACCTGGAGTACTTAGATCCCACATTATGCATAGCTTCCACATGGAGTACATATATATCACAGAGCACATATCAACCACCTGCACATAAGGCCGTCAGTGAACACATATATACAGCGCTGAGTACTTATTTACCAAAGACTCGTATATACAATACTGAGTACTACATATCTACTACGAGGAGAACACGACAAAAATTTGAGGTTCTCATAATCCAAAGGAAATATTTTCAGCTTTCCTTTCAAAATACTGTCTTGCCAAATAGGCCAAACTGGGCGATTCGGTTTAGTAAGCAAGACATATATATATATATATATATATATATATATATATATATATATATATATATATATATATATATATATATATATATCTTGGAGTACATGTACAATATGTAGTACTAACGTTTCACAGAGTATATGGATGTAAATTACGTTATCTATATTTCACCTAGATGATTTAGGTATTGTTTTCATTACTTATTTACCTGTGGAACTCCTATCAACAAAGGTCCCTTGATGCCGGTGAGGTGCCCTTGATTCTAAGTTATGAATGTGCTCTCACTGACACCAACACCATTGCTTCCCAGGTCCAAAGGCGCTGCTTACGCCTATGTTTTACACTCCCTTATGAATTTAATAGTATGTTCCTGAACTATTTATATTTAATGTAGAACATTTTAAATAATTTGATTCCTTTTAAAACATGGAGGTGACGGATACGTCACGTAATACCCACCTGGTTAGTTTACCTACTGACTAGATTAGCTAGAGTTTACTCAATTTATGGAGTTCCCTCCAGTATTTTACAGCGTAGTGTTGTGTTTGTTATGGGTATAGCATTATAAACAAGGCGACTTTAACGTATTTGTGCTTAACTTACATGTTTAAGTAATGTACAGGAAAATGGTGTATATATTAGCTCACAGTGCTGTTTTCAGTAGATTTGCTCTCTCTCTCTCTCTCTCTCTCTCTCTCTCTCTCTCTCTCTCTCTCTCTCTCTCTCTCTCGTCTCTCTCTCTCTCTCTCCTCTCTCTTCTGTCTCTGTCTCTGTCTCTCTGTCTCTGTCTCTCTCTGTCCACTCTTTAAAAAACTCATTCTTGTAAATTCTTCATGGACGTGTATTGTCTTAGTGATGGAGTGAAAGGTTTGAGACATGACTGCTGTGACACTCCCACTCCTCGCAGCAGACATGACTGCTGTGACACTCCCACTCCTCGCAGCAGACATGACTGCTGTGACACTCCCACTCCTCGCAGCAGACATGACTGCTGTGACACTCCCACTCCTCGCAGCAGACATGACTGCTGTGACACTCCCACTCCTCGCAGCAGACATGACTGCTGTGACACTCCCACTCCTCGCAGCAGACGTGACTGCTGTTACACTCCCACTCCTCGCAGCAGACATGACTGCTGTGACACTCCCACTCCTCGCAGCAGACATGACTGCTGTGACACTCCCACTCCTCGCAGCAGACATGACTGCTGTGACACTCCCACTCCTCGCAGCAGACATGACTGCTGTGACACTCCACTCCTCGCAGCAGACTGACTGCTGTGACACTCCCACTCCTCGCAGCAGACATGACTGCTGTTACACTCCCACTCCTCGCAGCAGACATGACTGCTGTGACACTCCCACTCCTCGCAGCAGACATGACTGCTGTGTACACTCCCACTCCTCGCAGCAGACATGACTGCTGTGAACTCCACTCCCGCAGCAGACATGACTGCTGTTACACTCCCACTCCTCGCAGCAGACATGACTGCTGTGACACTCCCACTCCTCGCAGCAGACATGACTGCTGTGACACTCCCACTCCTCGCAGCAGACATGACTGCTGTGACACTCCCACTCCTCGCAGCAGACATGACTGCTGTTACACTCCCACTCCTCGCAGCAGACATGACTGCTGTGAAACTCCCCGCAGCAGACATGACTGCTGTGACACTCCCACTCCTCGCAGCAGACATGACTGCTGTGACACTCCCACTCCTCGCAGCAGACATGACTGCTGTGACACTACCACTCCTCGCAGCAGACATGACTGCTGTGACACTCCCACTCCTCGCAGCAGACATGACTGCTGTGACACTCCCACTCCTCGCAGCAGACATGACTGCTGTGACACTCCCACTCCTCGCAGCAGACATGACTGCTGTTGACACTCCCACTCCTCGCAGCAGACATGACTGCTGTGACACTCCCACTCCTCGCAGCAGACATGACTGCTGTGACACTCCACTCCTCGCAGCAGACATGACTGCTGTGACACTCCCACTCCTCGCAGCAGACATGACTGCTGTGACACTCCCACTCCTCGCAGCAGACATGACTGCTGTGACACTCCCACTCCTCGCAGCAGACATGACTGCTGTGACACTCCCACTCCTCGCAGCAGACATGACTGCTGTACACTCCCACTCCTCGCAGCAGACATGACTGCTGTGACACTCCCACCCTCGCAGCAGACATGACTGCTGTGACACTCCCACTCCTCGCAGCAGACATGACTGCTGTGACACTCCCACTCCTCGCAGCAGACATGACTGCTGTGACACTCCCACTCCTCGCAGCAGACATGACTGCTGTGACACTCCCACTCCTCGCAGCAGACATGACTGCTGTGACACTCCCACTCCTCGCAGCAGACATGACTGCTGTGACACTCCCATCCTCGCAGCAGACATGACTGCTGTGACACTCCCACTCCTCGCAGCAGACATGACTGCTGTGACACTCCCACTCCTCGCAGCAGACATGACTGCTGTGACACTCTCCCACTCCTCGCAGCAGACATGACTGCTGTGACACTCCCACTCCTCGCAGCAGACATGACTGCTGTGACACTCCACTCCTCGCAGCAGACATGACTGCTGTGACACTCCCACTCCTCGCAGCAGACATGACTGCTGTGACACTCCCACTCCTCGCAGCAGACATGACTGCTGTGACACTCCCACTCCTCGCAGCAGACATGACTGCTGTGACACTCCCACTCCTCGCAGCAGACTGACTGCTGTTACACTCCCACTCCTCGCAGCAGACATGACTGCTGTGACACCCACTCCCCGCAGCAGACTGACTGCTGTGACACTCCCACTCCTCGCAGCAGACTGACTGCTGTGACACTCCCACTCCTCGCAGCAGACGTGACTGCTGTGACACTCCCACTCCTCGCAGCAGACGTGACTGCTGTGACACTCCCACTCCTCGCAGCAGACGTGACTGCTGTGACACTCCCACTCCTCGCAGCAGACATGACTGCTGTGACACTCCCACTCCTCGCAGCAGACGTGACTGCTGTGACACTCCCACTCCTCGCAGCAGACATGACTGCTGTGACACTCCCACTCCTCGCAGCAGACATGACTGCTGTGACACTCCCACTCCTCGCAGCAGACATGACTGCTGTGACACTCCCACTCCTCGCAGCAGACATGACTGCTGTGACACTCCCACTCCTCGCAGCAGACATGACTGCTGTGACACTCCACTCCTGCGCAGACAGACTGCTGTGACACTCCACTCCTCGCAGCAGACATGACTGCTGTGACACTCCCACTCCTCGCAGCAGACATGACTGCTGTGACACTCCCACTCCTCGCAGCAGATGGAACTTTCCTTGATGTAGTTTACCACGCTTTAAACCTTTAACTCAGTGGGTTCTATTTTTTTCTTGGGGTCACCTAAATTAGACCTGCAAGGATGAAGTGAACCTCCACTGCCATCTTCCCCTCGAGGTTGACAAATATAATGATCACATCTTCATTGTTTCTAGTTTAATTTCTATGTTCAAAACCTCTGACCGAGAAAGTAATGAATCATTTTTCCATCATATTCTGGTTTACCTCATTTTCCACATTTTTGGAGTTTAATAACATACTGTTCATGTTATTATCATGGGGAGCCCTAAACCTGTAGGGAGTATACAGCCTGTGGGGGGGGGGAGATGGAAGGTATTCAGGCTCAATTCAGGGGACTGGAGCACAGATCCAGTTCCCTAGATGAAGAGCCTCTCAGCAGCGTCTAGGAATCTCCCTTGAGGGGAAACTGTTCATGGATCATTGCTTATGAATAAATACTGGTCTCTCAACTTTGTGTGTTAGTGTGACTAGTTAATAGTCCAAGTCGGACCGAAACGTCGTCATAATCTTCTCTCTCCTATGTGCGAGTTACATGTGTATTGTTCCAGTCTCGGTGTTGTGACTTCTTGTTCTTTAGACAGATAGGTAGTAAAAATGAGGGAACAAACATTTTATTCCGCCTTTGGAAATAAACTTTAAGTTGAGGTTCACCACTATCACTCCTCACTCCTACAAGAAAGAAAAGAGATGGGAAGGAGGAGGAACAAGGAACAATAGAAACCTTCCCGGCTAAATATTTTCAAGTCTGGAAAATCACTTCCAGGGAAGTGGAGTACAGAGTGTTTATTTTATCCATTTCCTTTCATTATTTAACTGTTATCGAGGAGCAGAGATGTGCCAAACCACTGAAGAACTTGACAATTTCTCCACCATGAAGAGGGTACAAAAGTACCATAATGACTTTCTCACAAAGATACGAAGCTTCGTCGATACCATCCGAGGTCGAGGAAACCCATTCATGGAGGTCGACGAAGACTTCATCAACCTGGAAGAATCAGTCAGGAGAAAGATGCTGCAACAATATACAAAAAGGAAGAAGCAGAGTAACTGGTTTGTGAAGGACATGATTATTAACAGAACTTATCTAATGAACCGACTCAACTTAAACTAACACTCTAGAAATAGATTAATGTATTAGCTATATCACATTTGGAGAGTTTAGCTTTTGTTTTATGTTACTGCAGTACTTTCATAAGAGAATAACAACACAGATGCAGCTCACCAACCCTACTGGTTAATGCTAGGCAGATCCTACTCACACCAAGACATTACCAGTCACAGGAAAATAAGATTAGATGAGCAATGCATTAAGGTTACTAGCCCATTCTAAGGAGTTACTCGCTCTCAACTATTCCCACTCGTGAACATAAAATTAAAGGATAACAGTCGGCCTTCTGGTCCACGCTAGAGAGATCCATCTCACATTTAACAACATGCATAAATAAATATAACAGAAAGGATAGGTTCAAACATGATAAATATATTAAAAAACAAGGCATAACTAGAAATCACGAGGTAAAGACATATGTAAAAAAAAAAAAATAAAAGAAAGATAAGGGATGAACACGAAAACAATAGAGGCAAACAGCTTAAAAGAGTTCCTGATCGTTTGTCTGTGTCGATGGGGTGTAAAGTTAAATAACGATCAGTGAGTTTTCGTTGTTTTTTTCCAGAAACATTCCAAATATTTGGCAAGCTTGCAGTTAGAGTACAGAGCAGAGAGAACGGAAAAAGACTGGTGGTAAGATGAGGTGAATACAAAAATGAAGAGCAGACACAACCCTATAGATGTGTGTGGTAAATGCACGCAAGAGCTCGATTATTTTACAAGCTCGGGTATTTTAAGTTTTAGTGTCATTTCTTCCATTTAGGTAGTGAATAGGACAAAAGCTGACTGGCACAAAATAATGTATGAATAAGACCCATACGCACCGTAGGGGAAACTTTTATTCAGGAGACATTTCGCTCAAAAGCGCTTCTTCAGTGTAATATGGAGTACGTAAAGTTAGAGAATATAGTCGAAGTTTGGTATACTGAGCTCAGTTGTAGTATGATATGCCAGGTCACCTGACAGAGTTGACCTAAAAAAATAACTTCGCTAGAACTTTTGATACTTTAAAGCTCCCGATGTTTTACAAAACTGTAGTGCTAAGACACAACGACTGATACTAGGCAATGTCTCCTGTATAAATTCTCTTCTTTTAAGAGAAGGTTAGCCTCATCGCAACCCATCAGATGTCCCTCACTGTTTACAGTGTGAATGGCACATGCATTATTGTCAATGTGGTAAACGTATTAATGTTTACTGATCCCCACATTCACGTCTCTTGTTATTTCATCTACATACGGTGTTGCAAGTGATATTAGACTTCCTTTTGTTGAGCTCTATGACGCTAGTTTCGGAATGTAGTGGCAACTCTGAGTTCCTCAACTGATGTAAGATCTTGGAGACTATGTAAGCTACACTCGGGTAAGGGAATGTGACAGCCAGTTCGGTATAAAGTCATTTCTGGGTTGCAAGTCCTAAATGCACTAAGAGAAAATTCGATGGCAGCAAACATTTCGTTCTTCTCTTATGGACTAAATATTAAGTCATAAAGTTATCTATGAAAGATTCCGTAAGTTATATTTTAAAAGCAAATAATCTGCAAGATTTACAAATACGAATACCAAAGAGTGAAATTTTCTATCCCGCTCTTCCTCCAGTGAATATTTTGATCGCGGGATCGATGCTGTTCAGTTTAAGTGATGGGCGGGAAGAACTAAATCTTCACGAGGCTACGACCAAGATATTATCTACATAACGAAGCTATGTGATGTTTGATGGGCTGAGTGATGGGAACGTCTCTGTTTTTAAGGGTTGCGTTTATACGTTGACGAAGTCAACACTGATGGTTGACCATTGGAACTGTTAAATGAGAAGCAACTGAAATACAGGCGTCTTCTTTTACACACACACACACACACACACACACAACACATATAATATATATATATATATATATATATATATAATATATATATATATATATATATAATATATAATATATATATATTCTTTCAAAGTACCAACAGTATCCCACCGAGGCAGGGTGGCCCAAAAAGAAAAACGCAAGTTTCTCATCGTAAATTTAGTAATGTATACAGGAAGAGGGGTTACTAGCCCCTTGCTCCTGGCATTCTAGTCGCCTCTTACAACACGCATGGCTTACAGAGGAAGAATTCTGTTCCACTTTCCCATGGAGATAAGAGGAAATAAACAAGAATAAGAATCAGTAAGAAAAAAGAAAACTCAGAGGGGTTGTGTATATATATGCTTGTACATGCATGTGTAGTGTGATCTAAGTGTAAGTAGAAGTCGTACCTGAAATCTTGCATGTTTATGAGACAGAAAAAAGACACCAGCAATCCTGCCATCATGTAAAACAACTACAGGCTTCCGATTTACACTCAATTGGCAGGACGGTAGTACCTCCATAGGTGGTTGCTGTCTACCAACCTACTACCTAGGATATAATATATATATATATATATATATATATATATATATATATAAAAATATAATATATATATATATATATATATATAAGCAATAAGATCACAGTAAACAGATGATTTCAGAATATGCAAAACAACCACTATGAAAGAATAGAGAAATTCCAAGCGCTTTCGTGACTACTCACGTTATCATAGTTCCTTGATAATGTGAGTAGTCACGAAAGCGCTTGGAATTTCTCTATTCTTTCATAGTGGTTGTTTTGTATAATAATATATATATATATATATATATATATATATATATATATATATATATATATATATATATATATATATATATATATATAAACATATATATATATTATCACACTGGCCGATTCCCACCAAGGCAGGGTGGCCCGAAAAAGAAAAACTTTCACCATCATTCACTCCATCACTGTCTTGCCAGAAGGGTGCTTTACACTACAGTTTTTAAATTGCAACATTAACACCCATCCTTCAGAGTGCAGGCACTGTACTTCCCATCTCCAGGACTCAAGTCCGGCCTGCCGGTTTCCCTGAATCCCTTCATAAATGTTACTTTGCTCACACTCCAACAGCACGTCAAGTATTAAAAACCATTTGTCTCCATTCACTCCTATCAAACACGCTCACGCATGCCTGCTGGAAGTCCAAGCCCCTCGCACACAAAACCTCCTTTACCCCCTCCCTCCAACCTTTCCTAGGCGACCCCTACCCCGCCTTCCTTCCACTACAGACTGATACACTCTTGAAGTTATTCTGTTTCGCTCCATTCTCTCTACATGTCCGAACCACCTCAACAATCCTTCCTCAGCCCTTTGGACAACAGTTTTGGTAATCCCGCACCTCCTCCTAACTTCCAAACTACGAATTCTCTGCATTATATTCACACCACACATTGCTCTCAGACATGACATCTCCACTGCCTCCAGCCTTCTCCTCGCTGCAACATTCATCACCCATGCTTCACACCATATAAGAGCGTTGGTAAAAACTATACTCTCATACATTCCCCTCTTTGCCTCCAAGGACAAGTTCTTTGTCCCCACAGACTCCTAATGCACCACTCACCCTTTTCCCCTCATCAATTCTATGATTCACCTCATCTTTCATAGACCCATCCGCTGACACGTCCACTCCCACAAATATCTGAATACATTCACCTCCTCCATACTCTCTCCCTCCAATCTGATATCCAATCTTTCATCACCTAATCTTTTTGTTATCCTCATAACCTTACTCTTTCCTGTATTTCACTTTCAATTTTCTTCTTTTGCACACCCTACCAAATTCATCCACCAATCTCTGCAACTTCTCTTCAGAATCTCCCAAGAGCACAGTGTCATCAGCAAAGAGCAACTGTGACAACTCCCACTTTATGTGTGATTCTTTATCTTTTAACTCCACGCCTCTTGCCAAGACCCTCGCATTTACTTCTCTTACAACCCCATCTATAAATATATTAAACAACCACGGTGACATCACACATCCTTGTCTAAGGCCTACTTTTACTGGGAAATAATTTCCCTCTTTCCTACATACTCTAACTTGAGCCTCACTATCCTCGTAAAAACTCTTCACTGCTTTCAGTAACCTACCTCCTACACCATACACCTGCAACATCTGCCACATTGCCCCCTATCCACCCTGTCATACGCCTTTTCCAAATCCATAAATGCCACAAAGACCTCTTTAGCCTTATCTAAATACTGTTCACTTATATGTTTCACTGTAAACACCTGGTCCACACACCCCCTACCTTTCCTAAAGCCTCCTTGTTCATCTGCTATCCTATTCTCCGTCTTACTCTTAATTCTTTCAATAATAACTCTACCATACACTTTGCCATGTATATATATATATATATATATATATATATATATATATATATATATATATATATATATATATATTTAATATATATATATATCGTGCCGAATAGGCAGAACTTGCGATCTTGGCATAAATAGCAACGCTCATCTTGCCATATAGGACAAGCGAAAATTTGTGTATGCAATAATTTCGCCAAAATCATTCTGAACCTAACGAAAAAAAATGTATTTCACTGTGTTTGTTTAGTATTAAATTATTGTAAACGTATCTAAAATATATTTAGTTGGGTTAGGCTAAAATAAATTGTTCTTGTTATAATAAGGTTAGGTAAGTTTTCTAAGATTCTTTTGGTGCAAAATTATAATTTTTTATATTAACATTAATGAAAAAAATATATCTTTAAACGTATAAGAGAAAATTTTAGAAAGGACTTAATTTTAAAGGAGTTCTTGCTAAACGACAAGTTTTACATATTCGCACGACATATATATATATATATATAAATATATATATATATTATAAATATATATATATATATATATATATATATATATATATATATATTCAGCATGATATATATATCATACTGAATATGAAAATAATTTTGATGTTGGGAGTAATACAACTTGATAAATTTTAATTCACAGTTGCAGTGCAGTTGAAATCGAGTGTCAACAAATAATTGCTTATCAATCATTTCCAAAAATAATTTTGAGGAATTTAGTAAATAAGGTTAAGAAATAGGCGAAAAAGGTGAGACACAATTAGTCAGAGAGGCAGACAAAAGGTTAGAACGAGAGAGGCCAATAAATCAGAATGAGGGAAAATAAAAAAAAAAATGAGGAAGGAAAGATATTGATGTGTGATCAGGTGTGAAAAGGCGCAGGAGATGAAGGAGAATGATATGAGGCAAATGTGGCGAGGAAGACAGGTGCAAGAAGGAAGACAGGTGCAAGAAGGAAGACAGGTGCAAGAAGAAAGACAGGTGCAAGAAGAAAGACAGGTGCAAGAAGAAAGACAGGTGCAAGAAGAAAGACAGGTGCAAGAAGGAAGACAGGTGCAAGAATAAAGACAGGTGCAAGAAGACAGGTGCAAGAATAAAGACAGGTGCAAGAAGAAAGACAGGTGCAAGAAGAAAGACAGGTGCAAGAATAAAGACAGGTGCAAGAAGACAGGTGCAAGAAGAAAGACAGGTGCAAGAATAAAGACAGTGCAAGAAGACAGGTGCAAGAAGAAAGACAGGTGCAAGAAGAAAGACAGGTGCAAGAAGAAAGACAGGTGCAAGAAGGAAGACAGGTGCAAGAAGGAAGACAGGTGCAAGAAGAAAGACAGGTGCAAGAAGAAAAAACAGTGAAAGAAGGAAAGACAGGTGCAAGAAGAAAGACGGGTGCAAGAAAAAGAAGGGCAAGAAGAAGACAGGTGCAAGAAGAAAGACAGGTGCAAGAAGAAAGACAGGTGCAAGAAGAAAGACAGGTGCAAGAAGAAAGACAGGTGCAAGAAGAAAGACAGGTGCAAAAAGGGAAAGACAAGGTGCAAAAAAAGACAGGTGCAAGAATAAAGACAGGTGCAAGAAGAAAGACAGGTGCAAGGAAGAAGAAAGACAGGTGCAAAAAGGGAAAGACAGGTGCAAAAAAGAAAGACGGTGCAAGAAGGAAGACAGGTGCAAGAAAAAAGAATAGACGTACCTTTGATCGAAATTTGCTTGAACATCCTTTTCCCTTTTTTTTACAACTTTGTAAGCTCTTGATGTGTTGATCACTACACCAAAGACCTAGAGTTAGCATTCCACTCTCCCCGTGTTTGTTTTGCATCATGTATCGTTTGGGTTTTCGACATTTGAAAAAATTTTAAAAAAATTATATATATATATATATATATAAAAAATAATAATCAAGAAAACAGGTGATATCACAATATGCAGAACATCTTTTAAAATGGGTAGGAATACATTTTACAGTTCAAAAACGAACAAATAATCTTATTCAACCAAGAATATGCTGATAAATAACAAAAAGGCACAATACCGTGACTGGAACAACACACAAATAACCCGCATATAGAAGAGAGGAGCTTACGACGACGTTTCGGTCCGACTTGGACCATTTACAAATATACCCATCCTGTTCTCCTTTTCGTTAGTGTGACTTTGTAAATGGTCCAAGTCGGACCGAAACGTCGTCGTAAGCTCCTATGTTCTATGTGCCGGTTGTGTGAAGAATATGTTGGTAGACCCTTACCATGAAAACTTTCTGGATATACTCTCTCTACTTAAAAATTTTAAAATCAAAGATGTCTTTAAAAATCTTGATAGAGTAAACAACTTTTGACTAAAAACTTCCCCCAAAATGCTGATGGTTTTGTCTACAATATTTCCTGTAAAAAATGTAATGAAGTTTATTAAGGGCAAACTGAAAAAAAAAACTTTAACTAAGATTTCAATAACATAAATATAGAATTAAGACTAGACAATAATCTAATGTTCTGTTTAGTCACGTGAGAGATTTTTCAGAAAGCTGAGAAAGTTGTATCAAGCTGATCTATGGTTGAGAGAAGTATAACCGAATCAAACTTTATAAAAACAGTATTGATTCCAATATGAATAATAAGTTAGAGGTGTTGGTGGTACTGATTTTTTTTAAGGTTTTTAAATGGTATTGACAATTTTTTTTTTAATTTTGTATCCTTGTACATTACGGAAGGAAAAGCAACTAATTTTTTTTAACCTTTAAATATGATTGGAGCACAAAAATAAAATATTTTTTTCGTACCTTTCGTACGTTGCCTTAAATTCTTCAAGTCCATGATTATCCTGCTCTCCAACTTTCACTCTAAACTATGCGTAGTTAACTTTTTTTTTTTGGCAAAGTTTGTAATATTTCTCAGTTGCTTCTTACTGACAAATTAGCCACAAATATAAAGTGTCGGTACAGTAATAGCACTTTATGTAGTCATCGTCACAGCTACCACAGCTCTACGCTGTAACAATAAACACTTGTACTAACACAAACTTAATACAATAAACACCTGTACTTAAAACACAAGTACAATAAACACCTGTACTGATAACATGAATACAATAAATGCCTGTACTTAAAACACAAATACAATTCAGGTTGGTACAATGGAGAGATTACATCGACTAACAGCTGTCAGTCTTCTCAAGTGACCTCTAACACCTTCTCCCTCTCTACCTTACAACCTCAGCCTCCTCCAACACCTTCCCCTCTCTACCTCAACAAGCCTACATGACCTCACACTCACCCCAACACCTTCCCCTCTCTACCTCACAACCTATCTTCCCCTCCCTCCCAACACTTCTATACTCACAACCTATCTTGCATGACAAGGGATACTGGCAACACTATTCTGAGGGCAACTGAACAAAAAGTGTGCATAACAAATTAATTTGAGCATCATCTGTGCAATCATTGCATCAAACTGATAACAAGTGGCCAAAAAAACTTAAGCGAAGAAAGAGATATAGACGTAACACAGTTTACAATAATAAACTTAAACTGATATAAATTATGGTTAGTAAAATTAGGCTCAATTAAATTAGGTTTATTATAGCAATGTTAGGTAAAGTCCTTGAGTTAGGCTACGTACAAAACTAAAAATTTCTTGCACCAATATATATATATATATATATATATAATATATATATATATATATATATATATATATATATAATATATATATATATATATATATATATATAATAAATAAGAGAGACTGCGGCTGGTGTCAACCTACACTGCACTACTCTGTGAAAAAACTTCCCCTAAATCCTTCAGGTGCTGCCGTGCAACGTTGCACAGCTCCTGATGACGCACTGAGAAGTGTGAAAGTACTTGAGCTAAAGATTTCCATCCCCTGTGGCTTATCTTGCATTGTTCAGATCGCCTGTCTGCGATTGTTTGCGCACACACACACACACACACACACACACACACACACACACACACACACACACACACACACACACACACACAACCACAATTAGGTGAGTACACACACACACGCTCCCACCCTCGCTCCCACACCCACTCATTCACACAAACACAAACATACAAACAACTAAGCACTCATTCTCTCTCTCCCTCTCCCTTCCTCTCTCTCTCTCTCTCTCCCCCTCTTTCTACCTTTTTCACTATCCCTCTCTCCCTCACTCAGCCAGCAGACCCGAAATTGACCGCGTTCCCTCACCCTTCTCTCTCGCTCTCTCTCTCTCTCTCCTACAGTCCTTTTTCCCCACCCTTCTCTCTAGCCTTCTCACTCCCTCTCCCTCTTTCTATCTTTCTTTTCTCCCCCTCCCTCGCATTTCTCTCTCTCATAGCCTTTTCCCTCACCCTCCTCTCTCACTCTCTATCTCTCTCCCTCTCTCTACCCTTTCTCTCCCCCTTTCGTTTCTCTCTCTCCCCTAGTCTTATCCCTCACCCCCATTCTCCCTCCCTCTTTCTACCCTTTCTCTCTCCCCCTCTTATTCTCTCCCTCCCTCTAGCCTTCTCCCCCCCTACTATTCTCTCTCTCTCTCCTCTAGCTTTCTCCCCCCCCACACACACACCCTGAAAATACATAAACTTTTCTCTGTGGTAAAATACATAAGCTTCTTTCTGTGGTAAGAAAAAAAAATGGGTGGCCCTAGAGGGCAGAAACCAGAGATCTGGTGGAAGAACCAGGGAGGAAAGACTGCGAGTTAGAGCTAAAAAAAAAGGGAGCAAGAGTGGGGAAGGAAGATAGAAGAGCTTAGCAAGATAGTGGAAGAAAGGATAGCTGAAGAGTGCAAGAAGTGGGAGCTACAAGTCTTAGCAGCAGAAGCTAGGATACAGTGCTTAGAAGAGAAACTACAAAACCTAAAACAGATTAGAGAGACAAATGACAATTCAGATGCGACATCAGGAAATTCTGTCAGGCACAGACAAGGGGATGGTAAGAAACAAAGGAGATATGCCATACGCGAAGGCCCTATCAGACCCACGTGGGGCCAGGGAAAAGACGAGGAGCACACTAAGATCAAATGACAGGTCTGAAGAAAATGAAGGTACGTTATATGCAGAGACTCTAACAGCCAACTGCAGTAGCAAGGAACAGCTGATCAAAAAGGGCAGGGATTGAAGGCAAAAACATGTCAATGGAAGGAACTAAAACACCTCAGAGGATGCAAATGGAGACTTAGTGGGAGGAGGAAAGGGAGAGGTCAGTTTTTGTGTACGGGCTCCAAGAAGCCAAAGGGGACAACTTTGAAGAAATAAAATAGGAGGAAGAAAAAATGATTGAAGGCATAATGAAAACAATAGGTGAGGGTGATATGACCCGAATGACAAATTTTCGGAGAATTGGGTGGTTTACGAGTGGAAGGAAACACCCTGTCAAAGTAATTTTCAAGGAAGAATCAGCTCGAACCAAGATCTTGCAGCAGAAAGCACGACTGAGGGACAAACCGGGGTACCAGAGAGTATACCTCGATTGAGACAGAACACAAGAAGAAAGGACTACACTGAAAGAGAGGGTACAGAGACACAAGGAGGAATGAGAGGCAATGATGAAGATGAGCAGGACCCAGACACAGGAAAAAAGGCAAACACACCCTGCAGAAACTCTCACAGAAAGACTCCAAGCGTGACAATCCCAACGCAACTGAGCAATCTAAACTAATACCCAAACACTGTTCTCTCTGCCACCAACCCCCACATCACAAACCTCACACACACCCCAACAGCTGCCCCTTATGGGCATTCTGACCCCACCCCCCTCATCACAAACCCCACCTAAACCACAGCCCCTCACAGGCCCCCACCAAGGCTCTCACTCCCCAACCCCAATATTCTCACAGGACCACAGTGATAGCAAAGAAGCTGAAGGTTTGGTACACAAATGCGGATGGAATAACGAATAAATATGAGGAGTGGCACAAAAGAATCAGCGAGAAATCCCCAGACATCAAAGTAGTCATAGAAACGGAACTCACTGAGACAATAACAGACACAATCTTCCCACCGGGATATCAGATCCTGAGGAAAGATAGGAGTAGAGGGGGAGGAGGGGGTTGCACTGCTCATAAAAAACCGATGGGGATTTGAGGAAACGCAATGCATGGACATGATTGGAGAAAGGGACTACATAGCAGGTACAATTCAGTCTGGAGAACATAAAGTAGTCACTGGTGTGATGTATAACCCACCACAGAACAGCAGCAGGCCAAGAGAGGAGTACAAAGAAAACAACAGAGCGATAGTGGACACTGGCTGAGGTGGCAAGAGCTCACTCCAGCAAAGTTACTGGTAATGGGCGATTTCAACCACAGGGAGATCGACTGGGAAAACCTGGAGCCACATGGGGGTCCCGAAACATGGAGAGCCAAGACGATGTGGTACTTGAAAACCTCATCCATCAACATGTCAGGGACACTACCAGAGAGAGAGGGGAGGATGAGCCTGCAAGACTGGATCTTGAGTTCACCCTGAGCAGTTCAGACATTGAGGACATCACTTACGAGAGGCCCCTAGGAGCTAGCGATCATGTGGTTCTGGGTTTGGATTATATAGTAGAGTTACAAGTGGAAAAGGTAACAGGAATTGAATGGGAAAAGACAAACTATAAAAGGGAGGAATACACAGGTATGAGGAACTTCCTGCAGGAGGTTCAGTGGGACAGAGAACTGGTAAGAAAATCAGTAAATGAGATGATGGAATATGTAGCAACAAAGTGCAAGGAGGCAGAGGAAAGGTTTGTTCCCAAGGGAAATATAAATAATAGGAAGACCAAAGCGAGTCCTTGGTTTACCCGAAGGTGTAGGGAGGCAAAAACTAAGTGCACCAGAGAATGGAAAAGGTACAGGAGGCAAAGGACCCAGGAAAATAAGGAGATTAGTAGAAGAGCCAGAAACGAGTATGCACAGATAAGGAGGGAGGCCCAGCGACAGTACAAAAACGACATAGCATCGTAAGTCAAGTCTGACCCGAAACTGCTGTATAGCAACATTAGGAGGAAGACAACAGGTGATAAGGCTGAGGAAAAAAGGTGGAGAACTCACAAGAAATGATCAAGAGGTATGTGAGGAGCTCAACATGAGATTTAAGGAAGTATTTACAGTGGAGACAGGAAGGCCTCTGGGGAGACAGACCAGATGGGGACACCAGCAAGGAGGTGAAGAAGCTGCTATGGGACATCGATGCCTCAAAGGCAATGGGACCGGACATCTCCCCGTGGGTCCTTAGAGAAGGAGCGGATATGCTGTGTGTGCCACTTACCACAATCTTCAACACATCCCTGGAAACTGGGCAACTACCTGAGGTATGGAAGATGGCAAATGTATTCTCCATTTTTAAAAAAGGAGACAGAAAAGAGGCACTAAACTATAGACCCGTGTTACTGACGTGTATAGTATGAAAAGTTATGGAAAAGATTATCAGGAGAGTGGTGGAGCAACTGGAATGGAACAAGAGTATAAACGCCAACCAGCACGGATTCATGGAAGGCAAATCCTGTGTCACAAACCTTCTGGAGTTTTATGATAAAGTAACAGAAGTAAGACACGAGAGAGAAGGGTGGGCTGATTGCATCTTCTTGGACTGCAATAAGGCCTTTGACACAGTTCCTCACAAGAGATTAGTGCAGAAGCTAGAGGATCAGGCGCATATAACAGGAAGGGCACTGCAATGGAACAGAGAATACCTGACAGGGAGGCAACAACGAGTCATGGTACGTAATGATGTATCACAGTGGGAACCTGTGACGAGCGGGGTCCCACAGGGGTCGGTCCAAGGACCAGTGCTATTTTTTATATATGTGAACATGATGGAAGGGTTAGACTCAGAAGTGTCCCTGTTTGCAGACGATGTGAAGTTAATGAGGAGAATTAAATCAGATCAGGATCAGGCAGGACTTCAAAGAGACCTGGACAGACTGGACACCTGGTCCAGCAACTGGCTTCTCGAATTTAACCCCGCCAAATGCAAAGTCATGAAGATAGGGGAAGGGCACAGAAGACCACAGACAGAGTATAGGCTAGGTGGCTAAAGATTGGAAACCTCGCTCAAGGAGAAAGATCTTGGGGTGAGTATAACACCGAGCATATCTCCGGAAGCACACGTCAACCAGATAACTGCTGCAGCATATGGGCGCCTGGCAAACCTGAGAACAGTGTTCCGATACCTTGGTAAGGAATCGTTCAAGACACTGTACACCATGTATGTCAGGCCCATACTGGAGTATGCAGCACTTGTTTGGAACCCGCACTTGACCAATCACGTCAAGAAAATAGAGAAAGTGCAAAGGTTAGCGACAAGGGTAGTTCCAGAGCTAAGGGGAATGTCCTAGGAAGAAAGGTTAAGGGAAATCGGCCTGACGACACTGGAGGAAAGGAGGGTCAGGGGAGACATGATAACGACATATAAAATACTGCACAGAATAGACAAGGTGGACAAAGACATGATGTTCCAGGGAGGGGACACAGAAACAAGAGGTCACAATTGGAAGTTGAAGACTCAGATGAGTTAAAGGGATGTTAGGAAGTATTTCTTCAATCATAGAGAAGTCAGGCAGTGGAATAGCCTAGAATGTGACGTAGTGGAGGCAGGAACCATACATAGTTTTAAGACGAGGTTTGATAAAGTTCATGGAGCAGGGAGAGAGAGGACCCAGTAGCAACCGGTGAAGAGGCAGGGCCAGGAGCTAAGACTCGACCCCTGCAACCAAAAATAGGTGAGTACAAATAGGCGAGTACACACTGTGAGGTAAAAGAGCAACAGATAGGAGTATGCAAGCAGGTATATG
>NC_069446.1:26133772-26150307 GCF_026875155.1 Cherax quadricarinatus | reverse complement strand
CCTGACTAGGGAACTGAACTTCTCCAGGCCGGGGGCTGACAACCCAAATTTTCTACGACTTTAAGGGTGATGGATAACTCGTCTTCACATCTCTACTGTTCCTCCCTACTTTCGTTTCGACTGAAGAAGCCTAATGTGTAGGCGAAACGTTTCGGAATAAAGTTGTCTAACCGTTGCATGTGTGTCTTTCCTAACAACATGCTGTACATTCTACAAGATTGATGGACTGAACACATCGACTCCAGGTTGAGGGACTGATTACCTCATTCTCCTCCTCCCCTTTACCCCTTTCCTCTTTGTATTGGACTGATGAAGCCACTGTGTGGCGAAACGTTTCCTGAATAAAGATTCCCATATGCTGCATATGCGTAAATGTGTTCATTGAGGCGGGTGTCGAGGTTTCTGGCTGTTTCACCTACGTAAATCTTGTCACAGCCTCCACAGGGTATAGTGTAAACTCCTGCATTGACTGGTTCGTGGTGCTTGGATTTTGTCCTGGTTATATCCTTTATTGAAGTGCTAGAAGCGATGGCGACTCTGGTGTTAGCTTGTGAAAGTGCTTTTGAGACGTTCAGTGCAACCTGACTGTTGGGAAGAATTATAACTTTGCTGGGAGTGGTGTTGATGCGTGGAGAATTTATGATCTGAAGAGCTCTTTTCTTGCAGTCTTTGATGAAAAAGATGAATTGTGTACGAATGGTATATAATACCGACAAGATGAGAGTAAGACACATGTGCAACATCTGGGTATCTTTATTGTAGACGTTTCGCCATCCAGTGGCTTTATCAATACAAATTCTAGGACATTAACTGAAGACAGTAGAACTATGTACAGAAGACGAGTAATCAGTCCCTCAACCTAGGAGTAGGTGCGAACAGCACCATAGTCGTGGAGATTCTGAAGCAGAAGAAAGAATCCTGGCGCTTATATAGTAACGTCAGGTGAAGCAGACGAGGGCAAATATTGTTTCAATACTATGGAACAATGCTCTTCTCCAGACTGAGGGACTGACCACCTCAAAACTTTAAGGGGTGATGGACTGATTACATCGTCTTCAAGTATCTTCTGCTTCTATCAACTTTTCTGTACTTGACTGAAGAAGCCTACTGTGTAGGCGAAACGTTCACAATAAAGATACCTAACTGTTGCATATGTGTCTTACCTAACACATATAATATATATATATATATATATATATATATATAATATATATATATATATATATATATTTTATATATATATATATAATATATAGGCATTTTTTAGTTCAAGGTCTTACTTCAGTATTATCTATGGCTTTCTAACTTGCCCATTATTTTCAAAAATTTTAAAGTTCCAGTGATATAATACATCATCATAATATCTTTTTTCTTTCAGATTCTAGCGTAAGATTAATGTATTTATATAAACGGATAAACACTGATAGACAGTGATAAATTTTGAAAATATAAATTATAAGTTTTTTATGTGATGGTAAATAATAATAGGCATTTATCAAGTGAATATCTTAATCTCTGACATGTTTATACTCCATCATGTCTGGTGTTCCTAGAATGACCAAGACTAGTGAATGCTGCATGATATATATGGATTCTGTGGACAGAAAGAAGTGATAAAGGTGGTAGAATTACCGACAATATGTAAAGTAAAAGGACACAAGTGCAACTAATGTGACATTTATTGTGGCAACGTTTCGCTCTCCAGGAGCTTTATCAAGCCATTACAAACAATACATGGACACAGAGGGTATATAAAGGCTCAGAGTGAGGTGAATACTAGTGAGGTAACATTTCGATGTTCACTAGTGGAAGTAGTAGTAGTAGTTGTAGTGGTAGTGACAAAAGTAATACAATATGGTAGAGCAATTAATTCGTACATGAGTAAAAGGATATAAAGCTATTACTTGGGTAACATAAAAATAGGTTGGACAAATATAAACTGGAATGAGGCAGCTTGTTTCAGTGTTCACTCTCTGTGCTTTGTGTAGTATAACAGGAGAGACATGTGATGGCAGGGTTTACTGTTTTCAGGAGGATTCTTGCTAAGACTTGGGAGATGGTGAAGCTGCCGTTTTTTGTTTAATTGTATTCGAAACAGCGATCATGCTGTTTCGAGGCACTTGCATCTGGGGAAAAATTAGTTTCTTTGATCACTAATTGGGCGTCTCTGAATTTCATGAATATTGGTGGAATTTCGGTGTTGTACACAGGCGTTGTTCAGGTTATGTTCCTACATGCGTAAATGTGTTCATTGAGGCGGTGTCGAGGTTTCTGGCTTTTTCACCTACGTAAATCTTGTCACAGCCTCCACAGGGTATAGTGTAAACTCCTGCATTGACTGTTCGTGGTGCTTGATTTTGTCCTGGTTATATCCTTTTTGAAGTGCTAGAAGCGATGGCGACTCTGGTGTTAGCTTGTGAAAGTGCTTTTGAGACGTTCAGTTGCAACCTGACTGTTGGGTAAATTATAATTTTGGGCTAGCAGTGGTGTTGATGCGTGGAGAATTTATGATCTGAAGAGCTCTTTTCTTGCAGTCTTTGATGAAAAAAGAAGGAAAATGTAACTCTGTGAATGTTTGGTGAATGTATGTACACTCCTCGTCAAGAAACTCAAGAACTACAATTCGGTATGCTCCTTAGGAAAAACCCGATGATGATGCCTCTTTTGGTCTTGGTATCTTGACGGGAATAGAAGTGTGTGAGATCATTTTTATTGGTGGGTTTCCGATAAACTTGAAATCTTAGGTTGTTGTCTACTTTGTGAATGGGACCGTCGAGGAAAGGTAGCTTGTCATTGGACTCTTTTTTTAGTGTAAACTGGATCGCCGGTTCAACTGCGTTGAGCCTTGCCTGAAGATCCCGTACATCAAAACGTTTTGGAGTTATTACGAGGACATCGCCACGTAACGTAACCAAGTGACGCTTAAAAGGGATGATGTTGGCGAAGTGTTCGGACTCTAGGTGTTCCATGTATAAGTTGGCTAGGACGGGCACTGAGGGGGGGACCCCATTCCCATGCCGTAGGTTTGTTTTTTGAGAGCTTGTTATTGAAAAAAAAAACAGTTGAAATTAACACAGAGTTCAATTAAGCAACAAAATTCTCCGGAGGTAGAGGAAGATTAAGGTCCTGATTGACTTTACGTCGTAGAAACCTCGATGGCTTTTTTTGGTAGGTACTTTTGTGAAGAGGGAAGTCACATCCAAACTGCTTAGTTTCTTGTTACGGATGGAGAGGTTACGGATGCGGTTGAGAAGGTCACCTGAGTGTTAAGATAGCGGGGCTGATGGTCCCCAGAAGGCAGGAAAGATGTTTGGCAAGAATCCGGCTAGTTTGTGTGGAGCACTGCCTATTCCTGACGTGATTGTCTGGAGGAATATTGTGTTTATGGGTTTTGGGGGTAAACCATACATGTGTGTGGTTTAGGGTTGCTTGGTAACAATTTACAGAAGTTTTTTTCCCTTCTCTAGGCGTTTGAGTATTTGTCTGGTTTTTGTATAGAAAATCTTTGGTGAGCGTCTCCCACTGTTGAGTGCTGATGGGTTCGTATGTAGATTGATCATTCAAAAGGTCCATCATTTTAGTGTTGTAGTCACTGGTGTTGAGGATGACGACTCCACCTCCTTTGTCGGCGGTGGTGACGATAATGTTGGGGTCGTTGACGAGGTTCTTAAGGGCAGTGATGTATCGTCTAGGAAGATTAGAAGTAGAAGGTTCACATAAAGCTGCAGTGAAAGGCCCTGTATATAACCCTTCTGGAAGTTGCTGTCACTGTGTCTATGGTTCCTGGTAACTAGATTAAGTTGATAGTTAGGTAGACAACAACCTAAGATTTCAAGTTTATCGGAAACCCACCAATAAAAATGATCTCACACACTTCTATTCCCGTCAAGATACCAAGACCAAAAGAGGCATCATCATCGGGTTTTTCCTAAGAGCATACCGAATTTGTAGTCCTGAGTTTCTTGACGAGGAGTGTACATACATTCACCAAACATTCACAGAGTTACATTTTCCTTCTTTTTTCATCAAAGACTGCAAGAAAAGAGCTCTTCAAATCATAAATTTCTCCAAGCATCAACACCACTCCCAGCAAAGTTATAATTCTACCCAACAGTCAGGTTGCACTGAACGTCTCAAAAGCACTTTCACAAGCTAACACCAGAGTTTTGCCATCGCTTCTAGCACTTCAATAAAGAATATAACCAGACAAAATCCAAGCACCACGAACCAGTCAATGCAGGAGTTTACACTATACCCTGTGGGAGGCTGTGACAAGATTTACGTAGTGAAACAGCCAGAAAAACCCCGACACCCCCCTCAATGAACACATTTAAAGCATGTAGGAACGATAACCTGAACAACGCCTGTGTACAACACCGAAAATTTCCCCCAATCATCTCATGAAATTCAGAGACGCCCAATTAGTGATCAAAGAAACTATTTCCGCAGACGCAAGTGCCTCGAATCAGCACTGATCGCTGTTTCGAATACAATTAAACAAAACAACGGCAGCTTCACCATCTCCGAAGTCTTAGCAAAAATCCTCCTGAAAACAGTAAACCCAGCCATCACATAGTCTCTCCTTTATACTAACAAAGCACAGAGAGTGAACACTGAACAAGCTGCCTCATTCCAGTTTTTATTTGTCCAACCTATTTTTATGTTACCCAAGTAATAGCTTTTATATCCTTTTACTCATGTACGAATTAATTGCTCTACCATATTGTATTACTTTTGTCACTACCACTACTACTACTACTACTACTTCCACTAGTGAACATCGAAATGGTACCTCACTAGTATTCACCTCACTCTGAGCCTTTATATACCCTCTGTGTCCATGTATTGTTTGTAATGGCTTGATAAAGCTCCTGGAGAGCGAAACGTTGCCACAATAAATGTCACATTAGTTGCACTTGTGTCCTTTTACTTTACATACAGAAAGAAGTGACTTATGTTAGGCTATAGTCACAGAGTGTGCGCTGTGCATGATACAACTACTGTGGAGTGTGCGGTGTGCACGATACAACTATTGTTTGGTGAGCAGTGCTATCTCAGAACAACTGCCACAACAAATCATAACAAGGGACATAAATTTATTTCAAATTATGATCCATGGTTATATTTTTGAGTGATCTTAATATTTATGAGTTTCCCGTCGTTGGTGGGTGTGCAGCGCTCACCTAACACACCCAGAATGTAATACTAATCTTGAAGTATATATAACAACTGTAAGAATGAATGCATAGTGGTGACCTGTACTTAACTCAGTGGTGACCTGTACTTAACTCAGTGGTGACCTGTACTTAACTCAGTGGTGACCTGTACTTAACTCTGTGAAGAAGTGTCTTGTGTGCTCCATTGGACTGAACCAAGATGCCCTCCATCGAGCAACTTCACCAGCAGCTTAAGGAAGAATTGAGGGTAGCGAAGATGGAGATACGGCGATTGACCGAGGAGAACAAGAGGATTCGTAGTAGTCCTGTTTCGAATCCAACACATTCTCGGTGCTACCCGACGAATGTGAGTCGACTACTGGGATCGTCACGACGAACGACAAGGAAGGTAAGAATATTGTAGTTGTTGGAGATAGCCAGGTTAGATACATGGATAGGGCATTCTGCTTGAAGGACAGGAGTAGGAGACAGAGGGTTTGCTTTCCTGGGGCTGGGATGGAGGACATTGTTAGCCGGCTTGACAACATCATGAACGGTAATGGGATCAATCCTATTATTTGCCTCAGTTTCTGGAGGCAATGATGTAGGCAAGCATAGAAGTGAGGATTTAGTTAGAAAGTTCAGGACAGCTTTTTGAAATAATTAGGAAAAAGGGGGGGGCACCCTGTTTATTGTGGCTTTTTTGCCAAAAAGGGGTGTTGGTAATGAATGTTTCCAAGCAATGGTATAATTGTTGGCTGGATAAACACTGTAAGAAAAATGCAACCATTCATTGCAACTGGGACAACTTCTATGGCCGAAATGAATTATGCCAGGGATGGGGGTTCATTTATCCAGGCGGGGTTGGGGGTTTTTCTTGCTAACTCAGTTGAGGGGGTTGTTGGGATTTTAAAACTAGGTTTAGTTAAAGGAAAAGGGGTTTAGAAATTTTAAATAATGAGTAGGGATATTTTGACTTATGCTCTGATAAAAATTTTAAAGTAACGTCATGGATAACTCGGGGTAATGATAATTTCAGAAATTGTGTAAAAACAAAGACCAAAAGGAAAAAGTGCAGAAAAAAAACAATGAGGTATTTTTGCAACAGTCAAAGTGCAAGAAAAAAAATTTAAATAAACTACATTTGGTAGCATGTGCTGGGAACTTTGATACATTGCATTAACTAAACGGGGTATTTTTTAAAAATGGGGATATGTTTTTGTGTGTAAATATTGGGGGATAAAGTTTTTCAATTGGAATATCTAAGGGGAAGGGGGGGGGATTTGCATTATATGTTCGAAAAAAATATTAATTGTTGCAAAAAACAGGTAAAAAATAGATGAGCAGAAACAATTCTTTTTGGGTAGAGTTCGTAGGGGGTCAAAAAAAAACAACTCTGGTGAATATACCGACCTCCAGTTTGGGATCATATAGAGGGAGACTTTTTGGGGACAAATTGTTGGGCTTCTATACAAAATAACATAGCATAGGGGGGGGTTTTTAATTTTAGTCAAATTGACGGAATTTTTTGACAGGTAATCAACCCATGACTTTATGGAAACTTTTCAGGACTGTTTTCAAAGCAAGCGCACAGAGCCTACCGGGGGAAAAATTTTGCTAGACCTAGTCTTGTCAAATAAGGAAACACCTAATAATCGGGAGATCACTAAGAGTTTTGGCGCAAGGATCACAAACCATCATTTTTAGCATTAACTGGGAATGCAAAAATTAAAAAATAAGTAAAAATCCCTGAATTTCTTTTCTGCCGATTATAATGGATTTGGGGAAACACCTGTCAAAATCTTGATAGGGTTATCTAGCTAATGATTTTATTGACGATATCATACTTTTGATTAGAAGGACTCTTTTATGATTGTTTCAAATAATGTAAAAAACCGTGCCCAAAGTAAACTTTCCCCCAGATAGATATTATCAAGAAAACGACCCCAAAATGGGTTAACAGGGGCTAAAGCATCTATTGGGGGAGAAAAGGGAATTTTATGGGCAAGATAATAAAATACAGAAAAAATCCCTGTTTTTTCGTTCTCCGATTATAAGGGACTTGGGGAACACCTGTCAAATCTTGATGGGGGTTATCTACTAAGTTTTTTATTGAAAATGTCATACTTTTGTTTATAAAGGGGTTTTCCTTTTATGATTGTTTTTTATAAGTAACCGTGCCCAAGTAAAACTTTCCCCAATAGATTTGGGTCTAAATAACACCCAAATGGGTTAACAGGGGGCTAAACCTTTTGGGGGAGAAAAGGGGATTTTAGGCGCATCAAAAAGGGGAAAAGGGTTAACCTTACTGACCAATATTTCAGCTTAAAAGAGAAGAAAAAGGGGATTAGAAAGACTAAACGTACATAAAATTAAAGTTGCTAAAGAATCAAAGACTAATCCAAAGGGGTTCTTTAAAGTGACAGGACGAAGGTGAAGGGAAAAAGTAGGACCTCGAAAATGGGAATGGACAGCTGGGGGATAATGAACGGGAAAGGGTTTCCCTTTAAAATAATGACTATTTTTTGTCGGTTTTTCACAGGAAAGTAAATGAGATTCCAGAATTAACAATTTTTTAGTTTCCGATGAATTTAAGTTAACTAATATTACTGTCACGAGGGGAAAAAGGGTTAATTAAACAGATGGGCAAACTAAGCAAAAAAAGTCCCCGGGACCCGAGAGTTGTTTTCCCGGGACTTAAGGAATGCAAAATGGGCTTAGTCAGCCATTAAATAGTGTATTTAATGCGTCCCTCCTTCCGGTGTTGTGCCAAGTTGTGGAAGTGGGTAATGTGGTTTCCCAATTCAAATCAGGGATAAGTCCACTCCTTCAAATTTCCGTCCAATAACCTACATCTATAGTGGGCAAGTTTTAGAATCAATTTTAGCTGACATTTTCCGAAGTCACCTTTAAGAGCATAACTTGATAAATGAATCTCAGCATGGATTTACAGAGGTCGTTCCTGCCTGAAAAACTTACTGACGTTCTTCAATAAAACATTTGAGGGGTTGACATGAAAGGAATATGATATTTTTATTTTGGGTTTTAGTAAAGCCTTCGATAGAGTGCCCCCACAAAAACTCTTAAAAAAAATGGGGAGCTCATGGGATAGGAGGGAAAGTTTTTAGCGTGGATTGAGGGATGGTTTCCAAAAAGCAGGATTACCATTAATGGGGTGAAATCGAATGGGGATTATCACTGTGCGTTCCCCAGGATAGTTTTGGGCCCCTCTTGTTCATAATTTACATTTAAAGACCTTGATAAGGGGTTACGAGTGACATGAGTAAATTTGCTGATGATACAAAGATAGGCCGATAATTCACTCTGAGGGGGATTCAATGAAATCCAAACGATTTGGACAAATTAATTCTTTGGGCTAAAAAATGGCGATGAAGTTCCAGTGAAAAGTGTAAGGTACTTGCCCTTGTAATGAAAAAACCCTCGAAACTTAACTAGGGAATAGAGCTTGATCAACAGAAGTAAAAAAACTTGGAGTCTGGGAAGCAAAATCTAAAGCCAAGACAGCAGTGCCTTTGTGTGCGCAACAAGGCCAACAATTACTTGATTTTATCTAAGAAATAAGCAGAAGTCCAAAATTATTTTGCAGCTCTATACACACTAGTAGGCCTCATTTAGATTATGCTGGGCCCTTTTTGGGCTCCTTACTAAGGATGGATATAACTCTTAGAGAGCATACAGAGAAGAATGACTAAAAAAGTTTACTGGTAAGGGAACCTCCCCTATGAAGATAGACTTAAAACCTTAAATCCCACCTCTGGAAGGGGGAGAACGAAGGGATATCATTGAAAATGTAAAGTGGGTGACAGGCATAAAAAAGGGAGATATTAAAAAAGTACTGAGGGTGTCGAACCAGGTAAGAACCAGAAATAATGGATATAAGTTGGATAAATTTAGTTTTTAGAAAGGACATAGGTAAGTAATGGTTTTCTAACAGAGTTGTAGATGCGTGGAACAGTCTTCCTAGTGGGGTGATAGAGGCTAGGACCTTGTGTAGCTTTAAGAAGAGACTGGACAAATATATGAGTGGGAGGGGCTGGGTTTGATTGGTGTCATTGGGTACGGGAGTTATTTCTTGGGTGGCTTTAGGTAGAGATCGTTTTGATAAGGACCTGCCTCGTATGGGCCAGTAGGCCTTCTGCAGTGTTCCTACATTCTTATGTTCTTATGATCCTGGCGCTAATATAGTAACGTCAGGTGTAGCAGACGAGGGCATATTCACTGGTAGGCGGATTCCCCAGTGGAAGTAGGTCCTTCCCAAAGAGATGGGTTAGTTGTAGTAGTTGTCGTAGTCGTGAAGGTTATGTACATGTCCTCAGAATTAAGATTCCATGATGTTGCAGTGTCTGACAAGTTGTGTACGAATGGTATACAATACCGACAACATGAGATTAAGACACATGTGCAACATCTGGGTATCTTTATTGTAGACGTTTCGCCATCCAGTGGCTTTATCAATACAAATTCTAGGACATAACTTGAAGGCAGTAGAACTATGTACAGATGATGAGGTAATCAGTCCCTCAGCCTAGGAGTAGGTGCGAAGAGCACCATAGTCGTGGAGATTCTGAAGCAGAAGAAAGGATCCTGGCGCTTATATAGTAACGTCAGGTGTAGCAGACGAGGGCATATTCACTGGTAGGCGGGATTCCCCAGTGGAAGTAGGTCCTTCCCAAAGAGATGGGTTAGTTGTAGTAGTAGTTGTCTTCTGCTTCAGAATCTCCACGACTATGGTGCTCTTCGCACCTACTCCTAGGCTGAGGGACTGATTACCTCATAAGAACATAAGAAAGCAGGAACACTGCAACAGGCCTACTGGCCTATTGTGCAAGAAAGGTATAAAATACCGACAATATGAAAGTTAAGACACATGTGCAACATCTGGATATCTTTATTGTAGTAGACGTTTCGCCATCCAGTGGCGAAACGTCTACTACAATAAAGATATCCAGATGTTGCACATGTGTCTTAACTTTCCTACTGGCCTATGCGAGGCAGGTCCAATTTTCCCACCGGCTTAGGCCAATGCATTGACCTAGTCAGGTCAGTCACGTTACTTAAGGAAGGAGCACGGCATTCGACCTAGTAGCACAAGCTAGTCAGGTCCAACTCACACCCACTCATGTATTTATCCAACCTAGTTTTAAAACTACACAACGACTTAGCTTCTTTGACGGTACTTGGGAGTTTGTTCCACTCATCCACAACTCTATTACTAAACCAGTGCTTTCCTATATCCTTCCCGAATCTGAATTTCTCCAGCTTAAAGCCATTGCTAGATATTTTTAGCACTCTATTTACATTGTGTCTACTTGTCCACCGTGTCGGTATTGTATTCCATTTATCTCCACCTCTTAAGGGTGTTGACATACAGCTCCTGGGTCTCTGGAAAGTGGTAAAGCTGCACCCAAAGCTTCTGGGCCTTTTTAAGAGTTTGTAGATGAATGGTTCAGAGAACCGACATGTTGATAAATTAGACACATGTGCAACTCTTGGGTATCTTTATTGAGGAAACGTTTCGCCACACAGTGGCTTCATCAGTCCATACAAAGGAGAATCTTGAAGAACAGGAGGAGAATGAGGTAATCAGTCCCTCAACCTTGAGTCGATGTGGTCAGTCCATCAATCTTGAATAGAATACGGCATACGTGCTGAGAAGGAGCTTATAAACCGTTGGCAGGAGAGGTGAAGCAGTCATAGGTCGTGTAACATATGTTCAATGTTGAAGTAGGTCGTGCCCAAGAATTAGGCAAGCGAAGAATTCCCAAGTATTAAGATCCCAAGATCCCAAGTTGGATAAATTTAGATTCAGAAAGGACATAGGTAAGTACTGGTTTTCTAACAGAGTTGTAGATGCGTGGAACAGTCTTCCCAGTGGGGTGATAGAGGCTAGGACCCCGGGTAGCTTCAAGAAGAGACTGGACAAATATATGAGTGGGAGGGGCTGGGTTTGATTGGTGTTGGGGGGTGCGGGAGTTGTTTCTTGAGTAGCTTTAGGTAGATGTCGTTTTGATAAGGACCTGCCTCGTATGGGCCAGCAGGCCCCCTGCAGCGCTCCCACATTCTTATGTTCTTATGTTCTTAAGTTGCATAAGAACATAAGAAAGGAGGAACACTGCAGCAGGCCCGCTGGCCCATACTAGGCAGGTCCTTTACAATTCATCCCACTAACAAACATTTGACCTACCCAATTTTCAATGCTACCCAAGAAATAAGCTCTGATGTGCAAGTCCCACTCAAATCCAACCCTTCCCACTCATGTATTTATCCAACCTAAATTTGAAACTACCCAAAGTCCCAGCCTCAATAACCCAACTAGGTAGACTGTTCCACTCATCTACTACCCTATTTCCAAACCAATACTTTCTATGTCCTTTCTAAATCTAAACTTATCTAATTTAAATCCATTACTGCGGGTTCTCTCTTGGAGAGATATCCTCAAGACCTTGTTAATATCCCCTTTATTAATACCTATCTTCCACTTATACACTTCGATCAGGTCTCCCCTCATTCTTCGTCTAACAAGTGAATGTAACTTAAGAGTCTTCAATCTTTCTTCATAAGGAAGATTTCTAATGCTATGTATTAATTTAGTCATCCTACGCTGAATGTTTTCTAACGAATTTATGTCCATTCTGTAATATGGAGACCAGAATTGAGCGCATAATCTAGGTGAGGCCTTACTAATGATGTATAAAGCTGCAGTATGACCTCTGGACTTCTGTTGCTTAACTTCTTGATATAAATCCCAGTAATCTATTTGCCTTATTACGTACGCTTAGGCATTGCTGTCTTGGTTTAAGGTTGCTGTTCCCCATAACCCCCAAGCCCTTTTTTCGGAATTTTGTATGGTTAAGTTTACTTTATTTAAAAAACTGTTGGACTGAAACATCGACTCCAGGTTGAGGGATGATTACCTCATTCTCCTCCTCTCCTTAGGCCCCCTTTTTTGTATTGGACGGGTTTGGAACCCCCCTGGTGGCGAAACTTTTTCCTGAATAAAAAACCCCCTAGCTGCATAAGGTCCCCTCTTAACAAGTTTGTTTTTGGGGAAAGGGACCCCAAAGAAACAGTTAGGTATTTTTAAATTTTGGGAAAACGTTTCGCCTACACAGAAAGGCCCTTTTTAAAGCGAGTACAGAAAAAATTGATAGAAGCAGAAGAACTTTAAAAACGATGTAATCATCCCTCACCCTTAAAGTTTTTTAGGGGGTAGCCCTCGTCCCCCAGCGGGCCTTTGGCGCCCATAAAAAGGCCCATCCTGTCAATTTATCCCATAATTTTTTGAACATTAAAAAAGGTATAAAATACCGACAGGGGGTCAGACCTGTCAGACATGCAAAAACAAGGGGTTTTTTGGTACGACCTAAAATCAACTTTTAAAAACCTCTACTAGTGAGAACGGCTGGATTTGAAGGGACCTTTACCTCCCAACTTGGGGTTTAAACCCCTTCCCATGGAAATACGTCTCCCCCTGTTTGGGGCTATAAAAAAAAGGGTCCCTCCTGTCACTTTTATCCCATTTTTGTTTCATTTATGGAAAAAATTTCCTCCCCGTTGTGGAAAAAGACCTTAAGTCATTCAGGACATTTATTAAAGGGGAAAAGTTTTGCCACGAGGGGGCTTTTTTCAGCCCTAATACTACTGCTTTTTTTTGGATACCGGAAAATAAATGCGGGGTTTGGACTGAAGAAGCCACTCGTGGCGAAACGTTTCCCTTTTAAAAAATGTCCTGAACCCGTACAAAATGTCCCTTTTTTCCCCCCCTCTTTTTCGGTATCACCAAAACCCTTTCCTCAAAGCCTCCAGATGAGGGACGACCACCTCAAAACTTTAAGGGTGATGGACTGATTACATCGTCTTCAAGTTTTCTTTTGTTCTATCACCCTTTTTTGTACTGACTGAAAAAAGCCTACTGTGTGGGGCGAAACTTTTTAAAAAAAGTACCCAAAATGTTGCATATTGTCTTACCATTTGTTTCCCTTCTATGGGAAAAATGCCTTCTCCGGGGTGAGGGACTGACCCCTCAAAACTTTAAAAGGGGGATGGACTGATTACATCGTCTTTAAGTATCTTTTTTGCTTGTAATAAAATTTGGGAGAATTACCGACAATGTAAAGTAAAAGGGGGGCACAGTGCAACTAATGTACATTTTTTTGTAGCAAAGTTTTGCTCCCAGGGCTTTATCCCAAACCATTACAAACCCGTACATGGACACAGGGGTATAAAAGGCTCAGAGGAGGGGAAAAACCCATGAGGTAAACCCTTTCGATGTTTTACTAGTGGGATTTGTAGTTGTAGTAAATTTTATGACAAAAAACCCAAATTTAAATTCGTACAAGAGTAAAAAGGGTATAAAAGCTATTAAATTGGGGAACATAAAAATAGGTTGGTCCCCCAAAAATATTTTTTTTGGTTTTCCCAAATAATAGCTTTTTATCCTTTTATCATGTTCGAATTTAATTTTCTTTTGTCACTACCACTACCTAAACTACTACCACTAGTGAACATCGAAATGGTCCTCATAGTAATTTTACCCCCTCTGAGCCTTTAAAATTTCCCTCTGTGTCCATGTACTGTTTTTTAATGGCTTGATAAAAGCTCCTGGGGAGCGAAACGTTTTCTTCAATAAATGTCCCCATTAAATTGCACTTGTGTCCTTTTACTTTACATATCTTCTGCTTCTATCAACTTTTCTGTACTCGACTGAAGAAGCCTACTGTGTAGGCGAAACGTTTCAAATAAAGATACCTAACTGTTGCATATGTGTCTTACCTAACAACCTGTCGGTATTTTATACCATTTTAATGTTCAATCTGTCAGACACTGCAACACAAGGGTATCTTGGTACAGACCTACAATCAACTTCTACAACCTCTACTAGTGAGAACGGCTGGATTTGAGAGGGACCTGACCTCCCAACATCTGAGTTCTTACCTCTCCTAGTGACCTACGTCTCACCTGTTGGCGCTATAAAAGGCTCCATCCTGTCACTTCATCTCCATATTGTTTCATTCTATGGAACAATGCTCTTCTCCAGACTGAGGGACTGACCACCTCAAAACTTTAAGGGTGATGGACTGATTACATCGTCTTCAAGTATCTTCTGCTTCTATCAACTTTTCTGTACTCGACTGAAGAAGCCTACTGTGTAGGCGAAACGTTTCAAAATAAAGATACCTAACTGTTGCATATGTGTCTTACCTAACAACCTGTCGGTATTTTATACCATTTTAATCTTCAGCAAGCTTGTTGTTGAACACCACTACCAGCAAGTTTGTTGTTGAACACCACTACCAGCAAGTTTGTTGTTGAACACCACTATCAGCAAGTTTGTTGTTGAACACCACTACCAGCAAGTTTGTTGTTGAACACCACTACCAGCAAGTTTGTTGTTGAACACCACTACCAGCAAGTTTGTTGTTGAACACCACTACCAGCAAGTGTGTTGTTGAACACCACTACCAGCAAGTGTGTTGTTGAACACCACTACCAGCAAGTGTGTTGTTGAACACCACTACCAGCAAGTGTGTGTTCCAGTGTGTTGTTGAACAACACCACCAGCAAGATACCTAAGTGAACATTAAAATGGTATAAAATACCGACAGGTTGTTAGGTAAGACACATATGCAACAGTTAGGTATCTTTATTATGAAACGTTTCGCCTACACAGTAGGCTTCTTCAGTCAAGTACAGAAAAGTTGATAGAAGCAGAAGATACTTGAAGACGATGTAATCAGTCCATCACCCTTAAAGTTTTGAGGTGGTCAGTCCCTCAGTCTGGAGAAGAGCATTGTTCCATAGTATGAAACAATATTGTTTCATACTATGGAACAATGCTCTTCTCCAGACTGAGGGACTGACCACCTCAAAACTTTAAGGGTGATGGACTGATTACATCGTCTTCAAGTATCTTCTGCTTCTATCAACTTTTCTGTACTTGACTGAAGAAGCCTACTGTGTAGGCGAAACGTTTCATAATAAAGATACCTAACTGTTGCATATGTGTCTTACCTAACAAGATACCTAAGTGTTGCTCAAGTGCTTCATTCATCAACTCGTCGGTTCTCTGAACTATTTATCTTCAGAATCACTGGAGTATGTCAGTGGAAAGAGCCACAACCAGCAGACATAAATATTTTTAAGTAATATTATTTTAAAGCTGAATAATAATAATAACTCACATGTTGACAGAAACTCAGGAGATTAATTAGTCTGTATATATATATATATATATATATATATATATATATATATATATATATATATATATATAATATATATATATATATGGATCGTCTCCTGGGATCCTCTTCTGCTGAAGAGGATCCCACAAGGGGGTCGAAATATAATGCTCAATTAATCTTCTGAGTTTCTGTATATATATGGGTTATTATTAAATATTAACAAGTGTTTATTAAGCTGTAGTTATCCATTATTTTAAAAGATAGTAAAGAATAAACCAAGTCATAATGACATTTAATATGCTTCTCATTGATATATATAAAAAACGCATTATGGTTCAATATATTGTGTCATTTTTTATGGAAATAATGAAATTGAAATGAATATAAAGTATTGAAAAATACAAAGATGTAATTGAAGGAGGAAGTTTGCTAATTTTTTATGCAGCAATAAGTGTCACCAATGTAAATAAGGCAATACTTTATGAAGTGATAAAACTGTTAAGATTAATGTTACGTTGCCAGTTATAATGAAAGTTTGTAAACTGTTGACTCAGCTACTGATCACTCTGACATATCCATCAGTAACACTGTTACTTATATATCTGCTTCTACACACTGCACTGCTGTTGTATGCGAACCAGGATGTAAATATTCCAGGTTTTCTCGTTGCAATAACTCTAGAACAATAATTATCTTTAAGTACTGGTAACACTAAGAATGTGTTGTACTTCTCCCTGGAACAACAGGTAATCTATAACGAGATTAAAAAAAAACATAATTCTTTAACACTTGCTGCAAAATAATTGTGACACATCTTGTGTTCTACTGATAACAAAACAAAGTTCCTGACATTAACAAAACTTGATGACTTAGGTTCTCTGCTCAGTATGTTCAATGATAATGTCTCCCAGGATGAAATTTCTTGAGCATAAAAAGTTTTTTTAATGTTTTTACACTTTATGGGACACAATGGAAATGTCTTAGGATGAATCTTGCATTAAGAACTTCAACACAACAATGTGTCACAGTAATAGTCAATATTTGCTTTAAACATTTTAGTTATTGTATCAGAAAATATGTTTCAAAGGTAATACAAATTAGTTCTCCACAAACTATATTTAAAGACCTGTTTATAAATCTGACATTTCGAAACTTAAAAAATTTTTTTTGCTCT
>NC_069446.1:26011759-26133272 GCF_026875155.1 Cherax quadricarinatus | reverse complement strand
TCCCTGAAAGCTGGCTGCCTTGGATCAAAGTCTAGCACAAGCTGGACTCCAAGGTATTGGTCCAGTGTGGGTAAATTGGTAAAGCATTGCGTACCTTGTTCCAAGGTTCGTAGGTTCAAGTCTCCTTCAGCCAGAGATCAGTGTTTGTGTATATTTCGCCTGCTCTTGCGAATTCCTTGCATTATATATATATGCATTATATATATGTATTTTTGTCTTTAAATAAAACATACTTGAAATATATGGGGTGATAGGAGAAAATTCTCAGTTTCAGGGAAAACCTTGAGTTTTCCCTGAAGCAAGTTTATTCTTTTCTCTGAGGATGAGGGTCCCCATGACAGTTCTAGAGGTGGTACCTCCCGAATATATATATATATATATATATATATATATATATATTATATATATATATATATATATATGCAATAAGATCACAGTAAACAGGCGATTTTAAAATATGCAAAACAACCACTGGGAAAGAGTAGTGAAATTCCAAGCGCTTTCGTGACTACTCACATTGTCAAGTTCCTTGACAATGTGAGTAGTCACGAAAGCGCTTGGAATTTCACTACTCTTTCCCAGTGGTTGTTTGGCATATATATATATATATATATATATATATATATATATATATATATATATATATATATATATATATATATATTATATATCGTGCCGAATAGGCAGAACTTGCGATCTTGGCTTAAATAGTAACGCTCATCTTGCCATATAGGACAAGCGAAAATTTGTGTATGCAATAATTTCGCCAAAATCATTCTGAACCTAACGAAAAAAAAATATATTTCACTGTGTTTGTTTAGTATTAAATTATTGTAAACAAATTAAAAATATATTTAGTAGGGTTAGGCTAAAATAAGTTGATGTTGTTATAATAAGGTTAGGTAAGTTTTCTAAGATTCTTTTGGTGCAAAGTTCAAAATTTTTACATTACCATTAATGAAAAAATATATCTTTAAACGTATAAGAGAAAATTTCAGAAAGAACTTAATTTTAAATGAGTTCTTGCTAATTGACCAGTTTTACATATTCGGCACGTATATATATATATATATATATATATATATATATATATATATATATATATATATATTATATATATATATATATATCCTAGGTAGTAGTAGGTTGGTAGACAGCAACCGCCCAGGGAGGTACTACCGTCCGGCCAAATGAGTTTAAAACGAAATCCTGTAATTGTTTTACATGATGGTAGGATTGTTGGTGTCTTTTTTCCTGTCTTCTAAACTTGAAAGATTTCAGGTACGTCTTGCTACTTCTACTTACACTTAGGTCACACAACACATGCATGTACAAGCACATATATATACACACCCCTCTGGAGTTTCTTATATTTTCTTGTTTATTTCCTATTATCTCCTTGAGGAAGTGGAACAGAATTCTTCCTCCGTAAGCTATGCGTGTCGTAAGAGGCGACTAAAATGCAAGGAGAAAGGGGCTAGTAACCCCTTCTCCTGTATACATTACATAAAGCTAAAAAGATAAACTTTTCTTTTTCTTTTTGGGTCTCCCTGCCTCGGTGGGAAACGGCCGGTTTGTTGAAAGAAGATATATATATGCCAACGGAGACTCAAACCTACGCACACTGAGATAAAATACAAAGAGCTATGTATGCATATGCATACAAACCTGACTACAAACAAAATTTGATACTCAGCGAACCAGACGTTAGGTCTGAAGGCTCCAGGCTGGTGAATAGTTTTTCATTTCTCCTGGATGTCCTCATTCACTAGAGATATTAAAATTCTTATAATTTGCAGAACAAGCGAAATTACATATAAACATCTTTCTCAGGCCGTTAAAGACTGGAGCTAAACATCTCTATAAAAATATGTAGCGCTATACACACCATGACCACAAATAATTTTGTGCCAGCAAACTAGGCCTTTGCTCTAGAGCTGGCGGCACCAAGTTGGAGAGGAAATAAAAAATTAATCACCAACTTGGTGCCACCGACCCTGGAGCAAGTGCCAGAGTGCCAGAGTTATGTGTAATATAAAAGGATCAAATCCACCACTGCCAGAAAATATTCTAAAATTATCATCTTCCACATTTTAATATAAGAAAAAGTGTTGTGGTGGGGAGTCGTGTCTGTGCTTGTCTAGATTCCCCTCAGTGCCAGATCAACAAGGTGCCACACTCCCCTCAGTGCCAGATCAACAAGGTGCCACACTCCCCTCAGTGCCAGATCAACAAGGTGCCACACTACCCTCAGTGCCAGATCAACAAGGTGCCACACTCCCCTCAGTGCCAGATCAACAAGGTGCCACACTCCCCTCAGTGCCAGATCAACAAGGTGCCACACTCCACTCAATGCCAAATCAACAAGGTGCCACACTCCCCTCAGTGCCAAATCAACAAGGTGCCACACTCCCATCGTTGCCACGTCCACTCAGTTCCGATTAGACATGCTTTGGTGGCAGCACAATAAGGTGTCAGGTGCTAAAATAATGAGCTAAGAATGAGTGTCATTCAACGAAATATAGAGTCACTTTTACCTCCATGCCACACCCCTCTGTGCCACACCCTGTTAGTACAACGGTCCCTCTGTGCCACACCCTGTTAGTACAACGGTCCCTCTGTGCCACACCCTGTTAGTACAACGGTCCCTCTATGCCACACCCTGTTAGTACAACGGTCCCTCTGTGCCACACCTTGTTAGTACAACGGTCCCTCTGTGCCACACCCTGTTAGTACAACGGTCCCTCTGTGCCACACCCTGGTAGTACAACGGTCCCTCTGTGCCACACCCTGCTAGTACAATGCCCCCTCTGTGCCACACCCTGTTAGCACAACGCCCCCTCTGTGCCACACCCTGTTAGTACAACGCCCCCTCTGTGCCACACCCTGTTAATACAACGCCCCCTCTGTGCCACACCCTGTTAGTACAACGCCCCCTCTGTGCCACACCCTGTTAGTACAAACGCCCCCTCTGTGCCACACCCTGTTAGTACAAACGCCCCTCTGTGCCACACCCTGTTAGTACAACGCCCCCTCTGTGCCACACCCTGTTATACAACGCCCCCTCTGTGCCACACCTGTTAGTACAAAGCCCCCTCTGTGCCACACCCTGTTAGTACAACGCCCCCTCTGTGCCACACCCTGTTAGTACAACGCCCTCTCTGTGCCACACCCTGTTAGTACAACGCCCCCTCTGTGCCACACCCTGTTAGTACAACGCCCCCTCTGTGCCACACCCTGTTAGTACAAGGCCCCTCTGTGCCACACCCTGTTAATACAACGCCCTCTCTGTGCCACACCATGTTAGTACAACGCCCCCTGAGCCACACCCTGTTAGTACAACGGTCCCTCTGTGCCACACCCTGTTAGTACAACGGTCCCTCTGTGCCACACACTGTTAGTACAACGGTCCCTCTGTGCCCCACCCTGTTAGTACAATGCCCCCTCTGTGCCACACCCTGTTAGTACAACGCCCCCTCTGTGCCACACCGTTTAGTACAACGGTCCCTCTGTGCCACACCCTGTTAGTACAACGCTCCCTCTGTGCCACACCCTGTTAGTACAACGCCCCCTCTGTGCCACACCCTGTTAGTACAACGCCTCCTCTGTGCCACACCCTGTTAGTACAACGCCCCCTCTGTGCCACACCCTGTTAGTACAACGCCCCCTCTGTGCCACACCGTTAGTACAACGCCCCCTCTGTGCCACACCGTTAGTACAACGCCCCCTCTGTGCCACACCCTGTTAATACAACGCCCTCTCTGTGCCACACCATGTTAGTACATACGCCCCTCTGTGCGACACCCTGTTAGTACAAACGCCCCTCTGTGCCACACCCTGTTAGTACAATGCCTCCTCTGTGCCACACCCTGTTAGTACAACGCCCCCTCTGTGCCACACCATGTTAGTACAACGCCCCCTGTGCCACACCCTGTTAGTACAACGCCCCCTCTGTGCCACACCCTGTTAGTACAATGCCCCCTCTGTGCCACACCCTGTTAGTACAACGCCCACCTCTGTGCCACACAGTACAACGCCCCCTCTGTGCCACACCTGATAGTACAACGCCCCCTATGTGCCACACCCTGTTAGTACAACGCCCCCTCTGTGCCATACCCTGTTAGTACAACGCCCCCTCTGTGCTACACCCTGTTAGTACAACACCCCCTCTGTGCCACACCCTGTTAGTACAACGCCCCCTCTGTGCCACACCCTGTTAGTACAACGCCCCCTCTGTGCCACACCCTTTTAGTACAATGCCCCCTCTGTGCCACACCCTGTTAGTACAACGCCCCCTCTGTGCCACACCGTTAGTACAACACCCCCTCTCTGTGCCACACCCTGTTATTACAACGCCCCTATGTGCCACACCCTGTTAGTACAACGCCCCCTCTGTGCCACACCCTGTTAGTACAACGCCCCCTCTGCCACACCGTTAGTACAACGCCCCCTCTGTGCCACACCCTGTTAGTACAACGCCCCCTCTGTGCCACACCCTGTTAATACAACGCCCTCTCTGTGCCACACCATGTTAGTACAACGCCCCCTGTGCGACACCCTGTTAGTACAACGCCCCCTCTGTGCCACACCCTGTTAGTACAATGCCTCCTCTGTGCCACACCCTGTTAGTACAACGCCCCCTCTGTGCCACACCATGTTAGTACAACGCCCCCTGTGCCACACCCTGTTAGTACAACGCCCCCTCTGTGCCACACCCTGTTAGTACAATGCCCCCTCTGTGCCACACCCTGTTAGTACAACGCCCCCTCTGTGCCACACAGTACAACGCCCCCTCTGTGCCACACCCTGTTAGTACAACGCCCCCTATGTGCCACACCCTGTTAGTACAAACGCCCCCTCTGTGCCATACCCTGTTAGTACAACGCCCCCTCTGTGCTAACACCCTGTTAGTACAAACACCCCCTCTGTGCCACACCCTGTTAGTACAACGCCTCCTCTGTGCCATACCCTGTTAGTACAACGCCCCCTCTGTGCCACACCCTTTTAGTACAATGCCCCCTCTGTGCCACACCCTGTTAGTACAACGCCCCCTCTGTGCCACACCGTTAGTACAACACCCCCTCTCTGTGCCACACCCTGTTATTACAACGCCCCTATGTGCCACACCCTGTTAGTACAACGCCCCCTCTGTGCCACACCCTGTTAGTACAACTTCCCTCTGTGCCACACCCTGTTAATACAACGCCCTCTCTGTGCCACACCATGTTAGTACAACGCCCCCTCTGTGCCACACCCTGTTAGTACAACGCCCCCTCTGTGCCACACCCTGTTAGTACAATGCCCCCTCTGTGCCACACCCTGTTAGTACAACGCCCCCTCTGTGCCACACCGTTAAGTACAACGCCCCCTCTGTGCCACACCCTGTTAGTACAACGCCCCCTCTGTGCCACACCCTGTTAGTACAACGCCCCCTCTGTGCCACACCCTGTTAGTACAACTCCCCATCTGTGCCACACCCTATTAGTGAAACACGCCTTTGGGTACCACTGTGACCCGTGTGTCACACCCTACATGTGCAAGAAACCCAGGCTGCCACATCCCCCGAGCCACAGCACTAACAACCTATAATACCCGTGCCCGTAATTACCCGCACACAATTACCCACAGCGTAATTGTCGACTAAACATTTTCTGGCGGCGTTATACTCGGTCGATCTTTTTTGTTTGATGGTTTACTGTTTCAGGTGTGAAGGTTGTCAAGGTGATCCTTGTGCTCCCCACGGGGCACATACACTACTGTTTCAGGTGTGAAGGTTGTCAAGGTGATCCTTGTGCTCACCACGGGGCACATACACTACTGTTTCAGGTGTGAATGTTGTCAAGGTGATCCTTGTGCTCACCACGGGACACATACACTACTGTTTCAGGTGTGAAGGTTGTCAAGGTGATCCTTGTGCTCACCACGGGACACATGCACTACTGTTTCAGGTGTGAAGGTTGTCAAGGTGATCCTTGTGCTCACCACGGGACACATACACTACTGTTTCAGGTGTGAAGGTTGTCAATGTGATACTTGTGTTCACCACGGGACACATACACTACTGTTTCAGGTGTGAAGGTTGTCAATGTGATACTTGTGTTCACCACGGGGCACATGCACTACTGTTTCAGGTGTGAAGGTTGTCAATGTGATACTTGTGCTCACCACGGGACACATGCACTACTGTTTCAGGTGTGAAGGTTGTCAAGGTGATACTTGTGTTCACCACGGGACACATACACTAGTGTTTCAGGGTGTAAGGTTGTCAAGGTGATACTTGTGTTCACCACGGGACACATGCACTACTGTTTCAGGTGTGAAGGTTGTCAATGTGATACTTGTGCTCACCACGGGACACATACACTACTGTTTCAGGTGTGAAGGTTGTCAAGGTGATCCTTGTGTTCACCACGGGACACATGCACTACTGTTTCAGGTGTGAAGGTTGTCAATGTGATACTTGTGCTCACCACGGGACACATGCACTACTGTTTCAGGTGTGAAGGTTGTCAATGTGATACTTGTGCTCACCACGGGACACATGCACTACTGTTTCAGGTGTGAAGGTTGTCAAGGTGATACTTGTGTTCACCACGGGACACATGCACTACTGTTTCAGGTGTGAAGGTTGTCAATGTGATACTTGTGTTCACCACGGGACACATGCACTACTGTTTCAGGTGTGAAGGTTGTCAAGGTGATCCTTGTGCTCCCCACGGGACACATACACTACTGTTTCAGGTGTGAAGGTTGTCAAGGTGATACTTGTGCTCACCACGGGACACATGCACTACTGTTTCAGGTGTGAAGGTTGTCAATGTGATACTTGTGCTCACCACGGGACACATACACTATTGTTTCAGGTGTGAAGGTTGTCAAAGTGATACTTGTGCTCACCACGGGACACATACACTACTGTTTCAGGTGTGAAGGTTGTCAATGTGATACTTGTGCTCACCACGGGACACATGCACTACTGTTTCAGGTGTGAAGGTTGTCAGGTGATACTTGTGTTCACCACGGGACACATGCACTACTGTTTCAGGTGTGAAGGTTGTCAATGTGATACTTGTGCTCACCACGGGACACATGCACTAACTGTTTCAGGTGTGAAGGTTGTCAATGTGATACTTGTGCTCACCACGGGACACATACACTACTGTTTCAGGTGTGAAGGTTGTCAATGTGATACTTGTGCTCACCACGGGACACATACACTACTGTTTCAGGTGTGAAGGTTGTCAATGTGATACTTGTGCTCACCAAGGGACACATACACTACTGTTTCAGGTGTGAAGGTTGTCAATGTGATACTTGTGCTCACCAAGGGACACATACACTACTGTTTCAGGTGTGAAGGTTGTCAATGTGATACTTGTGCTCACCACGGGACACATGCACTACTGTTTCAGGTGTGAAGGTTGTCAGGTGATACTTGTGTTCACCACGGGACACATGCACTACTGTTTCAGGTGTGAAGGTTGTCAATGTGATACTTGTGCTCACCACGGGACACAATGCACTACTGTTTCAGGTGTGAAGGTTGTCAATGTGATACTTGTGCTCACCACGGGACACATACACTACTGTTTCAGGTGTGAAGGTTGTCAATGTGATACTTGTGCTCACCACGGACACATACACTACTGTTTCAGGTGTGAAGGTTGTCAATGTGATACTTGTGCTCACCAAGGGACACATACACTACTGTTTCAGGTGTGAAGGTTGTCAATGTGATACTTGTGCTCACCAAGGGACACATACACTACTGTTTTCAGGTGTGAAGGTTGTCAATGTGATACTTGTGCTCACCACGGGACACATACACTACTGTTTCAGGTGTGAAGGTTGTCAATGTGATACTTGTGCTCACCAAGGGACACATACACTACTGTTTCAGGTGTGAAGGTTGTCAATGTGATACTTGTGTTCACCACGGGACACATACACTACTGTTTCAGGTGTGAAGGTTGTCAAGGTGATACTTGTGCTCACCACGGGACACATACACTACTGTTTCAGGTGTGAAGGTTGTCAAGGTGATACTTGTGTTCACCACGGGACACATGCACTACTGTTTCAGGTGTGAAGGTTGTCAAGGTGATACTTGTGCTCACCACGGGACACATACACTACTGTTTCAGGTGTGAAGGTTGTCAATGTGATACTTGTGTTCACCACGGGACACATACACTACTGTTTCAGGTGTGAAGGTTGTCAAGGTGATACTTGTGTTCACCACGGGACACATACACTACTGTTTCAGGTGTGAAGGTTGTCAAGGTGATACTTGTGTTCACCACGGGACACATACACTACTGTTTCAGGTGTGAAGGTTGTCAAGGTGATACTTGTGCTCACCCACGGGACACATACACTACTGTTTCAGGTGTGAAGGTTGTCAAGGTGATACTTGTGTTCACCACGGGACACATACACTACTGTTTCAGGTGTGAAGGTTGTCAAGGTGATACTTGTGCTCACCACGGGACACATACACTACTGTTTCAGGTGTGAAGGTTGTCAGTGTGATACTTGTGCTCACCACGGGACACATACACTACTGTTTCAGGTGTGAAGGTTGTCAATGTGATACTTGTGTTCACCACGGGACACATACACTACTGTTTCAGGTGTGAAGGTTGTCAATGTGATACTTGTGTTCACCACGGGACACATGCACTACTGTTTCAGGTGTGAAGGTTGTCAATGTGATACTTGTGTTCACCACGGGACACATGCACTACTGTTTCAGGTGTGAAGGTTGTCAATGTGATACTTGTGCTCACCACGGGACACATGCACTACTGTTTCAGGTGTGAAGGTTGTCAATGTGATACTTGTGCTCACCACGGGACACATGCACTACTGTTTCAGGTGTGAAGGTTGTCAGGTGATACTTGTGTTCACCACGGGACACATGCACTACTGTTTCAGGTGTGAAGGTTGTCAAGGTGATACTTGTGCTCACCACGGGACACATACACTACTGTTTCAGGTGTGAAGGTTGTCAAGGTGATACTTGTGCTCACCACGGGACACATACACTACTGTTTCAGGTGTGAAGGTTGTCAATGTGATACTTGTGCTCACCACGGGACACATACACTACTGTTTCAGGTGTGAAGGTTGTCAATGTGATACTTGTGTTCACCACGGGACACATACACTACTGTTTCAGGTGTGAAGGTTGTCAATGTGATACTTGTGCTCACCACGGGACACATACACTACTGTTTCAGGTGTGAAGGTTGTCAATGTGATACTTGTGTTCACACACGGGACACATACACTACTGTTTCAGGTGTGAAGGTTGTCAATGTGATACTTGTGCTCACCACGGGACACATACACTACTGTTTCAGGTGTGAAGGTTGTCAATGTGATACTTTGTGTTCACCACGGGACACATACACTACAGTTTCAGGTGTGAAGGTTGTCAAGGTGATCCTTGTGTTCACCACGGGACACATACACTACTGTTTCAGGTGTGAAGGTTGTCAAGGTGATCCTTGTGTTCACCACGGGACACATACACTACTGTTTCAGGTGTGAAGGTTGTCAATGTGATACTTGTGTTCACCACGGGACACATACACTACTGTTTCAGGTGTGAAGGTTGTCAAGGTGATCCTTGTGTTCACCACGGGACACATACACTACTGTTTCAGGTGTGAAGGTTGTCAATGTGATACTTGTGTTCACCACGGGACACATACACTACTGTTTCAGGTGTGAAGGTTGTCAAGGTGATCCTTGTGTTCACCACGGGACACATACACTACTGTTTCAGGTGTGAAGGTTGTCAATGTGATACTTGTGTTCACCACGGGACACATACACTACTGTTTCAGGTGTGAAGGTTGTCAATGTGATACTTGTGTTCACCACGGGACACATACACTACTGTTTCAGGTGTGAAGGTTGTCAATGTGATACTTGTTTCACCACGGGACACATACACTACTGTTTCAGGTGTGAAGGTTGTCAAGGTGATCCTTGTGTTCACCACGGGACACATACACTACTGTTTCAGGTGTGAAGGTTGTCAATGTGATACTTGTGTTCACCACGGAGACACATACACTACTGTTTCAGGTGTGAAGGTTGTCAAGGTGATCCTTGTGTTCACCACGGGACACATACACTACTGTTTCAGGTGTGAAGGTTGTCAAGGTGATCCTTGTGTTCACCACGGGACACATACACTACTGTTTCAGGTGTGAAGGTTGTCAATGTGATACTTGTGTTCACCACGGGACACATACACTACTGTTTTCAGGTGTGAAGGTTGTCAATGTGATACTTGTGTTCACCACGGGACACATACACTACTGTTTCAGGTGTGAAGGTTGTCAAGGTGATACTTGTGTTCACCACGGGACACATAACACTACTGTTTCAGGTGTGAAGGTTGTCAATGTGATACTTGTGCTCACCACGGGACACATGCACTACTGTTTCAGGTGTGAAGGTTGTCAAGGTGATACTTGTGCTCACCACGGGACACATACACTACTGTTTCAGGTGTGAAGGTTGTCAATGTGGATACTTGTGCTCACCACGGGACACATGCACTACTGTTTCAGGTGTGAAGGTTGTCAATGTGATACTTGTGCTCACCAAGGGACACATACACTACTGTTTCAGGTGTGAAGGTTGTCAATGTGATACTTGTGCTCACCACGGGACACATGCACTACTGTTTCAGGTGTGAAGGTTGTCAATGTGATACTTGTGCTCACCACGGGACACATACACTACTGTTTCAGGTGTGAAGGTTGTCAATGTGATACTTGTGCTCACCACGGGACACATACACTACTGTTTCAGGTGTGAAGGTTGTCAATGTGATACTTGTGTTCACCACGGGACACATGCACTACTGTTTCAGGTGTGAAGGTTGTCAAGGTGATACTTGTGTTCACCACGGGACACATACACTACTGTTTCAGGTGTGAAGGTTGTCAAAGTGATACTTGTGCTCACCACGGGACACATACACTACTGTTTCAGGTGTGAAGGTTGTCAATGTGATACTTGTGCTCACCACGGGACACATGCACTACTGTTTCAGGTGTGAAGGTTGTCAATGTGATACTTGTGTTCACCACGGGACACTACACTACTGTTTCAGGTGTGAAGGTTGTCAATGTGATACTTGTGCTCACCACGGGACACATGCACTACTGTTTCAGGTGTGAAGGTTGTCAATGTGATACTTGTGTTCACCACGGGACACATGCACTACTGTTTCAGGTGTGAAGGTTGTCAATGTGATACTTGTGTTCACCACGGGACACATACACTACTGTTTCAGGTGTGAAGGTTGTCAATGTGATACTTGTGTTCACCACGGGACACATACACTACTGTTTCAGGTGTGAAGGTTGTCAAGGTGATCCTTGTGTTCACCACGGGACACATACACTACTGTTTCAGGTGTGAAGGTTGTCAATGTGATACTTGTGTTCACCACGGGACACATACACTACTGTTTCAGGTGTGAAGGTTGTCAAGGTGATCCTTGTGTTCACCACGGGACACATACACTACTGTTTCAGGTGTGAAGGTTGTCAAGGTGATCCTTGTGTTTCACCACGGGACACATGCACTACTGTTTCAGGTGTGAAGGTTGTCAATGTGATACTTGTGTTCACCACGGGACACATACGCTACTGTTTCAGGTGTGAAGGTTGTCAATGTGATACTTGTGTTCACCACGGGACACATACACTACTGTTTCAGGTGTGAAGGTTGTCAAGGTGATCCTTGTGTTCACCACGGGACACATACACTACTGTTTCAGGTGTGAAGGTTGTCAATGTGATACTTGTGTTCACCACGGACACATACACTACTGTTTCAGGTGTGAAGGTTGTCAAGTTGATCCTTGTGTTCACCACGGGACACATACACTACTGTTTCAGGTGTGAAGGTTGTCAAGGTGATCCTTGTGTTCACCACGGGACACACATGCACTACTGTTCAGGTGTGAAGGTTGTCAATGTGATACTTGTGTTTCACCACGGGACACATACACTACTGTTTCAGGGTGTGAAGGTTGTCAATGTGATACTTGTGTTCACCACGGGACACATACACTACTGTTTCAGGTGTGAAGGTTGTCAATGTGATAATTGTGTTCACCACGGGACACATACACTACTGTTTCAGGTGTGAAGGTTGTCAAGGTGATCCTTGTGTTCCACCACGGGACACATACACTACTGTTTCAGGTGTGAAGGTTGTCAAGGTGATCCTTGTGTTCACCACGGGACACATACACTACTGTTTCAGGTGTGAAGGTTGTCAAGGTGATCCTTGTGCTCACCACGGGACACATACACTACTGTTTCAGGTGTGAAGGTTGTCAATGTGATACTTGTGTTCACCACGGGAGACAAACTATTTATGATCCTCATAATTATCTACAGCATACTATTACGTGTTGTAGCACTGTCTACAGAATATTAACAGCAGCAGTATTATCTACAAAATATCTCCCGTTGAGATTACCAGTTAGAAATATCCTGATCATTGTAAATTCAACCGTAAATTCATTGTAAATTCGACAGCAATCTCTTTTACACGATATTTCTCTACTGCAAAGTATTTCCCCACTACTAAGTATTTTCCCTACTTCATTCTTTTAAGACACAATATTTTCCTACAGCATTCTCTATTATTTTCCCTTATTGCACTCCCTAAGACTGCATATTTGTCTGCTGCATTCCATAAAATAACTTTTTTCCCTACTGTATTCCTTATCATATTCTGCCTTAAGCAACGCATTATTTCCCTAATGCATTGCCTAAAGCAGAATATTTCTACTACTGCATTCCTTAAGTTAGCTACTGCCCTGATATTTCCTTACTTTATTAAATATTTTATTTCCATAATGAATCAGTAGCGAATTATTTTGTCCAAGAAGAATGTGAAGCTTCACTTACTGTGTGTTGTGACAGGCGAGGCTGGATATCTTCTAAGATAAGTTTATTTACATGTTCAACGTTTCGTTGAATATTCACCGTCATCAGGGTCAAAAAAAATTACAAGTATTGCTAACAGATAAAAATAATGAAGATGGATAAAAATTACAATGACTACAAAAAGTTACAGAGCAGAGTTACAGAGGAAAGTTACAGAGGAGAGTCACAGAGGAGAGTTACAGAGGAGAGTTACAGAGGAGAGTTACAGAGGAGAGTTATGCTAGTCAGATTAACACGATCAGAAACTGACTTCCTACAAACACTAGACCATTCAAGACTAACAATCTAAGATAACCTACAGCAGTTACAACAGATCTTTTATGCCATTATTACAACTAATTTAAAAAAATGCTCTAAAAAAGTCTTAGTTAAAAGATGAGGTTGAGCTAGTTTAGTGAGGATTCTGAATGACATTCCTTTTGTTCACACATTCTAATTTGTTAGCATCTGAAAGAATTACCAATGTATCTAACATTAAGTTAGAGCAAACAAAATTATTTAAGATATTCGAAATGTCATGAATTTATAAACAGGTCTTTAAATATAGTTTGTGGAGAACTAATTTGTATTACCTTTGAAACATGTTTTCTGATACAATAACTAAAATGTTTAAAGCAAATATTGACTATTACTGTGACACATTGTTGTGTTGAAGTTCTTAATGCAAGATTCATCCTAAGACATTTCCATTGTGTCCATAAAGTGTTAAATAACATAAAAAAAACTTTTAGCCAAAAAGCTTTTCCTGGGAGACATTATCATTGAAAACTTACTGGCAAGAACCTAAGTCATCAAGTTTTGTTAATGTAAAGGAACTTTGTTTTGTCATCATTTTAGAAACAAGATGTGTCACAATCATTTTGCAGCAAGTGTTAAAGAATTATTTTTTAATCTCGTTTTTAGATTACCTGTTGTTCCAGGGGAAGTACAACACATTCTTAGTGTTACAGTACTTAAAGATAATTTTTGTTCTAGTTATTGCAACGAGGAAAACCTGGAATATTTACATCCTGGTTCGCATACAAACAGCAGTGCGTGTGTAAAAGCAGATATAAAGTAACAGTGTTACTGATGGATATGTCAGAGTGATCAGTAGCTGAGTCAACAGTTTACAAACTTTCATTTATAACTGGAAAACGTAACATTAATCTTAACAGTTTTATCACTTCATAAAGTATTGCCTTATTTACATTGGTGCACTTTTGCTGCAAAAAAAATTAGCAAACTTCCTCCTTCAATTACATTCTTTGTATTTTTCAATACTTTATATTCATTTCAATTTCATTGTTTCCATAAAAAAGGGACACAATATATTGAACCATAATGCGTTTTATATATATATAATTGAGAAGCTTTTTTAAATGTCATTATGACTTGGTTTATTCTTTACTATCTTTTAAAATAATGGGATAACTACAGCTTAATAAAACACTTGTTAATTTTTAATAATAACCCCTATATATACAAAAACTCTGAAGATTAATTTGATCATTATATTTCGACCCCTTGTGGGATTCCTCTTCAACAGAAGAGGACCCCAGGAGATGTTTCCATTTATATATATATATATATATATTATTTATATATATATTATATATTTTTAAAATATATATATTATATATATATTTATATATATTTATTATAGACTAATTAATCTCCTGAGTTTCTGTCAACATGTGAGTTATTATTATTATTCAGCTTTAAAATAATATTACTTAAAAATATTTATGTCTGCTGGTTGTGGCTCTTTCCACTGACATACTCCAGTGATTCTGAAGATAAATAGTTCAGAGAACCGACGAGTTGATGAATGAAGCACTTGAGCAACACTTAGGTATCTTGCTGGTGGTGTTGTTCAACAACACACTGGAACACACACTTGCTGGTAGTGGTGTTCAACAAAAACACTTGTGGTAGTGGTGTTTTAACAAAACACTGGAACACACACTTGCTGGTAGTGGTGTTCAACAACACACTTGCTGGTAGTGGTGTTCAACAACACACTGGAACACACACTTGCTGGTAGTGGTGTTCAACAACACACTTGCTGGTAGTGGTGTTCAACAACACACTTGCTGAAGATTGAGACACTTATGCAGCATATGTGAATCTTTATTCAGGAAACGTTTCGCCACACAGTGGCTTCATCAGTCCAATACAAAGGGAAGGGGTAAGGAGAGGGGGGGAAAGAGGTAATCGTCCCTCAACCCGGAGTCGATTTTGTTAGTCCATCATTCTACAAGACTGATGGACTGAACACAATCGACTCCAGGTTGGGGATGATTACCTCATTTCCTCCTCTCCTTACGCCTTCCTCTTTGTATTGGACTGATGAAGCCCCTGTGTGGCGAAACGTTTCCCGAATAAAGATTCCCATATGCTGCATAAGTGTCTTCAATCTTCAACTTGTCGGTTTTTCAAACCATTCATCACAACAAACTTGTGGTTGTGTACGAATTTGGGATACAATTTCCGACAAGATGAGATTAAGACACATGTGCAACATCTGGGTATTTTTTATTGTAGACGTTTCGCCATCCAGTGGCTTTATCAATACAAATTTAGGAACATAACTTGAAGACAGTAGAACTATGTACAGAAGTGAGGTAATCAGTCCCTCAACCTAGGAGTAGGTGCGAACAGCACCCTAGTCGTGGAGATTCTGAAGCAGAAGACAACTACTACTACAACTAACCCATCTCTTTGGAAGGACCTACTTCCACTGGGGAATCCCGCCTACCAGTGAATATGCCCCCGTCTGCTACACTGACGTTACTATTTAAGCGCCAGGATCCTTTCTTCTGCTTCAGAATCTCCACGGGCTATGGTGCTCTTCGCACCTACCCTAGGTGAGGGACTGATTACCTCATCTTCTGTACATAGTTCTACTGTCTTCAAGTTATGTCCTGGAATTTGTATTGTTAAAGCCATGGATGGGAAAAAGTCTACAATAAAGATACCCAGATGTTGCACATGTGTCTTACTCTCATCTTGTCGGTATTATTTACCTTTGTACACAACTTGTCAGACACTGCAACATCATGGAATCTTAATTCTGAGGACATGTACATAACCTTCACAACTACGAATATACTACAACTAACCCATTTCTTTGGGAAGGCCTACTTCCACAGGGGAATCCATAGTATGAAACAATATTGTTTCATACTATGGAACAATGCTCTTCTCCAGACTGAGGGACTGACCACCTCAAAACTTTAAGGGTGATGACGATTACAAATCGGCTTCAAGTATCTTCTGCTTTCTAATCAACTTTTCTGTACTTTACTGAGAGCCTACTGTGTAGGCGAAACGTTTCATAATAAAGATACTAACTGTTGCATATTTGACTTAACTTAACACATCATGGAATCTTAATTCAGAGGACATGTACATATCCTTCACGACTAAGACAACTACTACAACTAACCCATCTCTTTGGGAAGGAGCCTTTTTCCACTGGGGAATCCGCCTACCATGAATATGCCCCGCGTCTGCTACACTGACGTTACTATATTAGCGCCCAGGATCATAAGAACATAAGAATGTGGAACAGCAGAAGGCCAACAGGCCCAATACGAGGCAGGTCCTTATCAAAACGATCTCTACTAAAGCCACACCCAAGAAATAACTCCCTACCCCAATGACACCAATCAAGCCCAGCCCCCTCCCACCATATATTTGTCCAGTCTCTCTTAAAGCTAAACACAAGGTCTAACCTCTATCAGCCCACTAGGAAGACTTTTTCCACCATCGACAAATCTGTTATGAAAACCCAGTACTTACCTATGTCCTTTCTAAATCTAGAATTTAATCCAACTTATATCCATTATTTCTGGTTCTTTACCTGGTTCGACACCCTCAGTACTTTATTAATATCTCCCTTTTTTATGCCTGTCCTCCACTTATAAGAACAAAAACATAAGAAGGAGGAACACTGCAGCAGGCCTGTTGGCCCATACTCGCAGGTCCTTTACAATTCATCCCACTAACAAACATTGACCAACCCAATTTTTCAATGCTACCCAAGAAATAAGCTCTGAAGTGCAAGTCCCACTCAATCCAACCCCTCCCACTCATGTACTTTATCCAACCTAATTTTGAAACTAACCAAAGTCCTAGCCTCAATAACCAACTAGGTAACTGTTCCACCATCAAACTACCCCTATTTCCAAACCAATACTTCATTCCTATGTCCTTTCTAAATCTAAACTTATCTAATTTAAATCCATTACTGCGGGTTCTCTCTTGAAGAGATATTCCCTCAAGAACCTTGTTAATATCCCCTTTATTAATACCTATCTTCCTTTATACACTTCGACAGGTCTCCCCACATTCTTAGTCTAACAAGTGATGTAAGGGCTTAAGAGTCGTCAATCTTTCTTCATAAGGAGATTTCGAATGCTATGTATTATTTAGTCCATCCTACGCTGAATGTTTTCTAACGAATTATTCCATTCTGTAATATGAGACCTGAATTGAGCTGCATAATCTAGGTGAGGCCTTACTAATGATGTATAAAGCCTGCAGTAAGACCTCGTGGACTTCTTTGCTTACACTTCTTGATATAATTCCCCAGTAAACTTTGCCCTTAATACGTACTGCTTAGGCATGCGTCTTGGTTTATGGTTGCTGCTTACCATAACCCCCAAGTCCTTTTCGCAATCCTGTTTGGCTAAGTTCTACATTATTTAACTTATCAGTGCTAGGGTTCTGGACACTTCCGAGCTCAGAACCTTGCATTTATCTTACATAGGAACTGCATCTAACAACTTTTCTTTCTGACCAAGAGTAGAGTTTGTCTAAATACCTCCTTCCTGAGTTCCCTAACATCTACGTGAATCAATTCATCCCTACCTTATCTTCGTGCATCGGCGATTTGCTCAACACTAGTAAATTCCTTATCAAGATCATTGATATATATTATAAACAACAACGTGGCCCAAGACTGATCCCTGTGGAACGCCACTTGTTACACCCCACTCGGATTTAACCCCATTATGGACACTCTCTCTGCTTCCTGTCTGTGAGCCCTGATTCGATCCACGAGAGCACTCTTTCCCCCATGCCAGGGCCGGCTACTTTCTTCACAGTCTTTGGTTGGCGGAACTCTATCAAATGCCTACTAAAATCTAAGTAAATAATATCAAATCTTTATCGTGGTCAACAGCCTCAAAAGCTTTACTGAAAAAAAGTTAATAAATTAGTTAGACAAGACTCGGCCTCTTGTGAAGCCCATGCTGAGTATCATAATCAAGCTATCTTAATCGCGATGGCTTTCTTATAATTTGAGCTATAATTGACTTAGTAATTTGCCTACTATTGAGGTCAGCTTATTGGGCGTAATTTGACGTAACGACTTGTCCCCTGTTTTTAAAATAAGGAATTACATGAGCCATCTTCCACATAATCAGACACTACAACAACCTGTTTGAAGAGATAAATTTAAAAATAGTAGTTAATGTTCACAGACTTCATATTGGCATTCCTTTAGAACCTTGAAAAAACCTCAATCAGACCCGGTGGACTATTTTGCTTCAGTCGTCCTATCTGCTTCACACCATTTTCACTTAGTGACTATGATGTACATAATTTATCTTCTTCTGCCCACTGATAAAAATTAATTACCGGAACACTACTAGTGTTCTTCCGTGTAAAAACCGAGAGAAAAATAATTATTTAAAATCGAGCACATTTCATTCTCTTTGCAGTAGATGCCCAAATTATTTTTAAGGGGACCTATCTATCTCTGACTTTTGTTCTATATACCGGAAAAAACTTTTTGGGTTCGTTTTAGAATCCCTAGCAACTTTAATTATCATAGTCCCGTTAGCTTTTCTTATCCCCTTTTTAATGTCCCTCTTAGTGTCAATATACTGATTTCATAAGATGGACCCCGCTCTTTTGATACCGGCCTATAAATGCTTTCTATGCCCTAGTAGATATTTCAGCCTATTATTCATCCATTTTGGGTCATTTCTATTTGATCTAATTTCTTTAGTAAGGGATAAAATGTTCGGTGACAGCCAATGTATTTTGGTTTCAGAAAAACTGTCATATGATAGCTCTCCTTCGTTACCCGCTTTCCAGTCAACAGATGATAAGTGTTCTCTAACCTCATCGTAATCTGCTAAGCGAAAATCTGGGACTGTTTAACTGAGTTTAACCCTACTATCATACTTCCATCATTCTAAATACACTTCAATGATAATCTCCTCTCGTTCTACGCCTCTCCAGAGAGTGGAGATTTAAGGCTTTAAGTCTATCTTCATACGGGGAGGTTCCTTACAACAGTAAATCATTTTAGTCATTCTTCTCTGTATGCTCTCTAATAGTCTATATCCATCCCTGTAGTAAGGAAAGACCAAAACTGAGCACATAATCTAAATGAGGCCTCACTAGTGGATGTATAGAGCTGCAAAATAACTTTTGGACTTCTGATTACGTATACTTTCTTGAGATAAATTCCAAGTAAATCTGTTGGCCTTGTTGCGCATCACAAGGCACTGCTGTCTTGGCTTTAGATTTCTGCTTACCATGGACTCCTCAAGAGTCTTTTTCACATTCTGTATGATCAAGTCTCTACTTCACCTAAATATAGCTTCGAGGGTTTATTTTCATTACCAAGGGCAAGTACCTTACACCTTATCCACATTGAAACTTCATCGCCATTTTTAGACCAAGACATTAAATTTGTCCAAATCGTCTTGGGTTCATTGATATCCTCCTCAGATTGAATTATACGCCTATCTTTGTATCATCAGCCAAATTAACTCATGTCACTCGTAATCCCTTCATCAAGGTCATTAATGTTAAATTATGGAACAAGAGTGGGCCCAAAACTGATCCCTGTGGAACGCCACTATGGACTAATCCCCATCAGATTTCACTCCATTAATGGTAACTCTCCTGCGTTTCTATTGGTAAACCATGCCTCAATCCACCTAGAACTTTACCTTCCCTATACCATGAGCTGCCACTTTTCTTAAGAGTCTCTTGTGAGGCACTCTATCGAAGCTTTACTAAAATCCAAATAAACAAAATCAGATTCCTTATCACTGTCAACTGCCTCAAAGTTCTATTGAAAGAACGTCAGTAAGTTTTTTCAGGCAGAACGGACCTCTTCGTGAATCCATGCTGAGATTCATTTACACGTTATGGCTCTTCAAGGTGACTTTCGGATAATGGCAGCTATAATTGATTCTAATAACTTGCCACTATAGATGGCAGGCTTATTGGACCGGGAATGTGAAGGCGTGGACTTATCCCCTATTTTGAAATATAGGAACCACATTTAGCCATCTTCCTCCACAACTCTGGCACAACACCGTTAAGGATGGACGCATTGAATACACTAAGTAATGTGTGGGCTGACTAAGCTCCATCTTGCATTCCTTAAGTACCCAGGAAAACAACTCATCGGGTCCCGGGGACTTATTTGCTTCATTTGTTCCATCTGTTTTAATAACCATGGTCCCTCGTGACAGTAATATTAGTTAACTTAAATTCATCAGGACTAAAAATTGTTAAAATACTGGAATCTCATTTACACTTCCCTGTGTAAAACTGACTAAAAATAGTCATTAAATAAGGAACACATTTCCAGTTCATTATCCGCCAGCTGTCCATTCCCAATTTTCAGAGGTCCTACTTTTTCCTTCACCTTCTCCTTACACATGAAAGGAAACCCTTGGTTAGTCTTTGATTCTTTAGCAACTTTAATTTCCTTAGACACGTTTAGTCTTTCTAATCCCCTTTTTTACTTCTCTTTTAAGCTGAACATATTGGTCAGTAAGGTTAACCTTTCCTCTTATTACAAAAAAAGTAATTTTTAAATGAAGATGGTAAGATTTACTTCTTTTGTAATAAAGAGTTCGGGATACATAAATACACACATTAATAAGAAAATTAATCTTTAATATATAAAAATCAACTATCTTTGGTCGAGAGGTATTTGAACTATGATATTAATAATAATATGTACATGTTACTATAATAAATTATAATCAGCATTTTACTAAAATATAATTAATAACCCTACACAGGGTACAATTCTTGACACTACTGACACTGTAGATATATATATCGCTATGCTAAAACAATGAATAATAAATAACATTTTATAATAATAAATTAGCAATCAACTGCCTCTCACTCACATCGAAGTCCAGTCACACGACACTGTTCGTAGTGTACACTACAACCACCATCATCAGTGTCCGCACGACACCCTTTTCATCTCGAGTGTTCCACTATGGTCCTGTGCATATCTCAGTGTTCCACTCCATCGTTACGCCCCCCTTCAGTGTCCCACACTACGGTCCTGCCCAGTTCAGTGTAACACTCCCACCTTTTCTTCTGTAAGTCCACTAAACAGCATCTGACGACTCCGGCCCCACAGTGATCCACGTAACGGTGAGTCCAACAGACATCACCGGTATTCCAGTAAATCCTCTCCAAAGGCGGTTGACACACCGCTAGCCGAACACCATGCGCAAGCTCACTAATGCGGCCGTCAATAACTGAGGCCAACAGACCTCAGTGGAGCTGCGTGAGCGGTTCTTCTAACTCGCCAGTAGATAGGGTACGATTCGTGGTCAGGTACCTACTGCATAGACGTGTCCCTGAGGATTCAGGTACTTAACTGGTTGAAGCCAGTAGAACGTGTACCCTTCGGTCAGGTACCTAACTGCTTAGGGTGTGTACCGCGAGGCGCTCAGGTACATAATAGTTCTATAGCCAGTAGACGTGTACCCTTCGGTGGTCAGGTACCTACGTGCTTAGGGTGTGTACGCGAGCGCTCTGGTACATACTGTTACTAATAAAGCCCGTAGACGTGTACGCCTTTCGTGGGCAGTACCTACTGCTTTAGGTGTGTACAACTAGGCGCCTCTGGTACATACGTTACTAAAGAGCCAGTAACGTGTACCCTTCGGTGGTCAGGTACCTACTGCTTAGTGTGTAACCGTGAGGCACTCAGGCTCTTACTGCTCTAAGGCCGGCTCAGCAGCCCCCACTTGGGTTTGATGACGTAAACCCTGTGGTACTGCCGGCCGGCACGGTTAACTATTTAACCGCTAGTCTTTGGCAGGGGCCGCAACACCCCACCACAAACGTACCGACCACACAAAGATCAATGTAATATGTATCCCGACACCGTTCATCCCGATATGATCGTCCAGAAATCATTCTAGAAATCATTATCATCCCGGACAGGCCCCATATATTACAAAAAAAGAATTTTTTAAAGAAGATGGTAAGATTTACTTCTTTTGTAAAAAAGAGTTCGGGGAGACCTAAATACACACATTAATATATATTAATCTTTAACATATAAAAATGCAACTATCTTTGGTCTAGAGGTATTTGATCTAATGATATAATAATAATATGTACATGTTACTATAATATATTATAATCAGCATTTTACTATAATATAATTAATAACCTACACAGGGTACAATTCTTGACACTCTACTGTCACTATTTATATATATCTTCTAGCTAAAACAATACATTAATAAATACATTTTTATAATAATAAATTCCAATCAACTCCTCTTCTCGACACGAAGTCAGTCACACGACACTGTTCAGTGTACACTACAACCCAGCCATCTTAGTGTTCCCACGACACCCTTTTCATCTCATGTTCCACTACGGTCCTGTGCTTATCTCAGTGTTCCACTCCATCGTACGTCCCCCTCCAGTGTCACACTTAACGGTTCCCCTGGCCCAGTCAGTGAAACTCTCCAACCTTTCTCATGTTAATGTCCCCACTAAACAGCCTTTCTGACGACTCCGGCCCCACAGTTGATCAACGTAGACGGTGAGTCCACCAGACATCACCGGTAGTCCGTCAAATCCCTCTCCAAAGCGGTTGACACCCGTTAGCCGAACAACCATGCTGCAAGCTCACTGATTGCGGCCGTCAAGTAAACTGATGCCAACAGACTCAGTGAGCTGCGGTGAGCGGTTCTTCTAACGCCAGTAGATAGTACGATTCGGTGTCATACACTACTGCATAGACGTGTACCCTGAGGAGGTTCAGGTACTTAATGTTTGAAGCCAGTAACGTGACCCTGTCGGTGGTCAGGTACCTACTGCTTAGGTGTGTACAGCAGGCGCTCAGGTACATAATATTTTCTAAAGCCATAGACGTGTACCCTTCGGTGGTCAGGTACCTACTGCTTAGGTGTGTACAGCAGAGGCCTCTGGTACATACTGTTACAAAAGCCAGTAGAACGTGTACCCATTCGGTTGGTCAGTACCTACTGCTATTAGGTGTGTCCAACGAGCGCTCTGGTACATACTGTTTACTAAAGCAGTAAACGTGTTACCTTCCTTGGTGGTCAGAGTAACCTTTACTGCTTAGGTGTGTACCGTGAGGCACTCAGGCTCTTAATACTGCTCTAAGAAGGCCGGCTCCAGCAGCCCCCCACATTGGGTTTGATGACGTAAACCCAGTGGTACTGCCGGCCGCAGTTAACTATTTAACCGCTAGTTTGGCAGGGCCGCAACACCCTTATGATGCCCTATAAATTCCCCTTTTCCTCCCCTAATTAGAATGCTATAGCCTGCTGTTAACCATTTGGATCGTTATTCTCAGACCTTATATTCTATCTGGGGAAAGTATAATACTCTGGGCACGTGTAACATATTAAGAAAACAATCATAAAAGCAGATCCCTTCATAATCATAAGTATGATCATCGTCAATAACATCATAGCTAGATAACCCCTAATCAAGAATTAGACAGCTGTTCCCAAAGTCCCATTATAATCGGCAGCAACGAAAAATCAGGGATTTTTACTGTATTATCATTATTCTTGCATTCCCAGGTTATTTTTTTTTTTTAAAATGCTAAAAGTGATGGATTTGTGATCACTTGCGCCAAGCTCTTCAGGACTCCAGTTATTCACGAGTGTTCCTTATTTGACAAGACTAGGTCTAGCAATAAGTACCCTCCTGGTAGGGCTCTGTCGCGCTCGTCTTCAGAAAACAGTCCTGGAACTGTTTTCCAATAAAAGTCACTACTCTAGATTACCTGTCAAAGAATTCAGTCAATTTGACTACAGTAAAGTCCCTACTATGACTATGTTATTGTGTATAGAAGCCCTAACAATTTCGTCCCAAGAAGTCTCCCCTCTATAGTATCCAACCTGAGGTCGGTATATTACACCTAGAGTTTATTATATTCTTGACCCTCTACAACTCTACCCAAACAGAATCTGTTACTGCTCCATCTATTTTTATACCTGTTTTGTATGCAACATTACTATTTTCTCGAACATATAATGCAACTCTCCCCCCTTCCCATTAATCTAATCCACATTGAACAACTTATATCCCTGAATATTACACTCAGCATCATTCCACGACTCTTTAAATCATAACACGTTTTCCATTAATGCAATGATATCAAAGTTCCCAGAACGACATGCCTACCAAATGTATTCATTAATTTATTTCTTGCCACTTTGACTGTTAGCATAAAAATACCATCATATTTTTGTTCTTCTGCACATTTTTCCTATTGGATCTTCTTTTTACACAATTTCTGAAATTATCATATACCCAGAGTTACTCCAATGACAGTTTACTATTAAGATTCTTAATATCAGAGATAAGTCAATATATCCCATACTCATTATTTATCATTTCTAAACCCATACCTCCTAACTAATCCTAGTTTAAAGTCCTAACAACCCCCTCAACTGATTAGGCAAAGAAAACCCACACCTGTCCCTGGTATATGTGAACCCCACCCTGGCATTCAGTCAAATTTCGGCCTTAGAAGTGTCCCTAACCAGTTGTCCAATGAATGGTAACTGCATTATCATACAGTGTTTATCCAGCCAACAATAATAACCAATTGCTCTGGACAACCATTCATTAACCAACACACCTCTTCTTGCAAAATGCCACATATAACCAGGGGTGCCCCCCCTTCTTTCCTAATTATTGTCTATAGCTTGTCCTGAACTTTCTAACTAATCCTCACTTCTATGCTTGCCTACATCATTGCCCTCCAGCACTGGGCAAATAATGGATTGATCCCATTACCGTTCATGATGTTTAACCGGCTAACAATGTCCTCCATCCCAGCCCCAGAAAGCAACCCGCTGTCTCCTACTCTGTACCTTCATGCAGAATGCCCTATTCCATGTATCTAACCTGCGATCTCCAACAACTACAATATTCCTTACCTTCCTTGGTCGTTCGTCGTGACGATCCCAGTAGTCGACTCACAATTCTCGGTAGCACCGAGAATGCCTTGGACTCGAAAACCGGACTACTACAAACCCTTGTTCTCCTCGGTCCAATCGCCGTATCTCCATCTTCGCTACCCTCAATTCTTCTTCCTTAAGCTGCTGGTGAAGTTGCTCGATGGAGGGCATCCTTGGTTCAGTCCAATGGACACACAAGACACTTCTTCACAGAGTTTAGTACAGTCACCACTGATTAAGTACAGTCCACCATTGATTAAGTACAGTTCTCCACGTGAGTTAAGTACAGTCACCACTATGCATTCATTCTTACAGTTGTTATATTCACTTCAAGATTTGTATTACATTCTGGGTGTTTAGGTGAGTGCTGCACACCCAAAAACACGGAAACTCATAATTATAAAATCACTCAAAAAGATAACCATTGATCATAAGTTGAAATAAATTTATGTCCCTTTGTTATGATTTGTTGTGGCAGTTGTTCCTGAGATAGCACAGCTCACCAAACAATTATTTTTTGTAACGTGCACACGCACACTCCACAGTAGTTGTACATGCACAGCGCCACACTCTGTGACTATAGCCTAACAAAGTCACTTCTTTCTGTTATGTAAAGTAAAATGACACCAAGTCAACTAATGTGACATTTATTGTGCAACGTTTCGCTCTCCAGAGCTTATCAAGCCATTACAAACCAATACATGGACCAGAGGGTATAAATACAGGCTCAGATGAGGTGAATACTATTGAGGTACCATTTTTCGATGTTCACTAGTGGAAGTAGTAGTATAGTAGTAGTGGTAGTGACAAAAGGTAATACAATATGGTAGAGCAATTAATACGTACCATGAGTAAAGGATTATAAAAGCTATTACTGGGTAACATAACAATAGGTTGGGAACAAATATAAACTGGAATAGCAGCTTGTTCAGTGTTCACTCTCTGTCTTTGTGGGTATATCAAAGGAGAGATCATGTGATGGCGGGTTTATCGTTTTTCAGGAGGATTCTTGCTAAGACTTCGGAGATGGTGAAGCTGCCGTTGTTTTGTTTAATTGTATTCGAAACAGCGATCATGGGCTGTTCGAAGCACTTGGCGTCTGCGGGAAATTAGTTTTCTTTGATCACTAATTGGGCGTCTCTGAATTTCAAGAGATTGATTGGTGAATTTCGTGTTGTAGCACAGCATTGTTCAGGTTATCGTTCCTACATGCGTAAAATGTGTTCATTGAGGCGGGGTCAAGGTTTCTGGCTGTTTCACCTACGTAAATCTTGTCACGAGCCTCCTGCCATTGGCTGGTTCGTGGTGCTTGGATTTTGTCCTGGTTAAATCCTTTATTGAAGTGCTAGAAGCGATGGCGACTCTGGTGTTATCTTGTGAAAGTGGCTTTTGGACGTTCAGGCAACCTGACAGTTGGGTAGACAATTAAAACTTTTGCTGGGAGTGGTGTTTGATGCTTGGAGAATTTATGATCTGAAGAGCCGTTTCCTTGCAGAGTCCTTTGATGAAAAAAGAAGGAAAATGTAAACTCTGGAAATGTTTGGTGAATGTATGTAACACTCCTCGTCCCAGAAACTCAGACTACAAATTCGGTATGCTCTTAGGAAAAACCTCGATGATGATGCCTCTTTGGTCTTGGTATCTTGACTGGAATAGTAGTTGTGAGACATTTTTTATTGGTGGGTTTCCGATAACTTAAATCTTAGGTTGTTGTCCCTACCGTAACTAGCAACTTAATCTAGTTACCAGGAACCATGAGACACAGTGACCGCAACTTCCTGAAGGGTTAATACAGTGGCCTTCTCACTGCAGCTTTATGTGTAACCTTCTACTTCTAATCTTCCTAGACGATACATCACTGCCTTAAGAACCTCGCTACGACCCTACCCCAACATTATCGTCACCACCTCCGACAAAGGAGGTGGAGTCGTCATCCTCAACACCTGTCTACAACACTAAAATGATGGACCTTTTGAAATGATCAATCGACATACGAACCCAATAAATAAAATTTTTTCAGCTCTCAACAAGGGAGACGCCAACCCAAGATTTCTATACAAACCAGACAAATAACTCAAACGCACTAGAGAAGGGAAGAACTTCGTACTTTGTTACCAAGCAACACCTAAACCTCACACATGTATGAGTTTACCCAAGATCCCATAAACAACAATAATCCTCTCAGATCCATCCACGGCAGGATAGGCAGTGCTCACACAAACATACCGGAAGTTCTTGCAAACATCTTTACCTACCTTCTGGGGACCATCAGCCCCGCCTTCTTAAACACACAGTGACCTTCTCAACCGCATCCGACCTTCTTCCATCCGTACAAGAAACTAAGCATTTGGATTTACTTTCCCTCTTCACAAAAGTACCTACCAAAAAAGGCCATCGAGGTTCTTCTACGACGTAAAGTCAAGCCAGGGGACCTTAATCGTCCCTACTCCGAGATTTGTTGTTGACTTAATTGAACTCTTGTGTTAATATTCAAACTGTTTTTCTTTCACTAACAAGCTCTACAAACAAACCTACGGCATGGGAAATGGTTCCCCCATCATCCGTCCTAAGCCACTTATACAAGGCACACCTAAGTCCGAACACCTTCGCCAACATCATCCCCTTCAAGCGTCACGTGGTTACGTTACTTGACGCTGTCCGCGAATAACTCCTAAACGGTTTTGAATGTACGGGATTCTACAGGCAAGGCTTCAACGCAGTTGAACCGCGATCCAGTTTACAACACTAAAGAAAGAGTCCAATGACAAGCTAACCTTTCCTCGACGTCCTCAGTCACAAAAGTAGAACAACAAACCTTTTAAGATTCAAGTTTATCGGAAACCCACCATTAAAAAATGATTCACACACACACTTTCTATTCCAGTCAAGATACCAAGACCAAAAGTAGGCATCATCATCGGGTTTTTCCTAAGACATACCGAATTTGTTAGTCCGTGAGTTTCTTGACGAAGGAGTGTACAATACATTCACACAAACATTCACAGAGATTACATTTTCCTCTTTTTTTCATCAAAGACTGCAAGAAAAGAGCTCTCCAAGATCATAATTCCTCCACGAATCAACACCACTCCTAGCTAATTATAATTCTTCCAACAGTCAGTATGCACTGAACGTTCAAAAGCACTTTCACAAGCATCACCAGAGTCGCCATCGCTTCGAGCACTTCAATAAAGGATATAACCAGGACAAAATTCAAGCACCACGACCCAGTCAATGCCAGGAGTTTACACTATACCCTGTGGAGGTGCTGGACAAGAATTAACGTAGGTGAAACACCAGAAACTCCTCGACACCCGCCTCAAGAACACATTTACGCATGTGGAACGATAACCTGAACAACGGCCTGTGAACAACACCGAAATTCCACCAACATCTACATGAAATTCAAGACGGGCCCAATTAGTGATCAAAGAAACTAATTCCGCAGATGCAAGTGCCTCGAATCAGTACTGATCGGCTGTTTTCGAATACAATTAAAAACAAAACAACGCAGCTTCACCATCTCCGAGTCTTAGCAAGAATCCACCTGAAAACAGTAAACCCTGCCATCACATAGTCTCTTCCTGTTATACTACACAAAGCACAGGCACAGAGAGTGAACACTGCAACAAGCGGCCGCAGTCCAGTTTATATTTGTCTCAACCTATTTTTATGTTACTCAAGAAATAGCTTTTATATCCATTACTCTGTACGAATTAATTGCTCTAACCATATTGTATTACTTTTGTCACAACCACTACACTACTACTACTACCTTCCACTAGTGAACATCGAAATGGAACATCACTAGTAATTCACCTCACACTGAGCCTTTATATACCCTCGTGACCCATTTATGTTGTAATGGCTTATTAAAGCTGCCTGGAGAGCGAAACGTTGCCACAATAAATGTCACATTAGTTGCACTTGTGTCCTTTTACTTTACATATTGTCGGTAATTCTACCACCTTTATCACTTCTTTCTGTCCACAGAATCCATATATATCATGCAGCATTCACTAGTCTTGGTCATTCTAGGAACACCAGACATGATGGAGTATAAACATGTCAGAGATTAAGATATTCACTTGATAAATGCCTATTATTATTTACCATCACATAAAAAACTTATAATTTATATTTTCAAAATTTATCATTGTCTATCAGTGTTTATCCGTTATATAAATACATTAATCTTACGCTAGAATCTGAAAGAAAAATAGATATTATGATGATGTATTATATCACTGGAACTTTAAACATTTTTGAAAATAATGGGCAAGTTAGAAAGCCATAGATAATACTGAAGTAAGACCTTTGAACTAAAAAATGCCTATATATATATATATATATATATATATATATATATATATATATATATATATATATATATATATAATATATATATATATATATATATATTATAATATATGTGTGTTAGGTAAGACACATATGCAACAGTTAGGTATCTTTATTGTGAAACGTTTCGCCTACACAGTAGGCTTTTTCAGTCAAGTACAGAAAAGTTGATAGAAGCAGAAGATACTTGAAGACGATGTAATCAGTCCATCACCCTTAAAGTTTTGAGGTGGTCAGTCCCTCAGTCTGGAGAAGAGCATTGTTCCATAGTATTGAAACAATATTTGCCCTCGTCTGCTTCACCTGACGTTACTATATAAGCGCCAGGATTCTTTCTTCTGCTTCAGAATCTCCACGACTATGGTGCTGTTCGCACCTACTCCTAGGTTGAGGGACTGATTACCTCGTCTTCTGTACATAGTTCTACTGTCTTCAAGTTATGTCCTAGAATTTGTATTGATAAAGCCACTGGATGGCGAAACGTCTACAATAAAGATACCCAGATGTTGCACATGTGTCTTACTCTCATCTTGTCGGTATTATATACCATTCGTACACAATTCATCTTTTTTCATCAAAGACTGCAAAAAAGCTCCCCAGATCAAAAAAATTCTCCACGCATCAACACCACCCCCAGCAAAATTAAATTCCTTCCCAAATCGGGTTCACTGAACGTCTCAAAAGCACTTTCACAAGCTAAACCAGAGTCGCCATCGTTTCTAGCACTTCAAAAAGGATAAAACCAGACAAAACCCAAGCACCCGAACCAGTCAATCGGGAGTTTACACTAAAACCCTGTGGAGGCTGTGACAAATTTACGTAGGTGAAACAAGCCAAAACCCGACAAACCCCCCTAAATGAACACATTTAGCATATGCAGCTATGGAACTTTTTTCAGGAAACGTTTCGCCACACAGGGGCTTCAAAATCATCCAATACAAAGGGAAGGTAAGGAGGGGAGGAAATGAGAATCAGTCCCTAAAACCTGGAGTCGATGTGTTCATCCATCAATCTTGTAGAATGACAGCTGTTGTTGGGAAAAGAAACATACAACGGTTGACAATTTTATTCCAAACTTTCGCCACACAGTAGGCTTCTTCATCGAATACAGAAAGTGGGCAAAACATAAGATGTGAAGACTTTAATCAGTCCACCCCCCCTTTAAAAAGCGTAGAATTGAGGTTGTCACCCCTGGGCCGGGAGAAGTTCAGTTCCTTCAGAACTATCTGAAGACAAGCGACAGTGCGGGACTTAAATCGGGGAAGGAGAGGTGCAGGGAAAATATAGTAGTGTAGTAGTAGTAGGAAGGCCACTAAAGGGGGTCATGCCCTCTCAGATCCAACACTTCTCATTTGAAAACCCTTTCCAAGGTTTTTTGTCCCAAGATGCCACGTTTTTGCATAACCAACAGAGTAAAGACCCCAAACCAGCGGTGTAAAAAACCAAAGTCGTCCAAACTAGCCTTGCACTTCTTTATGGCAGCTGCAAGTCAAATGTAATGCATTTTATCGCTCAAAGACCCCTTTGTTGCGTCTTACAGACACCAGAGGCGAAAAACACTTGCCACCACTGCACTACCACCAACGAGACCAGGATTTTTTGCCCTTGACTTCCCCACACTGGGGCCGGAGAACGTGTTCCTCAAGCGACCGACAACCTTATCACTGTACGGGCCACTGAAAAATAAAGTCATCTATCGAAGAAAAGAACCCTTGGCCAAAGGGTGGACTTCATTACTAAAATACCCAATGCTTCACCCTGCGAAGTCCCCTTTCAGGCGTAACATGGCAGCCAAGCTCCGCTGAGGGCCGGGGCTTTCCCTATTTCCACATAAAACCCAGCCTTCATCGAAGCAGAAAAATTTCCCAACATATCTCACAGTGCAAAATTTTTTTTACTCAACTTACAACCACAAATGATTGTCCTCCCAAGGACAAAAGTTCTGCTCCACCTGGGGGCCGTGGGGTCAGACTTCAAAATTGCACTACGCTTCACCACCAAATGCTTGAACTGCAAGAATAACCCCCAAATCTTGCTGCCAGGTGCCCTACCAAAAGACATCTCAAAAAACAAAAACAACAACAAAAAAACCCAACCCACAAGCCCCCACATATTCTGCTATCCCCAAGTTTTCAAGCAGACACTCCAAATACTACATGCCACGCAAGCGCTCCCCCACCCCTGCCAGCCCCTACGCCGACCCCCCAAAATTTCTTTGTTGCTTTATGTTCTCTGTCAGATGCAGCTGACCCGGTTCCTTCAACACCACAAAATGAATTTTTTCAAACTAAAAAAATTTCCTGGCCTCACATTCCCTGATCACCACCTTCCCAGAATCCCTAAAATCTACTGCAAAATATTACCACATCCCCGTTCTCCACCGCTGTCAAACCTCCACTAGACACAGAGAGGCCCAAATCAAACCACTGAGACGTCGGCAAACCCCCCCAAAAGAAGTCCACTACCGCTTTCTCCACTGCTAGAGCAACTGACCAGTCGAAATCTCGCCTTACCATTTTCAGCCCCCGCCAAAAAAGCAAAAATACAAACATCGGGAAACCCCACGGTCCCACTGCCACGAACTGCGCACCCACAACAAGTCCATACTAAGGTGTAATTTTCTACAAAACCCAAACAGTATAAGAAAAAATGCTGTCTTAAAATCCATCCACCTCCAGACAGAACAGTCAAATTACCTAGCCAAACTGCTCATCCCCCTGCAGCATACCAGACTACTCACTCCCAAACACCCAACACCTTGGGGGAAGTCGAGTACACCCAAAGAGGAAATTCAGGATCTTTAGAATGGGGACCTTGAAGACGGACCCTCTCTAGCACGCTATCCCTGACCATTCAAACCCCGCACTTTGCTGTCCGCTAAAGCTGGGGGGTGGCTCCAATCCCAAACCCCTTAACTGCTGCCTCTTCCCGACGCACTTCTCTTGGGGGGAAATCACGCAAGATAGAAAAGACGACATCCTCCAACCGGGGGCCAAAAAGAAGAAAGATGTTATCCCCTCACCCCCCCCCCCGGGGGGCCCCTGCCCGGGGCACCATCGGAAAGACCTGGGCCAAAGGACCCGCAATCAACATGTGAAAAGAACACCAACACACGACACTCCACACAGGAGAGCACGCGCTAGCATATCACACCCCATTTTCCCTTTAGGGGATGGTTTTGGTGCCAGAGCCCGAGTTTGTAGCTCACAAGATGAGGGGGGGACTTGTGCCTCCTCCCATGGGAGACTTTTGGCCCCAGACACCCCTAGACAGGGAGCCCCCTGCCGGCCACCACTTGGGAAAGGGGCCCCGGGCCCGGGAAATACCGGCGAATCTTAACAACAACAACAACAACCTTCTGTACTTCTACAAGATTGATGGGCTGAACACATCGACTCCAGGTTGTGGGGCGGGTTTCCCCATTCTCCTCCTCTCCTTTCGCCCCTTTCCCTTTGATTGGACTATGAAGCCACGTGTGGGGGAAAATTTTTCCCGAATAAAGTTTCCCAATGCGCATAAGTGTCTCAATCTCAAATTGTCGTTTTTTTAAACCAACATCAATTTTCCCTGTAGGGAAAGATAACCGAACAACGCCTGTGTACAAAACCCAAATTCCACCAATCATCCATAAGAACTAAGAACATAAGAAAGGAGGAACACGCAGCTGGGCCCGTTGCCCATACAGGCAGGTCCTTTCAATTTTTACCCACTAACAAACATTTGACCTACCCAATTTTCAAGCACCCAAGAAATAAACCGATGGCAAGTCCCACCAAATCCAACCCCTTTCCCCCCATTTTTATCCCAAACCCAAATTTTAAACAAAACCCAAAGTCCTAGCCCCAATAAACCCAACTAGGAACTGTTCCACTCATCTACACCCTTTTCCACACCCAAAACTTTCCCATTCCTTTTTAAATCTAACTTTTCTAATTTAAATCCATTACTGCGGGTTCTCTTTTTGGAGAGATATCCTCAAGACCCTTTTAATTCCCCTTTTTTAATACCTATCTTTCCCCTTATACCTTTGATCAGGTCCCCCCCTCATTCTTCGTCTAACAAGTGAATGAACTTTTAAAATCTTCAAAATTTCTTCATAAGGAAAAAATTTTTAATGCTTTTTTTTAATTTTTTCCCTCCCAGCTGAATGTTTTCTAAAGAATTTATGCCATTCTGTAATAGGAGACCAGAATTACTCATAATCTAGAACGCCAATTTGTGATCAAAGAACTAATTCCGCAACGCAAGTGCCCCGAAACAGCATGATCGCGTTTTTGAATACAAAAAAAACAAAACAACGGGAGCTTTACCCTCTCCGAAGTCCTTTGCAAGATCCTCCTGAAAACGTAAACCCGCCCTCTATGTCTCCCTGTTATACTCACAAAGCACAGAGAGTGAACCGAAACAAACTGCCTCTTCCATTTATATTTGTCCAACCTATTTTTTTATGTTACCCCCCAATAATAGCTTTTTTATCCTTTTTTCTCATGTACGATTTAAATTTCTCTACCATATTGAATTACTTTTGTCACTACCACTACAACTACTACCACTAGTGAACACGAAATGGTACCTCACGGTTTCCCTCACTCTGAGCCTTTATAACCCTCGTTCCATGTATTGTTTGTAATGGCTTATAAAGCTCCCGGAGACGAAAAGTTTCCACAATAAATTTCACATTAGTTGCACTTGGTCCCCTTTTACTTTACACAATTTATCTCACCAACAAAAAATTTTTCCACCCAATTTTCAATCACCCAAAAAATAAGCTCGATGGAAAATTTAGACACAATCAACAATGGGAATCTTTATTCAGGAAAGTTTTGCCACACAGGGCTTATCATTTATACAAAGTAAAAGGGAAGGAGAGGAGTTTTAAAGGGAATCAGTCCCTCAAACCCCGGGTTCGATGGTTCAGTCCATCAAACTTGTAGAATTTTATGGACAGAAAATTTTGGGAAAAACAAAGATGAATAGGAAAAATGTTCAGAAAAAAAAAACATTTAATGGTATTTTTTTTGCTAACGTCGAAGTGCAAGAAATAAAATTAATGAATACTTTTGGGACATTGTGGAAACCTTTGATATATTTCATTAACGAAACGGGGGCGATTTTAACATTTTCTAGTGCAGGAAATAGATGTATTTGCCATTACTGAGACGTGGTTTAATTCAAAAGTCGGGACATGCCCGCAGAATGCACATTCAGGGTTTTAAATTTTCCAATAATAGAAGTATCGGAAGGGGGTGGGGTGGCTTGTATTCCAATCGCTTGAACTGTTCAAAAAAACGGTATTAAGTCTGAAATAACACATACAATCCCCGTTGGATAGAATTTCAGAGGGGCATGAAAAAAAATTTTTGGTGATATACCCTCCCCCAAATTTTGTAGGGACCAAGGGAGACTACATGGAAAAATTTTTTAGGGCCACAAGGCACGAAAATGAAGAAAATTCCAGGAGATTTTTAACTTTGGGTCTTTTTTTGTTTGGAAATTTTCTTGACTGGGAATTTAAATAAATAAACGATTTCTTAGAAGTAGTTCAGGATTGTTTTTTGAAGCAGTTTGTGACAAAAACCTAAAAGGGGGAAAAATAACCTGCTTGACTTATTTCGGGCAAACAATGAACCCCTTTGTTAGGTAAGACACATATCCCAACATTAGACAACTTAAATTCCGAAACGTATCGCCTACACATAGGCTCTTCAGTCGAATACGAAAGTGGGCCCGGGCCCGTAAAAATTTGAAGACGATGTAACCCATTCCATAACCCAAAAGGGTCGTAAAATTTTGGGGTTTTGTCAGTCCCTGGGCCTGGAGAAGTTCATTCCATACCCAGGAATTTCTGAAAAATCAAACGCCCGGGTGCGGAGACTTAAATACTGTGGGAAGGAGAGGTGAAAGGGTTTAGATTAGTACTACTACAAACAACCCTGCACCCCCTTTCCCGGGACAGTTTTTAAGTCCCCCGCACTGCCCGTTGATCTTCAGATAGTTCCTGACTATGGAACTGAACTTCCCCCAGGCCGAGGGACTGAAAACCCAAAAATTTTCAAAAATTTTTAAAGGGGTGAGGGACGATTACCTCCTTTCCTTCACATCTCTCTGTTCCTGCCTACTTTCTGTATTGACTGAAGAAGCCTACGGGTGTAGGCAAACGTTTGGGAATAAAGTTGCCCAAAAACTGTTGCATATTTTCCCTTACCTAAAAACCTGTGGGTTTTTGTAAAAACCATTTTAATGAACCCCTTTTTAAATAATTTAGAATTTTTCCGAGGAACGGGTGCTAGGACCAAAAAATAAATTTACTTTAAAATTTGGAATGGAAGTATGATGTAGGGAAAACCAGCAACGTCCCAATTTTCGCTTAGCAGATTACGAGGGGTTTAAAAAGAACACTTATCATCTTTGATGGGGTAACGAAGAGAGCTATAAATATGACATTTTTTTCGAACACAATAAAATGCTGCTCAAAAAACGTTTTTTCCCTTATAAGGAAATTAGACAAATAGAAATAAACCCAAAATTTGGATGAATAATGGGCCTAAAAATTTCTACTGGGGCATAAGAAAGGAATTTATGGGCTATAAAAAGAGGCGAGGGTCATTTTGTAATAATATATTGACATTAAGAGGGACATTAAAAAGGGATAAGAAAAAATAAAAGGGCCCATAAAATTTAAAAAGTTAACTTTAAAAATGTAAAAAAATCCCGACAGGTTGTTAGGTAAGACACATTTGCAACATTTAGGTATCTTTATTATAAAAACTTTTTCGCCTACCCCAAAAGGGGCCCTTCTTCAGTCAAGTACAGAAAAGTTATAAGCAGAAGAACTTGAAGACGATTTAAATCAGCCCATCCCCTTAAAGTTTTGGGGTGGCCCGTCCCTCAGCCCGGGAGAAGAGCTTATTTCTTGGTACATTAAAAATTTGGGGGTTGGTAAAATTTGTTTTTTAAGTGGGATAATTGTAAAGGACCTCCAAAGTATGGCCAACAGGCCTCTGCAGTGTTCCTCCTTTCTTATGTTTATTTTTTTTTATGTCTTATTTTTTAAAAAGAGTGGGGATATACTGCGGGTGTAATAATTCAGGGATTTAAAATTAAATTTTTGGATGAGTAAGGGGAAAGGGGGGGGGAGGAGTTGCATTGTATGTTCGAGAAAATATTAATTGTTGCATAAAAACGGGTATAAAAATAGAGGAGCAGAAACCAGAGTCTTTTTGGGAAAGATTTTCCGGGAGGGTCAAGAAAAACAATTTTTGGGTGTAATATACCGACCTCCAGGTTTGAACCACAAATGAGGGAGATTTCTTTGGGACGAAATTTTTAGGGCTTCTGGACACAGTAAGGGTAGTAAATAGTAGGGATTTTAAAACTTTAGCCAAATTAAATTTGGAATTTTTTTTACAGTAAATCAGGGGGCCCCCCCAGGACTTCAGGAAACATTTTTCAGGACTTTTTTTCCTAAACAGAGTGTAACTAAAACCACAAGGGGTAAAATTTGTAGACCAGTCTTGTCAAAAAGGAAACACCCCGTGAATAATCGGAGATCACGAAGAGTTTGGCGAAAGTGATCAAAAACCCCATCCCCCTTTAAAGCTTTAAATTTGGGAATGCAAGAAAAAAGATAATAAAAAAAAAACCCCCCGATTTTCGTTCTGCCTTATAATGGACTTAGGGAACATCTGTCTAATCTTGTTTGGGGGTTTTATCAAAGCTAATGTTTTTATTGACGAAAATCATATTTATAAAAAAATAAAGGGGATCTGCTTTTAATTTTCTTAATAATTACACAGTGCCCCGAGTTTTAAAATATTCCCCAGAGAGAAAAAAAGGCCCAAATAAAACGACCCCAAATGGGTTAACAGGAGCTAAAGCATCTATTAGGGGAAAAAGGGAATTTATGGGCGCATCAGAAGAAAAGGGGTTTAAACCCTTTAAACCTAAACCCAATTGTCAGCTTAAAAGAAAAAGAAAAAAAGGCGTTTTAAAAAGGGCAAAAAACGTGACTATAAAGGGTTAGATTTTGCTAAAAAATAAAAGACTAACCCCAAAGGGGTTCTTTCAAGTGCATGGGAAACGAAGGTAAAGGGAAAAAGGTGGGACCTCTGAAATTTTGGGAAGGGGACAGCTGAGGGAATAATGAAGGAAATTTTTCCTTTTTTAATGACTATTTTTTGTCATTTTTACACAGGAAGATGTATATGAGATTCCGAAATTAAAATTTAAATTTATTTCCTGGGGAAATGGTATGGTATACTGACAAAAAGGGGAAAAAAAAGCCATTTTATGAAACAGTTCAGACATTTATTAAAGGAAACTTTCGCCACGAGGGGTTTTCTTCGTCCTAATAAGAAAAAACCCTAAGAAAACACACATATTTTAAAAGGGGCGGGAGCCCGGTGGGGTGATCGTGGGTGAGGGGTGGTAGTAATAGAGTAGTAATGGAACAAAGGGGGTTAGGAAAAAAGGGGGACCTGCTGGCATCAAGTAACAAAGTTCCCAAAAATTGGGTAATATCCTCTTGTTTAAAAAAATTTTTGAAATACTGTAACACCGGATTTTTTGCTTTATAGTTTTACGGGACAAAAAATTATTTCGGCTTAAATGCTTTTTTCTCCGCCCTTAAAATGGGCTTCTTTAATAACTAGTTTATTTCCCATTAAAATTTTAAATGGGGGTGCCCCAAACATCGCCCCTCTATTTTGGGGGAAAAAAACACTTTTTGCGGTCATCATTTAAAACATAAAAACATAAGAACAAAGGGAACACGCGAAGGCCTACGGGCCCCAGCGAGGCGGTCCAAGCTCCTCCCGGCTTAAGAAAATTCCCCAAACCCTAGCCCAAGGCCCGGTCACATTGCCCTTAAGGGGGGAAACACGGCAACCGACCTTTTAAAGAAACAAGCTATCGGGTCAAACCCCAACACCCCCCCCCTCTACTCATGAAATTATCCAACCTTTTTTTTAAACTACACAACGTTCTGGCCTCTAAAAAGGGTACTTGGGATTTTTGTTCCACTAAACCACAACTCATTACCAAAACCAGTATTTTCCTATACCTTCCTGAATCTAAATTTTTTCCCAAACTTAAAACCATTGCGCGAGTCCTGTCTAGGCTAGTATTTTTCAGAAACACTATTTCACCCCCTTTTTATTTATTCCGTTTTTTCCACTTAACACCTCAATCAATCCCCCCAAATTTCTACCCCTTTTCTAGGGGGAGTGCAGTTTCAGGCCCTTAGCCCTATCCCATGGGGAAAGGGTTTTTCTGATACAGGGGATCATCTTTGTCACCCCTCCTTTTACATTTTCCAAAAGAATTTTTTATCCATTCTGTAATAGGGTGACCAAAACTGTGCGCAAATCAAAAATGAGGCCTAACCAAGGAGTATAGAGTTGAAGAACAACCCTAGGACTCCTATTATTTATGTTTTCTTGAATAAAACCCAAAGGGTTTTTCTATTACTTTTTTTGGCGAACACTTATGCACTTTTGTCTTGGTTTCAGTTTAAACTCTAACCAGAACCCCCTAAATTTTTTTCCCGCCAATCCGTAATATTAAGATCCCCTTTAAATTTATTTTATATGTGGCAGGGTTTATTGCCTGCCCAAAACTTTTTAGAACTTTGCATTTGTTTTTAAAATAAATTTGCTCGGGCCACTTCTATTTTCTCCGACCACTGCATCAGTCAAATTTCAAATCTTCCTGGAGTGCCGAATGTCCTCGTCAGAATAAATTTTTCGACGGCCTTTTTTGGGTGTCTTTCCCCCCAAATTTGCCGATTCCCCCTTTAGGGCCCTCATCTATTCTTTATGAGATTGTGAACAGCGGGGGGCCCAACCCCTGACCCCTGTGGAACACCGCCCCGTGACGCTCCCCCACCCTGATTTCTCCCCCTTTTTTAAGCAAACCCCCTGCTCCTATTTGTCAACCAGCCTCTACCCCGGAAAAAAATTTTCTCCTCCTATTCCATGGTTTTAAAATTTTCCTCAATAGCCTCGGGATGGGGGAACCCTTTGTCAAAACCCTTACTGAAGTCCAATAAAACCAATATCATATTCATTCCATGATCTACCTCCTCAAATACCTTATAAAAAAAAGTTAATAAATTCGTAAGGCAGGAACCCCCTTTTGAAAAACCATGCGAGATTCGTTGTTTAAATTTTAGCTTTTCAAGGGGGCTACGAATTTGCCTGGGGCAATTTTGATTCCATAAATTTTCCCACTATGGGGGTTTTAGGCTTATTGGGTCTATAGTTCGAAGTTTAAGGGACCTGTCACCTTTTTTTTAAAAAATAGGAAATCACATTGCCTTTTTTCCACTTATCGGGCCCCATCCAGTTTGTAGTGATATTTTAAAAAAGATTGGGCCAAAAGGGTTTGTGCTAAGCTCCCCTTTACATTCCTTTAGCCCCTTTGCATACTTTTCATAAAGGGCCGGGGGATTTTTTGGGTTTTAATTTATCTATTTGCCAAAGGACCATGTCACTTGTGGACCCTAATAGGGGCACAGTTTATTATCGTCCGTTCAAACTAATTTTACCCATAGGAATATGCGGGTATCCCCCCCTTGAAAAAACTAAAGGGAAGTATTTTTAAAAATTCAACACTTTTCCCCTTATCACTGCCCTGACTGCCCCAAAAGAATTTTTGAGGGGGCCAAATCTTGCCCCTGATTTTTACTTCGTATACCTGAAAGAACCCTTTGGGTTAGTCTTCTTTCCTTGCAATTTTTAACCCTCTTTAACTCTTTTTGCTTTTTTTTTTAATTTCCCCTTTTTTTATTTCTCTTTTTTAAACTGAATATATCGTTTTCTTAATTGCCCCTCTCCTTTTTTGATTTGCCTATTATCCTCTCTTTTGACCAATCGATATTTTAATCTATTGTTCTTTCCATTAGGATCATTTTTTTTTGATCTGTTTTCCCCCTATTTGGAACATAATTTGACTAAAGCACTAGAACAATCCCCGGGAAAGCATCATTTTTCGGCAACCATAAACCACCAAACCTGACCCTTAGTCAGGTCATTCCATTAAACCCACCAAAGGGAATTTTTTCAGTCCAAATGAAATAAACCAAGCAAAAAGTAAAGGGACGGAACTTAAATTTTGCCATTATTAGGGGAATTCCTTTATATATTAAAACTGGTGATTTGTGACCCACTCTCCCCAAGCTCACATTTAAACCCCAAGATTATTAATTAGTGTTTTTCCCCCAAATGGGAAGAACCAAGTCAAGGAGGGTTTTTTCCCCGGGTTTGGGTCTTCAAAAAACTGTTTTAAAAAACAATCCGGAAAAAAACGAAACAAGAAATTTACCCGACTCTAAATTTTCCCGGCAAATTTCCTTTCCCGTCAACTGTCCATAGTTTAAATCTCCAAATTTGCACAACATTTTCGTATGTAGATGCCCTTTCGAATTTTGTCCCAAAAAGTTTACTGCACTTTCCCCCAACAAGAAATTTGGGGGCCCGTAAATCACACCCAAAATTTTTTTTTTTTCTCGGCCCCCCGAGAAGCTGTAACCAAAAAAATTTATGGCCCCGACGCTTCTAATTTAATATCTTTTTCTAAAAAACAACAATTTAAAATTTTCTCTGACATACATCGCACTCCACCACCTTTTCCCGTTGACCCTGTCTGTGGGAAAAATTTTTTAGCCTTTTATGTGACATTTAAGGGGGATCTCTCCCAAACTTTCAGATGAGGGCCCGGTCTTTTGTTTTTAGGGAAAAATATCTTTTGGTTTTTTTTCCCGCACTTGCAATTAAATCTTAGCTCATCTATCTTTTTTTTAACACTCCTGCTATTAGTATATAAACCTTAAGGGGGCTAGCCCTTGCTGCCTTCTGGGTGCCCCCTTTGGGTTTTCTGACCTTTTCTATTGTCTTTTTTTTATTTAATTCCCTGCGAATGCCTTTTAACATTTACTGTTTTTCCCAACCCCCCATTTTGGGAACCTGGTTTTTTTTTTCCCACACACACCCAAAACCCCTATCTTCCCTAAATTTAAAAAAACATAGGCCTTTTCACCAATGGCCTTCCCCAAAACGAGTCTGCAATGCTACCCCCCCCTTCCCCCCCCGAGAGATGTAAACCCTACCCCTTCCCTTTTCATACATATCATTTTCCATAAAAGTTTTTCCCGTTGCAATTTAAAGGGGTTGCAAGGTTTCCTTTCAATATCTGTCCCAGCCACAATTTCCCAATTGCCCTAAACAACCATTCAAATTTTCCCACTTCCCCCTTCTAGGCCAAAATGCTACATAGATTGGGATCCCTCCCTTAACCCTTTAAAGAAATCTAAGCTGAAACCCGTAAATTTTCTAGCACTCTTCTTTTCCTAAACCCCTTCCCCAAAATCTTTCCCCCCCACACTGAGACAGAAATGGGCTTGTTTTCCCCTTAAACCCGACATGATTTATCCAGCCGTTGACCAAAGCCCCCAAAACCAAATCCAGGGAAAACACACTCAATCTCTCATCTTTTTATTCCTATTTCGCAAGCATTTTTTGTTCTGCTATCCTAATGTCCCCGAGTTCTGGCTTTTTTCCCCTACCTAAAACTTTTTTCACAACCCCCCCCATGGTATAGGGGTAGATTCCTGCACTTGTGCCAGAATCATGCTTTGGGGGTTTTTTAAACAGGTTCCTAAAAGTAGTTGAAGAGCTGTTTGATTTTTTTAGCCATTTTCCCGTCCAAACCCTTTTTGAAACATTAAATGGGAACGTTTGCTTTACCCCCGGGAAAAAGATGTAACCTTTTTGGCTTTTTTCTTCAATTTGATAGTGTTTGGTCTTGCGAAAATAAGTTTTGCACGTTTTCCCGCATCACGTATGAAGTTTAGGGGAAAATGTAGGGGAAATAAAAAGTTTTGGGGTGTATTTCTTTTTTCTTCGAGGAACTGCGGACCCGGGAAAATTTTGTATGCTCCCCCAGAAAAACCAATAACTAAACCCCCCTTTTTGTTCTTTGTCTGGTGAGGGAAGAAATGTAGATCATTCTTTTTAGGGAGGGTTCCGGTAGACTTTTAAAAAAAAGTTTGTTTTTTCCCCCCCGTGCGTAAAAGAAAAGTCGAGAAAAGGTAACTGGTTTTCCTTCTCCCCCCCAGAAATAAATTTTAATAGTAGGGTTTCCCAAATTTTTGAAAGGGGTTTAGGGGCCTTTTACTCAAGATTTTGGGGACAATGACCAAAATATCATCTACGTACCGCAACCAAGAAAATGAACGAGGAAGTTATTTAGGATTTTCCTTTTTGATTCCAGGTCCTCCAAATAAAATTGGCAAGAAATCCCCAAGGGGGGATCCCCTGGCAGTCCAAAGTTTTTTTTGTACTTCTTGTCCCCCGAACCTAAAACAGTTAAACGAACACAAAGTTTTGACAAGGCTCCCCAAAAAACTTGGGGGGGTACAGGTAAATCTGTAAAAAAACTTTAAACCCCCCTGCGAAGAAGATCAATTGGGTTGATCAACTGGACATTGGTGAATAAGGCAGTCAAAGTCAAAACTTGCAAGCTTCTTATCACCATGTCGAAAATCCCTGATACGTTAAAAGGGGTCAAACCCCAATGCTTTAGATGAGGGCCCGACTGGGGTTTTAACCCCGGGGCTTTGACAAAAATTTTGCCAAAACTCCTGCCTTTAAATGTGAGGGGGGGGCTCGATTTTCCCGATGTTAAAGGGTCTCAAAAGGCCAAAATTTGGTTTGGGGGGTCTTTGGGAAACCATAAAGTCCCAGGGTGACTTGGGGGTTGGGAGGGATGAGGCGCAAGAGCTTTTTTTTCCTTCTTCTGATTCCTGAGTATGGGTGCGGGGCTTACAGAAAAAGAATCTTTTCTTTCCTCCATGCATGTTCGGGGATGGAAACGTATGTTTTTGGCCCTCGTTCAATAAAACTTGGGATTTACTAACGTAAACCCTTTCTGTTGAGGGTGACCACTCCTCCTCCTTTGTCCCTGTGGTGATGAGAATATCCCTTATTGGGAGCAAATTTTTTGAGTCCTGGATGGGAGCGACGAGGAATGACTGGAGTAGGTTCAGAAACTGCAGCTGCAATAAGTCCTTTTATGAAACCTTTGTTAAAATCAGAGTCACCGAAAAAATGGTTTTTTATCACTGTGTCTTAAAACCCCCATTTAGGGTTCCGTATGCCATAGCCCAAAATTGAGACCTTTAAACTGAGTGCTTCGGGGTTTTTTGTATCACTGAGAACATAAGAAGAAAAAGGGTTTTTTGAGATGTCCCCTCTACCCAAATCTTTCCCTTTTTCTGTGTTGACGAGAGAGGAAAGGTTTTTTTTGAGAGCCGTAAATTTTTCGCTGTAAATTGGCGGGGGTAAATTTGCTTAGGATTGTTCGGCGGTGCGTTTTGTCAGGAGTGGGGAAAGGGAAAATGGGGAGCTAAGGTGACACTAAAGGAAAAAAATTTTTTGGAGCAAGCTGATAGATCTTCCTTGCACTCTCGAAAATTTTGGTAAAATTTGGGAGGAAGAAGGGATGTTTAGAATTCCCTGAGATGGGGTGGGGTGGATCTAATTGCGAAACCCTTTCTTCTAAAGCCGTCTTGCAGAAAAAAGGAACGTTCTTGAAGCTTTTGGCCTTCAGGAGGGGAAAAGGGAAATTTTCTGTATAAAACGGGCCCCTCACTATTAAATGGTTTTTGACAATGAGGAAATGGTATGGTGAAACCGACAAGATGTGGAAAAAACCCCTTATGTACATTCAGGGCCTTTATTAAAGGAAACGTTTCGCCACGAGTTTGGGTTCCCAGTCCTAATACAGAGAAAACTAAGAAAACCCACCTATACATAGTGGCGGGGGTCAGGTGAGGTGATGCGTGGGTAGAGGGGGGTAGTAGTAAATAGTATAGTAATGGGAAAAAGGAGGGGGGCAAGAGAGGGGCCCGCTGGCAAAACAAGAACACCATTCCCCGGATGGGTTAAAATCCTCTTTCTTAGTAAAATTTTTAAAAAACTGTAACTACCGGATTTTTGCTTTATAGTGTTACTTTACAGAAATTATGCGGCTTTAAATGCATTTTTTTTCCCGGGGGGCTTAAGGGGCGTCTTCTTTAATAACTAGTTTTGCTTTATTGAATTTCATTTTGGTGTCCCCCAAAATCGTACTCTAAAGTTGAACAAAATGCGGGTTTTTTCGGTCCCTCATTTCTGGGAAAACATTTTTTGGTTTTTGCTATCCTAAATGTCCCGAGTTTTTTGGGTGTTTCCCCCACATAACTTTGTCAAAACCCCCCACATGGTAAAGTGGGAGATTCCTGCAAAAATTCCCCGAATCATGCTTGGGGTTTTTTTATCATGTTCCTAATATGTTGAAGAGCTGGGAGATATTTTTTGCCAGTTTTTTTTGCAAACATTTTTTAAACATTTGTGGGAAAAAGTTTCTGACCGGCTTTTCTTCAATTTGATAGGGGTTTTGGGCTTGCGGGGGATACGTGTTGCACGTTTTCCGCAGTCACATATGAATGTAGGGGGAAATGTAGTATGTAAAATTTTCTTTTTCGAGGGAAATGCGGACTGGGAAAATTTTTAGGGGTCTCAGAAAGAAACCAATAACTACCCCCCCCTTTTAAATTCTTGTTCAGGTGAGAGAAGAAATGTAGAAGATATTCTTTTTAGGTAGGGTTCCGGTTAAAAAATTTAAAAAAAAAAAAAGTTTTTTTTTCCCCCCTTTCTAAGAGAACGTCGAAAAAGGGAACTGGTTGTCCTTCTCCTCCTCCTTTGAGTAAAATTAATAGTAGGTTCCAAATGTTGATGGTGTTGAGGATGCCCTGTACATAAGAATTTAGGGAAAACGGGAGAAGCCTACTGGCCCCCTTAAAAGGCAAAGGGCCTTATCAAAACGACAACTCCTAAAGCTACTCAAAAAAAATTTAAATTTCCCCACCCCCCTTGACAAACCCAAAAACCCAAAACCCCGCCCCTCCCCCTATATTTGTCCCCTCTCCCTTTTTAAAGCTACCCAAGGTCCTAACCCCCTATCACCCCACGGGAAACCCGTTTTCCCCGCATCTACAAATCTGTTAGAAAAAACCCGTACTTACCTATGTCCTTTCTAAATCTAAATTTATCCAACTTAATCCTTATTCCTGGTTTTTTAAACCGGTTCGACACCCTCAGTACTTTTTTTAATGTTTTCCCCTTTTTTTACCCCCTCATCCACTTATACACTTCAATGATTTTTCCCCCCCATTCAAAAGCCTCTCCCGAAGTGGAGATTTAAGGCTTTAAAAATCTATCTTCAACGGGAGGGTTTCCCTTTCACAGTGGGAAAAAATGGGATAAAAAAACCGACACAAAAGGCAATATAAACACAAAAAGGGAAAAATTAAAAAGTGAACCTTTATTGACTACGTTTCGCCCCACACAGTGGGCTTTTTTTAAATCCCCAAAAAGAACTACCTGGGGGGGAAGGAAAGCGAGTATTTATATCCCGGGGAGGTCAGGGGAAGAATGCTGCATCTGATGAAAGTACCGATTGGGTTGTAGAAATCTAAAAAATTGGGTCTTTGGGAAAAGGAAAACTGGACAATTTTTTGAGCAGACCTTCTACAGTTTCTTATTTTGGGGTAGCGATGAAGAAGTTTTTCCCTTGGGAAATGGGTTTAACCCAGTTATGAAGCCATTATTTTTTGGGGTTTAAGTTTTTCGGATTAAAAAAAAAGTGATGATTTCCAGGATTTTTTTCGGTATTGGGTGTTTTCTTCTGTGGGATAAGCTTTAGTTTCCCGTAGTTTTTAAAAAGTGGTTGTGTAATTAAAGGTGTTGTACGGGATGCATTTTCCCTTTTGTCGTCAGACCGCCCTTTCGGATTGGGTTCTGAAATAAATGTTTGGAGGTCCCTTTAAAGTTTCGCCCACGTATAACTTGTTGCAGTCATTACAAGGGAAATTTTATACCCCTGCAAAGGATGGGGCTTGGCCTGCCCACCCACTGGTGATGTCCCCTTTAAGGGGCGTGGGTTTTGGAGGTAAATACTTGGAATATGTTTTTTGGGAAAGATGTTGGGAAAAATGTTTGGTAAGGGGACCAAAACGAGCAGCTAATCCTAAATTAAAAGGGCCCCACTAGTGATGTTTTTAGAGCGGGAAAAAACTTTTTGGGCTTCTTTTTACTTATACTTCTTTAGAAAAATTTCCCAAATAATCTTTGGCCCCCTTTTTGCGCACAAATGAGGGACTGCTGTCTTTGGGTTTTGATTTCTGCTTACCATTAAATCCCAAGCTTTTTTACATTTTGTAAACCAAGCTCTACTTTTCCCCAGATTATAGCTTCGAGGTTTTTTTTTCATTACCAAAGGGGAAGTACCTTAAACTTTTCCACATTTTAAAATTCCCGCCATTTCTCAGACCAAGACAAATTTAAATTTTTTCAAAACGTCTTGGGGTTCCCTGATATCCTCCTCAGATGAATTATCGGCCCATCTTTGTATCATCAGAAACTTACTCATGTCAAATAGTAATCCCTTCATCAAGGTCCCTTTTTAAAGTAAAAATTTTGAACAAGAAGGGGCCCAAAAAAATGATCCTTGTGGAACCCACTAATGACTAATCCCCCTTCAGATTTTTACTCCATTAAAAATTTAAATCTCTGCTTTCTATTTGGGGGAAGGGCCCTGCCTCAAATCCATGCTAGAACTTTACCTCCTATAAACCCTGAAACGCCCCTTTTTTTAAGAGTCTCTTGTGGGGGTACTCCCGTCGAAGGCTTTAAAATAAAACCAAATAAACAATATCATATTCCCTTTTCACGTCAACTGCCCCCAAATGTTCCCATTGAAGAAGTCAGTAATTTGTCAAAGGGAGGAACGCCTCTCGTAATCCCCTGCTGAAAATTCATTTTATCAAGTTATGTTTCTTCAAGGTGACTTTGATAATGTCAGCTATAATTGATTCTAAAACTTGCCCAATTTAATAGGCGCATCAAGAGAGGAGAGGTTAAAACATTACTGACCAATAGTTCAGCTTACAATGATGAAGTAAAAAAAGGCGATTAGAAAGGCATAAACGTGACTATGAAATTAGAGTCGCTAATGACTCAAGACTAATCCAAAGGGGTTCTTTAGTGTCTAGGACGAAGGTGAAGGAAAAAGTAGGACCTGGAAATCTGGGAATGGAAGCTGGAGGATATGAATGGAAATGTAGTTCCTTATTTATGGACTATTTTTGTAGTTTTATACACAGGAAGATGTAAATGAGATTCCATTAATTAACAAATTATTTAGTTCCATGATGAATTTACGTTAACCTAATATTACTGTCACGAGGGACTTAGGTTATTAAACAGATAGACAAACTGAAAACAAAATAGTCCCGGGACCCGATGAGGTGTTTTCAAGGGTACTTAAGGAATGCAAGAAGGAGCTAGTCTAGCCATTATGAGTGTATCAATGCGTCATCCATACAGCGTGTTGTGCATAGATGTGGAAGATGGCTAATGTGGTTTCCTATATTCAATCCAGGGGATAAGTCCACTCCTTCCAAATTATCGTCCAATAAGCCTGACATCTATAGTGGGCAAGTGTTCAGAACCAATTATAGCGGAATTATCAAGAAGTCACCTTGAAGAGCATAATTGATTAACATGTAATTCACATGGATTCACGAGAGGTCGTTCTGCCTGACAAATTACTGACGTTTTCAATAGCACATTTAGGCACGTAGACTGTGATAAGCGAATATTGATATAGTTTATTTGGATTGTTGTAAAAGCCTTGAAGAGTACCTCACAAGAGATCTTAAGAAAAAGTGGCAGTACATGGTATAGGAGGTAGTTCATAGCATGGATTGAGGCATGGCTTACCTATTAGAAAGCCAGAGAGTTACACATTAATGGAGTGAAATCTGAATGGGGATTAGTCACTGTGGCGTTCACAAGGATCGTTTTAGGCCTCCTCCTTGTTCATAATTTAAATTACATGGACCATTGATGAAAGGGGATATTACTAGTGACATGAGTAAGTTTGCTGATGATACAAATGATAGGCGTATAAATCACTCTGAGGAGGTATGAATGACTCAGGACGATTTGAACAAATTAATCGTACTTGGTTGAGAAATGGCAGATGAAGTTTAATGTGGTTAAGTGTATGTATTGACCTTGGTAATGAAAATAACACTCGAAGCTATCTTAATATAGGTGAAGTTAGAGATTGGTCATTACAGATTGTGGAAATGGACTTGGGGAGTCATGGTAAGCAGAAATCTAAAGCCAGACAGCAGTGCTCAAGTGTGCGCTATCAAGGCCCACAGATGACTTGGATTTATATCAAGAAGTATAAGTAACAGAGCTCCAAAAGTTATTTTACAGCTTAGACATCAACTAGTGAGGCTCAATTTAGATTGGCTGCCTCAGTTTTGGTCCTTACTACGTTGACATTGACTCATTAGAGAAATACAGAGAAGAAATGATAAATGATTTACTGTGAAAGGAAACTTCCCGTATGAAGATAGACTTAAAAGCTTATTTCTCCACTCTCTGGAGAGGGTAGATTGAGGGGAGATATCATTGATGTGTATAAGTGGATGACGGCGCATAAACAAGGGGAGACATTAATAAAGTATGAGGATGTGAAACAGGTATAGATACTTGGAATAACTGGACGTTAAGTTGGATAAATTTAGATTTAGAAAGGACATAGGTATGTACTGGTTTTCTAACAGAGTTGTAGATGCGTGGAACAGTCTTCCAGTGGGGTGATAGAGGCTTGGACCTTGGGCAGGCTTTAAGAAGAGACTTGGGACTACATATATGAGTGGGAAGGCTGGGTTGATTGGTGTTGGGGGGTGTGGAGGTTGTTTCTTGAGTTGCTTTAGGTAGATGTCTAGTTTTGATAAGGACCTGCTAGATGGGACAGTTAGGCCTTCTGCTCAGTGTTCCTAATTCTTATGTTCTTATGTTCTTAACATTAGTGGACGTTGCTGAAGGTTTTATAACGATGTAACTTGCGAGGCTTTTCTCTCAATTTGATAGGTGTTGGTCTTGCTGAGGATACGTTGTTGCAACGTTTCCATGCACTGGTCACATTTGAAGTTTATTGTAGGGGAGAAGGTTGTAGTATGTACATTCTTCTTGAGGATTGCGGACTGGAATTCTGTAGGCTCTCAGAAAGCAAGCCAATAAACTACCCCTTTTTAGTTCTTGTGTATTGGTAGAGAGAAGAAACGTAGAAGTCATTCTGTAGGTAGAGCTTCGGTAAACTTTAAGAAAAGTGTGTTTTCTCCCTGTGCGTAAGAGAGTCGAGAAAAAGGTAATGGTTGTTCCTTCTCCTCTTCGCTAGAGTAATTTAATTGTGGTTCAGAGTGTGTGGTGTTGAGGATGCCCTGTAATAGAATGTGAACACTGAGAAGGCCTACTGTCCCTACGAGGCTAAGGTCTTATCGCCAAAACGACATCTACGAAAGCTACTAAGAATTAACACTCGTACCACCTTCGACACCCAATCAAACAAGCCCCTAAATCATATATGCTTGTCCAGTCTCTTTTAAAGTACCCGAAAGGTCCTAACTCTATCTCCCCATGGGAAGACTGTTCACGCATTACAAAAACTCTGTTGAAAACCAGTACTTACCTATGTCTTTTATATGTCTAAAATTTACTCCAACTTTAAATACCATTATATTCATGGTCTTACTGGTTCGACACCTCCAGTTTCTTTATTTAATGTCTCCCTGTTTATGCGTCATCCACTTATATCACTTCAATGATATCGCCCTTCATTCTACGCACTCTCCAGAGAGGGAGATTTAAGGCTATTTAAGTCTATATTCATACGGGAGGTTCCTTACACAGTAAATTCCATTTTAGTCATTTTAGCTCTGTAAGGTTCTTCTAATGAGTCTATGTCCATTGTAGTAAGGGGACCAAAACTGTTGCAGCCTAATTTAAATAAGGCCTACTAGTGATGTATGAGCTGTTAAAATAACTTTGGGGACTTATTGTTACTTATAAACTTCTTGTGATAAATCCAAATTAATCTGTTGGTCTTGTTGCGACACTGAGGCACTGCTGTCTTGGCTTTAGATTTCTGATTACCATGACCTCAAGTTTTTTCACATTCTGTATGACTAAGCTTACTTACCTGATTATAGCTTCGAGGGTTACTTTTTCATTAAAAGGGCATGTACCTTACACTTTATCCACATTAAATCTCATCTGACCATTCTAGACCAAGACATTATTTGCTTCAGAATCGTCACTGGATTTCATTGATATCCTCTCAGATTGTGATTTTTATACGGGCCTATACTTAGTTACCAAGGGCAAGTACCTCTAATTTATCCAGATTAATTATTGCCATTCTGAACAACGGACATTAATTTGATTCAATCTGTCCTGGAGTCATTGATCATCCTATCTAGGGAAGTGAATTTATAAGGCACTTCTTTGTATCATTAGCAAAGCTTACTCATGTCCAACTAGTACTCCTTTCATCAAGGTCATTTACTGTAAATTATGCACAAGAGAGGGGCTTATCTGATCCTTGTGGAAACGAATATTGGACTAATCCCATTAGATTCACTCCATTAATGGTAACTCTCTGCTTTCTATTGGTAAGCCATGCTCAATCCATGCTAGAACTTTACCACCGCTATACATGAGCGCCATTTTCTTAAGAGTCTCTTGTGAGTTACTCTGTAGAAGGCTTTACTAAATACCAAAATAAACAATTGATCATATTCCTTTTCACTGTAAACTCGAACTAAATGTTCTATTGAAGTACGTAGTAAGTTTGTCAGGCATGGAACGACCTCCTCGTGAATCCATGCTGAGATTTTCAATTTATCAAGTTATTGTTCTTCAAGGTGCTTTGATAATGTCAGCTAATTTTGATTCTAATAACTTGCCCATATAGATGTCGGCTTATTGGCGGGTAAATTAATGGAGTGTGATTATCCCCTGTTTTGAAATATTGGAACAACATTAGCATCTTCCAATTACTGGCACAACAATGGTAAGGATGGAGATTGAATACATCGTTATGGCTGGACTAAGTCCATCTGCATCTCCTTATGTTACCCTTGAAAAACTCAACTCATCTGTTTATTTTATTTTATTATTTTTTTTTTTATATTTGGGGTATCCGGGGATTATTTTGTTTCAGTTTGTCTATCTGGTTTATTAACATGTCTCGTGAAGTACTATTCGTTTTAATTAAATTAATTCAGGAACTAACATAATTGCTTAATTACGGAATCTCATTACATCTTATGTGTTTAAAGAAATGAAATAAATATACATTTAAAATAAAAGGAAACATTCTTCAGATTTCATTATCCGTCAGCTGTCCATTCGAGAATTCGAGGTCCTACCTTTTTTCCTTTACCTTAGTCCTATACACTTGAAAAGAACCTTTGGATAAGTCTTTGGGGGGGATTTATATTTTTATTGGTGCAACTTAATTTCATAGTACGTTTCGCATTTCTATCGCCTTTTTTACTTCTCTTTTTAAGCTGAAACTCTATGGTCAGTAAGGTTAACCTGCTCCTCTTCTGAATGCGCTATAATTCATTTTCTCATAATAGATGCTTTAGCCTCTGTTACAAACCATTTGGGATCGTTATTATTTAGGGACCTAATTTCTCTTGGGGAATGTATATACTCTGGGCACTGTGTAATTATTAAGAAAAAACAATAATAAACAGCAGTCCTTCTTATTCATATGTATGATTATCGTCAATAAAATCATTTGACTAGATAACCACCAATCAAGATCTAGACGATGTTCCCTGACCATTACTAATCGGCCCCTGAACGAAAATCGGGGATTCTTTACGTATTATCATTATTCTTGATTCCAAGAATTTAAAGGGGGGGGTGATGGATTTGTGACGCATTGCGCAAGCTCTGCAGTGATCTCCAGAATATTCACGAGTGTTTCCTTATTTGAAAGGACTAGGTCATAGCAAAATTATTCACCCCTGGTAGGTTCGTTACACTCTGTTTCAGAAAAACTGATCGAAACCTGTTTCATGAAGTACTGGACTCTAGAATTATGTCAAGAATTCAGTCAATTTGGTAAGTTAAAGTCCCCTACTATTGACTACGTTACTGTGTCAGAAGTCCCTAACTATTTGTCCCATAGAAGTCTCCTCTATCGCGATAAGCTGGAGGTCGGTATATTACATAGAAATAGTTTTTTCTTGACTCCACGACTCTACCAAACGAACTCTGTTTGCTCCATCTATTTTTATAACCTGTTTTTAGCAACAATTCATATTTTATCGAACATACAATGCAACTCTCCTCCACCCTTCCATTACATCTATCCACATTGATTACTTAAATCGGAATATTAACTCAGCAGTCATATCCCGATTTAAAATCATACAACGTTTCAGTTATATTGCAATGTATCAAGTTCAGCATTGCTACCAACGTAGTTCATTATTTTATGTTCTTGACTTCGACTGTTAGCTCAAAATACCATCATATGTTTTTTCTTTGCACCATTTTTCTATATCATCTTTGCTTTTCACACAATTTCGTGAAACTTATCATTATCCCAGAGTTACTCCATGGACTCGTTACTATTAAGATTCGTAATACTCGAGGCACTAAGTCACAACATATTCCAATTATCATTTTTAATCATTTCTAAACCCATACCTCTAACCTAATCCTAGTTTAAAGTCCTAACAACCCCTCAACTGAAGTTAGCAAGAATACCCACCTGGCCTGGATAGTGACACACCATTCCCTGGCATACATGTCATTCGGCCATAGAAGTTGTCCCGTTGTCAATCGAATGTACTGATTATCTTACAGATGTTTTTCCAGCAACAATTCATTCAACATTCGCTCTGGACAACCATCATTACCAACACCTTTCTTGGCAAAATGCCACATATAACAGGGCGCCCCCTTTTCCTAATATGTCTATAGCTGTCCTGAACTTTCTAACTAAATTCACGTCTACGCTTTGCTAAATCTTGCTCCAGTCACTGAGGTAAATAATAGGATTGATCCCACATTACGTTTCATGATGTTGTCAAGCCGAACTAACAATGGTCCTCCATCCCAGCCCAAGGAAAGCATACTTTGTCTCTAATCCTGTCCTTCTAGCTGAATGCAATCTATGTATCTAACTGGGTTTCCCCAACAACACAATTTCTTACCTTCCTTGTTGTCGTTCGTGTGGAAGATCCCAGTAGTAGGAATCACATTAGTCGGGGTAGCACCGATATTGCTGTTGGAGAGGTTCTCCACTAGAGTTTCCACAGCAGTTCTTTTTCTTCTTCGTTTCTGGCTTCATTGTCATCTTGATCGTCAACTTTCGTAGTCCCCTGCCTGTCCAAGACATGACACGATCTTCTTGACCTGAGGACTCGAAAAGGAGGATAACTACGAAGCTCGTGTTTTCCTCGGTCATTCGCCGTATCTCCATCTTCGCTGCTTAAATTATTCCTTAAGGTTGTGGTAAAGTTGCCTCGCTGTGAGGGAACCTTGTATCTCCAGTAGGGAGCAAACAAGAACTTTTCACAGCGGTAAGTACAGGTCACCACTCTAGAGCACACAAACAGGTCTTCACAGAGCTAATGTACACGTCACCACTGAGGCTAAGTACACGTCACACTGAGCTAAGTACACGTAACCCATATTGTCGATTATTTTATACCTTTCTTGCTCAACTTGTCAGAACTGCAACCATCATGGAATTATGGTTAGTGGACATCTAAAGACATTCTTCCGGTGCTGCAACTAACCATCTCTTTGGGAAGGACTTCTTTCCATGGGGAATTCGCCTACCAGGGATGCCTCGTCTGTGCCAATTCTTCCATGAGCCTATATAAACGCCAGTCTTCTTGCCTTTGTCAAGATTCTCTCCACACGATGATTTGAACTCTAACTCAAGGGAGGGATGATTACTCATCTATTGTATATAGTTTCTACTGTCTTCCTATTATGTCTAGAATCTGTTATTGATTAAAGCCATGGATGGCGAATCGTATTCAATAAAGATATCCAGATGTTGCCAAATGTGTCTTAACTTCCTTACGACTTTCATATTGTATCGGATGATGACGCACTGAGTGGCGAAACGTTTCACTGAATAAAGATTTCCATATGTTGCATAAAGTGTCTCAATCTTCAACTTGTCGGTTTTTCAAACATTCTCACAAGCTCTGATTGAATGTCACATCAAATCCATCCTCTCACTCATGGTATTATCCAACCTAAATCTGTAATACCCCAAAGTCCTAGCCTCAATAACCCAACTAGGTAGAGCCTGTTCCGCTATAAAATACCTATTACAAACAAATACTTTCTATGTCCTTTCTAATCTAACTTACTTAATTTGATTCCATTACACTGCGGGTCTCTCTCTGGCGAGAACTATCCTAAGAACTTATTATTATCCCTTTATTAATACCTTTCTTCACTTATAATTCGATCAGGTCTCATCATTTTGTCTAACATGTGAATGTTAACTTAGAGTTTAAATCTTTCTTATAAGAGGATTTTCTAATGCTATGTATTAATTTAGTCATCCTACGCTGATGTTTTCTAACGAAATTTATGTCCATTCTGTCCATATGGAAGACAGAAATGAGTGCATTATTCTAGGTGAGGCTCTTACTAATGATGTTAAAGCTGCAGTATGACTTCTGAACTTTCTGTTGCTTACATTCTGATATAAATCCACGTAATCTATTTGCTTATTACGTACGCTTAGGGCATTGATGTTTGGTTTAAGGTTGCTGCTCACCATAACCAAGTCCTTTTGAAATCTGTATGGCTAAGTTCTACATCATTTAACTCTATCAAGTGTAGCCGGTTATGGACACTCCGAGCTTCAGAAACCTATGCTTTGATTCTATATGAACTTGCATCTGCCACTTTTTCTGGACCAAGAATAGAGTTTGTTCTATAATCTTCCTGACTAAGACTGACTAAGCTCATATTGCATTCTTATGTGCCCTGGAAAACAGCTATGGGGTCCCGGCGACTTTTTTTGCTTCGTTTGTCCACTCTGTTTAATAACCATGTACCTCGTGACAGTTATATTAGTTACTAGAATTCATTCAGGAACTTAAATAATTGATAAATTACTGGAATCTCATTTTTTTAAATCTTACTGTGTGTAAATGACAGAAAATAAGTATTAAAATAAGGAACAACATTTCCAGTTCATTTTCCGTCAGCTGTTCCATCAATTTTCAGAAGGCTACTATTTTCTTAACTTCGTCCTATACACTTGAAACACACCCTTTGGATTAGTCTTTGATTCATTAGCAATACTGTTATTTCTTTAGTCACGTTTAGCCTTTCTAATCCCCTTTTTATTCTCTTTAAGCCTGAACATATTGGTCAGTAAGGTTAACTCTCCTCTTCTGTTGAGCCTATAAATTCCCCTTTTCTCCCTAAATAGATGCTTTAGCCGTCTGTAACTTTGCGGATCGTTATTATTGACTAATTTCTCTCATGGGGATGTATATACTCGGGGCACTGTGTACATTTATTAAGAAAAATCTTAAAAGAAGATCCCTTCATAATCATAAGTATGATCATTGTAATAAAATCCTTAGCTAGTAACCCCATCAGATTAGACAGATGTTCCCTAGTCCTTATAATCGGCCAGGACGAAAATCAGGATTTTTACTGTATTTCAATATTCTCTGCATTTCCCAGTTATTGCTAAAAGTGGATGGAATTTGTTCGATCACTTGCGCCAAGTCTCAGTGATTTCCAGTTATTCCGGTGGTTTCAATATTGGACAAGACTAGGTTAGAAATAATTACCCTGGAGGCTCTGTCTCGCCTTGCTTCAGAAAACAGTCTGAAACTGTCTTTCAATAATAGTCACTGGACTCTTAGATAACTGATAAAGAATTCAGTAATTGACTGAATTAAAGTCTTACTATGACTATTAGTTACGGTGTCTAGAAGCCACTAACAATTTTCGTCCAAAGGAGTCTCCTCCATCGTGATCCAAAGCCTGGAGTCGAGTATATACACTAAGAAAGTAGTTTTTCTTGACCTCTACGAACTCTACCAAATCAAGATTTGTATACTGCTTCCTCTATTTTTATATGTTTTTATGCAACATTTAATCAATTTTTTTTTTTATCGACATATAATGCACTCTCCCCCTTCCACTTAGATCTATACATTTGGACAAACTTAAATCCCTGTATATTACTCAGCGTCATATCCGATTATTAAAGCATGAGGAGGAACAGCGGCCCAAACATGCTATATTAGTAATGTCCTAGTGAACATTAACATTAGTGACATCCACTTTTCAAAAATTCGGTCAGACGTCAATAAGGCGAAAAAACTTCGTTCTGGAATATAAAGATATGTTTGGCAATATTCTTAGGAAAAATTCTGTGCAGTATTAAGAAAAACGGGTCTATGGCCGACTCACACTTAAACAAAAGGGAGATATATGAGTTATCAGAGGAAGGACGTTATAGTTTATGTTCCCACCAGTTTTCAGTTCTTGAACAGAAGCTGTTTAACCACGAGGAAAGCAGGAAACAGGCCGAAATTTTGGGTGTCGGAACTCTTGGCAACTTAAGACAATCATAAACCTTCTTCAGGAATTCGTTGCAAGTATTGCCTCGGTGGCACTCTAATTATAGTTTGGGATTATTCAGACTCGATCGTCAATAAACTGAGGGCTATACTGTTGCATAACCTGAAGCTGAATGCAATATAACGGCTGTCTAGGACTGTCTTAATGTGTCTGGTTTCAAACCGCGGAATTTAAGGGCTTATTTTCATGCTTTCTTGTGTTAGAACAGCGGTCATCAGCTCAATGTTGGGGTTGGGATAGATAAACTATAGACATATCATTCGGATATTTTTTATATAATCAAAAACTAGCTCAAAACCACCAGGGTCATCATCGCGCTGCTCTCTGGATAAACTTTACATATCTTCTTTTTGTAAGTTTAAGTGAGTCGGCTGTAGACTGTTTTTTATATTACAGAAAATTTTCCTAAAGATATTGCCAAATTTGATGTTTTTATATTGTATCGAAGTCCTTGACGAATTTTGTAATTGGCATGTCACTAATGTTATGTTTACCAGGTCATTACTACATTATCAGTGCCTGAGACTGGCTGTCTTTTGTTGCTTAGTATCTTGCCTTCATCTCTCTGGCACCTGGCACTGGTCTGCCTGGTGTCACCAACTTTATTCGAGCTAGAAACGTTCCAGAACTAAAATGCTTGGATTCCTACTCAGTCTCTGCATAGTGTTGACGCAGCCATGAAAGGTCTCGAGCAGTGATTTCGAAGTGGGCGGTACCTTTCCCACTAATGGCGGTGAAAAATCCAGGGGCCCCCTCATATTCAGTCAATCACCCCCCCCCCCCCCCCCCCCCCCCCCCTACAATGACGTTATATCCCCTCCCCCGGGGAGTAACATTCCTCCCCCCCCCAGGTGAGTGGTACCGGCCTGACAACTCAAACAACATAGCAGACACTCACTAAGGAAGCAGATTGTTTCAGCGTAGACTTCTATTATACTCACCTATTTATCACACGACCAAGAGCCTACTATCATACCTCACGAATACTCTACGCTCACAACAACCCCCTCTGCCCCCCCCCCCCCCCCCCCCCCCAATTATTTTTTTTTTTCACAAAAGAATAAAATTAACAAATTTATACACGAATAGTTCGCCTAGTTTATTTTTTATTTCGTGGTCCTGAAGTTGGGGTGGCTCACCTTGAATAACATGAAAATTACAATGATTTTTTCTCTTCCTAACAATACCAGACTGGTAATACAATCATTTTCTAGATATCAACAAGGGAGGAGACAGGAATGGTGTGCAGGAATTGATTTTTATCTCAAAAATGTCACTAACTGAGGGCCAGCAGAGTTCAATAATATCATATCAAGATTTTTAGTTACAGAAAAATATTTTCTAACTCACTACCCCTGCACTCGTGACCACTACCCTACACTATTGACCCACCTACCCTGCACTGTGACCACTACCCTGCACTGTGAACCCACTACCCTGCACTGTGACACTCCCGTACACTGTGACCAATACCTGCACTGTGGGACCACTTACCCTACACTGTGAACACTACCCGCACTGTGACACTACCCTACACTGTGACCACTACCTGCACTGTGACACTACCCTCACTGTGACCACTACCTGAACTGTGACACTACCCCTACATCTGTGACCACTACCCTGCACTGTGACCACTTACCCTGCCACTGTGACCACTACCCTACTCTGTGGCCAACTGCCCTGCACTGTGGAACCAATACCTGCACTGTGACCACTACCTACACTGTGACCAATACCCTACCACTGTGACACTACCTGCACTGTGACCAATACCTACACTGGGTGACCACTACCCTGCACTGTTGACTACTACCCTACACATGTAACCACTACCCTGCACTGTGACCACTACCCTACAACTGTGACCACTACCCTACACTGTGACCACTTACCCTGCACTGTGACCACTTACCCTGCACTGTGGACACCACTACCCTGCACTGTGACACTACCCTGCACTGTGACCACTACCCTACACTGTGACCACTACCCTACACTGTGACCATTACCTGCACTGTGACCACTACCCCTGCACTGTGACCATTTACCTACACTGGGTCCAACTACCCTACACTGGTGACCACTACCTGCACTGTGACCACTACCCTGCACTGTGACCCACACCCTACTACTGTGACATACCCTACACATGTGACCACGACCTGCACTGTGACCACTACCCTGCACTGTGACCCACTACCGCCTGCATGTGACACTTACCATGAACTGTGACCACTACCCTGCACTGTGACCACTACCCTACACTGTGGACCACTACCTTGCACTTGTTGACCACTTTCCATGCACTGTGACCACTACCTACCACTGTGACACTACCCTGCTACTGGGACCCACTACCTGCACTGTGTAATCACTACCCTACACTGTGACACTACCCAGCACTGTGACCACTACCTGGCACTGTGACCATACCCTACACTGTGACCACTACCCTGGCACTGTGACCACTACCCTGCACTGTGACCACTTCCCTGCACAGTGACCAATACCTGCACTGTGTCCACTACCCTGCACTGTGACCCACTCCCCTGCACTGTGACCTAAATTATCATGCACTTGACATTCCCTGCATGTGACATACCCTCACTGTGACCTCTACCCTGCACTGTGACACTACCTACACTGTGACCATACCCTACACTGTGACCACTTCCCTGCACTGTGGACCACTACCTTACACTGTAACCACTACCCTGCACTGTGACCACTACCTACCACTGTGACCACTACCCTACACTGTGACTCTACCCTGCACTGAGACCACTACCCTGCATGTGACCACTACCTGCACTTGTGACCATACCTGCCACTGTGACACTACCCTCACACTGTGACCACTACCCTACACTGTGACCACTACCTGCACTGTTTCCACTACCTCTGCATGTGTCCACTACCCTACACTGTGACCACTACCACACTGTGGACCCATACCTGCACTCGTGACACTACCCTACACTGTGACCACTTACCTGCACGTGTGACCACTACCCTACACTGTGACCACTTTACCTACAATGTGACCACTACTGCACTGTGACCACTACCCTGCACTGTGGGACCACTACCTTACATCTGTGTGTCCACTACCCTACACATGTGACCTCTAACCTGGCACTGTGACCACTACCGCACTTTGTGACCACTACCGCCTGCACTGTGACCACTTACCTACATCTGTGACCACTACCTGCACGGTGACCACTACCCTGCACTGTGACCACTACCCTACACTGTGACCACTACCCTGCACTGTGAACACTACCCTACACTTTGACCACTACCCTGTCTGGACCACTACCCTGCACTGTGACCACTTACCCTGCACTGTGACACTACCCTTCACTGTGACCACGACCTGCCACCTGTGGACCATACCCTGCACTGTGACACTACCTTACACTGTGACCACTACCTGCCACTGTGACCACTACCCTGCACTGTGACCACTACCCTGCACTGTGACCACTACCTGCACTGTGACCACTACCTGCACTGTGACCACTACCCTACACTGTATGACCACTACCCTGCACTGTGATCCACTACCCTACACTGTGACCATACCCTGCACTGTGACCACTACCCTTGCAACCTGTGACCACTACCCTTCACTGTGAACCACTACCTACACCCTGTGACACTACCCTTCCACTGTGAACATACCCTGACACTGTGACCCATCTACCTACACTGTGACCCACTACCCTGCACTGTGACCACTACCCTGCACTGTGACCACTACCTGCCACTGTGACCACTACCCTGCACTGTGACCACTACCCTGCACTGTGACCATACCCTGCACTGTGACACTATCCTGCACTGTGACCACTACCTACACTGTGACCACTACCGCACTGTGACCACTACCTTTCAATGTGACCAAGACCCTGCACTGTGACCACTACCCTGACACTGTGACCACTTACCCTACACTGTGACCACTACCCTGCACTGTGACCACTACCCTGCACTGTGGTCCACTACCTGCAATGTGAACCACTACCCTGGCACTGTGACCACTACAACCTGCAACTGTGACCACTACCCTGCACTGTGGGACCACTAGCCTGCACTGTGACCACTACCCTGCACTGTGCCACTACCCTGCACTGTGACCACTACCCTACACTGTGACCATACCCTGCACTGTGACAACTGCCCTGCACTGTGACACTTCCTGCACTGTGACCACTACTGCACTGTGACCACTACCCGCACTGTGACCACTAACCCTACACTGTTGACCCACTACCCTAACACTGTGGACCACTACCCTGCACTGTGACCACTACCCTGCACTGTGACCATACCCTGCCACTGTGACCACTACCCTGCACTGTGACCATACCCTGCACTGTGACCACTACCCTACACTGTGACCACTTCCCTGCACTGTGACACTACACCTGCACTGTGACCACTACCCTGCACTGTGACCACTGCCTGCACTGTGCCACTACCCCTACACCTGTGACCACTACCCTGCACTGTGACCACAGCCCTGCACTAGTGAATCACTACCCTACACTGTGAACCACTACCCTGGCACTGTGACCAACTTACTGCACTGTGACCACTGCCCTGCACTGTGACCACTACCCTACACTGTGACCACTACCCTGCACTGTGACCACTACCCTGCACTGTGACCACTACCCTGCACTGTGAACACTACCTGCACTGTGACCACTACCCTGCACTGTGACCACTACCCTGCACTGTGACCACTACCCTGCACTGTGGAACAAAGTCAAGATATACATTATTACCTTCACAACATCATATTTAGCAGAGCGAGGCTTCAGTACAGTCACTAAGCTTCTTTCCAAACAAAGGAATACAGACTGAAAATTACTTGAAGTCACTAAGGCTGTCTTCAGCCGTTTCTTTAGTCTGTTGTTGAGAAGCTGAATGTTTCCAGCACCAAACACATCCATCTAATTAAAACTGTCAAGACAATTTTGTGACAGATCAGATGGAAATTTAGCCTTTCATATTAAAATAAATGGTGTTTATGAAACATAAGAAAATAAGATGTAGGAACACTGCAGAAAGGCCTTACTGGCCATACGAGGCAGTCCTTATCAAACGATCTTTACCTAAAGCCACCAGAATAACTCCCGTACCCAATGACACCAATCAAAACCAAGCCTCCCATCATATAATTTGTCAGTCTCTTCTCTTTTAAAGCTACCCAAGGTCCTAGCCTCTATCACCCCAATAGGGAGACTGTTCACACGCTTTCTACAAATTTGACCGCCCATCCTCCAAGACACATGTGCAACATCTGGGGTATCTTTATTTTAGACGTTTCGCCATCCAGTGGCTTTATCAATACAAATTTCTAGGGACATAACTTGAATATGGTCTGTATAGAACTATGTACAGAAGATGAGAATCTGTCCCTCATACCTAGGAGTAGGTGCGAAAGAGCACCATAGTCGTGGAGTTCTCTGAAGCAGAAAGAAAGATCTGGCGCTTTTATAGTTAACGTCAGGTGTAGCAGACGTAGGCATATTCACTGGTAGGGCGGGATTCCCAGTGGAAGTAGTGTCCTTCCCAAAGAGATGGTGAATGTTAGTTGTAGTAGTAGTTGTCGTAGTCGGAAGGCTTATGCTTACATGTCCTCAGAATTAAGATTCCATGATGTTGCAGTGTCTGACAAGTTGTGTACTATGGTATACTAGGTTACCCGACAAGATGAGATTAAAGAACATGTGAAACTTACTACTACAAACTAAACCATCTCTTTGGGAAGGACCTACTTCCACTGGGGAATCCCGTCTACAGTGATATGCCTCGTTCTGTACACCTGACGTTACTATATAAGCGCCAGGATCCTTTCTTCTGCTTCTGAATCTCCACGACTATGGTGCTCTTCGCACCTACTCTAGATTGAGGGACTGATTACCTCATCTTCTGTACATAGTTCTGTCAAGTTTTGTCCTAGAAATTTGTATTGATAAAAGCCACTTGTTGAGCGAAACGTCTCTACAATAAGATACACAGATGTTTGCCACATGTGTCTTAATCTACCTTGTCGGTATGTATTACCATTCGTACACATCTACAACTCGTTAGAAGACCTGTACCTTTCCTATGTCCTTTTTAAATCTAATTTTTCCAACTTATATCCATTATTTCTGGTTCGTACCTGGTTCGGACACCTCAGTCTTTATTAATATCCTCCCCTTGGTTTATGCTGTCATCCACATATATACACTTCAATGATATCTCTCCTCATTCTACGCCTCTCCAGAGAGTGTGGAGATTTAAGGCTTTAAAGTCTATCTTCATACGGGGAGGTTCCTTAACAGTAAATCAATTTTAGTCATTCTTCTATGTCATGCTCTCTAATGAGTCTATATCAGCCTGTAGTAAGGAGACCACACTGTGCAGATAATCTAAAATGAGGCCTCATATGATGTTTATAGAGCTGCAAAATTACTTTTGGACTTCTGTTTATTATACTTCTTGAAATTTATCCAAGTTAATCTGTTGGCCTTGTTGCGCACATAAGGCACCTGCTGTCTTGGCTTTAGATTTCTGCATACCATGACTCCCAAGTCTTTTCACATTTGTTGATCAAGTTACTTCACCTAGATTATAGCTTCGAGGGTTATTTTCATTACCAAGGGCAAGTACCTTACACTTATCCACATTGAACTTCATCTGCCATTTTTCAGACCAAGACATTAATTTGTCCAAATCGTCCTGGAGTTCATTGATATCCTCCTCAGAGTGAATTATACGGCCTATCTTTGTATCATCAGCAAATTTACTCATGTCACTCGTAATCCCTTCATCAAGGTCATTAATGTAAATTATGAACAAGAGAGGGCCTAAAACTGATACTTGTGGAACGCCACTAGTGACTAATCCCCATTCAGATTTCACTCCATTAATGGTAACTCTCTGCTTTCTATTGGTTAGCCATGCCTCAATCCATGCTAGAACTTTACCTCCTATACCATGAGCTGCCACTTTTCTTAAGAGTCTCTTGTGAGGTACTCTATCGAAAGCTTTACTAAAATCCAAATAAACAATATCATATTCCTTATCACTGTCAACTGCCTCAAATGTTCTATTGAAGAACGTCAGTAAGTTTGTCAGGCAGGAACGACCTCTCGTGAATCCATGCTGAGATTCATTTATCAAGTTATGTTCTTCAAGGTGGCTTCTGATAATGTCAGCTATAATTGATTCTAATAACTTGCCCACTATAGATGTCAGGCTTATTGGACGGTAATTTGAAGGAGTGGACTTATCCCCTGATTTGAATATAGGAACCACATTAGCCATCTTCCACAACTCTGGCACAACACTGGTAAGGATGGATGCATTGAATACACTCGTTAATGGCTGACTAAGCTCCATCTTGCATTCCTTAAGTACCCTGGAAAACAGCTCATCGGGTCCAGGGGACTTATTTTGCTTCAGTTTGTCTATCTGTTTAATAACCATGTCCCTCGTGACAGTAATATTAGTTAACTTAAATTCATCAGGAACTAAGTAATCGTTGATTACTGGAATCTCATTTACATCTTCCTGTGTAAAAACTGACAAACAATATTCATTAAATAAGGAGCACATTTCCAGTTCGTTATCCGTCAGCTGTCCATTCCCAATTTTCAGAGGTCCTACTTTTTCCTTCACCTTCGTCCTATACACTTGAAAAAATCCCTTTGGATTAGTCTTTGATTCATTAGCAACTCTAATTTCATAGTCACGTTTAGTCTTTCTAATCCCCTTTTTTACTTCTCTTTTAAGCTGAACATATTGGTCAGTAAGGTTAACCTCTCCTCTTCTGAAGCGCCTATAAATTCCCCTTTTCTTCCCTAATAGATGCTTTAGCCTCCTGTTAACCCATTTGGGATCGTTATTATTAGACCTAATTTCTCTCTGGGGAACGTATATACTCTGGGCACGGTGTACATTATTAAGAAAACAATCATAAAAGCAGATCCCTTCATAATCATAAGTATGATCATCGTTAATAAAATCATTAGCTAGATAACTCCAATCAAGATTAGACAGGTGTTCCCTAAGTCCATTCTAATCGGCAGAACGAAAATCAGGGATTTTTACTGTATTATCATTATTCTTGCACTCCCAGTTAATGCTAAAAGTGATGGATTTGTGATCACTTGCGCCAAGCTCTTCAGTGATCTCCAGATTATTCACGAGTGTTTCCTTATTTGACAAGACTAGGTCTAGCAAATTATTACCCCTGGTAGGCTCTGTTACGCTCTGCTTCAGAAAACAGTCCTGGACTGTTTCCATAAAGTCACTGGACTCTAGATTATCTGTCAAAGAATTCCAGTCAATTTGACTAAAGTTAAAGTCCCCTACTATGACTATGTTATTGTGTCTAGAAGCCCTAACAATTTCGTCCCAAAGAAGTCTCCCTCTATCGTGATCCAAGCCTGGGGGTCGGTATATTACACCTAGAATTAGTTTTTCTTGACCCTCTACGAACTCTACCCAAACAGATTCTGTTACTGCTCCATCTATTTTTATACCTGCTTTTATGCAACAATTAATATTTTCTCGAACATATAATGCAACTCCTCCCCCCTTCCCATTAGATCTATCCACATTGAACAACTTAAATCCCTGAATATTACACTCAGCAGTCATATCCCGACTCTTTAAATCATACCATGTTTCAGTTAATGCAATGATATCAAAGTTCCCAGCACATGCTACCAAACGTAGTTCATTAATTTTATTTCTTGCACTTCGACTGTTAGCATAAAATACCATCATATGTTTTTTCTTCTGCACATTTTTCCTATTGATCTTTGTTTTTACACAATTTCTGAAATTATCAATACCCATAGTTACTTCATGACAGTTACTATTAAGATTCTTAATATCAGAGCATAAGTCAATATATCCACACTCATTATTTATCATTTCTAAACCCATACCTCTAACTAATCCTAGTTTAAAGTCCTAACAACCCACTCAACTGAGTTAGCAAGAAAATCCACACCTGCCCTGGATAAGTGAACCCCATCCCTGGCATACATGTCACTTCGGCCATAGAAGTTGTCCCAGTTGTCAATGAATGGTACTGCAATATCATTACAGTGTTTATCCAGCCAACAATTAATACCAATTGCTCTGGACAACCATTCATTACCAACACCTCTTCTTGGCAAAATGCCACATATAACAGGGCGCCCCCCTTCTTCCTAATTATGTCTATAGCTGTCCTGAACTTTCTAACTAAATCCTCACTTCTACGCTTGCCTACATCATTGCCTCCAGCACTGAGGCAAATAATAGGATTGATCCCATTACCGTTCATGATGTTGTCAAGCCGGCTAACAATGTCCTCCATCCCAGCCCCAGGAAAGCAAACCCTCTGTCTCCTACTCCTGTCCTTCAAGCAGAATGCCCTATCCATGTATCTAACCTGGCTATCACCAACAACAACAATATTCTTACCTTCCTTGCTGTCGTTCGTCGTGACGGTCCCAGTAGTCGAATCACATTCGTCGGGTAGCACCGAGAATGTGTTGGAGGTTTCCACAAGAGTTTCCACAGCAGTCTCTTTCTTCTTCATCGCTTCTGGTTTTCCATTCGTCTTCTTGATTGTCAACTTCGTCGTCCCCTGCTGTCCAGCCACTGACCACGATCCCTTCTTGACCTGAGGACTCGAAACAGGAGGACTACTACGTATCCTCTTGTTTTCCTCGGTCAATCGCCGTATCTCCATTTTCGCTACCCTCAATTCTTCCTTAAGCTGCTGGTAAAGTTGCTCGATGGAGGGCATCTTGGTTCAGTCCACGGGAGCACACAAGACACTTCTTCACAGAGTTAAGTACAGGTCACCATGTTAATTTTTGTTTGTGAAATAAATATGTTTGTTTATAACATTAGATTAGTTGTTTTATACTTGCAGTAAACCTAATACCAAGAAAGAGGTGTGTTTGTATGTGTGTGTTTGGGGGAGGGGCGCTAGGGATGTTGCCTGGGAGCCAAGGGGGGGGAGGGGGGAAAGCCAGAAAAAGTTTGGAAACCACCGGTCTAGAGCAATCATTCAACTCCCTTTGTGGTTGTTTCGCGCGCGCGCACACACACACACTAAGACACACTAAGACACACACACACACACACACACACACACACACACACACACACACACACCCTGAGCAGTTCAGATATTGAAGACATCACTTACGAGAGGCCCCTTGGAGCTAGTGATCACGTGGTTCTGAGTTTTGAATATATAGTAGAGTTAAAAGTAGAGAGGGTAACAGGAATTGAATGGGAAAAGCCAAACTATAAAAAGGGGGACTACACAGGTATGAGGAACAGAGAACTGGTAGGAGAGTCAGTAAACGAGATGATGGAATATGTAACAATACAATGCAGAGGAAAGGTTTGTTCCCAAGGGCAATAGAAATAATGGGAAGACCAAAGCGAGTCCTTGGTTTACCCGAAGGTGTAGGGAGGCAAAAACTAAGTGCACCAGAGAGTGGAAAAGGTACAGGAGGCAAAGAACCCAGGGAAATAAAGAGATCAGTTGAAGAGCCAGAAACGAGGATGCACAGATAAGGAGGGAAGCCCAGCGAGATTACGAAAACGACATACCATCGAAAGTTAAGTATGACCCGAAACTGCTGTATAGCAACATTTGGAGGAAGACAACAGGCAAAGACCAGGTGATCAGGCTGAGGAAAGAACGTGGGGAACTCGCAAGAAACGGTCAGTGCTGTGTTTGCCACTAACTACAATCTTCAACGCATCCCTTGAAACTGGGCAACTACCTGAGACAGAAAAGAGGCACTAAACTATAGACCAGTGTCACTGAGATTATCAAGAGGAGAGTGGTGGAGCACCTTTAACGGAACAAGAGTATAAACGCCAGCAAGCACGGATTTATGGAAGGCAAATTCTGTGTCACAAACCTACTGGAGTTTTATGATAAAATAACAGAAGACACGAGAGAGACGGGTGGGTTGATTGCATCTTCTTGGACTGCAAGAAGGCCTTTGACGCAGTTCCTCACAAGAGATTAGTGCAGGAGCTAGCTAGAGGATCAGGCGCGTATAACAGAAGGGCACTGCAATGGATCAGAGAATACTTGACAGGGAGGCAACGAGTCATGGTACGTTATGGGGTATCACAGTGGGTACCTGTGAGGAGCGGGGTCCCACAGGACCTAGGACCAGTGCTATTTTTGGTATATGTGAATGACATGATGCAAGGGTTAGACTCAGAAGTGTCCCTGTTCGCAGATGATGTGAAGTTAATGAGGAGAATTAAATCAGATGAGGATCAGGCAGGACTTCAAAGAGACCTGGTCAGGCTGGACACCTGGTCCAGCAACTGGCTTCTCGAATTTAACCCCGCCAAATGCAGTCATGAAGATCGGGGAAGGGCAGAGAAGACCGCAGACGGAGTATAGGCTAGGTGGCCAAAGACTGCAAACCTCGCTCAAGGAGAAAGATCTTGGGGTGAGTATAACACTGAGCACGTCTCCGGAAGCACACATGAACCAGATAACTGCCTCAGCATATGGGCGTCCGGCAAACCTGAGAACAGCATTCCGATACCACAGTAAGGAATCGTTCAAGACGCTGTACACCGTGTACGCCAGGTCCATACTGGAGTATGCAGCACCTGTTTGGAACCCACACTTGTTCAAGCACGTCAAGAAAATAGAGAAATTGCAAAGGTTTGCGACAAGGTTAGTTCCAGAGCTAAGGGGAATGTTCTACGAAGAAAGGTTAAGGGAAATCGGCCTGACGACACTGGAGGACAGGAGGGTTAAGGGAGACATGATAAGGACATACAAAATACTGCGTGGAATAGACAAGGTGGACAGAGACAGGATTTTCCAGAGAGGGGACACAGAAACAAGGGGCATTTCTTCAGTCATAGAGTAGTCAGGAAGTGGAATAGCCTAGCAAGTGAGGTAGTGTAGGCAGGAAACATACAGAGGTTTAAGATGAGGTATGATAAAGCTCATGGAGCAGGGAGAGAGAGGACCTGGTAGCACTCAGTGAAGAGGCGGGGCCAGGAGCTGAGTCTCGACCCCTGCAACCAGAATTAGGTGAGTACACACACACACACACAGTGTATATATATATATATATATATATATATATATATATATATATATATATATATATATATATATATATATATATATATATATATGTCGTGCCGAATAGATAAAATTGGTCGATTACATAAGTTTACAATATAATAGTAAACACAATGAAATATATTCATGGGCCTATCGAAAAAAAATATATTTCATTGTGTTTATTATTAAATTATTGCAAAGTTATCCAAAATATATTAAGTTAGATTAGGCTAAATTAAATTGAGCTTGTTATAAAAAGGTTAGGTAAGTTTTCTAAGTTTCTTTTGGAATAAAGTCATTAATTTTTACATTAACATAAATGAAAAAAAAAATCTTTAAATGTATAAGAGAAAATTGTAGAAAGAACTTAATTATAAATGAGTTCTTGCTAACTGACCAATTCTACCTATTCGGCACGACATTATATATATATATATATATATATATATATATATATATATATATATATATATATATATATATATATATATATATAGGGAGGTACCACCTCTAGAACTGTTATAGGGACCTTCATCCTCAGAGAAAAGAATAAACTTGCTTCAGGGAAAACTCAAGGTTCTCCCTGAAGCTGTTTGAGAATTTTCTCCTACCACCCCCTATATTTTATGTATATTTTATTTAAAGACAAAATACATTGGCCAATCATTCACAAAAATGCAATAGTATAACACACACACACACACACATATTATATATATATATATATATATATATATATATATATATATATATATATATATATATATATATATATATATATATATAAATATATAATGTGTGTGTGTTTGTGTGTGTGTGTGTGTACGGGGAAGCTCATTGTTAATTATCTGATAATTGTCATTTTCTCCTTTCTAAAATGCGTACTAATTTTCTAGTTAATTTCTGTTTATTTACTTAGAGCTTCATTTACTGGTAGTTTATTTAGTAAGTAAATTGTTTATAAGTTTATTATTTATTGTGGAGAGTTTGGGAAAGTTCTCCAGTTAATATATGGAATTAACTCTGGCAGTAGTTATGCGGTAGTTTAATGTTTGTTACTAACTGGTAGTTAACTTTGTGATGGCTAACATATTGTACAATGTTTATGAGGTAATCAATTTTGGCTTGGTTGAAAAAAATCCTTCCTCCATAAGCCATGGGTGTGTTAAGAGGCGAGTACAATACTGGGAGTGAGGGGATAGTAACCTCTTCTCAAGTATACATTACTTCAAGTATAAAGAAGAAAAACTTTCTTCTTTTTTTGGGTCTCCTGCCTCGGTGGGAGACGGCCGCTCATTACTCGAATTTTCTAAATTTTAATGTTTTTGTATAGTAAGGAGGTCCATACACTTGGAACAGTTATCACATTCAGATGACCTGTGACCACAGTTAGTGACCCCCATTCCTTGCTTCCTGAGATAACTTCCCTAGTTCTCAGTGGCGTGGTTCAAACATTTAAGTAAAGTTCCTCCTGATTTATGACGAAGTAGAGTGAAGTTCAAGGTTGTCTCTGCAGGTTTGACCACTTAATGTCTAGTGTGATTTTTTTCCTTTTAAATCACGTTAAATAAATTTAAGTTTAAATCTTCTGAGTGATTCAATATTTACTGACTGAATCACCTTACAGCCGGGTAATAAACATTAAGTTTTGCTTGTGTATGAACAAATTTGTCAATAGAGTGAAATGTTTAATAAACTTTGATTTGTTTTAATCCATGTTATAGCTGAAGAATGAATCATCTGATCGGTTTCAAATTTTCAGCCCTTGTATCATTTCCTCAAGACAAGGTTCAGAGTGCTGTTGGACGACACAAGAACCAATTTGCAAATTTTCTCGAATGTAGTGATGTTCAGTGGTTAAATTGTGATGAACAGATGTTAAACTGATGAACAAGGGTTAAATTCTGATGAACAGAGGCTAAATTGTGATCAACAGATGTTAAATTGTGATGGACAGATGTTAAATTGTGATGAACAGACGTTAAATTGTGGTGAACAGAAGTTATACTATGATGAACAGGGGCTCATATGTGATGAAGAGGTTAAACTGCAATATGAATATGATGAATATGGATTATACTGTGATGAGATGTTATTTATAAAAAATGAAATTTGATATGATCATGACTCACGAAATCGTAATGATTGCAAGAAAACCACGATAGGGGCGGGGATTAAACTAGCGGCGAGTGAATCGTAAAACTCCAGGCCAGTGCGTCAGCTGGCTATGATTCATCCAACTGTGTATATTTATACACTATAGGAAGGTTAGAATTTGTGGTCACAGTGGGGGGCTGTGTTAACCTTCCTATGGTGTATAAATATTCCTAATTGGGTGAATCTTATTGTGGCCAGCTGAGCTAGTGGCTTACGCACTGTCCTGGAGTTTTACGACTCATTTGCTGCGAGTTCAATCCCCACTCGTACCGTGGTTTGATATGATCAGGGGGTGAACAGGGGAAAAATTGCATTGAACTTCGGTTAAATTGTTTCGATACACCTTAAAAAACAATGATTGTGTTGAACAGTGGTTAAGATTGTTGAAGCAATTGTGTTGAACAGTGGTTAAGATTGTTGAAGCAATTGTGTTGAACAGTGGTTAAGATTGTTGAAGCAATGGTTAAATTGCTATGAAATGAGCGCTAAATCTATGCCGAAACATCAGGATTTTAGGTCATAAAGTTTACTCGTTATAAATATTTAAATATATAATTGAAGTTTACTCTGTAGTGAAGGTAAAACTGTGAGCACTTCAGTGAAAATAAACACCCAGTACGACTTGGTCGGTGAATACCAGGAACGTTTTAGAGAAAACAAAGTCAGTTTAAAAGTCGTAAGTTTTACAGCTGGTTGTTTAACTCGCTAATTAGCACTAACCTGATGAAAGCCTCGCCAAAATAAACCCACACAAAGTTTTCTAGCCTTTTTTATGGTCATTTGTCGGCATTTAGCCTTTAATGATCCTAGTGGTTGATTGCTGGACACGTTAAAACAATAGACATTCCGGCCCTACACTGGGCCACGTTACGCTGGGAAAAACACACATACACTTTCTGCCTATCTGAGGTGGATGGAAAATCTTTTTATTTTAGGTATGACGTTGTTGAGCAGAGGTAAACATGTGATTTCTCGCCTCTGACCATTAAATACTTTATGAACAAGGGAAAGTATATTGTCCTGCCCGGGAAAACTTACTCTTTTACGTGGGCCAATTTAATGTTTATCGCGGGGAAAGTTTACTGGAGAAAAACTAGATAATTTTCTTAGTAACTTGCGCACAGCTTGCTGTTGAACGCTTAATAAACTACCATTAAAAGTGCTACTGGCTACTGTTCAATGCACATTAGCCTTGCGTTTAAACTCCAGATAGCCTGCTGTTTAATGCAAGATTACCAACTCTGAACGCAAGATAGCTTCCTTTGAACGCAGGATAACCAACACTTAGACAGCCTACCAATGAACATATGACAGTCTAACCTTGAAAACAAAATTGCTGACTGCTGAATGCACAAGTTTCGGTTTGTTGAACGCAGGATAGCATGCCACTGAAAGTACGATGGGCTTCTGCTGAACGCAAACTAGCCTACTGTGGAATGCCCGAGACTAACTCTTCAATCTGTGACAGCCTTCTGTTGAAACCAACAGCAAGACTGGCGTGACAGCCTTCTGTTGGACGCGTGAGAGCTCCAGTATACCTTGAGGGAGCGACACGCACTAACACACTAATAGCCACTACATATCCTGGTAACCACAGTTTAGTTCGCCGGTAATTATAGGGCAGTTTAGTGCCAAATCTGCGGTAGTCTACTCCAGATTAGTGACAAGTCTGGGGTAGACTGCTACTTGTTAGTACCAAGTCTGGGGTAGACTGCTACTTGTCTGTAACAAGTCTGGGGTACATTGCTACCTGTCAGTACTAAGTCTGGGGTGGACTGCTACCTGTCAGTACCAAGTCTCGGGTAGACTGCTGCCTGTCAGTAACAAGTCGGGGGTAGACTGCTACCTGTCAGTACGAAGTGTGAAGTAGACTGCTGTCAGTACCAAGTCTGGGGTAAACTGCTACCTATCAATACCAAGTCTGGGGTAGACTGTTACCTGTGAGTACCAAGTCTGGGGTAGACTGCTACCTGTCAGTACCCAGCCTGGGGTAGACTGGTAACTGTCAGTACCAAGTCTGGGGTAGACTGCTACCTGTCAGTAACAAGTCTGGGGTAAACTGCTACTTGTCAGTACCAAGTCTGGGGTAGACTGCTACCTGTCAGTACCAAGTCTGGGGTAGACTGCTGCCTGTCAGTACCAAGTCTGGGGTAGACTGCTACCTGTGAGTACCAAGTCTGGGGTAGACTGTTACCTGTGAGTACCAAGTCTGGGGTAGACTGCTACCTGTCAGTACCAAGTCTGGGGTAGACTGTTACCTGTGAGTACCAAGTCTGGGGTAGACTGCTACCTGTCAGTACCAAGCCTGGGGTGGACTGTTACCTGTCAGTACCAAGTCTGGGGTAGACTACAGAGAACCTTCTCTACTCGTATAATTTCAGTTAAGCACCTTAATTACTGGGAACATTTGAAGTCTCTTGACTTGTACTCCCTGGAACACAAGCGAGAAAGATGCTGTGCATTATAAGTTACACCTGAAAAATCCTAGAGGGACAGATCCCAAATTTACACTCAGAAATCACTCCTTATGAGAGCAAAAGACTCTGCGACGGTGCAACAGAGCTCCGAGAGACAAGCAGGAGAGCCACGAGTACAATGAAACCAAAACTGTTCAACAACCTTCCATCATACATATGGGGGATTACCAATAGGCTCCTGGCTGTCTTCAAAAGGAAACTGGACAGACACCTAAAGTCAGTATCTGACCAGCCGGGCTGTGGTTCATATGTTGGATAGCGTGAGACCAGCAGTAACAGACTGTTAGAGCAGGCTCTGATCCACCAGGAGGCCTGGTCATCGCAGGAGAGATGACTTCCGGAACAATCTCGGGGAGGTAGACTGCTGTTGTGAGTGCCAAGTCTGTGGTAGACCGCTATGCGTGCCAGTCTGTGGTAGACTGCTGTGTGTGCCAAGTCTGTGGTAGACTGCTGTGTGTGCCAAGTCTGTGGTAGATTGCTGTGTGCCAAGTCTGTGGTAGACTGCTGTGTGTGCCAAGTCTGTGGCAGACTGCTGTGTGTGCCAAGTCTGTGGCAGACTGCTGTGTGTGCCAAGTCTGTGGTAGACTGCTGTGTGTGCCAAGTCTGTGGTAGACTGTTGTGTGTGCCAAGTCTGTGGCAGACTGCTGTGTGTGCCAAGTCTGTGGCAGACTGCTGTGTGCGCCAAATCTGTGGCAGACTGCTGTGTGTGCCAAGTCTGTGGTAGATTGCTGTGTGCCAAGTCTGTGGTAGATTGCTGTGTGAGCCAAGTCTGTGGTAGATTGCTGTGTGAGCCAAGTCTGTGGTAGACTGCTGTGTGTGCCAAGTCTGTGGCAGACTGCTGTGTGTGCCAAGTCTGTGGTAGACTGCTGTGTGCCAAGTCTGTGGTAGACTGCTGTGTGTGCCAAGTCTGTGGTAGACTGCTGTGTATGCTAAGTCTGTGGTAGACTGCTGTGTGTGCCAAGTCTGTGGTAGATTACTGTGTGCCAAGTCTGTGGTAGACTGCTGTGTGCCAAGTCTGTGGTAGACTGCTGTGTGCCAAGTCTGTGGTAGACTGCTGTGTCTGCCAAGTCTGTGGTAGACTGCCATGTGTGCCAAGTCTGTGGTAGACTGCTGTGTGTGCCAAGTCTGTGGTAGATTGCTTGTGTGCCAAGTCTGTGGTAGACTGCTGTGTGTGCCAAGTCTGTGGTAGACTGCTGTGTGTGCCAAGTCTGTGGTAGACTGCTGTGTCTGCCAAGTCTGTGGTAGACTGCTGTGTGTGACAAGCCTGTGGTAGACTGCTGTGTGTGCCAAGTCTGTGGTAGACTGCTGTGTGTGCCAAGTCCGTGGTAGACTGCTGCGTGTGCCAAGGCTGTGGTAGACTGCTGCGTGTGCCAAGTCTGTGGTAGACTGCTGTGTCTGCCAAGTCTGTGGTAGTCTGCTGTGTGTGCCAAGCCTGTGGTAGACTGCTGTGTGTGCCAAGTCTGTGGTAGACTGCTGTGTGTGCCAAGTCCGTGGTAGACTGCTGCGTGTGCCAAGGCTGTGGTAGACTGCTGCGTGTGCCAAGTCTGTGGTAGACTGCTGTGTGTGCCAAGTCTGTGGTAGACTGCTGTGTGTGCCAAGTCTGTGGTAGACTGCTGTGTGTGCCAAGTCTGTGGTAGACTGCTGTGTGTTCCAAGTCTGTGGTAGACTGCTGTGTGTGCCAAGTCTGTGGTAGACTGCTGTGTCTGCCAAGTCTGTGGCAGACTGCTGTGTGTGCCAAGTCTGTGGTAGACTGCTGTGTGTGCCAAGTCTGTGGTAGACTGCTGTGTGTGCCAAGTCTGTGGTAGACTGCTGTGTGTGCCAAGTCTGTGGTAGACTGCTCTGTGTGCCAAGTCTGTGGTAGACTGCTGTGTGTGCCAAGTCTGTGGTAGACTGCTCTGTGTGCCAAGTCTGTGGTAGACTGCTGTGTGTGCCAAGTCTGTGGTAGACTGCTGTGTGTGCCAAGTCTGTGGTAGACTGCTGTGTGTGCCAAGTCTGTGGTAGACTGCTGTGTGTGTCAAGTCTGTGGTAGACTGCTGTGTGTGCCAAGTCTGTGGTAGACTGCTGTGTGTGTCAAGTCTGTGGTAGACTGCTGTGTGTGTCAAGTCTGTGGTAGACTGCTGTGTGTGCCAAGTCTGTGGTAGACTGCTGTGTGTGCCAAGTCTGTGGTAGACTGCTTTGTGTGTCAAGTCTGTGGTAGACTGCTGTGTGTGTCAAGTCTGTGGTAGACTGCTGTGTGTGCCAAGTCTGTGGTAGACTGCTGTGTGTGCCAAGTCTGTGGTAGACTGCTGTGTGTGCCAAGTCTGTGGTAGACTGCTGTGTGTGCCAAGTCTGTGGTAGACTGCTGTGTGTGTCAAGTCTGTGGTAGACTTCTGTGTCTGCCAAGTCTGTGGTAGACTGCTGTGTGTGCCAAGTCTGTGGTAGACTGCTGTGTCTGCCAAGTCTGTGGTAGACTGCTGTGTGTGTCAAGTCTGTGGTAGACTGCTGTGTGTGCCAAGTCTGTGGTAGACTGCTCTGTGTGCCAAGTCCGTGGTAGACTGCTGTGTGTGCCAAGTCCGTGGTAGACTGCTGTGTGTGCCAAGTCTGTGGTAGACTGCTGTGTGTGCCAAGTCTGTGGTAGACTGCTGTGTGTGCCAAGTCTGTGGTAGACTGCTCTGTGTGCCAAGTCTGTGGTAGACTGCTGTGTGTGCCAAGTCTGTGGTAGACTGCTGTGTGTGCCAAGTCTGTGGTAGACTGCTGTGTGTGCCAAGTCTGTGGTAGACTGCTGTGTGTGCCAAGTCTGTGGTAGACTGCTGTGTGTGCCAAGTCTGTGGTAGACTGCTGTGTGTGCCAAGTCTGTGGTAGACTGCTGTGTGTGCCAAGTCTGTGGTAGACTGCTGTGTGTGCCAAGTCTGTGGTAGACTGCTGTGTGTGCCAAGTCTGTGGTAGACTGCTGTGTGACTGACAAGCTTACTGACACATGACACTAAATGCTCTTCAAGATGTCTTGATGCAAGTAAAGGGATCTTGATCCAAGTAACTAGAGCTCCTCGTCTTCCTTGAATTTAACTTCATATCAGCTCATTTCCGAGATGCTGCATAGCCCGCCCTTACAGGTTTACCTTATAATAATAATAATAATAATAATAATAATAATAATAATAATAGGAAAAGAAGTGAAATAATAAGAAAATGACAAAGTCAATAATAATAATAATAATAATAATAATAATAATAATAATTCTAGTAATTACGAAAATTATTATCAGGTCCAGTTTAGAACCAGTTACTCAACTTAGAACCAGTTACTTCACTTAGAACCAGTTACTTCACTTAGAACCAGTTACTTCACTTAGAACCAGTTACTCCACTTAGAACCAGTTACTTCACTTAGAACCAGTTACTCCACTTAGACCAGTACTTTCATTAGAACCAGTTACTTCACTAGAACCAGTTACTTCACTTAGAACCAGTTACTCCACTTAGAACCAGTTACTACTTCACTTAGAACCAGTTACTTCACTCAGAACCAGTTACTTCACTTAGAACCAGTTACTTCACTTAGAACCAGTTACTTCACTTAGAACCAGTTTACTTCACTTAGAACCAGTTACTCACTTAGAACCAGTTACTACTTCACTTAGAACCAGTTACTCCACTTAGAACCAGTTACTACTTCACTTAGAACCAGTTACTTCACTCAGAACCAGTTACTTCACTTAGAACCAGTTACTCCACTTAGAACCAGTTACTACTTCACTTGAACCAGTTACTCACTTAGAACCAGTTACTTCACTCAGAACAGTTACTTCACTTAGAACCAGTTACTTCACTTAGAACCAGTTACTTCACTTAGAACCAGTTACTTCACTTAGAACCAGTTACTTCACTTAGAACCAGTTACTTCACTTAGAACCAGTTACTTCACTTAGAACCAGTTACTACTTCACTTAGAACCAGTTACTTCACTTAGAACCAGTTACTTCACTCAGAACCAGTTACTTCACTAGAACCAGTTACTTCACTTAGAACAGTTACTACTTAGAACCAGTTACTCATTAGAACCAGTTACTTCACTTAGAACCAGTTACTCCACTTAGAACCAGTTACTCCACTTAGAACCAGTTACTTCACTTAGAACCAGTTACTTCACTTAGAACCAGTTACTCCACTTAGAACCAGTTACTTCACTTAGAACCAGTTACTCCACTTAGAACCAGTTACTCCACTTAGAACAGTTACTCCACTTAGAACCAGTTACTTCATTAGAACCAGTTACTCCACTAGAACCAGTTACTTCACTTAGAACAGTTACTTCACTTAGAACCAGTTTACTCCACTTAGAACCAGTTACTTCACTTAGAACCAGTTACTTCACTTAGAACCAGTTACTCCCTTAGAACCAGTTACTTCACTTAGAACCAGTTACTCACTTAGAACCAGTTACTCATTAGAACCAGTTACTTCACTTAGAACCAGTTACTTCACTTAGAACAGTTACTCACTTAGAACCAGTTACTTCACTTAGAACAGTTACTCACTTAGAACCAGTTACTCACTTAGAACCAGTTACTCCACTTAGAACCAGTTACTCCATTAGAACCAGTTACTCCACTTAGAACAGTTACTCACTTAGAACCAGTTACTTCACTTAGAACCAGTTACTTCACTTAGAACCAGTTACTTCACTTAGAACCAGTTACTCCACTTAGAACCAGTTACTTCACTTAGAACCAGTTACTTCACTTAGAACCAGTTACTCCACTTAGAACCAGTTACTTCACTTAGAACAGTTACTTCACTTAGAACCAGTTACTTCACTTAGAACCAGTTACTCACTTAGAACCAGTTACTTCACTTAGAACCAGTTACTTCACTTAGAACCAGTTACTTCACTTAGAACCAGTTACTACTTCACTTAGAACCAGTTATTTCACTTAGAACCAGTTACTTCACTTAGAACCAGTTACTTCACTTAGAACCAGTTACTTCACTTAGAACCAGTTACTTCACTTAGAACCAGTTACTACTTCACTTAGAACCAGTTACTTCACTTAGAACCAGTTACTTCACTTAGAACCAGTTACTTCACTTAGAACCAGTTACTTCACTTAGAACCAGTTACTCCACTTAGAACCAGTTACTTCAGTTAGAACCAGTTACTTCACTTAGAACCAGTTACTTCACTTAGAACCAGTTACTACTTCACTTAGAACCAGTTACTCCATTTAGAACCAGTTGCTTAACTTACAACCAGTTACTTCACTGAGAACCGGTTACCCACTTAGAACCGGTTACTTCACTGAGAACCGGTTACTCACTTCACTGAGAACCGGTTATTCACTTAGAACCGGTTACTTCACTGAGAACTGGTTATTCACTTCACTGAGAACCAGTTACTCACCTAACTGAGAATCAATTACTGCACTGAGAACCGGTTGCTCACTCCGCGGAGAACCGGTTACTCTACTGAGAACCAGTTACTCACCTAACTGAGAATCAGTTACTCCACTGAGAACCGGTTGCTAACTTCACTGAGAACCAGTTACTCAACTGAGAATCAGTTACTCGCCTAACTGAGAATCAGTTGCTAACTTCACTGAGAACCGGTTACTCACTTCACTGAGAACCGGTTGCTAACTTCACTGAGAACCAGTTAATCACTTCACTGTGAACCGGTTATTCACTTCACAGAGAACCGGTTTATCACTTGCCAAGGTAATCTCTACCTTATTTACCATCACAGTTTTAAACGAGTCACTGGGACAGGATAAACACAACCATGATCATTTTGATGTTTGAGGGGATTACACCCCATCGGGGGGATTGCACCCCATCGGGGGGATTGCACCCCATCGGCTCCCACAAATCCTGTATCTCCTCGTCATAGGATCGAGATAACAGTTTTTTTTTTTTTAATAATTCCCAATACTAAAAACTATATTTTTTAAGAAATATATTTCGATATAAGAAATTATATATATATATATATATATATATATATATATATATATATATATATATATATATATATATAATATATATATATATATATATATATATATATATATATATATATATATATATATATATATATATATATTTGTTTTAGATTTTAAAATCGTCACCTTCTGAAGGCGAATTTTAAGAAAAAAAAATTCCACCTCTCATATTAGAAAGAACTTAAAATCCTACAAAATTATTTATAATATCTCCCTCTATTTCATGTTTGAAAAACCCTCCCCATCAAAGGCACTGGTAACTACAAAGGTAACATTATATACGATCAGATTCCTTTGAATATTCGTTTAAATATTTTCTAATTCAGTCAGTAGTCACATTAACATCCAACAGATAGTCAGACACATAACAAAATTAACATATAATATTCAGAGTTATTTTCCAACTGTCACACTATTGTACATTATTCCCTGGTTAATGTATATTATTATTTTAATATGCTTACATAGATCCAACATTTCACGTACGAAATTCAGCCGTTTTTCAAAACAAACAAACACTACGTCCCAGCCATGTTGACACTCCATTACCTCTCATATTTACCTCACACCAACATGCAAATTCTTACTGTAATTTTGAACAAATGAAACCTAAGAAATTAAACTGTGTGACGTGACAATAATAATTATAATACAAATATCGTTAATAACAACAATAATAATAACGGAGCAGATGATATACACTCCGAGAGGTGTATTTCTCTCACAGTATATGTTGAGAGATTACTTTTATTAGGGATTGAAGTATTGTGCTATAATAGTGACACATGTAGTCGATAGGCTAAAAAAAACCCATTAACTAACCATTAACCAATAATAATAATAGTGATAGTAAGGTTTGTATATATTCTGACGAGTATTGTTCTCGTGTTGTGCGAGCACTGAGAAGAGCAGTGTACCTGCGTGATTATATATATATATATATATATATATATATATATATATATATATATATATATATATATATATATATATATATATATATATATATATATAGCAATGAAATCACAAAACAAGTGATTTTAAATCATTAACAGAACTGCAGCTTGGCCAGGACTATCCTGGGTTCCCATGCCCCGTCCTGTGTGAACTATCCTGGGTTCCCATGCCCCGTCCTGTGTGAACTATCCTGGGTTCCATGCCCGTCCTGTGTGAACTATCCTGGGTTCCCATGCCCCGTCCTGTGTGAACTATCCTGGGTTCCCATGCCCCGTCCTTGTGTGAACTATCCTGGGTTCCATGCCCCGTCCTGTGTGAACTATCCTGGGTTCCCATGCCCGTCCTGTGTGAACTATCCTGGGTTCCCATGCCCCGTCCTGTGTGAACTATCCTGGGTTCCCATGCCCCGTCCTGTGTGAACTATCCTGGGTTCCCATGCCCCGTCCTGTGTGAACTATCCTGGGTTCCCATGCCCCGTCCTGTGTGAACTATCCTGGGTTCCCATGCCCCGTCCTGTGTGAACTATCCTGGGTTCCCATGCCCCGTCCTGTGTGAACTATCCTGGGTTCCATGCCCCGTCCTGTGTGAACTATCCTGGGTTCCCATGCCCCGTCCTGTGTGAACTATCCTGGGTTCCCATGCCCCGTCCTGTGTGAACTATCCTGGGTTCCCATGCCCCGTCCTGTGTGAACTATCCTGGGTTCCCATGCCCCGTCCTGTGTGAACTATCCTGGGTTCCCATGCCCCGTCCTGTGTGAACTATCCTGGGTTCCCATGCCCCGTCCTGTGTGAACTATCCTGGGTTCCCATGCCCCGTCCTGTGTGAACTATCCTGGGTTCCATGCCCCGTCCTGTGTGAACTATCCTGGGTTCCCATGCCCCGTCCTGTGTGAACTATCCTGGGTTCCCATGCCCCGTCCTGTGTGAACTATACTGGGTTCCCATGCCCCGTCCTGTGTGAACTATCCTGGGTTCCCATGCCCCGTCCTGTGTGAACTATCCTGGGTTCCCATGCCCCATCCTGTGTGAACTATCCTGGGTTCCCATGCCCCGTCCTGTGTGAACTATCCTGGGTTCCCATGCCCCGTCCTGTGTGAACTATCCTGGGTTCCCATGCCCGTCCTGTGTGAACTATCCTGGGTTCCCATGCCCCGTCCTGTGTGAACTATCCTGGGTTCCCATGCCCCGTCCTGTGTGAACTATCCTGGGTTCCCATGCCCCGTCCTGTGTGAACTATCCTGGGTTCCCATGCCCCGTCCTGTGTGAACTATCCTGGGTTCCCATGCCCCGTCCTGTGTGAACTGAACAAAATACTCATCACTCTCTCTATTGCTGCTAAATAAGTAAAATTTGCTATTTTGGCATAAATAGCAACGCACTTCTTGCCGAATAGGGCAAGTGAAGAATTGTGTACGCAATAATTTCGCAAAAACCATTCTGAACCTATTGTAAACTTACATAAAATATATTTAATTTGATTAGGCTAAATTAAATTGCGCTTGTTATAATAAGGTTAGCTAAGTTTCCTAAGGTGCTTTTGGTACAAAGTCACTAATTTTTATATTAACATAAATGAAAAAATATATCTTTAAATGTATAAGAGAAACTTTTAGAAAGGACTAAATTTTAAATGAGTTATATATATAAAGTCCTTTCTAAAATTTTCTCTTATACATTTAAAGATACATTTTTCATTTATGTCAATATAAAAATTTATGATTTTGTACCAAAACCACCTTAGGAAACTTACCTAACCATATCATAACAAGCGCAATTTAATTTAGCCTAATCCAATTAAATATATTTTATGTAAGTTTACAATAATTTAATAATAAATAAACACAATGAAATATATATATATTTTTTTGTTAGGTTCAGAATGATTTTTGCGAAATTATTGCATGCACAATTTTTCACTTGCCCTATTCGGCAAGAAGTGCGTTGCTATTTATGTCAAAATCGCTGAAAGAAGGATGTATTTTCCGACATGATAATACACCGAATATTTACAGTATCTCAGTATATACAGCCACACTGATCGGTGTGAAAAACAGGGGGGTTTCCCCAACCCCGCCTTTAAACCGGGGGTTTCCCCAACCCGCCTTTAACACCGGGGGTTCCCACCCCGCTTTAAACCCGGGTTTCCCCAACCCCTTGGGAAAATAACGGGTTTCCCCAACCCTTTGGGAAAAAACCCGGGGGTTTCCCCAACCCCGCCTTTAACAACCGGGTTTCCCCAACCGGGGAAAAAAACGGGTTTTAAACCCGCCTTTAAACACCGGGTTTCCCCAACCCCGCCTTTAACAAGGGTTCCCTCCCCCTTTAAACACCGGGTTCCCCCCCCTTTTAAAAAAAGGGTTAACCCCCCCTTTTAAAAAAATTGGGTTCCCTGCCCCCCAATTAACACCGGGTTCCATGCCCGGGTTTAACCCTAAACCGGGGGGTTTCCCCTCCCCTCCCCGGGTTAACCCTAAACAAAAACCCACCATTTTTTCCTAAAAATTAAAAACAGGGTTCCCCAATTTTTCCCCCAAAAAAGGGAAATTGAAAATTTTTAACCAAATTTCCCAAAAAACCATTCAACCCTAAAAAATTTCATTAAAATTTTTTTTAAAAGGGGTTAACCTTTGAAAAGGGTTCAACCGGGGGACAAAAAAGGGGAAAAAAAAGGGAAAAAAATAACAAAGGGGGTTAAGGGAAATTTTGGAAAAAAATTTAAAAAATTGAAATAAAAAGGGGTTTTAAAACCTTATTTTTAAAACTTTTAAATTTGCAATTAAAAAAGTTTTGAACAAAAACCCCCGGGGTTTAAACCCTTTCCCAAATTTTAACAAGGGTTTAAACCTAACCAATTTAAAAAGGGGGTTTTTAACCTAAAAATTATAAAAAAACCCCTTCAATGAAAAAAAGGGGGTTTAAAAATTTGGAAAAAATTAACAAAATTTTTTCCCCTTCCCCTTTTAAAAGGGTTCAAAAATGGCAAAAAAGGGGTTTTTTCCCGACATATAAAGGGGGAAAGACAAAAACCGGGGTTTTAAGCCAAAATTAACCGGGTTGAAATTACCGGGGTTTTTTAACGTTTTTAACAAGGGGTTTCCCCAATTTGCCCAAATTAAACCCAAAGGGTTAAATTTGCTTAACAAGGGGTTTTAACCCCCTCAAAACACGGGTTAACCTAATTTTAAAAAAAATTTTCAACCGGGGCTCCGGGGTTTAACCTTGAAATAACCAGGGTTAAACCCGGGACAATAACACGGGGTTTCAACCGGGACAACACTGGGGTTTAAACCCTGACAAAAAACACGGGGTTTTCCCCCTGAAAATTTAACAAGGGTTAAACCCTGAAAATTAACACAGGGTTCAACCTGAAAATTAAAAGGGTTAAACCCGGGACAAAAAAACACGGGGTTTCAACTGACAATAACCGGGGTTTCCCCCCCGGGAAAATTTAACACGGGGTTTTAAACCCTGACAAAAACCCACGGGTTAAACCTAAACAATAACACGGGGTTAAACCCTGCCCAATAACACGGGGTTTCCCCCCCCCTGAAAAAACACGGGGTTAAACCCGGGAAAATTTAAAAAAGGGTTCAACCTAAACAAAACTGGGGTTTTAAACCCTGGAAAAATAAACAGGGAAAAACCCTGAAAATTTAACACAGGGTTAAACCTGCCCAATAACACGGGTTTTTAACGGGAAAATTTAACACGGGGTTAAAACCCCTGAAAATAAAGGGGTTTTCCCCTGAAAATTTAAACACGGGTTAAAACCTGACAATAACCCAGGGTTCCCCCTTTGAAAAATAACAAGGGTTCAACCTGACAATAAAAAAAGGGGTTAAACCGGGCAAAACCCCGGTTTTTAAACCCTGAAAAAACAGGGGGTTAAACCCTGCCCAATAAAAAAGGGGAAAAAACCCTTTGACAAAAAACACGGGGGTTCACCTGACAAAAAACACGGGGTTTCCCAACCTGAAAATTTAACACAGGTTCAACCTGCCAATAACACGGGGTTCACCCTAAACAATAAAAAGGGGTTTAAACCCTGACAATAAAAATTAAGGGTTAAACCCTGACAAAAAACACAGGGTTAAAACCCCCCTTTAACCAAAATAACACAGGGTTAAACCCTGAAAATTTAACACAGGGTTAAAACCCTGAAAATAACACAGGGTTACCCTGAAATAACACGGGGTTTCACCCTGCATAACACAGGGTTTAAACCTGACAAAAAACGGGGTTTCCCCCCCTTGACAAAAACAAAAGGGTTTTCCCCCTGACAATAAAAACCAGGGTTTCACCCGGGACAAACACGGGTTAAACCTGACAAAAACACAGGGTTTAAACCCTGAAATTTAAACGGGGTTAAACCCGGACAAAACACAGGGTAAAACCTCCCCAATAACACGGGTTCCCCCCTGACAATAAACAATTTTTCCCCCTGCCCTTTAAAAACGGGGTTTAACCGGGACAAAAAAACAAGGGTTCCCTGAAAAATAACAAGGGTTTCCCTGACAATAACCAGGGTTAAACCCCGGGACAAAAACACAGGGTTAAACCCGGGACAATAAAAGGGTTCAACTGACAATAACACGGGGTTTCCCCCCCTGACAATAAACAGGGTTAAACCCGGGACAATAAACAGGGTTCACCTGACAAAACACGGGTTAAACCTGACAATAACACAGGGTTCAACCCTGACAATAACAAGGTTAAACCCTAAAAAAATTAAACAGGGTTAAACCCTGAAAATAAACACAGGGTTCCCCCGGACAATAACCCCGGGGTTTTTTTAAAATTTGAATTAAAAAGGGGTTTTAAACCCTGAAAATTAAAAACAGGGTTCCCCCTTTGAAAATAACAAGGGTTCAACCTGCAATAAAAGGGTTCAACCTGAAAAATAAAAAAGGGGGTTAAACCCCTGACAATAACACAGGGTTAAAACCTGACAAACAAAATTTTTTAAAACCCTGCCCTTTAACCCCCGGGTTTTAAACCCCTGACAAAAAACACAGGGTTCACCGGGGGGACAAAAAACACAGGGTTCCCCTTTGACAAAAAACACGGGGTTTCACCCGGGACAAAAACACAGGGTTCAACGGGACTTTCCCACGGGGTTTCCCCCCCTTGACAATAACACGGGGTTTCCCCGGGACAAAACACGGGTTTCCCCGGGACAATAAACGGGGTTTCCCCCCCTGAAAATTTTAAACGGGGTTTCACCCCCCCAATAACACGGGGTTCCCCCTGCAAAAAACGCAGGGTTCACCCTAAAAATAACACAGGGTTCCCCCGGGCAAAAACCCCCTGGGTTACCTAACAAAAAACACGGGGTTTCCCCTTTGACAATAAACAGGGTTCCCCATAACAAAAAAACACGGGTTCCCCTGAAAATAAACAGGGTTCCCCCCTGAAAATTAACAAAAGGGTTCACCCTGACAAAAAACAGGGGGTTTTCAACTGAAAATTTTAACCGGGTTTAAAACTGACAATAACACGGGGGTTCCAAAACCTGACAATAACACGGGGTTCCCCCCCTTTGCAATAACACAGGGTTCACCCTGAAAATAACACAGGGTTCCCCCTGACAATAAAAAAAGGGCCACCCTGACAAAACACAGGGTTCCCCCTGAAAATTTAACACGGGTTTTAACCCTGCCCAATAAAAAAAGGGTTCCCATGCCAATAAAAAGGGGCACCCTGACAATAACACGGGGTTTCCCCCCCTGACAAAAAACGGGGTTTTTCCCCCTGAAATAACACGGGTTCCCCTAAACCAATAACACGGGGTTTAAAACCTGAAATAACAAAAGGTTCCCCCTGAAAATTTAAACACGGGTTAAACCCTGCAATAACAAAAGGGTTCACCCGGGACAATAACACGGGGTTTCACCCCGGGCAATAACCCGGGGTTTTCCCCCTGACAATAAAAACAGGGTTCCCCCTGAAAATAACACAGGGTTCACCCTGACAATAACACAGGGTTAAAACCCTGCAATAACAAAGGGTTCCCCCTGACAATAACACGGGTTCACCCTGCCCTTTAACAAAAGGGTTAAACCCGACAAAAAACACAGGGTTACCCCTTGACAATAAAAAAGGGTTCCCCCTGACAATAACACGGGGTTCACCCTGAAAAAACAAAAGGGTTCACCCTGACAATAACAAAAAGGGTTAAACCTCTACAAAAAAACACGGGGGTTTCCCCCCCTGCCCAAAAAACACAGGGTTACCCTAAACATAAACACGGGGTTTCCCCTGAAAATTAACACGGGGTTCACCCTGACAATAAAAAACGGGGGTTAACCTGAAAATTAAAAAAGATTTTTCCCTCAATCAATCCCAGCCCAGCGGGTGGTCAGGAAAGTTTCCCCCCTCCACCCAGCGCAGCTATACCGGGTCTCCCCACCTGTTTTAAAACAATGTCGCCACTTTTCGTAAAAAAATATTCTCCCCCCTGAACAAAATACTCAAAAATATTAAATTACAAGCTGGGGAAAATTTTTTGACCACTTTTCTTTTTCCACCCCTTTTACCTTTTTTGTACTCGGGGGGGAGTTGTGCTCTTTGTTTTAAAATCCCCTCTTGTGTTTGTCCCCTTATTTGTGTATTTTCCCATGTGTGCATTTTCTATGTAGGGTATCCTCTAGTGTGGGGCTTTCCCTGTTTTGTATGAAATTCCTTTTACGTGTGTGAAACCCTGTGTGTGTGACCCTTCTTGTGTGTTTTTTTGGGGGAAACCTCTGTGTGTGTTTTCTCTATGGGGGGTGTGTGCATCCTCTGTGTTGTGTTTTTCTATGTGGTGTGGCCTCCTCTGTGTGGTTTTCCCTTTGTTTAATTTTCTTTTTAAACTTTATTTTTAATTTTTTATTTTATTTGTTTTGGCATCCCCCTGTGTTTGAAAAATTTTTGTGGTTGGGGTATTTCTTCTTGTGTGTTTTGGCCCCTCTGTGTTTTATTCCCTTGTGTGGGGGTTGGGCCCCTCGTGTGTGTTTCCCCTTGTGTGTTTTGGGGTTTCTCTGTGTGTTTTCCCTTGTGGTTTTGGCTTTTCTGTGTGTTTCCCTTTTGTTTTTTGGTGTGCCCCCCTTGTGGGGTGTTTTTTTCTGGGGGTGTTTTGGCCCCTTTTGTGTTGTTCCCCTTTGTGTGGGGGTTTCCTCTGGTGTTTCCCCTTTTTGTGTTTTGGCTTCCCTATGTTTTGTTTTTTTCTTTCTTTTTTGTGGTTTTGGCTTCCTTTTTTTTGTTGTGTTCTTCTTGTGTTTTTTTGGGGTTTCCTTTTGTGTGTTCCCCTTTTGTGTGGGGGGTTTGGGTGTGTATTTTTTATGTGTGTGTTGCCCCTTCTGTGTGTGTTCCTTGTGTGGGTTTTCCCCTGTGTTTTTCCTTGTGTGTGGGGGCTTCTTGTGTTTTCCCCCTTGTGTGTGGGGTTTTTTCTTGTGTGTTTTTCCTTTGTGTGTGGGGGTTTCCTCTGTGTGTTTCCCCTTTGTGTGTGATTCCTTGTGGTTTCCCCTTTTTGTGTTGGCCCCTCTGGGGTTTTCCCCTTGTTTTGTGTGCTTCCTCTGTGTTTCCCCTTTGTTTTGTTGGCCCCTTGTGTGTGTTTTTTTGTGTGTGTGTTTGTGTTTTATGTGTGTTTTGGCCCCTTTCTGTGTTTTCCCTTGTGTTTTGGCCCCTTTTTTCCCTGTGTGTTTTTTCTTCTTGTGTTTTTGTGGCTTTTTTCCTCTTTTTGTTTCTTGTGTGTTTTGGCTCCTTTGTGTTTCCCCTTGTGTGTTTTGGCCCCTTTTTTCCCTGTGTGTGTTTTTTTGGGTTTTGTGTTTCCCCTGGGGTTTTTTGGGGTGTGTGGGGTTTTTGGGGTTTTTCTTTTTGTCCACCCCTTTGGGGGCATTCCCATCCCCCGTTTTATGTGGGTGCATCCTCTTTTTTTGGTTTATCTTTCAAAATTTTGGGGTTTTCCTCCCCCCGTTTTGTGGCTTTTCCTTCTAATTTGGGGAAAAAATCCTCTTGGGTTTTGGTTTCCTTCCCTTTATTTTTGTGTTTTGGCATCCTTTTAATTTTTTGTGTATCTTTATGTGTTTTGCTTCCCTTCTTTTTGTGTGTACCCTTCCCCTTTATTTGTGTTTGGTTTGGGCAAGCCTTTTTGTTTGTTTTTATTCTTCTATTGGTGTTGACCATTTTGGGGGTTTTGGGGGTTCTTTCTATGGGTTAACATCCGTTTTGTGTTTTTCCCTTTTTGGTTGGGGGTGTTTTTGCACCCCGTTGTGACTTTTTGGGTTGTTGTGTGCCCCCTTGTGTGGTTTTATTTCTAATGTTTTTTGTTGATCTCTGTTTTTTGTAACCTCCTATTTTCTGTTGCTCCTTTGGAACCCTTTTTATTTTTTTGGGGGTTGAATTCCTTACTGGTGTGTTCCCCTTTTTTGTGTTGCATCCCCCTGTGGTTTAAATTTCTATTTTTTTTGGAAAGGGCATTCTTTTTTGTGTTTTCCCTTTTCAAAAAATTTGTGAGGGGGACCCCCTGTCCCCCCTGGTATCCTTCAAAATGTTTTGTGTTGCATTTTTTTCCTTGTGTGTTCCCTTTTATGTGTGTTTTTTGCTTTTCCTTTTGGGGGAAGTGAAAACCTTCCCTTTTTGGGGCCCCCCCCTTCTCTGTGTTTTTTTTATTTCAAAAAATGGGTTTGTGTGTTTCCCTTCTCCCTGGGGTTTTTTAAATTTTTTCCTTTGGGTGTTGGAAATTCCCCCTTGTTTATCTTCTATGTTTGTTGTGGGCATCTTGTTTTTTGTGTTTCTTTTTTTTAATTGGGGACCTTCATTTGTGTTTATTTTCTATTGGTTTGGGTGTTTTAAAAATTTGGGGGTTGGGGGAAAATCTTTTTTTAAAGGGGGGGTTGTTTTGTGGCCCCCCTTTTTGGGGGTGTGGTAATTCTTTTTTATTTTTTTGTTTTTTGCATCCTTGTTTTGGGGGATTTTTATTTTTTGTGTTTTTCCCCCAATCCCTTCCTGTTTGAAAAATTTTCCCCAAATTTTTTGCCCCCATCCCCCTGTTTTGGGGTTTATTCTTTTTTAATTGTTTTTTGTTTTGTCCTCCAGGGGTTTTTTTGGGTATCTTCTTTGTGTTTGGCTTTTCCTTTTGTGGGGGGTTCCCCCCTTATGTGGTCCGGCCCCGGCTCGGGTGATTTTTTGGGCTCTCCTTCGTATTTTTAATTTTAAAAAATAATTTTTTTTTTTAAATTAAAATTTTTTTTCCCCCTTAATACTTTAATTAATAATTTTATTTTTATTTTTTTGGAAATTTTCCATCAATTTCAACTGGCCCGCCTTCCTTTTCCCAAGGGTTTTTTTTCCGCCGGAAAGTTTTAACCCTTGTAGTTTCTTTTTGTGTTTTCCCTTTTTGGTATGCTCTTTTTGGTTTTGTTTCCCCCCGTGTGTGTTGGGGGCTTCTCTGTGTTTTTTCCCGGGTGCCTTTAATCTTGTGTTTTTCCCCCCCCTTGGGGGTTGGGTGGTTGGTTGTCTGGGTTTTCCCCCCTTTTAAATTTTGGCTTCTTTTTGGGTTGTAGTTGGGGGTTTTGGCTTCCCCCCTGTTGGGGTTTAAAACCCCTGGGTTTTTTTCTCTGGGGGGTTTTCCCTGGTGTGTTTGTTGGGTTCCTCTTTTTTCCCCTTGGGTTTGGGCCTTCTTGGGGGTTTTCCCGGGGGTTGTTTGGTTCCTTGTTTCCCCCCGTTGTGGTTCTTTCCCCTGTTAATTTTTTCCCCTTTTTGGTTTCTTTTGTTTTTTCCCCCCCTTTTTTTTTTTCCTCTGGGGGGTTTTTCCCCTGGTGGGTGTTGGGATTTTGTTTTTTTCCCCCCGGTTTTTTGTTGGTTGTTTTGGGGTTTTAAATTGTTTTTTTCCCCTTGATTGTTTGGGGTTTCTGTTTGTGTACCCCCTTTGTTTTCTTGGTTCTCGGGCCCCTGTGTGTGGTTGGTTTTGGTGTTTCCCCCCCTTGGGGGGTGTCTGGTTTCCCTTTTGGGTGTTTCCCCCTTTGTTTTTTTTTTGGGTTTTTCTGCTCCCTTTTTTCCCTCCCATTTTTTGGGGTTTGAGGGTCTTCCAGCCCTTCCCGCCTTTTTCGTGTTCATGGGTCACCTCCCCCTGCCCCTACCCTCTTTCTCCTCGGACTTTCGGGTTGGTTTCCTCCCTTAAAATTTGGGCTTTGGGGGGGTCATCTTTTTCCCTTTGAAAAACCCCTTCCCCGTTTTCCCCCGGGTTGTTTGGGGGCCTTTCCCCTTAAGGTTCCCCTTTTTTTTGGGGGTTTTTTCTTTGGTTTTCCCCTTTGTTGTGTTGGCTTCTCTGTGTGTTTCCCCTGTGTGGGTTGGTTTCTGGGGGGTTTCCCCTGTGTGTTTTGGGGGGTTTTCTCTGTGTTTCCCCCTGTGTGGGGGTTTGTTTTTGGGGTGTGTGGGTGTGTTTGGCCCTTCTCTGTGTGTTTCCCGTGTGTGTTTTTGGGTTTTTTCCGGGTGTTTCCCTGTGTGTGTGTTTGGGCTTTTTCTTTTTGGTGTTTCCCCCTGGTGTGTTGTTTTGGTTTGTGTTTTTTTTTCCCCCTGTGTTTTTTGTGTGTTTTGGGGCCCTTCTTTGTGTTTCCCCTGTGTGTGTGTTGGCTTTTTTTGTGTTTTCCCCTGTGTGGGGTTGTTTTGGTTTTTGTGTGTTTCCCCTGGTGTTTTTGTGTTGGCTTCTCGGGGGTTTTTCCCCCTGTGTTTGTGTTGGTTCTCTGTTTTTCCCCCTGTGTGTGGGTTGGCTTCTCTGTTTTTTCCCTTTTGTGTGTGTTGGTTCTCGGGGTTTCCCCAGTGTGGTTTTGGGCTTTCTGGGGTTTCCCCTGTGTGTGTTTTGGGCTTTTTGGGTGTTTCCCCCTGTGTTTTTGTGTTGGCTTCTCGTGTTTTCCCCTGTTTTCGTGGTTGGTTTTCTCTGTGTTTCCCCTGTGTGTTTGGTTTTCTCTGTGTTTCCCCTGTGTGTTTGGGCTTCTCTGTTTTTCCCCCTGTGGGGTTTGGCTTCTCGGGTGTTTCCCCTGGTTTTGTTTGGCTTCTCTGTTTTTCCCCCCTGTGTGTGTTTTGGGCCCCCTTTCTCTTTTCCCCTGTGGGGGGATTTGGCCTTCTCTGGTGGGGATGGCCTCTTTGTGCCCTGTTGGGTCCTTTTTGAAAGTTTTTTTGGGCCCTCTTTGTGTAGGTGTATGTTGGCCTCTGATTTTAAAAACGACTTTTCTGTTTTCTCGGGCGAGTGTGTTCGTCTGTTCCGTGAGTGTGTTCGTCTATTCTGTGTGTTCGTCTATCTTGTTGGAGTGTTTTTTTTCTATCTTTTTGGGGGAGGTGTGTTCGTCTATGTGGTGTTTTCCCATCTTTCCCCTCAAGGTTTTGGGTTTTTCCCCTTTTAGGCGCCGTCTCTGTGTTTTGTTGCTTTTTAGAGTGATCAACAAGGTGTTACTGCTGGGGGGCACGAAAAACGGTTGGTCGGGTTTACCGATTTTTGGGTGCCTGTCCAGCGCCGTTTTGAAAAACAGTCGGGGGGTGTTTTAAAAAAACCCCCCTTAGGGTTTTGCGGGGGAGGCGGGTTAAACCAGTTTCTGGACTTTGTTGCTTACACTTCTTGATATAAATCCCAAATAATCTATTTGCCTTATTACGTACGCTTAGGCATTGCTGTCTTGGTTTAAGGTTGCTGCTCACCATAACCCCCAAGTCCTTTTCGCAATCTGTACGGCTAAGTTCTACATTATTTAACTTATAAGTGCTAGGGTTATGGACACTCCCGAGCTTCAGAACCTTGCATTTATCTACATTGAACTGCATTTGCCACTTTTCTGACCAAGAATAGAATTTGTCTAAAGCCTCCTGGAGTTCCCTAACATCGACGCTTGAATCAATTATCCTACCTATCTTTGTGTCATCGGCGAATTTGCTCATATCACTAGTAATACCCTCATCAAGGTCATTGATATATATTATAAACAACACCGGGCCTAAAACTGATCCCTGTGGTACGCCACTTACAGATCCCGAACGCTACTTGTTACAGATCCAAATGGCAGACTGTGTGTAGCGCCCCGCCAGCTCCAGGAGTTACACCTGGTTGCTCATACAACCTTGATGGTGACACTCAAGTATAGTGAATGTCTTGGTTAAATTAACAATGACGATGACTAACAGGGATGCGCTTTACACTATTTTTACCCACGTGGGTAGTTACTAGGGTACTTATCGCAATCCTGGTAGTTACTAGGGTACTCATCACAACCCTGGTAGTTACTAGGGTACTCATCACAACCCTGGTAGTTACTACGGTACTCATCACAACCTGGTAGTTACTAGGGTACTCATCACAACCTGGTAGTTACTAGGGTACTCATCACAACCCTGGTAGTTACTACCGGTTACTCATCACAACCCTGGTAGTTACTACGGTACTCATCACAACCCTGGTAGTTACTAGGGTACTCATCACAACCCTGGTAGTTACTAGGGTACTCATCACAACCCTGGTAGTTACTAGGGTACTCATCACAACCCTGGTAGTTACTAGGGTACTCATCACAACCCTGGTAGTTACTAGGGTACTCATCACAACCCTGGTAGTTACTAGGGTACTCATCACAACCCTGGTAGTTACTAGGGTACTCATCACAACCTGGTAGTTATAGGGTACTCATCACAACCCTGGTAGTTACTAGGGTACTCATCACAACCCTGGTAGTTACTAGGGATACTCATCACAACCCTGGTAGTTAGTAGGATACTCATCACAACCCTGGTAGTTACTAGGGTACTCATCACAACCCTGGTAGTTACTAGGGTACTCATCACAACCCTGGTAGTTACTAGGATACTCATCACAATCCTGGGCAGGTACTAGGGTACTCATCACAATCCTTGCTAGCAGTTTCTAGACAAGTTTTAGTATATGAAAAACGACCTCAATACAGAAATCATCTTCATGTGACTGAAGAATTTATTGTAATAAAATATTCGAAGTGAAATGGTTTGTTGACTTCCGCGTTTTTTTTTTTTTTTTAGATAATATTAAAGATAAATGGAGAGTCACTAAAGGATGTCTGACTAAGAGTGAAATTGAAGATGACAGATGCTGTGGAAGTCTTAGATTGGGAAGGTTTGTGAGGTGTAGTAGCTAAGGCAAGAATTTGAAAACCAGCATCGTATATAACAAAACGAGCAGGTGCTGCTAAGTATGTTGTTTCAGACATGGAAAGCAGGTACTGCTTAAGTATGTTGTTTCAGACATGGAAAGCAGGTATGTTTAAATATGTTGTTTCAGACATGGAAAGCAGGTACTGCTTAAGTATGTTGTTTCAGACATGGGAAAGCAGGTAGCTGCTTAAGTATGTTGTTTCAGACATGGAAAGCAGGTACTGCTTAAGTATGTTGTTTCAGACATGGAAAGCAGGTACTGCTTAAGTATGTTGTTTCAGACATGGAAAGCAGGCACTGCTTAAGTTGTTGTTTCAGACATGGAAAGCAGGCATGCTTAAGTATGTTGTTTCAGACATGGAAAGCAGGTACTGCTTAAGTATGTTGTTCCAGACATGGAAAGCAGGTACTGCTTAAGTATGTTGTTTCAGACATGGAAAGCAGGTACTGCTGAAGTATGTTGCTTCAGACATGGAAAGCAGGTGCTGCTGAAGTATGTTGCTTCAGACATGGAAAGCAGGTGCTGCTGAAGTATGTTGCTTCAGACATGGAAAGCAGGTGCTGCTGAAGTATGTTGTTTCAGACATGGAAAGCAGGTACTGCTTAAGTATGTTGTTTCAGACATGGAAAGCAGGTACTGCTTAAGTATGTTGTTTCAGACATGGAAAGCAGGTACTGCTTAAGTATGTTGCTTCAGACATGGAAAGCAGGTGCTGCTGAAGTATGTTGCTTCAGACATGGAAAGCAGGTGCTGCTGAAGTATGTTGTTTCAGACATGGAAAGCAGGTACTGCTGAAGTATGTTGTTTCAGACATGGAAAGCAGGTACTGCTTAAGTATGTTGTTTCAGACATGGAAAGCAGGTACTGCTTAAGTATGTTGTTTCAGACATGGAAAGCAGGTACTGCTTAAGTATGTTGCTTCAGACATGGAAAGCAGGTGCTGCTGAAGTATGTTGCTTCAGACATGGAAAGCAGGTGCTGCTGAAGTATGTTGTTTCAGACATGGAAAGCAGGTACTGCTTAAGTATGTTGTTTCAGACATTGGAAAGCAGGTACTGCTTAAGTATGTTGTTTCAGACATGGAAGCAGGTATGCTTAAGTATGTTGTTCAGACATGGAAAGCAGGTGCTGCTGAAGTATGTTGCTTCAGACATGGAAAGCAGGTCTGCTGAAGTATGTGTGTTCAGACATGGAAAGCAGGTCTGCTTAAGTATGTTGTTTCAGGACATGGAAAGCAGGTACTGCTAAGTATGTTGTTTCAGACATGGAAAGCAGGTACTGCTTAAGTATGTTGTTTCAGACATGGAAAGCAGGTGCTGCTGAAGTATGTTGCTTCAGACATGGAAAGCAGGTGCTGCTGAAGTATGTTGTTTCAGACATGGAAAGCAGGTACTGCTTAAGTATGTTGTTTCAGACATGGAAAGCAGGTACTGCTGAAGTATGTTGCTTCAGACATGGAAAGCAGGTGCTGCTGAAGTATGTTGTTTCAGACATGGAAAGCAGGTGCTGCTGAAGTATGTTGCTTCAGACATGGAAAGCAGGTGCTGCTGAAGTATGTTGCTTCAGACATGGAAAGCAGGTGCTGCTGAAGTATGTTGCTTCAGACATGGAAAGCAGGTGCTGCTGAAGTATGTTGTTCAGACATGGGGAAGCAGGTGCTGCTGAAGTATGTTGCTTCAGACATGGGAAAGCAGGTGCTGCTGAAGTATGTTGCTTCAGACATGGGAAGCAGGTGCTGCTGAAGTATGTTGCTTCAGACATGGGAAGCAGGTGCTGCTGAAGTATGTTGCTTCAGACATGGGAAGCAGGTGCTGCTGAAGTATGTTGCTTCAGACATGGAAAGCAGGTGCTGCTGAATTATGTTGCTTCAGACATGGAAAGCAGGTGCTGCTGAAGTATGTTGCTTCAGACATGGGAAGCAGGTGCTGCTGAAGTATGTTGCTTCAGACATGGGAAGCAGGTGCTGCTGAAGTATGTTGCTTCAGACATGGGAAGCAGTTGCTTGCTGCTAAGTATGTTTGCTTAGACATGGAAGCATTGCTGCTGAAGTATGTGCTTCAGACACTGGGAGCAGGTGCTGCTTGAAGTATGTTGCTTCAGACACTGGGATGAGGTGCTGCTGAAGTATGTTGTTAGACTGGGTAGCAGGTGCTGCTGAGTATGTTGCTTCAACATGGGAAGCAGGTGCTGCTGAAGTATGTTGCTTCAGACATGGGAAGCAGGTGCTGCTGAAGTATGTTGCTTCAGACATGGGAAGCAGGTGCTGCTGAAGTATGTTGCTTCAGACATGGGAGTCCTCGACTCTCTTGCATCTCCATACAAAATATTTCGATTTGCGTGGAATGCACAGATTTTTTCCTCAGTCTTGAACCTGGAGCAGTGCAGGTTACCACTGGGATGGTTGCCTCGGCAGTGCAGGTTACCACTGGGATGGTTGCCTCGGCAGTGCAGGTTACCACTGGGATGGTTGCCTCGGCAGTGCAGGTTGCCATGGGATGGTTGCCTCGGCAGTGCAGGTTACCACTGGGATGGTTGCCTCGGCAGTGCAGGTTACCACTGGGATGGTTGCCTCGGCAGTGCAGGTTACCACTGGGATGGTTGCCTCGGCAGTGCAGGTTACACTGGGATGGTTGCCTCGGCAGTGCAGGTTACCACGTGGGATGGTTGCCTCGGCAGTGCAGGTTACCACTGGGATGGTTGCCTCGGCAGATGCAGGTTACCACTGGGATGGTTGCCTCGGCAGTGCAGGTTACCACTGGGATGGTTGCCTCGGCAGTGCAGGTTACCACTGGGATGGTTGCCTCGGCAGTGCAGGTTACCACTGGGATGGTTGCCTCGGCAGTGCAGGTTGCCATGGGATGGTTGCCTCGGCAGTGCAGGTTACCACTGGGATGGTTGCATCGGCAGTGCAGGTTTACCACTGGGATGGTTTGCCTCGGCAGTGCAGGTTACCACTTGGATGGTTGCCTCGGCAGCGCAGGTTACTACTGGGATGGTTGCCTCGACAGTGCAGGTTACTACTGGGATGGTTGTCTCGGCAGTGCAGGTTACCACTGGGATGGTTGCCTCGGCAGTGCAGGTTGACATGGGATGGTTGCCTCGGCAGTGCAGGTTACCACTGGGATGGTTGCATCGGCAGTGCAGGTTACCACTGGGATGGTTGCCTCGGCAGTGCAGATTACTACTGGGATGGTTGCCTCGGCAGTGCAGGTTACTACTGGGATGGTTGCCTCGGCAGTGCAAGTTACCTCTGGGATGGTTACCTCGGCAGTGCAGGTTACTACTGGGATGGTTGCCTCGGCAGTGCAGGTTACCACTGGGATGGTTGCCTCGGCAGTGCAGGTTACTACTAGAATGGTTGCCTTGGCAGTGGAGGTTACTACTGTGATGGCTGCCTCGGCAGTGCAGGTTACCACTAGGATGGTTGCCTCGGCAGTGCAGGTTACCACTGGGATGGTTGCCTCGGCAGTGCAGGTTACCACTGGGATGGTTGCCTCGGCAATACAGGTTATCACTGGGATGGTAGCCTCGGCAATGCAGGTTACCACTGGGATGGTTGCCTCGGCAATGCAGGTTACCACTGGGATGGTTGCCTCGGCAATGCAGGTTACCACTGGGATGGTTGCCTCGGCAATGCAGGTTACCACTGGGATGGTTGCCTCGGCAATGCAGGTTACCACTGGGATGGTTGCCTCGGCAATGCAGGTTACCACTGGGATGGTTGCCTCGGCAGTGCAGGTTACCACTGGGATGGTTGCCTCGACAATAAAGACTAAGCCTGACCTGAGATGTACATAACCAATCTCATGTTCGTTCCTCTCATACATCCATATTTATGGCATCTGAAACATCGCACTGGGTTAGGAATGAACACTAACTTCAACAAAAAGGTTACCAGGACAATTGTAATCAGAGAGGGTTCCTTTACTGAATGTTAAATTAGAGGAATCCTTATTTACACACCCAAAACATCATTTGTTATGGACTTAACGCCAGTGGCTTGCTGATCCATCAGCTCAACATTGCCAGCCTCTTCCGTGTCCACTTGATCTCAACAAAAGAATGAACCATTTGCTTCAGCAAGTTTTTGATCTGAACGGCAGTCTTAACAGATTTCCAATACCCATTTTCTTAACATATTCTACAGAGTCGATACCTTCAAGAAGGTATCGAGGAAGGTAAGCTTCACAAACTTAGTTGCACGTAGAGTTGTACATGATGAATTAGACACGTGCAACATCTGCGTGTCTTTATTTGTAGACGTTTCACTATCCAGTGACTAACAGTATAATACAAGGACATAATGTGAGGACTGTAGCACTATATATAAAAGATGAGGTAATCAGTCCCTCAGCCTTGGAGTTGGTGCAGAGCACTGTAGTCTTGAAGACTACGGTGTTCTTCACCAAATGTAAGGCTGAGGAACTGATCATCACATCTATATATATAGCTTTACATTCTTCACATTATGTTCATGTACTGTATTGAAAAAGCCACTGGATGGCGAGACGTCTGCAAATAAAGATACCCAGATGTTTCATATGTGTCTAATTCTTAGCATGTAGAAGTACAAAACGGGAGCATGCAAAGGTCAGCTGAGGCCTCCACTCTCCTACACAGGAAGTGCGAGTCAAAAAATCAGTTTCCTGGGACATAAGCCCTCTACCCACAGGGGTTGTTGCTAGGAATCATCAGAACAGTTTCCCACTGATTACTGTGAGTTACTCTGAGGTGAAGACTTGCCAAATTTTGAAGGTTCGTGATATGTTAGGGTCGTTTGGGCTTTGTTCCTGCAAGCGGATTTCTCGCACCCAACCCAATATCATGTGATAGGTCAATTATGAAGAGGTTAATGGACCCGGCAATGCAGTGGAATTCTGCTGCCACAGATAATTTCCAGGAGAGTGTTTGCCTAGAATTATGAAGGTACTGTCTGCGCTGAGTGATGGGTGGTTCATCATGTTTAAATCCTGTTGACTTCACGAGGGTCATTAATGCTGCATGTTAACGACCAATCAAGAATACATTAACCCTCAAATCTGGGAATAAAATAAAGTTTCATGTGTTAACTGGGTTTAAAACCTATCGACTGCACAAGCGACAAAAGCCATATATAAGGTAAATGGTCGTAGTGTTGCCACAAGGGTTATCCTCACAACAATAATCAAGATCACTTTCTCATATCAAAATAAACGAACAGAAAAATGTTAATATCATATTAATTAAGAAATAAGAACATCTTCATAACTTGGAGATAAAATCAACATGGTTTATTTTACACACTAAATAATAAAAAATGCTCAAACCAATTTAACTCTTTAAAAATAAAATAGAAAATAAAGAGACAATAAATAAAAGGGTGTCGAAGATCTTGTGTTAGTGACTGCTGAGCTAGCTCATGTTTTGGAGTTTGCTCTAGAGTCTCTTTCACAATGAAGGAAAAATACCTAGAGTTGGAGAAGGGATAGTTGGGTAGTGTCGGTAACCGACAAGTCAAGGATTCTTGAAGAGATCACATTTCCATCGTACTCTGGGTTAACAAAGATCAAGTCAAATTCCAAACACTAACTAATCCAAATCTAATCACGAAACAGGTGGGGCTTGAACCCATGGCAAGCGAGTCCTAAAATTCACAGGCCAGTGCGTTAACCACTGGGCCAAGCTGGCTCTGATAAGAGTCATCCAACTAGATATATCTCTATACACCACCACTGTGACCACAAATGCAGGTTTTTACAGATGAATCCCATACCAGCGTGGCTATGGCGTGCTCTAGCTCAAGTCCCTTATTTGCAATCGTGTAATTACGATTTTGTGAGTCAATCCGAGTCTAGTCGCATCCGGAGCACAATCCCAGTTATATATATTGATAACCTTTCGTCCTTGTTCAGTGTGTAAGCCAGCCAGAGGAGAGGAAGATCACGTCAGGGATTACAAGGAAAGTGCAATTTCACATTGGCTGAAAGCCAAAAGAACTGACTGATAAAGTCAACCTCAGTTTCAGAGTCAAGTTACAAATGGTAACCAAATAATTATTAAACCATAAACAATTCACAACAACCAAATAATGGATGAAGCTACTTACATGACCAGGACACAGGTGGAGACTGAGGTGAAGACACAACCAGCGCCTGGATGTTAAGTCAGAGAATATAGGAAAGATAGACATATTTCCGCGTCACCAGGTGCACCACACAGTTTGATAACTGGTTCATAGGTGACACTGAGGTGCATGTGGTTCATATGTGACACTGAAGTGCATACACCAAGTGATGTGAGAGGTACAAAACGCCAACCAGCTCTCCGTGAACTATATATATAGAAATAGCAATAAGAACTTTTTACTCACTATATGTAACCTGTTCCCTACTACGCCAAGAATTATTTAATCCATAAAACAGAATTTAAAGAAAACTCTCAGCCTGATTAGCTGGGCTGTCGTTCGTTCGTTTGACTGCGTGTGGCCAGCAGTAACAACCAGGACTTATGGTGGGTCAGGCGCTGATCCACCGTAAGTCCTGGTCATGGACTCGGTAGCGGGAGCGTTGACCCCCGGAACTCCCTCCAGGTTGACTCCGGGTAGACAAACTTCTCGGTTGGCAAGAGGTGTGGGATTAACCCTTTACCAGGCCTGGGAAAGGGTAATTACCCCTTTACCAGGAGTGGAAAAGGGTAATTACCCCTCTCCAGGCCTGGAAATGAAGAATGTAGCACAAAGTGAGAGTTGTCACAGTTGCTTTTTGCTGATGGCACTGTGCTTTTGGGAGATTCTGAAGAGAGGTTACAGAGTTTGGAAGGGTATGTAAAAGAAGGAAATAAAAAGTGAACGCAGGAAAGAGCAAGGTGATGAGGAGAGCAAAAACTTTAGGGAATAAAAGATTGGATTTCGGATTGGAGGGAGTGAATGTATTCAGATATTTGGGTGTGGACGTGTCAGCAGATGACACTATTAAAGACGAGGTGAATCATAGAATTGATAAGGGATAAAACAGGTGAGAGGTGCTCTGAGGAGTCTGTGGAGACAAAGAATGTTATCCATGGAAGCATAGAGGGAATGTATGACAGTATAGTGGTACTAAAGCAATTATATGGGTGTGAAACATGAGTGGTGAATGTTGCAACAAAGAGAAGGCTGGAGGCAGCGGAGATGTCGTGTCTGAGGGCATTGTGCGGTGTGAATATTATGTAGAGAGTCAATAGCTTGGAGATATGGAGGTGCAAGGCTTCTGAAAGTATTATCCAGAGGGCAGAGAAAGGGATGTTGAGGTGGTTTGGACATTTAGGGAGAATGGGACAATATAGAATGACTTAGAGGATATATAAATCTGTGGTGGAAGGAAGGTAGGGTAGGGGGTCGTCCTAGAAAAGGTTGGAGGGAGAGGGTAAGGAAGGTTTTGTGTGCGAGGGGCTTGGGCTTTCAGCAAGCGTACGTGAGCGTGTTAGGAACGAGTGGAAACTAATAGTTTTTATGACTTGACGTGTTGTTGGAGTATTAGCAAAATCACATTAATGAAAGGAAAATACAGTTTCTGCACTCTGAAGGAGGAGTGTTGATATGTTGCAATTTGTTTTAAGTGTAGTATAGGCACGCCTCTGGGACGACAGTGATGGAGTGAATGATGATGAAAGTGTTTCTTCTTTTTCTTGGTGGGAAACGGCCGATACGTTAATAAAAAAAATTTTTCATGGTCGTGAACTCTCAGACAGAACAAGAAGTGGAACATGAACGTTCTCAAGGGAGAACTTATTACGTTGCACATATCGTCTGATAAGTGTGACGTATAATATGAATGACCTATTTGATAGTTTATAACATGGCTGGTAATAACCCAGGGCATTGACGTCACTGACTCACCTCTGTTAGCCTCTAGTGTCAGTCACAGCCTCTAGTGTCAGTCACAGCCTCTATACCGGACCTAATAAAAGAGTAACTTACTTTAGAATCTAAAGTTCATATTTAGCTTTAGATTTGTCTATGGGGCTTAGAAACATTTAAACTTCCATAATTATAAAAAATAAATTTATTTTAAATCTAGCCAAAGTGGGATACGTACATATATTCTTTAACTTCGCTTCTTGAAATTCCGAAGTTACAATGTTCTTATCTCAGGCAACAGTATGAAGATTATTATTAATGTTTATATACTCTATTAAAGAATCATTACCTTTTGAAATAATCAACACAAACCTCCATTAACTTGAAAGAAAAGTTAATGACATGTCACGACCGAGACTGCACAATCAATTAACACAGTCATGTAAGTATATTGAAGATTAATATCACTTCAAGATTCACGGCAGTTCTGTCCGATACTAAACCGCACAACTTGAGAGACAAGTCCTATAAGGGCATTAGAAACACTTCTCTTCCTCGCTGACAGATGAGTGTAGGAACACCACACTAGGTAAGATACTTGAGACAGAAGACAAATAACAACATTCCTACTTCCTGTCTGACCATCAGACGTAATACCACCTGGCAACGAGGCATGTAGATAAATGGTTCAGAGAACCGACAAGTTGATAAATTAGACATTTGGCAACGCTTGGGTATCTTTATTGTGGAAACGCTTCGCCATACAGTTGTTTCATCAGTCCAATACAAAGAAAAATGGTGAAGAACAGGAGTTTGAAGTAATCAGTCTCTCAGCCTGGAGTCGATATAATTAGTCTATCAACCTTGTAAGAGTACATCATATGTGCGAAGGGGCTTATATACTGTAGGCAGAAGAGGTGAAGCAGTCGTAGGTGGTGTCACACTGGACAAATCCACTGGTGCTTCGAAGTAGGTCATGCCTATAGGTTAGGCATGACCTACTTCCACCAGTGGATTTGTCCAGTGTGACACCACCTACGACTGTTTCACGTCACCTGTCTGCAGTATATAAGCCACTTCGCACATATGCTGTACTCTTACAAGGTTGATAGACTAATTGCATCGACTCCAGGCTGAGGGACTGATTACCTCAACCCCTTCTGGTCTTCACCATTCTTCTTGATATTGCACTGTTGAAGCCACTGTGTGGTGAAACGTTTCCTCAATAAAGATACCCAGGTGTTGCAAATGTGTCTAATTAACAATAAGGGATCTAAGAGAGTGCTGTCTCCAGAAGCTAAGGGACTGACCTATTTAAAAAACAACGTCCTTCAGTTTATACCACAGATCTCCCCGAAAAGATTCCCCAAAATTATGGGAAAAACAAATGGTATGAAGAAAAGAGAGGATATGAAAGTAACATCGGTCCGCAGACCAGCTATGTAGTGTGCCAAGTGTTACATCTTGCCACAGGTCAACCACCAGACATCTGGTCGCTGAACAGCGCCACCCTCACCATAACATGCAAGTATCCCAAACTTTACGACAGAGATGAAGATAACGGAGACAGGTGAGATCACCTGTGTCAGCAGGTGAGGGTCATAGGAACTGATGCTGACATTCATAACTGAAAGATATTAACCCCAGCTGACACATGAACTGGATGAGGACGTGAGCACCCAGTCACATGCCAACATAGCTAACACACGACAGTATAGCATACCATCACACTGAAGTCACAGATATTACCATAAAATTTTACAGCGATATCATAACATCTTATGACATCAGGTGATATCCGAACGTTCTGAGACAGAGAGACTATCAAATAAGATTACATAAATAACCCGCACATAGGAAAAAGAAACTTATGACGACGTTTCGGTCCGACTTGAACCATTAACTAGTCACACACTAACATACGAAGGTAAGGGAACCATTATTTATAAGAGTGAGGGAAGGCATGGTAAAGAAGTAAAAAATAAAAGAAAGAAGTCGAGATAATAGTGGTTGTAGAAGAAGTAGTACGGAATATTATTATAATAAAAAAAGAAGCGCTAAACCACAAGGGTTATACAGCTATGGAATAATAAAGAATATAATAGTATATTTTATGCAGTGTTACTTATACTCAAGCAGTGATCTGTGTCCATGAAAGCGCATGACACTGTTCGAAAGTGGAACATGTGGAAGTTTTATTGAGAAGAAGATGGCTGGGTGTTGAAGTTACTGCCTGGAAGAAACCGATCTCTGTTGTACTGTCGGTGTTTTCGTTCATTCAGGTTCATTGGCATTTGTGGCATGCAAAGAGTACGTAACCTTTATTCGGCGCATGTACACACCCTCATTTACAGGCTATCTCCCCCAACCAGCGAACCAGGTTGCTAAGAGTTGATGATGGGGCCCCGTCGTTCAACTAGTGACCAGGTTCTAGCCAATAAGAAGATGGTTTTGGCAATCGCAGAGGTTATGTGGGTACCGCTCTCCTGTCTGCCCTTGTCATTCCCATTCTAGAGCTGGTTGAAGCACGGTCTGCTATCTTGTGGCTTCTATTTCTGCCTTCCTTACCGTGGAGTGCACTATACTTATCACTGTACATAGTGTACATATTGCTGTTCTAAATTGGTGAAGGATAATACAAGTCTAAACTTTTTCTACTGTGTTTATTTGCTCCCATTACACCCGGGGTAACAGGCCATTTGGAATCCTGGGTTGTAATAGCATTTCGTTCTTGCTTCCTTCCCAGGCTCCAAGTGGGTGTGGCCATCGTGTGCTTTAAGTCTTCAGGGCTGTGACTTCGGTGTGAGTGGATCGTTCAGCTGGTGCTCGAATCCTGTACTTGTTGTTAGTAAGTTTATTCAGGTACACACAAATACAGTTACATAGATTATCGTACATAGCAGCATATGTGTAGAGAACCTAGGATAACCCAAAAAAAGTCAGAGTGACTTATTTACATTGTGGTTGTTTATGGTTGTAGTTGTGTGTCAGTGTCTGTGGGACGTCTGGTGTGTACTGAGATGCGATTTTCCAGTTTCCTGAAGAGCTGTTGCAGCAATATCTGATGTCATTACCCTTATACCTATTGTTGCAGGAAAAGCAAGGAGAAACAGTAGTAGTCGTAGTACTAAAAGTAGTAATGAGGAGGCAGCAGCAGTAATGGTAATGGCACAACAGGTGACTAAAGTAATAGTAGGGATAGTAGTAGTAATGAAAGAATTAGTAACAGTGGTAGAAGCAGTAATGTATAAAAACAAGGGAACAAAGGAGCACTGTCAGAGAGCGACTGACTGACAAGCGGAGGACTACACCCTTGTGGCACTTGATCCTCTCCTTTATAATGGCGCTGATCCAAGTTTCTAACAGTCTCAGTAAAATTTTATATCAGCACCTAGTCAGACTAAACTTACGGGGAATGATAGTTATTATAGAAATCATCCACAGTTATGTTTTGAAGTCAATCAGAAGTATTCTTAGTTTACTGAATGAAAATGAACATCACTATTTATTCAATAAAATTGGTAAATTTGGACTTGTGGCAGCCAATAGCAGCGTGAACCTTGTGTTCAGGGAACCACACCAGTGGTGAACATTTGAAGGAGTTTAGAAGAGCCATTCTACAGTTATGTCATGGATTCCAAAGACATGAAAGGTATACAATACCGACAAGATGAAGAATTAAACACCTGCAACATCTGGGTATCTCCATTTGTAGATGTTTCGCCATCAAGTGGCTTTATCAATATAATTCAAGGATATAATGGGAATGTTGTAGATTCTACGTTTTTAACTATTTTACTACATCAACAAGTTTGCTTGTAGACAAAACTTAACAAGCAGTGTGTTGGTGGTAAGATACATCAACCATTAAATATTTAAGTCGTTCAGAAGAGATAAACCGAAATTTATTTAACGTTAAAAAGAGTTAAAATTTCACACTATTTTACCCATAAAACGAACACATCCGCATCGACGCATCTGAATTTCACTCTCCGCCATCATGGAATTATCAGGCAGTTTTTTGGAATGTTTGAAGCTACACTGCTAATGGTTTTCGAAGTTATCTTAACCAATCCAGGATGCAAGGAATAAGCTTAACAAATCTGGTTATAGGGCAGGTGATCATGCCAAGTGTTTCAAGAATTTAGTTCTCTTTACTTTACAAAAGTTTGGAAAATTTGAAGTCGATTGGATGAGGCGTTCTCGAGTTATGAGCGAAATAAAAAAGTTGGAACAAAAAGTATAAAATATCAGAACTCGTAATAACACTTTTATCACTTTTACTAATTCTTTCACTCGCCGTAAGTTCGATCCCCACCCGTACCATGGTTTAAAAAAATCAGGCAACTTCTCAGGGTCCCCCTTCGGGTGGACCAAATTAAAGCTGTAACATACGCTATTGAGTTGAATATTTTATTAATATAGACTAATAACTTTAAATGGAATCTGACTTGCATATAATTAATCCATAAATAACCAACACATAAGAAGAAATTACAATAAAATGCCTGATTACAAATATTTAAAAATACCGCAGTGAAAATAGGAAATAAAACCTGAGAGATTCCATGTGTTTACACACATATTTGAAGGTATGTGTGTGTGTACTCATCTATACTCACCTATTTGTGGTTGCAGGGGTCGAGTCTTAGCTCCTGGCCCAGCCTCTTCACTGGTTGCTACTGGGTCCTCTCTCTCCCTGCTCCATGAGCTTTATCAAACCTCGTCTTAAAACTATGTATGGTTCCCGCCTCCACTACGTCACTTGCTAGGCTATTCCACTGCCTGACAACTCTATGACTGAAGAAATACTTCCTAACATCCCTTTGACTCATCTGAGTCTTCAACTTCTAATTGTGACCTCTTGTTTCTGTGTCCCCTCCCTGGAACATCCTGTCTTTGTCCACCTTGTCTATCCCGCTCAGTATTTTATATGTCGTCATCATGTCTCCCCCGATCCTCCTGTCCTCCAGTGTCGTCAGGCCAGATTTCCCTTAACCTTTCTTCCTAGGACATTCCCCTTAGCTCTGGAACTAACCTTGTCGCAAACCTTTGCACTTTCTCTAATTTCCTGACATGCTTGATCAAGTGCGGGATCCAAACAGGTGCTGCATACTCCAGTATGGACCTCACGTACACGGTGTACAGTGTCTTGAACGATTCCTTACTAAGGTATCGGAATGCTGTTCTCAGGTTTGCCAGGCGCCCATATGCTGCAGCAGTTATCTGGTTGATGTGTGCTTCCGGAGACATGCTCGGTGTTATACTCACCCCAAGATCTTTCTCCTTGAGCGAGGTTTGCAGTCTTTGGCCACCTAGCCTATACTCCGTCTGCGGTCTTCTGTGCCTTTCCCCGATCTTCATGACTTTGCATTTGGCAGGGTTAAATTCGAGAAGCCAGTTGCTGGACAAGGTGTCCAGTCTGTCCAGGTCTCCTTTAAGACCTGCCTGATCCTCATCTGATTTAATTCTCCTCATTAACTTCACATTATCTGCGAACAGGGACACTTCTGAGTCTAACCCTTCCATCATGTCGTTCACATATACCAAAAATAGCACTGGTCCTAGGACCGACCCCTGTGGGACCCCGCTCGTCACAGGTGCCCACTGTGATACCTCATCACGTACCATGACTCGTTGTTGCCTCCCTGTCAGGTATTCTCTGATCCATTGCAGTGCTCTTTATGTTATATGCGCCTGATCCTCTAGCTTCTGCATTAATCTCTTGTGAGGAACTGTCAAAGGCCTTCTTGCAGTTCAAGAAGATGTAATCAACCCACCCCTCTCTCTCGTGTCTTACTTCTGTTACTTTATCATAAAAGTCCAGGTTTGTGACACAGGATTTGCCTTCCATGAATCCGTGCTGGTTGGCGTTTATACTCTTGTTCCGTTCCAGGTGCTCCACCACTCTCCTTCTCATGATCTTCTCCATAACTTTGCATACTATACACGTCAGTGACACAGGTCTATAGTTTAGTGCCTCTTTTCTGTCTCCTTTTTTAAAAATGGGAACTACATTTGCAATCTTCCATGCCTCAGGTAGTTGCCCAGTTCCCAGGGATCTGTTGAAGATTGTGGTAAGTGGCACACACAGCATATCCGCTAACTCTCTAAGGACCCACGGGGAGATGTTGTCCGGTCCCATTGCCTCTGAGGTATCGATGTCTCTTAGCTGCTTCTTCACCTCCTCCTCATTTGTATGTCATTAAACACTTGTTGGTATATTCCTTGCTGGTGTCCCCCTCTGTTCTGCCCTCCCAGAGGCTTTCCTGTCTCCACTATAAATACTTCCTTAAAACTCATATTGAGCTCCTCACATATTTCTTGATCGTTTCTTGGGAATTCCCCACCTTCTTTCCTCAGCCTTATCACCTGGTCTTTGACTGTTGTCTTCCTCCTTATGTGGCTATACAGCAGTTTCGGGTCAGACTTGACTTTCGATACTATGTCGTTCTCGTACTGTCGCTGGGCCTCCCTCCTTATCTGTGCATACTCGATTCTGGCTCTTCTACTAATCTCCTTATTTTCCTGGGTCCTTTGCCTCCTGTACCTTTTCCATTCTCTGGTGCACTTAGCTTTTGCCTCCCTACACCTTCGGGTAAACCAAGGACTAGCTTTGGTCTTCCTATTATTTCTATTTCCCTTCTGAACAAACCTTTCCTCTGCCTCCTTGCACTTTGTTGTTACATATTCCATCATCTCGTTTACTGAATTTCCTACCAGTTCTCTGTCCCACTGAACCTCCTGCAGGAAGTTCTTCATACATGTGTAATTCCCCCTTTTATAGTTTGGCTTTTCCTATTCAATTCCTGTTACCTTCTCCACTTGTAGCTCTACTATACAATCAAAACTCAGAACCACGTGATCGCTAGCTCCTAGGGGCCTCTCGTAATTGATGTCCTCAATGTCTGAACTGTTCAGGGTGAACACAAGATCCAGTCTTGCTGGCTCATCCTCCCCTCTCTCTCTGGTAGTGTCCCCGACATGTTGATGCATGAGGTTTTCAAGTACCACATCCATCATCTTGGCTCTCCATGTTTCGGGATCCCCATGTGGCTCCAGGTTTTCCCAGTCGATCTCCCTGTGGTTGAAATCGCCCATTACCAGTAACTTTGCTCTGCTCGAGTGAGCTCTTCTTGCCACTTCAGCCAGTGTGTTGTTTTCTTTGTACTCCTCTCTTGGCCTCCTGCAGTTCTGTGGTGGGTTATACATCACTCCAATGACTACTTTATGTTCTCCAGACTGAATTGTACCTATGTAGTTCCTTTCTCCAATCATGTCCATGCCTTCCATTTCCTCAAATCCCCATCGGTTTTTTATGAGCAGTGCAGCCCCTCCTCCCCCTCTACTCCTTCTATCTTTCCTCGGGCTCTGATATCCTGGTGGGAAGATTGCATCTGTTGTCGTCTCAGCGAGTTTCGTTTCTGTGACTGCTATGATGTCTGGGGATTTCTCGCTGATTCTTTCGTGCCACTCCTCATTTATTCGTTATTCCGTCCGCATTTGTGTACCAAACCTTCAGCTTCTTTTCTATCACTGTGGTCCTGGGAGAGTATTGGGGTTGAGGGAGTGAGAGCCTTGGTAGGGGCCTATGGGGGGCTGTGGTGTAGGTGGGGTTTGTGATGAGGGGGTGGGGTCAGAATGCCCATAGGGGGCAGTTGTTGGGGTGTGTGTGAGGTTTGTGATGTGGGGGTTGGTGGTAGAGGGAACAGTGTGTGGGTTCTGGTTTAGATTGCTCAGTTGCGTTGGGATTGTCGCAGTTGGAGTCCTTCTGTGGGAGTTTCTGTGGGGTGTGTTTGCCCTTCCTCCTGTGTCTGGGTCCTGCTCATCTTCACCATTGCCTGTTTCCTCCTTACGTCTCTGTACTCTCTCTTTCAGTGTAGTCCTTTCTTCTTGTTTTCTGTCGCGATCGAGGTATACTCTCTGGTACCCCGGTTTGTCCCTCAGTCGTGCTTTCTCTTCCAGGATCCTGGTTCGAGCTGATTCTTCCTTGAAAATTACTTTGACAGGCCTTTTCCTTCCACTCGTAAACCACCCAATTCTCCGATAATTTGTCACCTGGGTCATATCGCCCTCACCTATTGTTTTCATGATGCCTTCAGTCATTTTTTCCTCCTGTTTTATTTCTTCAAAGTTGTCCCCTTTGGCTTCTTGGAGCCCATAGACAAAAACTGACCTCTCCCTTTGTGTGTGTGTGTGTACTCACCTATTTACTCACCTGTTTGTGGTTGCAGAGGGTCGAGTCCTAGCTCCTGGCCCCGCCTCTTCACTGGTTGCTACTGGGTCCTCTCTCTTCCTGCTCCATGAGCTTTATCAAACCTCGTCTTAAAACTATGTATGGTTCCCGCCTCCACTACGTCACTTTCTAGGCTATTCCACTGCCTGACAACTCTATGACTGAAGAAATACTTCCTAACATCCCTTTGACTCATCTGAGTCTTCAACTTCCAATTGCGACCTCTTGTTTCTGTGTCCCCTCCCTGGAACATCCTGTCTTTGTCCACCTTGTCTATTCTGCACAGTATTTTATATGTCGTTATCATGTCTCCCCTGACCCTCCTGTCCTCCAGTGTGTGTGTGTGTGTGTGTGTGTGTGTGTGTGTGTATGTGTATGTGTATGTGTATGTGTATGTGTGTGTGTGTGTGTGTGTGTGTGTGTAGGGAGGTGAAGGCCTTCAGGTTTTATGTCCTATTTTCACTTTGGGATTTTTGCTTTCTTAATTATGCATGATTAAATCTAAGACGAGTGACACCTCCAGACGGTGAGTGTTGGAGGAGTGATGACTGACCCTGGAGCTGACCATACAACCTGACCTCCCTGTGACACACACTCCTTGACCCCCCTGTGACCCTCTCTCCCCATGACCTCCCTGTGGCCCTCTCCATAACCTCCCTGTCACCCTCTTTTTCTCCTTGAATTGACAGATTGTCTCTTCTAAAATTTGTGCCATGAACAGAACAGAAGACTTACAGGTAAGGACCCACTAGGGGCGAGGGGCAAGTGGGGACAGCCCGAAGAATAGTCAGTGAGAGGAGAATGTCTTGAGTCGAAGAGAGAAGAGTCAGGACTAGACCCAACAGCTAAGCCTTGGAAGCAGACGGAAACAGCAACACAAAAAACAGGAGAACACTCAGTCGACCGGCTGGCAAGCTATCTGCATCTTGCATTCTTGATGTTGATTGGCGGCTGGCAGAAGCTGGAGGCGTGGTCAAGGGAGGCTAGCTTCTTGATTGGTTAGGTGTCGTTAAAGTGTGAGTCAGGAGTTACATAATTTCTTCAGTGTTGGAGGCATTCCTTATGTTGAGCAGTTGTTGGGAGGAAACGATGAGTAGTCTTGAATCTTGGGTCGGCTTGTAACTGGTCAAAGATCATCTTGAGTACTGTGAAGGAGCAATGGATTCCTTTACGATTTGTAAACTTGACTGTTCTGTCGTGTAATTTCTCGTACAAAGTGTCGACATTCATGGTGGGTTCTTGGTCAGAAGTCGTATAAAAAGTTATATCTTTCCAGTGCAGGTATTGATCTCGGTGTTGGTCTTCTGTATTAATACTTCGAGTGATGACTGGTGAGGTTTTTGTTGGTGGCTGCAGCATTGAAGGTTCATTCAATGTTGGTATCTCCGCTACAGAGTGTATAGAAGACTGTGGTGGAATCGTGGCTTCTGATTGGTCCATTTGTGTAGTGGTGAGTGGAGGTGAAGGAAAAGATATTTGCGCCGCCAACCCAAGAGCCAATCGACGAATAGGAGGAGTGGGGCTGTCTTGGATGTTATCAGGTGAATGTTGATTGGAGGATTCAAAAGAGGATGCGTCGTCGTTATCAATTATTAATTCCTTTAAATCATCTGGCGCTTCAAAACTGACGACTTCGGGATTATTTTTAAAAAACTCAGTGATGGGGGACTTGCAGGGGAAATTAAATGAGGCATGTTGTTAAATGCAAAAAGTTCATTAAAAGTCATGTTGAAAGAGCCAGGTTTTGCAGCATTTTGCATGTGGGCAAACATCATCCAGGTAATAGAATTTGGTAGATATCATCAGGTGGAGGTTGGATAGTGAGAGGTGGTGGAGAAGACTGATGAGTAGCTTGTAGAATCTTGGATGTTGTAGACTGAATCTTGGCAATTGCAGCGTATGTAGGAGAGGTTCCAGATGACTTCTTTGTTTCTTCCTTCAGTTTCTTAGAGAGGATATCCTTACGCACTGGACATTTGGCTGCAAGAGTATGGTGATCACTCTTACAGTTGATGCAGGTGGGAGCAGCAGTGGAAGTGCAAGAACGAAAATCGTGTCCTGCAGACCCACAGGTGGAACATATCTTCTTATTCTTCACGTGGCAGTCGGCAGTAGAGTGACTGTACGAGTAACATGTCCAGCAAGGTGTTATGTACGTGAAGCGTTCAGGTTCAATCTGACGAGGGTTGATGTAGTAGTAAGAGATGGCCAGGCCATCAGACAGTGCTCTGGTCGCCATGGTAACGTCCAGGAATGTAACCTTGAGCATTGAGGAAGCGTTGGGGATCTTCACAGCAGAGTCAATCTTGGCCCAGGTGTTGAGGTCTTCAAGTGATGACTTAATTTCCTGGATGGACATGTTCGTGATCACCCTGTCATGACGTTTCATAAACACTGAACGTTTTGCAAGCATGTATGGTGACGTGGAGAGGGTAAAGCCGCGGTCTTCTAGGGTCTTCATGGCAGTAGGTGTAAGCACTTTGCCAGCTTCAGCATCATCGAGAAAAGTGACGATGAAAGCTCCTTTCAGTGACGTAATCTTGGAGAACTTTGCGTGAAGACAAGTGTTGAGAGAAGCTACAAGCTCAAGCTTCGTGGCGTCATCGACGACAGCAGACTTAGGCTTAATTTTCACACGATGTGACATCGTGGAGATGGTAGAGGTGATATGATAACAGGATGAGGTGAGAAGACTTCACCCAGCTGCAGGAGTGCAGAGGCCAACGGTCTGCCCTGGGGCAGGCAGCCAGCGACGCACAGAATCCTGGAGCCAAGATGAAGAATGTCCAGAAATCAACCAATCAGGCAATGTCTTCTTGAAAACCCCTCGTTGAAGTGAATGTTGCTCTCTCTCGGTTGAATGGTTGAATCTTTACCCATGAAAGTCTACCACATACAATATTATACAAGATGTTTACACCTGACTACAGTAATGTAAGAGAAATATTTCCTTCACGTCAACCATTTGGTAATGGGAAACATTACCAGATTTCACCAGGTTTTGCCTAGTATCACATTATATGATTTGTCCTTTGTCACCAGGCGTTTAGAAATGTCACCAAACCTGAAATCTGGTGCGAATTTCACTATATGGCGAAGCCTAGCAGTCTGGTATGCTATAGTATGATTTTTTCGCAACGTTCTTTACCTTAAGGAAAATAGCGTACCATAATTTCGTACCGTACTTTTTTTTTATTAAAATATCAACCGTAACGTACGAAATCCCATCTCATACCGTATCATCCTAGCAGCCTTGTCAGAGAGTATACCTGAACACGCCAATAACTGCATGAACCTGTCACTTGTTAAAGAACAGCAGTGTTTAAACACTGAAGCAGCTCGGACCAGACATTCCTCAGCACAAAACACCGGCGGTATAAGGAAAAACTCCGGCAACTCCGCAATATTTTTAAGCTACTATTATTATATCGTAGGAGTCAAGAGTTCCTCTGATAATTAAAACTTGTGAAGGAGCTGAGGTATCCCCTCGCATGATGGGATATTTAAGACAGCAACAGATCTCGGTCCGAGGACTGAAAGTCACACTGAGCAAGTCATCCCAATAACTGACATTATCCTCAGCAGAAAAAAAGAAATCATTACAGACTCTTCGAGGAAGCGGCCTAGATGCCGATGAGGGGCTCTTCATGCAAGGGAACTGGAGTCACTTTCCCATGCGAGTTTACCGCTTCCCCCTGATTTAAAAACATACCCTGACAAGCTAAACACGACCACCTTGCTGTGTTTTTGGTAAAACTCATAAATAAGAAGCTACGTAAGAACGCTTGCGGATTCAGGTCTCGGCAGCAAACAACGAACAACTTACCCAATACTAATAAATAGTACCAGAAACGATACAAGTTAGCCGGTAAGTCTCCCACATTCATAACAACACAGTAAACAATTCGTTAATGGCAAAACTTGAACAGAACAGTGCTAGATCCTCCCCCTCCCCTATCTTGACTCGTGTGGAGGTAGACGTGACGGCAGTAGCACTAGTGGATGAAGTACTTGAAGTAACAGTAGAAGCAGACGTGACAGAGTGCGCCATTAATATTGTGAGAGCAGAAATAGTTGTTTTCCTCAAAGGTATTCCTCAAAGCATACATTTACATATCCTCTAATGCACACATTTAAGTATCCCTCAAAGGATACATTTAGGTGGCTGCCTGAAGTTTTTTTTTCTACCTTGGGTTTTCATATATACCTTGAGAATGTCTCATCAGAGCGGCTTCAAACTTTCAATGCCTGTGTACTACAACTATGGAACAGTACATGACAACGATGGTCATGCGGAGATGCCCTCTAGTCACTCTCATGCCGATCACTTCCGAATACAATTTCCGTGCGATGACTTTTCTGATCGGCTTGAAACATTCAACACGGGAGTATCCTACCAAGAGGAAGGTTGGGAACGGCAATGCAGTGTGAAGTTTTTAATTTTATTTTTAAAATGGAGCGTTGTTTTGTTTTTTTTTACGAGAAATATCTGGACTAAGACTTTTTTGAAAACTGCTTAAATCCTTAATGGTTGATGCAATTTATCAACGCAATTATATCCTGTTATATAGGTGCATAATTACCAATATATTACCATAGGTAACAACTTTAAATCGTTGGATTTTATGTGATAACTGCAGAATGAATCTTCCGATCAGCTTCAAACTTTTAGCACTAATACGTTTTTTTCAATGGAAAGTTGGCGTTATTAGTTTTTCTATCTACTTTTTTCTTTCTCTAGATTTTTCGAATATAACTTGAGAGCGCCTCATACAATCAACCTCAAATTGTGAATTATAACTGAGAATGTAATTAGAATGTTTGGTGAATTATGACTGAGAATGTTATAAGAACGGCTTGGCTTTTTCACTTTAAATCAGGTTAAATATAAATGAATATACATCTCGTGAACACCTTCAACCTTTAATGGCTGACGAATTACATATTACACACACTAGAGTTATATACATCCTCCTAGAGTATATTACACACTCTGCATTACATAACATAATACATATCTTTTTTTTGGTGGTGGTGGGGGGGGGGGGTATGAATTTTTAACCTTCAGGCATGTACTAATATTACATTTGTTTCGTCTACAATTCTTTATACTTTATTCTAGTTTTGCGATTATTTAAGATTGTTTCTGCTATCACGCTTATTTGGCATTAATCATTCATTGTATGTGGGTGAAACTCACGCTACTATCATTCTTACAGGACTATTTCAAATACATGTCCTTGTGTATATGGTAACGTTTTTCTCTATGGTTTTATTATATAAGTAACATAGCATGTGGTCCTACTGGTGTCTAGGAGTAAAATTTTGGTGTCATGGATATCTGTATAAATATATTTATTACTGTTGTTTTAGTAAATATTATTGACTGTTAACAAAAATATTTTTATTGTCCTATAATTGAATTGGTTCACAGGATCTCCACTGGCATCCTCTTACCACTCTTTTAATCTCTCTTCTACTCTCCATATTCTCTGTCCTCTATATATCACTACTTCGTTGTAAACCCCTCTCAAATGCTAACTTATCCTGCCTTACCATCAACTTTACCTTATAATTCCACCAAATGGTTCTTTTCCCACATGCACCCGCCCTTTCATTCTCAAAAACTTCAAAACACAGTAAAACTGCCCACCTAGATCTACCCCTCACTTTTGTACCCTCTCCCCATTATCTGTACTCACATACTCGTTTATTCCAGCAGTTTCTTAAGTCTTACCCTAATTATTTTCTCCATTAATCTATGAGCTTTCAGTTCTCTCATACCCGCTGGAAATATGCTCTTCGTTCCACATCTACCTCTTACTTTCACTGTAACTACTGCTAATTAAAAACATGCATTTCCCAAAGTCTACTCATCAACCTGTTATCAGGAGTATACATGGAGAGGGTTTCTAGGGACAACGCCCCCGCGGCCCGGTCTGTGACCAGGCGTCATGGTTGATCACGGCCTGATCAACCAGAATGTTACTGCTGATATACATAGTATACATAATAGAAAATAAGCACTAAACCTACAAGGTGCATACAGCGTAGCAGGGCAGGGAAGGGTTTAGGGGTAGAGGGTAGCAAGAGGGAGAGGTAGAAAGGGCTGTGAGGAGTGCTAGAGGCATCATCATCAAAGTTTGTGCAGTAAATCAATTGTTGTCAAAAAGTCAACAAGAAAGTTTGGGTTAGAGGAGGATCCTTCAGCAAGAAGAGAAGGTAAAGTAAGGGCAGTCGAGCGGTGACAACGTCGGAGGTAAATTCTCCGTGCTTGTTGATAGAGTGGGCAATCCAACAGAATATGGCTAACAAAAACTAGAACCTGCCAATTCTCACAGAGTGGAACACGGCACCGCTCCATGAGATACCTGTGAGTAAGTCGAGTGTGGCTGATGCGAAGACGGGTGAGTGTATTCTCCCAACCTCGACACTGATGACAAGAAGATCACCATGAAAGATGAGCGAGGGTTTTAAGGAGGTTCAGCCAGCTATGACAAGTTGTCTTCAGAGAGGTAATGTGAGGTTTCCAGGAAAACTGACGGTCAGACAGAAGGCCGAGAAACCTGACCTATCACATTTTGGGATACGCGAGCCATATAGGTACAATGGATTATCAGAGAGGACAGAATTAGTGAAAATAATTTGGTGTGTTTTAGTACTAGAAAATTTAAACCCATGAGTAGTGGCCCAGTTGGAAACACGGCTGACCACATACTGGAGAGAAACTGCAATGAAATGACAGTCGACGCATGCACAAGCTGTAGCAAAGTTATCAAACAGGGGAAAACTGGGAGAGCAATACCTGAAGCTCACCCCGGTTACCCCTGAGGCCACGGATATTCCACTGTAAATAAACCATGATTTAGGGCGAGAAAGACACAAGAAATCTGAAGGTAGAGGTATGTACAGAATAGAAGGGCTAGAAGAGTCCACATGTGGAGGCAGCGGAAAACGACCAAGCAGCAAAGGGTTGGGACATTGTGAAGAAATGAGTTGTGCAGATGGAGAAGAGTGAAGAGGAGGAACAGGAGGTGGATCGGTGTCCATCAATGGTCTCCTCAATATATTCGGAGATAGTTCAAGTGTTTCAGAGGACAAAGTGGTGCGACGACGGGATTTACCAAAATGTGGGCGAATAGGAGAGGAAGCGACCCGGGAGTGGACAGAAGAGGAAGGTACTGTAAGAAGAGGAAGAACCTCCACACTCGCAACAGAATGAGGAAGAGGTAAAGATCCGGGTACTGAGACTGGAAATGAAAGATATTTACCCTTTAGGGCTTTGTTAGATTTTGAGGTAGTGAGCTGTTATGCGAGGTCTTGTAGAAATAGAAGCTTGCATGTGAGATGAAGATTGGATAACATTAGGTGACGAGGTAGGGATCTCCGAGTCCAGGACTGCAAAAGAGTTAGATACAGATGCGAGTGTGGAAGGTGAGTCTGCAAGGGAGACCACAGGAATTGGGACCCCAGAGGTTGGGGGTTTCTTTGCAATTCAAGAATAAGGAACAGAGGGAAGTCTCCCCCAGAGGCGTAGATGAGAGACTGCCATGGCGTAAGTAAAGCCTTCTGTCTCTTTGAGACAACGGCTTTCACGTACATTCAAGTAAACCTGGCAACGACAAGAATTAGATCGATGAGCTTCATGACAATTAAAGCAGGAGGGAGGTAGACCACAAGATGTCTTGGTATGGTCATCGGCACCACAGACTGGGCATTCAGCCATTGACCTGCAATATTTCGCCAGATGGCCAAAATCCCAGCACAGTTTCTACACTGTTGTCGTGTAGGGTCACCTATTGGGCTTATAAACGGTGTCCCCGCAATGTAGACTGATGACGGAAGCTCACGGCAGTCAAACGTTAAATTAAGCGAGCTACATTGCAGGAGTAACGTCTCTGCCAGCGGGCAGGCAGTACATAAGTGTCTACTTTAAGGATCGGGAGGTCTTGGAGCTCAAGCTGTTCCAGAATATCTCCACACGTCTGGAAATTACGTTGAACAAGGGTATGAGGTAAATGACGGGTCCCACTAAAAAAAAAGAGAGAAGGGTTTTTTTGTAACTTTTACAGGAAGGGCCCAACTCTGGTTGTAAGAGAAAGATCGTGATTTGGCTAGCATTCTGTACTTTTGGACAATTCGTGTGCCGCTTTTGAGAGCATAAACGGAAAAATTTAGGGCCCAACATGGCATAGGAGCACCTTGCGATACTATGATCGGGAAAATATTCTGAAGATGTCGGTTGCAGAGTAAAACTTTGTCCTTTAAAGTACTTTTAAATGCGTAGTATGAAAAGGGAAGTAATTGTCTTTTTGGGGCCCTTTACTGAGTGAGGACAGTCGAAATAGTGTCATCAAAAGGGTTGGGGTTTTGTTTACATACAGGACTGGATTTGGCCCCAATTTTGAGGCGGGAAATGTGGGGAAGCAAGTCAAAGTTTGTCGGAGGTCAGGGGCACAGGTCGGGCCAAATCCTCTGCACCCGGGAGCATGGGACAAAATGTCACCCACAGAAAAATACGGGGACTATAGAAAGGTCCAAAGAAGGGGCCCTTTAAAAAAGGGCGGGGTTGCCAGAGGGGGGTTTAAACGGGAAGGGACCCAGGGGGAGGTTTAGGGCCCTTGGGACCCCATGATTAGGTCACACTTTTAAATTTTTTTTTTTAAGAAAAAAAAAAAAAAAAAAAGGGGGGAGGGGGGGCATGGGGGGGGCAGCCCCCCCAGGGGAAACGGACCGCAAGTCCCCCTTTCCGAAACACAAGAGGACGGACAAACCTCAGGGGCGCCGGTAGTGCAGATTTGAAATGGAACCCGTCCCAAATGCCCTACCCTTAAAGGGCCGGGAAACCCACCCAATCCAGGATATCAATTCACATCTACCGACCCAAACCTCGGGGGGGCCAAAAGGGAGAGTGGTCGGAAACCAGCCACAAAGATACCCCCTTTTGGCCCCCACCCCCCGGGAATCCGACAACCCGCCCCCAGAGATACCCCGTCACCAAAAAAACACACCCAAAAACCCCCCCCCCCCCCCCCCCCCCCCCTTTAAACCGGGGGGGTGGGGATCCTTAGTTTACCCAGTTTCCCCACGGCAATCTACACTACTTACACTACCAAGGGAAAAAGGAGATGCCCCTGGACCCCCTTTCTCGGGTTTTGGAAAACTAAAAAGCCTAAGGGAATCTAAAAGGGGAAAAAAAAACCAAAAAAGGGGAAAGTGGGGGGAAGGGGGAAGAGGGGGGGGAAAGGGGAAAAAAACCCCCAAAAAGGCCCAAATTTCCCTCAGACCAATAGCCTCTTTCCACAAACAAGGACCCCCCCCCCCTCCTTAAAGAGGCACAGTAAAAAATAGACACGAAATATTTAAAAAACTGTTTTCATAATGTCCTGCACTGTATTTTGTTTTATTTTTTTTACCTTTTTTCTTGAAAAAGCATAAAAAACAAAAAGGCACAATAACAATAATTTAAACCGGGACAAAGGGACTTTGGAAATGGTTTAAGTTTGGACCCCAAACGTCGTCGTAAGCTCCTCCTATGTGCAGGTTTTTTACTGAAAGCTTTTCTTTTAAAAAGCTTTCCCTTTTTATACCCCAGTTCGAGTCCCTGCATTGTCCCTTTTTCTCTAAAAACACTCCAAACTTTCCTACTAGGCTCTCCCATAAAAGAGTTTCTCACTTTAGGGATTTAGGCCCCCCCCAAAAAAAATTTTTTTTGTTTACTTTTTGGGTTTAAAAAATCCCCCGAAGGGTTTCACCAAAAACAAGGGAGGTCCTAAAAGATCTCAGTAACACCTCCCGCAAGAGTGGAAAAATTTGGGAAAATTTTTGTTTTGCTTTTTGGCCCGGAGAAACCCATGCAACATCTCTGACTACGGGTTCATCATTTCCTTTTTAAATTGTGTCCCTTTTATTTATGGGAAAGGGGAAAGGGTACGGCGCTTTAAAAAAAGGGGGACTTAGGCAAGGGGGTTTTACCCGGGGGGTGAGGATCCCTTTTACCCGTTTTGAAGCTCTGGTTGGTGTTTTTACCTTGTAAGGCATCCCCTGTAGTTTGGGGTCCCTGGGCCCGCAATTGATTCCAAGGTAGTGACTGGGGGGATTGTCCTGCCGTATTCCCTTCCTCTATTGTTTTACTGATTTTGTTTTCATTTAGAGAATATTGGCGATGGTTCAACTTTCTCTTCTTGGCATGTTCAAAATTTTCTTCTCTGGCGAGTGTTTTTTTGTAGGGGGAGAGAGGAAGGGCAAGATTGTTTTCTCTTGGGGAAATTTGTTTATTTTTCCTATGGCGGGCATTGCTAAGGGCTTTTTGATTGAATAATTTTAAAAATGTTGAGATGAATTTCGGAAATTTTTGTAACTTTTTTCCCTTTTGGCCAAATTTAAAGACAATCATTTAATTTCTAGGAAAAAAATCTTGTAGGGGGTTTTTTAGGGGGTGGCCTCTCCGCCTGTCCCACTCTAGTCTGACATTTAAACCACTTAAATGTTTTTTTTAAAATTTTGTTTTTTTCAATATAAAATCTATTTTTTCCCCAGGGTGGAAAAAAATGAGATAAAACTTCTCCCTTTTTAGTTTAAATTTTTTTGTTTATCATTTATTTCACTCAAAAAAAAAAAAAAAAAAACTAAAATTCAACGAAGATTTTTGCATCGGGGCCCACGCAGTACAGTTTACAACTGAAATAATCTGAACAGAAGCCGTCTTTATCGAAGTCATGATAAGAAAGGTCTCTGGGAGCCACCCGGGGAAGAGGTCATGGCCCCTGTCTCTCTCCCCTGGGTTCTTCCCTGCTTAGAAATGAACCCAGGCAGGATAACAGCTATTAGCCTGAAAATTCAGCAGAGTAAAAAATCTGAAGAAAAAGGTATAAAAGACAGCGGGTGTGGATAATATCTGACCCCAGGAAAAAATATGAAAGACAAATTTTCTGACGGAGCTGACTTGAATATTGATGCCGCCGGGCAAAGTTAAGAGGAGAGGGAAGATCTGAGGATCCGATATAGATTATTATTATTATTATTATTATTATTATTAGTAGTAGTAGTAGTAGTAGTAGTAGTAGTAATAATAGCAGTAGTAGTAGTAATAATAATAACAGTAGTAGTAGTAGTAATAGTAATAGTAGTAGTAGTAGTAGTAGCAGTAGTAGTAGTAGTAGTAGCAGTAGTAGCAGTAGTAGTAGTAGCAGTAGTAGTAGTAGTAGTAGTAGTAGTAGCAGTAGTAGTAATAGTAGTAGTAATAGTAGTAGTAATAGTAGTAGTAGTAATAGTAGTAGTAGTAGTAGTAATAGTAGTAGTAGTAGTAGTAGTAGTAGTAGTAGTAGTAGTAGTAGTAGTAGCAGCAGCAGCAGCAGCAGCAGCAGTAATATTATTATTCATTATCTAATTGTAAGTAGAGAGTGCTGAGAATGTGAGAGAATGTGAACTCAAGATATTTAGAAGTGAACATGTGGTAAATGTGTTTC
>NC_069446.1:25925427-26011259 GCF_026875155.1 Cherax quadricarinatus | reverse complement strand
CTACATGTTGTCGTTTTAGGGACCTATTGGGCTTATAAACGGTGTCCCCGCAATGTAGACTGATGACGGAAGCTCACGGCAGTCAAACGTTAAATTAAGCGAGCTACATTGCAGGAGTAACGTCTCTGCCAGTGGGCAGGCAGTACATAAGTGTCTACTTTAAGGATCGGGAGGTCTTGGAGCTCAAGCTGTTCCAGAATATCTCCACACGTCTGGAAATTACGTTGAACAATGGTATGAGGTAGAATGACAGTACCACTACAAGAAATGAGAGAATGATGTTTTGTAACTGTTACAGGAATGGCATCTCTGGTTGTAAGAGAAAGATCGTGAGCTTGGCTAGCATTCTGTACTGTGACAATTCGTGTGCCGCTCTTGAGAGCATGAAACGGAATATTACGACCAACATGGCATAGGAGCACCTTGCTGATACTATGATCAGAAAGATATTCTGAAGATGTCGGTTGCAGAGTGAAAACTTTGTCCATTATGTACTATTATGCGTAGTATGTAAAGGAAGTAATTGTCATGTTGGTCTTTACTGAGTAGAGTGAGAGACAGTCGAAATAGTGTCATCAGAAGGTTGTGGTTGTTTACATACAGGACTGGAGTTGGTCCATTTTGAGGCGGGCATGTCGGAAGCATAGTCAAAGATGTGCGGAGGTCAGTGTCACAGGAGTCAGGCCGATCCTCAGCATCCGGAGCGTGGGACAAAATGTCACCCACAGAAGATACAGGGACTATAGAAAGGTCCAAAGAATGGTCCGGTAACAAGGCAGGATTGCCAGAGGGTGATGAAACAGGAAGGGACCCAGGAGGAGGTTTATGGACTTGGGACTCCATGATTAGGTCACACTTTTCATTTGTTTTTAAGAAAAAAAAAAAAAAAAGGGGGAGGGGAGCATGGAGGGGCAACTCCCAGGGGAAACGGACCGCAAGTCTCCTTCCGTACACAAGAGGACGAGGACGACCTCAGTGCAGCCGGTAGTGCAGATGTGGCATGGAACCCGTGCCATGCCCTACCCTTCAAGCCAGTAAACCAGCAATCCAGGATATCAATCTCACATCTACCGAGCCACCTCGGTGGACAAAAGGGAGAGTGGTCGGAAACCAGCCACAAAGCATACCTCCTTTGGCCACCACCTCCTGGAATCCGACAAGCAGCCTCCAGAGATACACCCGTCACCTGAAACACACCCGAACCCCCCCCCCCTCCCGTTAAACCGGAGAGGGATCGGGATCCTTAGATGATCCAGATTCCACGGCAATCTACACTACATTACACTACCAACGGAAGGAGATGCATCCTGGAACCCTTCTCAGGTCTAGGAACTACAAAGCCTAAGGGAATCTGAAAGGAAGAAACAAGAAAGGGAAAGTGGAGGGATGGGGAGAGGAGGAGGAAAGGGAAGAAAACCAAAAGGTCCAATTCCTCAGACCAATAGCCTCTTTACCACGACAAGGACCCCCCCCCCTCCTTAAAGAGGCACAGTATACATAGTACATCGAGTATAACAAACTGTTGTCATAATGCCCTGCACTGTATTTTGTGTATTTATTTACCTTCTTTCTTGAAATGCATAAATAACAAAAAGGCACAATACATAAATAACCTGCACAAAGTGTGACTTTGGAAATGGTTCAAGTCGGACCGAAACGTCGTCGTAAGCTCCTCTCTATGTGCAGGTTGTGTACTGAAATGCATATCTATTTACAAGCTTCTTTCTATACACAGTTCAGAGTCCCTGCATTGTCATTTACTCTAAGCACTCCAAACTTACCTACTAGGCTCTCTATATCAGAGTTTCTCACTTCAGTATTTAGGCCCCAAAACAATTATTTTGTCACTTGGTTCAAAACTCCCCAGAAGGATGCACCATAACAAGGGAGGCCTAATGATCTCAGTAACACCTCCAGCAAGAGTGAAATTGGAAATTCTTGTTAGCTCTGGCAGGAGACGCTATGCAACATCTCTGACTACTGGGTTCATCATTTCTTTGATAAGTTGTGTCCTTCATTCATGAAAGTACCAACAGATCATGAAGGGAAGGATACGGCAGCTTAATACACGTCTGGCACTTAGTCAAGGGTTCTACTCCGGTGGTGAGGATCACTTTTACTGTTAGAAGCTCTGGTCTGGTGTTTACCTTGTAAGGCATCCGCTGTAGTGGAGTCCCTGGGCAGCAATTGTTTCATTGGTAGTGACTGGTCTGATTGCTCCTGCAGTATTCCCTTCCTCTATTGTTTTACTGATTTGTGTTTTCATTTAGAGAATATCTGGCGATGTTCAACTTTCTCTTCTCTGGCGAGTGTTTTCTGTACGGTGAGAGAGGAAGACAAGATTGTTATCTCTTGGGAATTCGTTTATTTTTCCTGATGGCGGACATTGCTAAGGACTTGTTGATTGAATAATTTAATATGTTGAGATGAGGATTTCGACGTTTTTGTAACTTTCCATTTTGCAATTAATGACAATCATTAATTGCTAGTAAATAATCTTGTAGGGTTGATTAGGGTGTGGCCTCTCCGCCTGTCGACTCTAGTTTGACATAATCCACTTAAATGTTTCTACATATGTTCTTTCAATATAAAATCTATTTTGCCTAGGGATGGAAAACTGAGATAATACTTCTCTTTTCAGTGAAATATTTTGTATTATCATTTATGCACTCAAAAAAAAAAAAAAAAAACTAACTTCAACGAAGATTTTTGCATCGCGCCCACGCAGTACAGTTTACAACTGAAATAATCTGAACAGAAGCCGTCTTTATCGAAGTCATGATAAGAAAGGTCTCTGGGAGCCACCCGGGGAAGAGGTCATGGCCCCTGTCTCTCTCCCCTGGGTTCTTCCCTGCTTAGAAATGAACCCAGGCAGGATAACAGCTATTAGCCTGAAAATTCAGCAGAGTAAAAAATCTGAAGAAAAAGGTATAAAAGACAGAGGGTGTGGATAATATCTGACCCCAGGAAAAAATATGAAAGACAAATTTTCTGACGGAGCTGACTTGAATATTGATGCCGCGGGCAAAGTTAAAAGGAGAGGAGATCTGAGGATCCGATATAGATTATTATTATTATTATTATTATTATTATTTGTAGTTGTATTAAATAGTAGTAGTAGTAGTTAATAATAGCAAATAGTTTGTATAATATAAAGTAGTTTGTAGTAGTAATGTAATAGTTGAGTAGTAGTAGTAGCAGTAGTAGTTGTAGTATAGTAGTAGTAGTAGCAGTAGTAAGTAGTGCAGTTGTTTGTAATGTAGTAGTATAGTAAATAAAAGAGTGTGATAGTAGTAGTAATAGTAAGTAGTTATAGTAGTAGTAGTATTTGAGTAGTAGAGTAGTAGTATTAGTAGTAATGTAGTAGTAGTAATAGTAGTAGTAGTAGTAGTAGTAGTAGGAGTAGTAGTAGTAGCAGCAGTAATATTATTATTCATTATCTAATTGTAAGTAGAGAGTGCTGAGAATGTGAACTCAAGATATTTAGAAGTGAACATGTGGTAAATGTGTCTACTAAGAGCAAGGTGAAGGGTACGAAGGGACACAAGTAGCTGGTGAGTCGAGGCATATGTAGAAAGAACTTTGTCTATACTGTATAGGAAAAATAAAAATTGAAGCAGAGTATAAAGGTACCAACACTTTTATATGGGTTCAAGACATTTAATATAAGCGTTGTAGCGAAAGGAAGGTGAGAAGTAGAGGAGATATTTTGTTTGAGAGGAATGTGTAGTGTGAATATTATGCAGAGAGTTGAGAGTAGAAATTAGAAAAAGGTGTGGGGTTACGAAAGGTATAATTCAGAGGGCAAGAAAGGGTAGTTGAGGTGGTTTGCTCATTTACGGAAGACGAAGCACAATAGAATTGCCAAGTGTGTGTGTGTAAATCTGGGCTGGAAGGAAGGCGGGTCCGGGGTCGTCTCAGGAAGGCTTGGAGGGAGGGGAGTAAAGGAAGTGAGAAGTGCCAGAAGCTTGAGTATCCAGCAGGCTTGTGAGAACCGGTCATTTCGGAGTAAGTGGCATGACGTGGTGTTGAAGTGTGAGCAAGGTAACACGAAGAGATTCCGGGGAAACCGGTTAGCCAGACTTGATTTGTGCTGGTGAGAGGTGCAATGGCTGCCCTCAGAATGATGGTTGGGGATGTTGTAGTTCAAAGTTATACCTGAACTGTGATCTCTGCGCCCTTCTGGCAAGACAGCTAAGAAATATATAATGGTGAAAGTGTTTCTCCTTTTTATGGACGACCCTGGTGGAAGACGGCCAGTGATGAAAAAAAAATGATTGTTCTAAGGAAGCGTTAAATCGGTGGGAGGAATATCGATGACGGACATGTGTAACAGTTGGGTATGTTAATTGTTGCAACGTTTCGCCTGCATAGTAGGCTTCTTTCAAATACAGAGGCAGTAGGTGAAGTAGTGAAATGAAGATGATGTAATTAGACCATCAACCTTGGAGAAATAGTATTTAAGGTGGTCAGTCTCTCAGCCTGGAGAAGAGTTCAGTTCCTTGAGGCTGAACTCTTCTCCAGATCCATACTGTCTCCTGAATGGATTTGTAAGAACAAAAGTTACGTACTATACAATTACTAAGACCAGGCAAGAGCAAAAGACACACAAGAGCTGTAATTTAGCCATCACGCAATTTCAGAATGAAATTACTACGCACGAAACTTAGGGAGGATAGAAGAGAAATATTACATGAGCTGCCCTTGTACGCCTGTATTAACAGCCTTGTTTAGTCTACATTACCTGCGTACTAATGTCTGTAACTCCAGCCCTGGTATGTCTGCAAAAACTGTATAGTTATGGTCTACAAGTTCACGGTTCTCTAAACAAATATATTGTTTATTTACTACAACTGCCTTTTTTTATCGGTGACAAATTATGTCTACAACTACCCTTTTCATGTCTACACAAAGCCCTGTTATGTATACAAAATTCTGTCATGTTACAACCTCTATTATGTTTATTTATCAGTTTTATGTCACAAACTGTTATGCCTACAACTCTATTAGGCCTACAACCCTGTTATGCTACACCCTGTATGCTACAAACCTGTTATGCCTACTAAACCCCTATTATGCCTACAACCCTGTTATGCTACAAACCGTTAGGCCTAAACCATATTATGCCTACAACCCTGTTATGCCTTACAACCTATTATTTCTACAACAATCCGTTTTTCTAAACAATCCTGTATGTCCTATAACAACTCTGTTCTTTCTGCAACAACTCTGTTATGTCTGCAACACCTGCAGTGTTATATATACAACAACTGCTTATTTGTCTGCAGCAAACTGATAATGTTTAAAACAAATGTTTTTTTTTTTATATAACTCATGCTTATATGTTCAAGTACTAGATTGTCTTACAACAAGTACATGGTTATATCTACAAGTACATTGTTACGGCTACAATAACTGGCAGGCAGTTTTGTATACAATATAAACCTGATCATTCTCGGGTATCTGAGTGAATGACAAACTTAATTGTAAATTTGAACATGACTGACATAATGCAGTGATGTTTGATTATGTCACTCATGGTTAATGTATGGTGATGCCTGGATGATAGTTGATGCCTGGATGGTAGTTGATGCCTGGATGGTAGTTGATGCCTGGATGATAGTTGATGCCTGGATGGTAGTTGATGCCTGGATGGTTAGTTGATGCATGGTTGATAGTTGATGCCTGGATGCATAGTTGAATGCCTGGTTGGTAGTTTGATGCCTGGATGATAGTTGAATGTGGATGATAGTTGATGCCCCTGGATGGTAGTTGATGCCTGGATGGTAGTTGATGCCTGGATGGTAGTTGATGCCTGGATGGTAGTTGATGCCTGGATGATACTTGATGCCTGGATGGTAGTTGATGCCTGGATGGTAGTTGATGCCTGGATGATAGTTGATGCCTGGATGATAGTTGATGCATGCGATGGTAGTTGATGAATGTTGTACTTGATGCCTGGATGGTAGTTGTGCCTGGTGGTAGATGTGCCTGGTTGGGTAGTTGATGCTGGATGGTAGTTGATGCCTGGATGATACTTGATGCCTCTGGATGGTAGTTGATGCCTGTTGGTAGTTGATGGCCTGGATGGTAGTTGATGCTGGATGGGTAGTTGATGCCTGGATGGTAGTTGATGCTGGTTGATACTTGATGCCTGATGGTGTAGTTGCCTGGATGGTAGTTGATGCCTGGATGGTAGTTGATGCCTGGATGATAGTTGATGTCTGGATGATAGTTGATGCCTGGATGATAGTTGATGCCTGGATGGTAGTTGATGCCTGGATGGTAGTTGATGCCTGGATGATACTGATGCCTGGATTGGTAGTTCGTCGCCTGGATGGTTAGTTGATGCCTGGATGTTGTTGATGACTGGATGATACTTGATGCCTGGATGGTAGTGATGCCTGGATGGTAGTTGGGTGCGGATGATAGTTGATGTCTGGTGATAGTTGATGCTGGATGATAGTTGATGCCTGGCTGGTTGTGATGCCTGGATTGATAGTTGATGCCTGGTGATAGTTGATGCCTGGATGGTAGTTGATGCCTGGATTGATACTGATGCACCTGGTGGTAGTTGATGCCTGGATGCATAGTTTGATGTCTGGATGATAGTTGATGCCTGGATGATAGTTGGATGCCTGGTGATAGTTGATGCTGGAGATGGTAGTTGATGCCTGGATGATATCTTGATTTATGCCTGGATGGTAGTTGATGCCTGGATGGTAGTTGATGCCTGGATGATAGTTGATGCCTGGATGATAGTTGATGCCTGGATGATAGTTGATGCCTGGATGGTAGTTGATGCCTGGATGATAGTTGATGCCTGGATGATAGTTGATGCCTGGATGGTAGTTGATGCCTGGATGGTAGTTGATGCCTGGATGATAGTTGATGCCTGGATGGTAGTTGATGCCTGGATTCTAGTTGATGTCTGGATGATAGTTGATGCAAGGTGGTAGTTGATGCCCTGTGAGATAGTTGATGCCTGGATGATAGTTGATGCCTGGATGGTAGTTGATGCCTGGATGATAGTTGATGCCTGGATGATAGTTGATGCCTGGATGATAGTTGATGCCTGGATGGTAGTTGATGCCTGGATGATAGTTGATGCCTGGATGATAGTTGATGCCTGGATGGAGTTGATGCCTGGATGATAGTTGATGCCTGGATGGTAGTTGATGCCTGGATGATAGTTGATGTCTGGATGATAGTTGATGCCTGGATGGTAGTTGATGCCTGGATGATAGTTGATGTTGGAAATAGTTGATGCTCTGGATGGTCGTTGATGCTGGATGATAGGTTGATGTTGGCGATGATAGTTGATGCCTGGATGATAGTTGATGCCTGGTGGTAGTTTGATTGCTTGTGGTGCTAGTTGATCCTGGATGATAGTTGATGCGGATGGTTAGTTGATGACTGGAGTGATAGTTGGATGTCTGGATGATAGTTGATGCCTGGATGGTAGTTGTGCTGGATGATAGATTGATGCCTTGGATGATAGTTGGATGCACTGGATGGTAGTTGATGCCTGGATGGTTGTTGATGCCTGGATGATAGTTGATGCACTGGATGATGTTGATGCCTGGGATGGTAGTTGATGCCTGGATGCGTTAGTTGATGCCTGGGATGTTAGTTGATGTTGGATGATAGTGATTGCCTGGGATGATTGTGTGCATGGCGATGTAGTTGATGTTCTGGGATGATAGTTGATGCTGATGATAGTGATGGCCTGGATGGTAGTTGTGCCTGGATGATAGTTGTTCACGGATGATGTGATGCCTGGATGGTAATGTTGATGCCAGGTGGTAGTTGATGCCTGGATGTAGTTGATGCTGGATGATAGTTGGATGCCTGGATGATATTGATGCCTGGTGGTAGTTGATGCTGGATGATTAGTTGGATGCTATGGATGGTAGTTGATGCCTTGGATGGTAGTTGATGCTGGATGATAGTTGATGCCGGGTGGTGAGTTGATGCCTGGATGGTAGTTGATGCCTGGATGATAGTTGATGCCTGGATGATAGTTGATGCCTGGATGGTAGTTGATGCCTGGATGATAGTTGATGCCTGGATGATATTGTTGCACTGGATGATAGTTGATGCCTGGATGGTAGTTGATGCCTGGATGGTAGTTGATGCCTGGATGATAGTTGATGCCTGGATGATAGTTGATGCCTGGTATGTAGTTGTTGCCTGGATGATAGTGGATGCTGGATGATAGTTGATTGCATGGATGATATAGTTGAGGCTGGATGAGTAGTTGATGCCTGGGTGGTAGTTGATGCCTGGTGATAGTTGATGCTGGATTGATAGTTGGATGCATGGATGATACTTGATTGCTGCGATGGTATTTGATTGCCTGGATGATAGTTGATTGCTGGATGGTAGTTGATGCCTGGATGGTAGTTGATGCCTGGATTGATAGTTGATGTCTGGATGGTTGTTGGGATGCCTGGATGGTAGTTGATGCCTGGATGATAGTTGATGCCTGGATGATAGTTGATGCCTGGATGGTAGTTGATGCCTGGATGAGTAGTTGATGCCTGGATGATAGTTGATGCTGATGATAGTTGATGCTGGATGGTAGTTGTTTGCCTGGATGGTAGGTTGATGCCTGGATGATAGTTGATGCGGATGATAGGTTGATGCTGGATGATACTTGATGCCTGGATGGTAGTTGATGCCTGGATGATAGTTGATGCCTGGATGGTAGTTGATGCCTGGATGGTAGTTGATGCCTGGATGATAGTTGATGCCTGGATGATAGTTGATGCCTGGATGATACTTGATTGCCTGGATGGTATAGTTGATGCCTGGATGATAGTTGATGCTGGGCGGATGTAGTGATGCTGGATGGTCAGTTGATGCCTGGATGGCTAGTTGATGCCTGGATGCTAGTTGATGCTGGATGGTAGTTGATGCTGGATGGTAGTGATGCCCTCTGGATGGATAGTGATGCTGGATGGTAGTTGATGCCTGGATGGTGTTGATGCCTGGATGTAGTTGATGGCCCTGGATGGTAGTTGATGCCTGGATGATAGTTGATTGATGCCTGGATGGATAGTTGTTGCCTGGTTGATGTTGATGCCTGGATGATAGTTGATGCCTGGATGATAGTTGATGCTGGAGATGATTAGTTGATGCCTGGATATAGTTGATTTCCTGGATGATGTTGATGCCTGGATGGTAGTTGATGCCTGGATGATAGTTGATGCTCATGGATGCTTAGTTGATGCCCTGGTGATAGTTGATGCTGGATGATAGTGATGCCTGGATGGATGATAGTTGATGGCCCGGATGGTAGTTGATGGCCTGGGATAGTTCATGCCTGGATGATAGTTGATGCTGGATGATATTGATGCTGGATGTATTGTTGATGCCTGGATGTTAGTTGTTGCCTGGATGTAGTTGAGGCCTGGATGATAGTTGATGCCTGGATGATGATAGTTTGGATGCATGGATGGTATAGGTTGGATGCCTGGATGATAGTTGATGCCTGGATGGTTAGTAGTTGATGCCTGGGATGATAGTTGATGCCTGGATGGTAGTTGATGCCTGGATGTTAGTTGATTGCCTGGATGATAGTTGGTTGCCTGGATGGTAGTGATGCTCTGGATGATATTTGATGCCTGGATTGGTTAGTTGATGCCTGGATTATGTTGATGCCTGGATGATAGTTGATGCCTGGATGATAGTGGATGCCTTGGATGGGTAGTTGATGCCTGGATGTTAGTTGATGCTGGATGATAGTTGATGCCTGGATGATAGTTGATGCCTGGATGATAGTTGATGCCTGGATGATAGTTGATGCCTGGATGATAGTTGATGCCTGGATGGTAGTTGATGCCTGGATGTTAGTTGATGCCTGGTGATGCTGCCTGGAGTTTAGTTGATGCCTGGTTGTTGTGATGCCTGGATGATAGTTGATGCCTGGGATGGTAGTTGATGCTGGATGATGATGCCCTGGAAGTAGTTGGTGCCTGTGATGGTAGTTGATGCCTGGATGATAGTTGATGCCTGGATGATAGTTGATCCCTGGATGATAGTTGATGCAATGCGATGATAGTTTGATGCCGGGAAGATAGTGATGCCTGGATGGTAGTGATGCCTGGAATGATGATAGTTGATGATGGATTGATTGTTGATGCCTGGATGATAGTTGATGCCTGGTGAATAGTTGATGCTGGATGATAGTTGCTGCCTGGATGTTAGTTGATGCCTGGTGATGTTGATGCTGGATGTTGATGCATGGATTGGTAGTTGATGCTGGATGGTATTTGATGCCTGGGATGATAGTTGAGGCCCTGGATGAAGTTGATGCCTGATGGGATAGTTGATGCCTGGATGATAGTTGATGCCTCGGATGATAGTTGATGCCTGGCTGGTAGTTGGATGCCTGGATGATTAGTGATGCCTGGGGTGATAGTTGATGCATGGATGGTAGTTGATGCCGGGATGATAGTGAATGCCTGGATGTGTTGCATGGTGGTAGTTGATTGCCATGGTTGATAGTTGATGCCTGGATGATAGTTGATGCCTGGATTGTTAGGTGATGCTGGTTGATGATGCCCTGGTGTGTAGATGCCTGGATGGTAGTTGATTGCATGGATGAATGTTAGTTGATGCCTGGATGTTAGTTGATGGCCTGGATGATAGTTGATGCCCTGGATGATAGTTTGATTGCCCTGATGATAGTTGATGCCTGGTGGAGTTGTTGCCTGGATGATAGTGATTGCCTGGAATGATAGTTTGATGCATGGATGATAGTTGATGCTGGATTGTTTGTTGCATGCCTGGATGATAGTTGATGCCTGGATGATAGTTGATGCCTGGATGATAGTTGATGCCTGGATGATGATGCCTGGATGGTAGTTGATGCCTGGATGGTAGTTGATGCCTGGATGATAGTTGATGCCTGGATGATAGTTGATGCCTGGATGATAGTTGATGCCTGGATGATAGTTGATGCTGGATGATAGATGATGCCTGGATGGTAGTTGTTGCTGGATGATAGTTGATGCCTGGATGATAGTTGATGCCTGGATGATAGTTGATGCCTGGATGATAGTTGATGCCTGGATGATAGTTGATGCCTGGATGATAGTTGATGCCTGCGATGTAGTTGATGCCTGGAATGGTTGATTGGATGCCTGGATGATAGTTGATTTGCCGGATATTGGATGATTGCCTGGATGGTAGTTGATGCCTGGGATGTAGTTGATGCCTGGATGATAGTTGATGCCTGGATGATAGTTGATGCCTGGATGATAGTTGATGCCTGGATGATAGTTGATGCCTGGATGATAGTTGATGCCTGGATGATAGTTGTTGCCTCTGGATGGTAGTTATGCCATGGATGATAGTTGATGCCTGGATGATAGTTGATGCTGGATGGTGTTGATTGGCCTGGGATGGTTGTTGAGACTGGATGTAGTTGATGCCGGATGATAGTTGATGCCTGGATGGTAGTTGATTGCCTGGATGCTAGTTGATGTGGATGATAGTTGCATTCTGGATGATAGTTGATGCTGGATGGTAGTGATGCCTGGATGGTAGATGATGCTGGATGAAGTGAAGCATGGTGATAGTTGATGCCTGGATGGTAGTTGATGCCTGGATGGATAGTTGATGCCTGGATGATAGTTGATGCCTGGATGATAGTTGATGCCTGGATGGTAGTTGATGCCTGGAGGTAGTTGATGCGGACTGGATGATAGTTGATTTGCCTGGATAATGTTGATGGCCTGGCGATGTTACTTGATGCCCTGGATGGTAAGTTGAAAGCCTGGATGATAGTTGATGCCTGGATGGTAGTTGATGCCTGGATGGTAGTTGATGCCTGGATGATAGTTGATGCCTGGATGGTAGTTGATGCCTGGATGGTAGTTGATGGCCTGGATGATAGTTGATGCCTGGAATTGATAGTTGATGCCTGGATGGTAGTTTGATGACTGGATGATAGTTGATGCTGGATGATAGTTGAAGCCTGGAGATAGTTGATGCCTGGATGGTAGTGATGCCTGGATGGTAGTTGATGCCTGGGATGATAAGGTTGATGCTGGATGATAGGTGTGCCTGGATGATACATATGCCTGGATGGTAGTTGATGCCTGGATGATAGTTGATGCCTGGATGGTAGTTGATGCCTGGATGGTAGTTGATGCCTGGATGATAGTTGATGCCTGGATGATAGTTGATGCCTGGATGATACTTGATGCCTGGATGGTAGTTGATGCCTGGATGATAGTTGATGCCTGGATGATAGTTGAATGCCCTGGGATGGTAGTTGATTGCCTGGTGGTAGTGGAATGCCTGGATGATGTTGTTGCCGGATGGTAGTTGATGCCTGGATGGTAGTTGATGTCTGGTATGATAGTTGATCGGAGGTAGTTGATGCCTGATGGTAGTTGATGCTGGATGATAGTTGATGCCTGGATGGTTTGTTGATGCCGGATGATAGTGATGCCTGGCTGATAGTTGATTCTGGATGATAGTGATGCCTGGATTGATAGTTGATGCTGGATGATTGTTGATGCCTTGGATGATTAGTTGATGCCTGGATGATATTTGATGCCTGGATGATAAGTTGATGCCCTGGATGGTAGTTGTGCCTGGATGATAGTTGATGCCTGGATGATAGTTGATGCCTGGATGATAGTTGATGCCTGGATGATAGTTGATGCCTGGATGGTAGTTGATGCCTGGATGATAGTTCATGCCTGGATGATAGTTGATGATGGACTGGATGATAGTTGATGCCTGGATGATTGTGATGCCTGGATGATAGTTGATGCTGGATGATAGTGATGCCTGGATGATTAGATGATGCCTGGATGATAGTTGATGCTGGGAGGTGTTGATGCATGGGATGATAGTTGATGCTGGGATGGTTGTTGATGCCTTGGATGATAGTTGATGCCCTGGTTTGTGTTGATGGCCTGGATGATAGTTGATTGCCTGGATGGATATTGTATGCTGGATTGGGTAGTTGATGCCTGGATATAGTTGATGCCTGGATGGTGTTGATGCCTGGAATGATAGTTGATGCCTGGATGATAGTTGTTGCCTGGATGATAGTGATGCCTGTGATGGTAGTTGATGCTGGATGATAGTGATGCTGGATGATTAGTTGATTGCTGGATGATAGATGATGCCTGGAGGATAGTTGATGCCGGGATGATAGTTGATGCCTGGTTGATAGTTGAATTTGCCTGGATGGTAGTTTGATGCCTGGATGATAGGTTGTTGCCTGGAGATGATGCCTGGGATGGTAGTTGATGCTGGAATGATAGTTGATGACGGGATGATGTTGATGCCTGGATGCATAGTGATGCCATGGATGTTGATGCTGGATGGTATAGGTTGATGCCTGGATGGTAGTTGATGCCTGGATGATAGTTGAGGCCTGGATGATAGTTGAGGCCTGGAGATAGTTGATGCCGGGATGATGTGAAGCCTGGATGTAGTTGATGCCTGGATGGTTAGTTGATGCCTGGATGATAGTTGATGCCCTGATGATAGTTGATGCCTGGATGATAGTTATGCCTGGATGATAGTTTGGATGACTGGATGATAGTTGATCATGCCTGGATGGATAGTTGATGCCAGGATGATAGTTGATGCTGATGATATGCCTGGATGGTAGTTGATGCCTGGATGGTAGTTGATGCCTGGTTGATAGATTGATGCCTGGATGATGTTGATTGCCTGGATGTTAGTTGATGCCCTGGATGATAGTTGAGCCTGGATGATTAGTTGATGCCTGGGATGGTGTTGATGCTGGTGATTGTTGGATGCCGGATGATAGTTGATGCCTGGATGGTAGAGTTGATGCATGGATGATAGTTGATGCCTGGATGATGTTGGGGCCCCTGGATGTAGTGATGCATGGATGATAGGTTGATGCCTGGATGATAGGTGATGCCCTGGATGATAGTTGATGCCTGGATGATGATGCCTGAGGCGTAGTTGATGCTGGATGGTTAGTTGATGCCTGGATGATTAGTTGATGCTGGATGACTAGTTGGATGCTCTGGTGATAGATGTGCCTGGATGATAGTTGATGCCTGGATGATAGTTGATGCCTGGATGGTAGTTGATGCCTGGATGATAGTTGATGCCTGGATGATAGTTGATGCCTGGATGAATAGTGATGCCTGATGATAGTTGTTCGCCTTGGATTGATAGTTGATGCCTGGATGATAGTTGATGCTGGATGATAGTGTTGCCTGGATGATGATGCATGGATGGTATTTGTTGATGCTGGTGGTTTAGTTGTGCCTGGATGTGATAGTTGATGCCTGGATGATTGTTGATGCCTGGATGATAGTTGATGCCTGGATGATCAGTTGATGCCTGGGATGATGTTAGTTGTGCCTGGAGGTAGTGATGCCTGGATGATAGTTGATGCCTGGATGATAGTTGATGCCTGGATGATAGTTGATGCCTGGATGATAGTTGATGCCTGGATGATAGTTGATGCCTGGATGATAGTTGATGCCTGGATGATAGTTGATGCCTGGATGGTAGTTGATGCCTGGATGATAGTTGATGCCTGGATGATGATGCCTGGATGGTAGTTGATGCCTGGATGATAGTTGATGCCTGGATGATAGTTGATGTCCTGGTATGAGAGGGTTGATGCCAACTGGATGATAGTTGCTGCCTGGATGATAGCTGATGCCTGGATGATAGTTGAATGCCTGGTGTTAGTTGATGCCTTCGGATGGTAGTTGATGCCTGGATGATAGTTGATGCTGGATGATGATGCCTGGATGGTAGTTGTCTGCGGGATGATAGGTTGGTGCCTGGAAGAGTATAGTGTGCTGGATGATAGTTGATGCCTGGATGATAGTTGTTGCCTGAGATGATAGTTGATGCCTGGATGATAGTTGATGCCTGGATGATAGTTGATGCCCGGATGATAGTTGATTGCATGGATGATAGTTGATGCCTGGATGGTAGTTGATGCTCCTGGATGATAGTTGATGCCTGGATGATGTTGCTGCCTGGATGAGATGATAGTTGATTGCCTGGATGAATAGTCTGTCGCCTGGATGATAGTTGTGCTGGATGGTAGTTGATGCCTGGATGATAGTTCTTGACTGGATGATTGGTTCATGCCTGCGATGATAGTTGATGACTGGAGATTGTTGATGCTGGATGATAGTTGTTGCCTGATGATAGTGATGACCGGATGATAGTTGATGCTGGATGGTAGTGATGCCTGGATGATAGTTGATGCCTGGTTGATAGATGATGCCTGGATTGATAGTTGATATGCCTGGATATAGTGATGCATGGATATAGTTGATGACTGGATGATAGTTGATGCTGGATGAAAGTTGATGCCTGGATGTAGTTGATGCCTGGATGGTAGTTGATGCTGGATGAATTAGGTTGATGCCGGAGTTGGTAGTTGATGCCTGGATGATAGTTATGCCTGGAGATAGTTGATGCCTGGATGATAGTTGATGCCTGGTATGTTAGTTGATGCATGGCTGGATGATAGTGAGGCTGGATGATAGTTGATGCCTGGATGATAGTTGATGCCTCGGATGGTAGTTGATGCCGGGATGATAGTTTGAATGCCTGGACTGATAGTTGATGCCTGGTTGATAGTTCATGCCTGGATGATAGTTCATGCCTGGATGATAGTTCATGCCTGGATGATAGTTCATGCCTGGATGATAGTTCATGCCTGGATGGTAGTTGTTGATGCTCTGGATGATAGTTGATGCCTGGATGATAGTTGATGCCTGGATGATAGTTGATGCCTGGATGATAGTTGATGCCTGGATGATAGTTCATGCCTGGATGATAGTTGATGCCGGCGATGGTAGCTTGATGCCTGGATGATAGTTGATGCTGGAAGTAGTTGATGCCTTGGATGATTAGTTGATGCATGGATGATAGTAGATGCCTGGATGTTAGTTATGCCTGGATGATAGTTGATGCTGCGATGATAGTTGTTTTGTCCTGGATGGTAGTTAATGCCTGGATGATAGTTGATGCTGGAGATGGTAGTTGATGCCTGGATGATAGTTGATGCCTGGATGATAGTTGATGCCCTGGATGATAGTGATGCTGGTGGTAGTTGATGCCTAGGATGTGATAGTTGATGCCTGGCTGATAGATGATGCCTGGATGGTAGTTGATGGCCTGGATGATAGTTGATGCCTGGATGGTAGTTGATGCCTGGATGATAGTTGATGCCTGGATGATAGTTGATGCCTGGATGATAGTTGATGCCTGGATGGTAGGTTGATGGACTGTGATGATATTGATGCCTGATGATAGTTGTTGCCTGGATGATACGTTGTGATGCCTGGATGATAGTTGGCCTGGATGGTGTTGATGCCTGGATGATAGTGATGCCTGGATGGTAGTTGATGCCTGGATGGTAGTTGAATTGCTGTGGATGGTAGTTGATGCAGGGATGGTAGTTGATGCCTGGATGTAGTTGATGCTGGATGATTGTTGATGCCTGGATGATAGTTGATGCCTGGATGATAGTTGATGCCTGGATGGTAGTTGATGCCTGGATGATAGTTGATGCCTGGATGATAGTTGATGCCTGGATGATAGTTGATGCCTGGATGATAGTTGATGCCTGGCTGGTAGTTGTGCCTGGATGAAGTTGAGGCCTGAGAGATAGTTGATGCATGGATGACTGTTCGCTCGTTCATGTTGATGCCTGGTGATTTGATGCTAACCGCCTATGGATGGTAGTTGTGCTGGATGATAGTTGATGCCTGGATGATAGGGTTGATGCCTGGATGCTAGTTGATGCCTTCGGATGGTTAGATGATGCTGGATTATAGTTGATGCCTGGATGTTTAGTTTGAGAATGGATGATAGTTGATTGCCTGGATGATAGTTGATGCCTGGATGGTAGTTGATGCATGGATGTTTGTTGATGCCTGGATGATAGTTGATGCCTGGATGATAGTTGATGCCTGGATGATAGTTCATGCATGGAGGTTGATGCCTGGATGATAGTTCATGCATGGAGGTTGATGCCTGGATGATAGTTCATGCATGGAGGTTGATGCCTGGATGATTGTTAATGCTTGGATGGGTGATGCCTGGAATGATAGTTCGCATGCAGGGAGGTTGATGCCTCTGCGATGATAGTTCATGCCTGGAGGTTGATGGCTGGTATGATAGTTCATGCATGGAGGTTGATGCCTGGATGACAGTTCATGCATGGAGGTTGATGCCTGGATGATAGTTCATGCATGGAGGTTGATGCCTGGATGATAGTTGATGCCTGGATGATAGTTGATGCCTGGATGATAGTTGATGCCTGGATGGTAGTTGATGCCTGGATGATAGTTGATGCCTGGATGATAGTTGATGCCTGGATGATAGTTGATGCTGGAGGTACGTTGATGCCTGGAAGATAGTTGATGCCTGGGATGATTTGTGATGCCTGGATGATAGTTGATGCCTGGATGATAGTTCATGCATGGAGGTTGATGCCTGGATGATAGTTCTGCATTGAGGTTGAGTGCCTGGTTGATAGTTCATGCATGGACGGGTTGATCTGGATGGTTAGTTCATGCATGGAGGTTGATGCCTGGATGATAGTTCATGCATGGAGGTTGATGCCTGGATGATAGTTCATGCATGGAGGTTGATGCCTGGATGATAGTTCATGCATGGAGGTTGATGCCTGGATGATAGTTCATGCATGGAGGTTGATTCCTGGATGATAGTTCATGCATTGAGGTTGATGCCTGGATGATAGTTCATGCATGGAGGTTGATGCCTGGATGACAGTTCATGCATGAAGGTTGATGCCTGGATGATAGTTCATGCATGGAGGTTGATGCCTGGTGTAGTTCGGCATGGAGGTTCGATGCCTGGAGATAGTTTAATGCATGGGGTTGATGCCTGGATGATAGTTCATGCATGTGAGGTTTGATGCCGGATGATAGTTCATGCATGGAGTTGATGCCTGGATGTTAGTTCATTGCATGCGAGGTTGATGGACTGGATGACATAGTTCATGACATGGAGGTTGATGCTTCGGATGATAGTTCTGCATGGAGGTTGATGCCTGGATGATAGTTCATGCATGGAGGTTGATGCCTGGATGATAGTTCATGCATGGAGGTTGATGCCTGGATGATAGTTCATGCATGGAGGTTGATGCCTGGATGATAGTTCATGCATGGAGGTTGATGCCTGGATGATAGTTCATGATGGTGGTTGTGCCTGGATGATTGTTCAGCATGGAGAGTTGATGCCTGATGATAGTTCATGCATGGAGGTTGATGCTTGGATGATTGTTCATGCTGGAGGTTGATGCTTGGTTGATAGTTCATGCCATGGAGGTTGATGCTGGAGATAGTTCATTGCATGGAGGTTGATGCTTGGATTGATAGTTCAAGCATGGGAGGTTGATGCCTGGATGTTAGTTCATGCATGAACGATGATGCTTGGATGATAGTTCAGCATGGAGGTTGATGCCTGGATGATAGTTAATGAATTGAAACGTTGATGCTTGGTTGATAGTTCATGCATGGAGGTGATGGCCGGATGATAGTTCATGCATGGAGGGCTGATGCCGGATGATTGTTCATGCATGGAGGTTGATGCCTGGATGATATTCATGATGAGGTTGATGCTGGATGATAGTTCATGCATGGAGGTTGATGCCTGGATGATAGTTCATGCATGGAGGTTGATGCCTGGATGATAGTTCATGCATGGAGGTTGATGCCTGGATGATAGTTCATGCATGGAGGTTGATGCCTGGATGATAGTTCATGCATGGAGGTTGATGCTTGAATGATAGTTCATGCATGGAGGTTGATGCTTTGGAAGATTAAGTTCATGCATGGAGGTTGATGCCGGGATGATAGTTCATGCATGAGGTTGATGCCCTGGGGATGATAGTCATGCATGGAGGTTGATGCTGGCCTGATAGTTCATGAATGGAGGTTGCATACTTGAACTGATAGTTCATGCACTCGGAGGTTGATGCCTGGATGATAGTTCATGCATGGAGGTGATGCCAGGATGATAGTTCATTGCACGTGGAGAGTTGATGCCTGGATGATAGTTCATGCATGGAGGCTGATGCCTGGATGATAGTTCATGCATGGAGGTTGATGCTTGGATGATAGTTCATGCATGGAGGTTGTGCCTTGGATGATAGTTCATGCATGGAGGTTGATATTGAATGATAGTTATTGCATGGAGGTTGATGCCTGAGATGATAGTTCATGCATGGAGGTTATGCTTGGATGATAGTTCATGCATGGAGGTTGATGCCTGGATGATAGTTCATGCATGGAGGTTGATGCCTGGATGATAGTTCATGCATGGAGGTTGATGCTTGATGATAGTTCATGCATGGAGGTTGATGCTTGGAAGATAGTTCATTGCATGGAGAGATGATGCTTGGATGATAGTTCTGATTGGAGGTTGAAATACTTGGATGATAGTTCATGCATGGAGGTTGATGCTTGGATGATAGTTCATGCATGGAGGTTGATGCTTGGATGATAGTTCATGCATGGAGGTTGATGCTTGGATGATAGTTCATGCATGGAGGTTGATGCTTGGATGATAGTTCATGCGATGGTGGTTGATGCTTGGATGATAGTTCATGATTGGTGGTTGATGCTTGGATGGACTATTCCAGGCATGGAGGTTGATGCTTGGATGATAGTTCATGCATGGAGGTTGATACTTGGATGATAGTTCATGCATGGAGGTTGATGCTTGGATGATAGTTCATGCATGGAGGTTGATGCTTGGATGACAATTCATGCATGGAGGTTGATGCAATCTGGTTGATGCATGGTGGTTACTAGGAGGGTAATATGTTGGTTGACACGTGTTACTAGGAGGGTAATATGTTGGTTGACACATGTTACTAGGAGGGTAATATGATGGTTTCGAACACATGTTATAGGGGAGGGTAATATGTTGGTTTAACACATGTTACTAGGAGTGTAATATGTTGGTCGACGCAGTTACTAGGAGGGGAATATTTTTGGTTGACCCCATGTTACTAGGAGGGTAATATTGGTTGACACATGTACTAGGAGGGTAATATGTTGGTTGACACATGTTACTAGGAGGGTAATATGTTGGTTAACACATGTTACTAGGAGGGTAATATGTTGGTTAACACATGTTACTAGGAGGGTAATATGTTGGTTGACACATGTTACTAGGAGGGTAATATGTTGGTTAACACATGTTACTAGGAGGGTAATTGTTGGTTGACACATGTTACATAGGGGGTAATATGTTGGTTAACACATGTTACTAGGAGGGTAATATGTTGGTTGACACATGTTACTAGGAGGGTAATATGTTGGTTGACACATGTCACTAGGAGGGTAATATGTTGGTTGACACATGTCACTAGGAGGGTAATATGTTGGTTGACACATGTCACTAGGAGGGTAATATGTTGGTTGACATGTTACTAGGAGGGTAATATGTTGGTTGATGCATGTTACTAGGAGGGTTGTATGTTGGTTGACACATGTTACTAGGAGGGTAATATGTTGGTTGACACATGTTACTAGGAGGGTAATATGTTGGTTGACACATGTCACTAGGAGGGTAATATGTTGGTTGACATGTTACTAGGAGGGTAATATGTTGGTTGACACATGTCACTAGGAGGGTAATATGTTGGTTGACATGTTACTAGGAGGGTAATATGTTGGTTGACACATGTCACTAGGAGGGTAATATGTTGGTTGACATGTCACTAGGAGGGTAATATGTTGGTTGACGCATGTTACTAGGAGGGTAATATGTTGGTTGACACATGTTACTAGGAGGGTAATATGTTGGTTGACACATGTCACTAGGAGGGTAATATGTTGGTTGACATATGTCACTAGGAGGGTAATATGTTGGTTGACATGTCACTAGGAGGGTAATATGTTGGTTGACACATGTCACTAGGAGGGTAATATGTTGGTTGACATGTCACTAGGAGGGTAATATGTTGGTTGACACATGTCACTAGGAGGGTAATATGTTGGTTGACATGTCACTAGGAGGGTAATATGTTGGTTGACACATGTCACTAGGAGGGTAATATGTTGGTTGACATGTCACTAGGAGGGTAATATGTTGGTTTGACATGTCACTAGGAGGTAATATGTTGGTTGACACATGTCACTAGGAGGGTAATATGTTGGTTGACATGTTACTAGGAGGGTAATATGTTGGTTGACACATGTCACTAGGAGGGTAATATGTTGGTTGACATGTCACTAGGAGGGTAATATGTTGGTTGACACATGTCACTAGGAGGGTAATATGTTGGTTGACATGTCACTAGGAGGGTAATATGTTGGTTGACACATGTCACTAGGAGGGCAATATGTTGGTTGACACATGTCACTAAGAGGGTAATATGTTGGTTGACACATGTCACTAGAGGGTAATATGTTGGTTGACACATGGGGCTTGGCGAGTCATATCCTGGTGAAGGAGAATAAAAAACTTTAATCAGATTCTTCAGGTACTCCGTCTAACAACTTACAATTAAGTGGGCGCTTGAAGACTGACATGTCTGAGACCTACTTAATACACCAAGGAATGTGAAGAAGCCCACTTACCACTTAGTAAGTAGTAATGTTCACTTTTAGGGATAACAGTAACCACTGGTAATTCAACATTGTTTAGAGAACTCCAAACCACAAAAAAGGAAATGAATAACTTTGTAACACTAGTACAGTATATTAATAAATTGAGAACACTAATTATATTCCTATTTAATACTGGAAACTGGGATATTAACCCATGAAAAAAATTTGATTAACCTCACTCGTAAAAGGCTGTGAAAAAAGGTGAAATGCAGAATTAGTTAATACTCCTTGGCTTCAGTGAGGCTTTCCATGGCTCAGTATTGTCTATATTGTGGCTGTAACTCCATCCCCCCAGGAAGAAACAGTGAGATTATAGTCTCCAGCGTTCCTCAGATCTTCACTATACAACCTCCCTGCTCCATACTCCTCCTCCCTCCTCCTCATGTGGCCTCGCCCTAGAATCAGCAGATTCCTTTCTAACAATATTCACGACTTCAGATACCAAGCCAATACCCAAAGTATTCTTCACATCCCCATTTCTTTCCTTTAAAAAATTAACCGAGAGTTAAGGTAATTAACTATTACATTAACCTGATCTTTCATTATTTTAACCTGTAACTCTACCAAAACCTAAACATACAAAATTAAAATCATATAGATATAAGAAACACTATATGAAACATCAATGAGAAAAATTTATTAGGCAGTTCTTTAAAAAAACTGAATTTAAAGAAAATATTAATGAACTTCATGATTAAAAGCAATTCAATTCACTTTATTTTCTGTCACATTTTTTTTTTAATTTCTAAATTAAAATCTATCGCTTCTCTCATCATTTTCTATTAAATAATTTTCATCTTTCTTCGCTGAATATTCTTTTCTGTTCCTAAATATCTCAACACTATTGTTCATGCCCCAGTACACCTGCACACGGACCTGTCTCAACTCCATTAATTCAATTGAGCAGAACTCGATTGTCAAAGGCCAAGACAGGAGAGCCAGCAGTCAGGTTACTCCAGGATGATGCACTACTCTACCACTAGCTTCTCTTAACCTAAAAAATTTCCTCAACTCTGGATTCCTCTCTAAAGTGTGTTACCAGAGGCTGGTCGACCCATCGCTGATGGATACACCAGCTTGGTCCAGTCTATAGCTCAGACTGCTTTGGTACGGGAAACAGCTTCAATTGGTAGCACTCATTCAGGATTCAGAATGCATTGACTTTCCTGACAGCAGTTCTCAGTTGCATTTAACCACCACACGTGCACAACTCGGCCACATTCCATTCCTTCTTATTGATATCAGGATTTAGAATATATGGACCATCATGACTGCAGTCACCAAATGTATTTCATCACTACACTAACACAATTCAACCACATTCCATTCCTGCCTTTTTTTTTATATATGGGACTGCCAGGTGTTGCAGTAAGAGTCTCCTCAGGCTACCACATTTGACTGATCCTCTGTCCACGACATCGGTCAGACACTCGTGCCACATTTGGGAATCTTAACTGCGGAAACGTTTCACCAGCCAGTGGCTTCTTCAGTCCAAAATAGAAAAGAATGGTGAAAGATGAAAAGTTTCTCATTCTTCAACTTGTCAGTCTTCTAAACCAATAACAACACAACGTTCAGCCTGGAGCACTAGACAAGCTGCTGAGGCGACTCATTTCACCAAGGTAACCGAGGTATGGCTGCTTCCAGGTCGAAGACAGCTGGAAGCATCTCTACGGACCTGGCCTCCTGAGTTGGAAGGACAGACATAAGTGGTTGGACTGGGCAATTCGCTAGGGCTAGCAACACTCTTGGGAGAACAACCCATTAGGGGAAAGTGGCAACATCTCCCCTCTTTCTGGATTACCTTCGGTCATCTTCTTGCAGCAAAATAGCAGTTGGGAAGATTGGCTGGTGGGTGGTGGGTGAGGGTGGCAGCATCTCTTCACTGAACGGCTGCCATCTAGCAGGGTGAGGCCACAGGGACGTGCGTGAACTATGAGTCGGCGGTGGGTCGTAGGTAACTTAGGATGCTGGTGATGGTGTGCCTGGCTGACAGCTGGGATCATGGGTGGCAAGTTTAACCAGCAGACCACATGTACACCGGTGGGTGTATATTATGGATGGTAGGTGTATATGGTGGGTGGTGGGTGTATTTGGTAGGTGGTGGGTATATATGATGGATGGTGGGTACATATGGTAGGTGGTGGGTGTATATAGTGGACGGTAGGTTGTTAGGCTACACTCTTAGCCTTCTCCTCCAGGATAGAAGTATGGTGAGGGGAAAATTAGAGTGTAGTAAGGGAACGGTGTTGACTTTGAGGCTGAAATCTGGTGGCTGCCAGCTCGCATTTTCTTACATATCATTACCTGTAAGATATTTCCTCACTGAGTAATCTATCCTCCCTGAGATCTTTCCTTAAATAAATCACCACTCACAGTTCAATAAGAGGGACAACCTCCCAGAGGTCATTATATACTTAATAACAATAATAATAAGAAAATGAAATAAAGCTCCCATGCAATTAATAAAATACTACTTGCTTAATAAAGATGGAAGAGTAAGAGGACTGAAGGTCAGTAGTAGCTCTTGTCCCCTTCCTCCTCAATGGCTGCAAGTTCCTCCCAAATTAGTTCAACCATTCCCCGAATGGTTCGTCCATGCCAACCGAATTCACCATTAAATATCACCAACAGGATGAAAACGCTATATGTTCACTATACAATAGCATTTAAGGTAACCTTAAAGTATTCACTTAAAACAGCCGTTCTTGGAAGCACAGCGACTAAGTGGTAGCACTAACATTTAGTAACGTGAAATGAGCAGGCCAAAGGCACGTGAGCTTAATTCCACTTAAGAGAGTGATCACTTAAGTGGAATTAAGAGCGTTGTAACACCACTGTCATACATGGAGTTAACGAGCGTTAGACCCATCACTCACGGCTGAGTTAACTGTCAAATTACAGTACGTACTCCACATAACTTCCGCTGAATGAAACACTAAAAGACTGATACCTATATATATATATATATATATATATATATATATATATATATATATATATATATATATATATATATATATATATATATATTATATGCAAAACTGGTCAATTAGCAAGAACTCATTTAAAATTAAGTCCTTTCTAAAATTTTCTCTTATACGTTTAAAGATATATATTTTTCATGATATTAATGTAAAAAAAATTAATTTTGCTCCAAAAGAATCTTAGAAAACTTACTAACCTTATTATAACAAGAACAATTTATTTTAGCTAACCTAACATAATATATTTTAGATTTTTTACAATAATTTAATACTAAACAAACACAGTGAAATATTTTTTTTTCGTTAGGTTCAAATGAATTTGGTCGAAATTATTGCATACACAAATTTTGCTTGTCCTATATGGCAAGATGAGCGTTGCTATTTAAGCCAAGATCGCAAGTTCTGCCTATTCGGCACGACATTATACTATATATAATATATATTATATTTTAATATATATTATATAATATATAATAAATATATTATATTTATAATATTTATAATATATATAATAATTTATTATGCAAAACAACCACGAAGGGAGTAGATTGATAGCTCCAGCACCTTTCGTGTTGCAATCAAAACATTATCAGAGATTGCAATAACTGAGAAAAAGAGGAGTATGTCCAAGCAAGTACGTTCCCAAAGGACGTCTTCACTGGAGTGAGTAGGGTGTGGACAGAGAGAGAGAGATGAAGAGAAAGAGGAGAGTCGAAGACGAGGAGAGAGAGAGGGGAGGAGAGAGGAGAAGAGAGAGAGAGAGAGAGAGAGGAGAGAGAGAGAGAGAGAGAGAGAGAGACAGGTACAGGAAGTGCCCCATAGCCAGAAAAATCCCACAAGCATTGATACTGTAATAGCCTAAATGAAAGTAATGTAGCAATAATAAAAAATTCGGTCATATTTCGCTATGATATCAGTAACTTTACACACAAATATATTGTGAATGATATAGAAGTCACTGGCAATTATGGAGTAGCCACCCATGGGCTGGCTACTCCATACTATTGCCTCAACTAAAAACGCATCTAGTTTGAACCCATCACTGATACTGTATAATGAATACCTATCATGATTAATAACTGCCGATTCTACAATATTCCTTGCAAGCCAAGAGGAACAATGGAAGATGACTTTAGCTTCCTGTCAACTAGGATAACACCTCAGACCAAGAATGTCCTGGTCCTCCCAAACAACGAGAATTTATTTATTCTGCCGAATGATTATTATTATTATAATCAAGGGGGAAGAGCTAAACCCGGAGGATTATACAGCGCCTGGGGGGGGGGATGTGGAAGGCATTCAGGCTTAATTCGGGGAACTGGAGCACAGATCCAATTCCCTAAATCAAGAGCCCCTCACCAACATCAAGGAACCTTTCTTGAGGGGCTGCCGAATGCATCGTGCTGGTGGTGTCTACAGAGGTGGTTGCAATGGTTGCAGTCTCTCCCAACACTGTTAATCGATACGTTTAGCACAGGAGTCGAACACAACTTTCAACCATATTAGAGATTGTGATAATCTGGTAAATTGGTGGGAAGCACGAGTCGTCTTCCTTTGTTCCTCCTGGCTTGATAGCAATATTGTAGAATCGGCAATTATTAAGCATGATAGGCAGTCATTATACAATATCAGTGATAGGTTGTTCAAATTGGATGCACTTTTAGCTGAGGCAATAGTATACAGCCTAAAATTGGGCTCTTATTCCAACGCATTAAACTGTCTTAAATGTAGTGCCACACCGAGGAATTAAGGCGTATTTTTCCTGCAGTTTGTAAGCTCGGTGTTTTACCTTGACCTAGCTCTGCTGGGTGCTTGATTCTTGTAGGATTGTGTGGTCCACTGGGTTAGAGCGTCATGTGATTTTCACTCACCACGAGGCAGGGCCAAAACGACATGGGTTCGAATCCTCGACTAGTCGCAGTGTTGGTATTGATTCAATACCACTCGTTCGTGGTCACAATAATATAAATACTGCTTGTGGAGGTTAGTACACCAAAAAGGGATTAGAATAAAATTAGCTCTGAGGCACCCACACCACTGTATGTCCTTGGATCAAAGTAAAACACCTAGCTGTACTGGGTGCTTGATTCTTGTAGGACTGTGGCGCCCAGTGGGTCAGAGTGTCGTGTGATTTTCACTCACCACGAGGCAGGGCCAAAACGACATAGGTTCGAATTCTCGACTAGTCTCAGTATTAATATATATATATATATATATATATTATATATATATATATATATATATATATATATATATAATATATATATTATATATATATACTTAGGAGGAAAAGTTTTTTATATTTTTCCTAATAAATCTCTGTTTTATGTTCTAAAATAACATTTTAATTATAGAGGGTTCTTTATAACTCAAGAAATGAGGAAAATCTAATGAAAAAATGTAAGCTAAAATTAAATCTGAAAATTTTGGTAGCTGGTTAACAAGGTTCATCACAGAGTATAAAGTGTTTATTGGAAGTTACGTAGAGCAGTACAGTGTTGCTGGCTCGTATAGTGTCACTGTAGCTACAGAAGCGAGTCCACAAACACACAAAGAGGCGGGGCCAGGAGCAGTGAATTGACAACTGCAGCCACAAATAGGCGAGTACAAATAGTTGTGTATATTCAGAGGTGTCCATGCTTGTAGACGATGTGAAACTAATGTGGAAATTACAAGCGGTTGAGAATGAGGTAAGATTACAAGGGGATCTAGACAGGTTGCAAGCCTGGTCCGACAAATGGCTCCTGGAGTTTAACGCCACCAGGTGCAAAGTAATTAGGCTTGGGGAAAACAAAGAAGACCGTAGACGGAGTACAGCCTAGAGGGTTAAAGACTGCAAAACTGACTCATGGAAAAGAATCTTGGGGTAAGCATCATACCGAGCACATCTCCTGAGGCGCATATCAACAAAATAACCTGTGAAGCATATGAGCGCCTGACGAACCTAAGAATAGCCTTTCGACATCTAAGTAATGCGTCACTCACGACACTGTATTCATTGAAACATGTAGCACCAGTATGGAACCCACATTTGGTCAAACAAGTCAAGAAACTGGAGAAAATGCAAGAGTTTACAACAAGACTAGTCCCGGAGCCAATGGTTATATCCTACGAGAAGAGGTTAAGGGAACTTGACGAACTGGAGGACAGGCGGTATAGAGGGGAACATGATAACGACGTATATAATACTGATAGCAATTGACAAGGCGGACATGGCCAGAATGTTTCAGAGATGGGATATAGGAACAAGGGGACACAACTCGAAATTAACAACTCAGATGAGTCAGAGATGTTAGGAAGTATTTCTTCAGCCTTGGAGTTGTAAGGAAGTGGAACAATCTGGAGAGTGAAGTAGCGCAGGCAGGTTCCATACATAGCTTTGAGACGAGGTAGTAGCTACTAGCAAAGAGGTTGAGCCAGGAGCTATGAACAGACCCCTGCAACCACAAATAGGTGAGTATACATACAGTGGAAAAAAATATACAAGAATTTGGAAAAATACAAAGTGGGTGACACACGAGAACAGAGAAGCAAACAGAACCTGATATGAGAATGCATGACAGGTCAGAGACTTAAATAAAATCTGAATTTAATATAATAGCAAAAGCCAAGTTTGAACCAAAACTGTTCCACAGACGACAGTAAAAGTCCACGTAATCCAACTGATGAATGACGGAGGGCTCATGTAGTCGCCAAGTCAGCGAGATAATACCAGAATCAAGAGGGAGGGTACATTAATAATACTGTGCACACCGAACAATACTGGAGAGTCCAGAGGGAGGGTACATTAATTCTGTGCACACCGAACAATACTGGAGAGTCCAGAGGGAGGGTACATTAAAAGATACTGTGCACACCGATCAATACCGGAGAGTCCAGAGGGAGGGTACATTAATACTGTGCACACCGAACAATACCGGAGAGTCCAGAGGGAGGGTACATTAATACTGTGCACACCGAACAATACCGGAGAGTCCAGAGGGAGGGTACATTAATACTGTGCACACCGAACAATACCGGAGAGTCCAGAGGGAGGGTACATTAATACTGTGCACACCGAACACACATCAAAGGAAAAGGTGATAAAAACTTGTTTGAGAAGGACACATCAAAGGCAACGTGACCAGATAAGATGTCACCGTAGGTTCTAAGAGACCAGAAAAATAGTCGGGAGCACTGGCTAAGATCTATAACATGTCAGTGGTATGGGACAGTTGCCACAGATCTAGAAGACAGTAAAAGTAGATCAATTATTTCAGAACAGAGATAAATAGGAAGTGTTGAACGAGACACCAGTAACGCTGGCATGCGCACCTGCAAGACAAAAGAGGAGAGAAGTGGGTTCATGAAGCATACCCAGCAGGGGTATACTGGAAACCTTTTTTTTTGGGGGGGGGAGGGGGATGGATGGACGGATGTCAATCTGTTAGAATTCTATGATAAAGTAACAGAGGTGAGACAGGGTAGAGAGAGAGAGAGAGAGAGAGAGAGGCGGGGGGTGGGTGGAATGCTTTGATGCTGAACCTCACGAGAAACTGAGCAATAACAGGGAATGTTCTCCGGTGGTTCAAACAGAACCTAAGAGAAGAAAAATGAGCGAAAACGAAACAACCAATGTTTTGAGCGGAGTTCTCAATGTTTCGAGTGGGGTTCCTAATGTTTCGAGTGGAGTTCCTAATGTTTCGAGTGGGGTTCCTAATGTTTCGAGTGGAGTTCCTAATGTTTCGAGTGGGGTTCCTAATGTTTCGAGTGGGGTTCCTAATGTTTCGAGTGGGGTTCCTAATGTTTCGAGCGGGGTTCCTTATGTTTCGAGCGGGGTTGCTAATGTTTCGAGCGGGGTTCCTAATGTTTCGAGCGGGGTTCCTAATGTTTCGAGTGGAGTTCCTAATGTTTCGAGTGGGGTTCCTAATGTTTCGAGTGGGGTTCCTAATGTTTCGAGTGGAGTTCCTAATGTTTCGAGTGGGGTTCCTTATGTTTCGAGCGGGGTTGCTAATGTTTCGAGCGGGGTTGCTAATGTTTCGAGCGGGGTTCCTAATGTTTCGAGCGGGGTTCCTAATGTTTCGAGTGGAGTTCCTAATGTTTCGAGTGGGGTTCCTAATGTTTCGAGTGGGGTTCCCAATGTTTCGAGTGGGGTTCCCAATGTTTCGAGCGGGGTTCCCAATGTTTCGAGTGGGGTTCCTAATGTTTCGAGCGGGGTTCCTAATGTTTCAATTGGGGTTCCTAATGTTTCGAGTAGGGTTCCTAATGTTTCGAGTGGGGTTCCCAATGTTTCGAGTGGGGTTCCTAATGTTTCGAGTGAGGTTCCTAATGTTTCGAGTGGGGTTCCTAATGTTTTGAGTGGGGTTCCCAATGTTTCCAGTGGGGTTCCCAATGTTTCGAGTGGGGTTCCTAATGTTTCGAGTGGGGTTCCCAATGTTTCCAGTGGGGTTCCCAATGTTTCGAGTGGGGTTCCTCATGTTTCGAGTGGGGTTCCCAATGTTTCGAGTGGGGCTCCTAATGTTTCGAGTGGGGTTCCTAATGTTTCAAGCGGGGTTCCTAATGTTTCGAGCGGGAATCCTAATGTTTCAAACAGGGCTCCTGTTTCGAGTGGGATTTATAATGTTTCGAGTGGGGTTCCTAATGTTTCGAGTGGGGTTCCTAATGTTTCGAGCGGGGTTCCTAAAGTTTCGAGCGGGGTTCCTATTTCGAGTGGGGTTCCCAATGTTTCGAGTGGGGTTCCCAATGTTTCGAGCGGGGTTCCTAATGTTTCGAGTGGGGTTCCTAATGTTTCGAGTGGGGTTCCCAATGTTTCGAGAGGGGTTCCCAATGTTTCGAGAGGGGTTCCCAATGTTTCGAGTGGGGTTCCCAATGTTTCGAGTGGGGTTCCTGTTTCGAGTGGGGTTCCCAATGTTTCGAGTGGGGTTCCTAATGTTTCGAGTGGGGTTCCCAATGTTTCGAGTGGGGTTCCTAATGTTTCGAGTGGGGTTCCTAATGTTTCGAGCGGGGTTCCTAATGTTTCGAGCGGGGTTCCTAATGTTTCGAGTGGGGTTCCAAACATTTCGAGTGGGGTTCCTAATGTTTCGAGTGGGGTTCCTAATGTTTCGAGTGGGGTTCCCAATGATTCGAGTGGGGTTCCCAATGTTTCGAGTGGGGCTCCTAATGTTTCGAGTGGGGTTCCTAATGTTTCGAGTGGGGTTCCTAATGTTTCGAGCGGGGTTCCTAACGTTTCGAGCGGGATTCCTAATGTTTCAAACAGGGCTCCTGTTTCGAGTGGGATTTATAATGTTTCGAGTGGGGTTCCTAATGTTTTGAGTGGGGTTCCTAATGTTTTGAGTGCGGTTCCTATTGTTTCGAGCGGGGATCCTTATGTTTCGAGTAGGTATCTTCATGTTTCGAGCAGGTCCCTAATGTTTCGGGTTGAGTTCATGTTTCGAGCGGGGATCCTTATGTTTCGAGCAGCGATCCTTATGTTTCGGGCGGGGTTCCTAATGCTTCGAGCTGGGTTCATGTTTCGAGCAGGGATCCTTATGTTTCGAGCAGGTATCCTCATGTTTCGAGCTGGGTTCATGTTTTGAGCGTGGATCCTTATGTTTCGAGCAGGTATCCTCATGTTTCGAGCGGGTTCCTAATGTTTCGAGTTGGGTTATTGTTTCGAGCGTGGATCCTTATGTTTCGAGCAGAGATCCTCGTCTTCCGAGCGGGTTCCTAATATTTCGAGCAGATTCCTATTATTTCGATAGGGGTTCCTAATGTTTCGAGTGGGGTTCCTAATGTTTCAAGCGGAGTGTTCAAAGTTTCGAGTGGGGGTTTTAATGTTTCGAGCGGGGTTCCTATTGTTTCGAGAGGGTTCCTCATAGATCGGTATTATGACACGTCCAGTTACACGATGTATGAGAAAAATAATCAAGAAAATAAACAAGAGTGCATATCGAGCACCGTGGTGAACGAGGGACAACACTGATACAAAGTTATCAACAATGAGCTGTTTCACTACAAGAACAACCACACGTCCACCGCTGTTTCACTACAAGAACAACCACACGTCCACCGCTGTTTCACTACAAGAACAACCACACGTCCACCGCTGTTTCACTACAAGAACAACCACACGTCAACCGCTGTTTCACTACAAGAACAACCACACGTCAACCGCTGTTTCACTACAAGAACAACCACACGTCAACCGCTGTTTCACTACAAGAACAACCACACGTCAACCGCTGTTTCACTACAAGAACAACCACACGTCAACCGCTGTTTCACTACAAGAACAACCACACGTCAACCGCTGTTTCACTACAAGAACAACCACACGTCAACCGCTGTTTCACTACAAGAACAACCACACGTCGAACCGCTGTTTCACTACAAGAACAACCACACGTCCACCGCTGTTTCACTACAAGAACAACCACACGTCCACCGCTGTTTCACTACAAGAACAACCACACGTCCACTGCAGTTTCACAAGAACAACCACACGTCCACCGCTGTTTCACTACAAGAGCCACCACACGTCCACCGCTGTTTCACTAGAAGAACAACCACACGTCCACCGCTGTTTCACTACAAGAACAACCACACGTCCACCGCTGTTTCACTACAAGAACAACCACACGTCTACCGCTGTTTCACTAAAAGAACAATCACACGTCCACCGCTGTTTCACTACAAGAACAACCACACGTCCACCGCTGTTTCACTACAAGAACAACCACACGTCCACTGCAGTTTCACAAGAACAACCACACGTCCACCGCTGTTTCACTACAAGAGCCACCACACGTCCACCGCTGTTTCACTAGAACAACCACACGTCCACCGCTGTTTCACTACAAGAACAACCACACGTCCACCGCTGTTTCACTACAAGAACAACCACACGTCCACTGCTGTTTCACTACAAGAACAACCACACGTCCACCGCTGTTTCACTACAAGAGCCACCACACGTCCACCGCTGTTTCACTACAAGAACAACCACACGTCCACCGCTGTTTCACTACAAGAACAACCACACGTCCACCGCTGTTTCACTACAAGAACAACCACACGACCACCGCTGTTTCACTACAAGAACAACCACCGCTGTTTCACTACAAGAACAACCACCGCTGTTTCACTACAAGAGCCACCACACGTCCACCGCTGTTTCACTACAAGAGCCACCACACGTCCACTGCTGTTTCACTACAAGAACAACCACACGTCCACCGCTGTTTCACTACAAGAACAACCACACGTCCACCGCTGTTTCACTACAAGAACAACCACACGTCCACCGCTGTTTCACTACAAGAACAACCACACGTCCACCGCTGTTTCACTACAAGAACAACCACACGACCACCGCTGTTTCACTACAAGAACAACCACCGCTGTTTCACTACAAGAACAACCACACGTCCACCGCTGTTTCACTACAAGAGCCACCACACGTCCACCGCTGTTTCACTACAAGAGCCACCACACGTCCACTGCTGTTTCACTACAAGAACAACCACACGTCCACCGCTATTTCAGTACAAGAACAACCACACGTCCACCTCTGTTTCACTACAAGAACAACCACACGTCCACCGCTGTTTCACTACAAGAACAACCACACGTCCACCGCTGTTTCACTACAAGAACAACCACACGTCCACCGCTGTTTCACTACAAGAACAACCACACGTCCACGGCTGTTTCACAAGAACAACCACACGTCCACCGCTGTTTCACTACAAGAACAACCACACGTCCACCGCTGTTTCACTACAAGAACAACCACACGTCCACTGTTTTACTACAAGAACAACCATACTTCCACCGCTGTTTCACAAGAACAACCACACGTCCACCACTGTTTCACTACAAGAACAACCACACTTCCACCGCTGTTTCACTACAAGAACAACCACACGTCCACCGCTGTTTCATTACAAGAACAACCACACGTCCACCGCTGTTTTCACTACAAGAACAACCACACGTCCACCGCTGTTTCATTACAAGAACAACCACACGTCCACCGCTGTTTCACTACAAGAACAACCACACGTCCACCGCTGTTTCACTACAAGAACAACCACACGTCCACCGCTGTTTCACTACAAGAACAACCCACACGTCCACCGCTGTTTCATTACAAGAACAACCACACGTCCACCGCTGTTTCACTACAAGAACAACCACACGTCCACCGCTGTTTCACTACAAGAACAACCACACGTCCACCGCTGTTTCACTACAAGAACAACCACACGTCCACCGCTGTTTCACTACAAGAACAACCACACGTCCACCTCTGTTTCACTACAAGAACAACCACACGTCCACCGCTGTTTCACTACAAGAAGAACCACACGTCCACCGCTGTTTCACTACAAGAACAACACGTCCACCGCTGTTTCACTACAAGAACAACCACACGTCCACCTCTGTTTCACTACAAGAACAACCACACGTCCACCGCTTTCACTACAAGAACAACCACACGTCCACCGCTGTTTCACAAGAACAACCACACGTCCACCGCTGTTTTACTACAAGAACAACCACACGTCCACCGCTGTTTCACTACAAGAACAACCACACGTCCACCGCTGTTTCACTACAAGAACAACCAAACGTCCACCGCTGTTTCACTACGAGAACAACCACACGTCCTACGCTGTTTCACTACAAGAACAACCACACGTCCACCGCTGTTTCACTACAAGAACAACCACACATCCACCGCTGTTTCACTACAAGAACAACCACACGTCCACCGCTGTTTCACTACAAGAACAGCCACACGTCCACCGCTGTTTCACTACAAGAACAACCACACGTCCTACGCTGTTTCTCTACAAGAACAACCACACGTCCACCGCTGTTTCACTACATGAACAACCACACGTCTTACGCTGTTTCTCTACAAGAACAACCACACGTCCACCGCTGTTTCACAAGAACAACCACACGTCCACCACTGTTTCACTACAAGAACAACCACACGTCCTACGCTGTTTCACTACAAGAACAACCACACGTCCTCCGCTGTTTCACACTACAAGAACAACCACACGTCCTACGCTGTTTCACTACAAGAACAACCACACGACCACCGCTGTTTCACTACAAGAACAACCACACGTCCACCGCTGTTTCACTACAAGAACAACCACACGTCCTACGCTGTTTCACTACAAGAACAACCACACGTCCTCCGCTGTTTCACACTACAAGAACAACCACACGTCCACCGCTGTTTCACTACAAGAACAACCACATGTCCACCGCTGTTTCACTACAAGAACAACCACATGTCCACCACTGTTTTCACTACAAGAACAACCACACGTCCACCGCTGTTTCACTACAAGAACAACCACATGTCCACCACTGTTTCACTACAAGAACAACCACACGTCCACCGCTGTTTCACTACAAGAACAACCACATGTCCACCACTGTTTCACTACAAGAACAACCACACGTCCACCGCTGTTTCACTACAAGAACCACACGTCCACCGCTGTTTCACTACAAGAACAACCACACTTCCACCGCTGTTTCACTACAAGAACCACACGTCCACCGCTGTTTCACTACAAGAACAACCACACGTCCACCGCTGTTTCACTACAAAAACAACCACACGTCCTCCGCTGTTTCACTACAAGAACAACCACACGTCCTCCGCTGTTTCACACTACAAGAACAACCACACGTCCTACGCTGTTTCACACTACAAGAACAACCACACGTCCACCGCTGTTTCACTACAAGAACAACCACACGTCCACCGCTGTTTCACTACAAGAACAACCACACGTCCTACGCTGTTTCACTACAAGAACAACCACACGTCCTCCGCTGTTTCACACTACAAGAACAACCACACGTCCTACGCTGTTTCACACTACAAGAACAACCACACGTCCACCGCTGTTTCACTACAAGAACAACCACACGTCCACCGCTGTTTCACTACAAGAACAACCACATGTCCACCCGTTTCACTACAAGAACAACCACACGTCCACCGCTGTTTCACAAGAACAACCACACGTCCACCGCTGTTTCACTACAAGAACAACCACACGTCCACCGCTGTTTCACTACAAGAACAACCACACTTCCACCGCTGTTTCACTACAAGAACCACACGTCCACCGCTGTTTCACTACAAAAACAACCACACGTCCACCGCTGTTTCACTACAAGAACAACCACACTTCCACCGCTGTTTCACTACAAGAACAACCACACGTCCACCTCTGTTTCACTACAAGAACAACCACACGTCCACCGCTGTTTCACTACAAGAACAACCACACGTCCACCGCTGTTTCACAAGAACAACCACACGTCACCGCTGTTTCACTACAAGAACAACCACACGTCCACCGCTGTTTCACTACAAGAACAACCAAACGTCCACCGCTGTTTCACTACGAGAACAACCACACGTCCTACGCTGTTTCACTACAAGAACAACCACACGTCCACCGCTGTTTCACTACAAGAACAACCACACGTCCACCGCTGTTTCACTACAAGAACAACCACACGTCCACCGCTGTTTCACTACAAGAACAGCCACACGTCCACCGCTGTTTCACTACAAGAACAACCACACGTCCTACGCTGTTTCTCTACAAGAACAACCACACGTCCACCGCTGTTTCACTACATGAACAACCACACGTCTTACGCTGTTTCTCAACAAGAACAACCACACGTCCACCGCTGTTTCACAAGAACAACCACACGTCCACCGCTGTTTCACTACAAGAACAACCACACGTCCTACGCTATTTCACTACGAGAACAACCACACGTCCTCCGCTGTTTCACACTACAAGAACAACCACACGTCCTACGCTGTTTCACTACAAGAACAACCACACGATCACCGCTGTTTCACTACAAGAACAACCACACGTCCACCGCTGTTTCACTACAAGAACAACCACACGTCCTACGCTGTTTCACTACAAGAACAACCACACGTCCTCCGCTGTTTCACACTACAAGAACGACCACACGTCCACCGCTGTTTCACTACAAGAACAACCACACGTCCACCGCTGTTTCACTACAAGAACCACACGTCCACCGCTGTTTCACTACAAGAACAACCACACTTCCACCGCTGTTTCACTACAAGAACAACCACACGTCCACCGCTGTTTCACTACAAGAACCACACGTCCACCGCTGTTTCACTACAAGAACAACCACACGTCCACCGCTGTTTCACTACAAGAACAACCACACGTCCTACGCTGTTTCACTACAAGAACAACCACACGTCCTACGCTGTTTCACTACAAGAACAACCACATGTCCACCCGTTTCACTACAAGAACAACCACACGTCCACCGCTGTTTCACTACAAGAACAACCACACGTCCACCGCTGTTTCACTACAAGAACAACCACACTTCCACCGCTGTTTCACTACAAGAACCACACATGTCCACCGCTGTTTCACTACAAAAACAACCACACGTCCACCGCTGTTTGACAAGAACAACCACACGTCCACCGCTGTTTCACTACAAGAACAACCACACGTCCTACGATGTTTCACTACAAGAACAACCACACGTCCTACGCTGTTTCACTACAAGAACAACAACACGTCCTACGCTGTTTCACTACAAGAACAACCACACGTCCACCGCTGTTTCACTACAAGAACAACCACACGTCCTACGCTGTTTCACTACAAGAACAACCACACTTCCACCGCTGTTTCACTACAAGAACAACCACACGTCCACCGCTGTTTCACTACAAGAACAACCACATGTCCACCGCTGTTTCACTACAAGAACAACCACATGTCCACCGCTGTTTCACTACAAGAACAACCACACTTCCACCGCTGTTTCACTACAAGAACAACCACACGTCCACCGCTGTTTCACTACAAGAACAACCACATGTCCACCGCTGTTTCACTACAAACAACCCACACGTCCACCGCTGTTTCACTACAAGAACAACCACACGTCCACCGCTGTTTCACTACAAGAACAACCACACGTCCACCCCTGTTTCACTACAAGAACAACCACACTTCCACCGCTGTTTCACTACAAGAACAACCACACGTCCACCGCTGTGTTACTACAAGAACAACCACACGTCCACCGCTGTGTCACTACAAGAACAACCACACGTCCACCGCTGTGTCACTACAAGAACAACCACACGTCCACCGCTGTTTCACTACAAGAACAACCACACGTCCACCGCTGTTTCACTACAAGAACAACCACACGTCCACCGCTGTTTCACTACAAGAACAACCACACGTCCACCGCTGTTTCACTACAAGAACAACCACACGTCCACCGCTGTTTCACAAGAACAACCACACGTCCACCGCTGTGCCACTACAAGAACAACCACACGTCCACCGCTGTTTCACTACAAGAACAACCACACGTCCACCGCTGTGCCACTACAAGAACAACCACACGTCCACCTCTGTTTCACTACAAGAACAACCACACGTCCACCACTGTTTCACTACAAGAACAACCACACGTCCACCGCTGTGTTACTACAAGAACAACCACACGTCCACCGCTGTTTCACTACAAGAACAACCACACGTCCACCGCTGTGTTACTACAAGAACAACCACACGTCCACCGCTGTGTCACTACAAGAACAACCACACGTCCACCGCTGTGCCACTACAAGAACAACCACACGTCCACCGCTGTTTCACTACAAGAACAACCACACGTCCACCGCTGTGTCACTACAAGAACAACCACACGTCCACCGCTGTGTCACTACAAGAACAACCACAACGTCCACCGCTGTGTCACTACAAGAACAACCACACGTCCACCGCTGTTTCACTACAAGAACAACCACACGTCCACCGCTGTGTCACTACAAGAACAACCACACGTCCACCGCTGTTTCACTACAAGAACAACCACACGTCCACCGCTGTGTCACTACAAGAACAACCACACGTCCACCGCTGTGCCACTACAAGAACAACCACACTCCACCGCTGTGCCACTACAAGAACAACCACACGTCCACCGCTGTGCCACTACAAGAACAACCACACGTCCACCGCTGTGTCACTACAAGAACAACCACACGTCCACCGCTGTGTCACTACAAGAACAACCACACGTCCACCGCTGTTTCACTACAAAACAACCACACGTCCACCGCTGTTTCACTACAAGAACAACCACACGTCCACCGCTGTGTCACTACAAGAACAACCACACGTCACCGCTGTTTCACTACAAGAACAACCACACGTCCACCGCTGTGTCACTACAAGAACAACCACACGTCCACCGCTGTGCCACTACAAGAACAACCACACGTCCACCGCTGTGCCACTACAAGAACAACCACACGTCCACCGCTGTGCCACTACAAGAACAACCACACGTCCACCGCTGTGTCACTACAAGAACAACCACACGTCCACCGCTGTGCCACTACAAGAACAACCACACGTCCACCGCTGTGCCACTACAAGAACAACCACATCCCACCGCTGTTTCACTACAAGAACAACCACACGTCCACCGCTGTGTCACTACAAGAACAACCACACGTCCACCGCTGTTTCACTACAAGAACAACCACACGTCCACCGCTGTGTCACTACAAGAACAACCACACGTCCACCGCTGTGCCACTACAAGAACAACCACACGTCCACCGCTGTGCCACTACAAAGAACAACCACACGTCCACCGCTGTGCCACTACAAGAACAACCACACGTCCACCGCTGTGTCACTACAAGAACAACCACACGTCCACCGCTGTGCCACTACAAGAACAACCACACGTCCACCGCTGTGCCACTACAAGAACAACCACACGTCCACCGCTGTTTCACTACAAGAACAACCACAACGTCCACCGCTGTGTCACTACAAGAACAACCACACGTCCACCGCTATTTCACTACAAGAACAACCACACGTCCATCGCTGTGTCACTACAAGAACAACCACACGTCCACCGCTGTTTCACTACAAGAACAACCACACGTCCCACCGCTGTGTCACTACAAGAACAACCACACGTCCACCGCTGTGCCACTAACAAGAACAACCACACGTCCACCGCTGTGCCACTACAAGAACAACCACACGTCCACCGCTGTGCCACTACAAGAACAACCACACGTCCACCGCTGTGCCACTACAAGAACAACCACACTCCACCGCTGTGTCACTACAAGAACAACCACACGTCCACCGCTGTGCCACTACAAGAACAACCACAACGTCCACCGCTGTGCCACTACAAAACAACCACACGTCCACCGCTGTTTCACTACAAGAACAACCACACGTCCACCGCTGTGTCACTACAAGAACAACCACACGTCCACCGCTGTTTCACTACAAGAACAACCACACGTCCACCGCTGTGTCACTACAAGAACAACCACACGTCCACCGCTGTTTCACTACAAGAACAACCACACGTCCACCGCTGTTTCACTACAAGAACAACCACACGTCCACCGCTGTGCCACTACAAGAACAACCACACTCCACCGCTGTTGCCACTACAAGAACAACCACACGTCCACCGCTGTGCCACTACAAGAACAACCACACGTCCACCGCTGTGCCACTACAAGAACAACCACACGTCCACCGCTGTGTCACTACAAGAACAACCACACGTCCACCGCTGTGCCACTACAAGAACAACCACACGTCCACGCTGTGCCACTACAAGAACAACCACAACGTCCACCGCTGTTTCACTACAAGAACAACCACACGTCCACCGCTGTGTCACTACAAGAACAACCACACGTCCACGGCTGTGCCACTACAAGAACAACCACACGTCCACCGCTGTTTCACTACAAGAACAACCACACGTCCACCGCTGTGTCACTACAAGAACAACCACACGTCCACCGCTGTTTCACTACAAGAACAACCACACGTCCACCGCTGTGTCACTACAAGAACAACCACACGTCCACCGCTGTTTCACTACAAGAACCACACGTCCACCGCTGTTTCACTACAAGAACAACCACACGTCCACCGCTGTGCCACTACAAGAACAACCACACGTCCACCTCTCACCTAATCTACTATTCCCCATCATACACCTTTTCTACTCTGGATGATCATATTGTGGGTTCGACGACCTTCATAATAAACTAAACAAAGCTTTAAACAACACACGCTCACACAACATATAGTAATAAGGGAAAACCCTTAAATCCAACTCAGAACCCAACATAACAGTAGTAATCCTTATTTGATTACCACAAGTAGCCTCACTAAACAACAAGGAATTATAACAAATATCAAACTCACCTTTTTTTGATATCTGCTGATGACCTATGTTTGCACGATGCTCTGTAAGGACGAGGAGCTGTAGTAAATGCTCTGTCAAGGTCCCTTGTCATGGAACCGGGTTCCCTGTTGGGAAAATTACTATTTTGAAAAAAAAAAAAGATAAAAGGCGTATAAACAAATATAATTACACGATAAAGAAAATGGAAAATTAAAGACATTTAATATATAAACAAAATACAACCAAGAGAAAGACATACACATGATAGGCTGGACTTTCCGAGAAGAAAGTATAAGTTCTGTACTTACCGAGGCGAACGTAGGATAGGGAGTTCTCGATGGTAAAGACATAGGATGGCTGGTTGCTTAAAAGATTACTTACCAGCACAGTCACGTAAGTAATTTTGAGTTTTCAAGAATGGATGAGTGTATGTGGCTGCTGTCTGCCTTCCACCGTCCAGACTGAGTCCTTAATGGGTCGGTACATCTCTTATATGCTCCATACACGCAGCGTCTTCTGCGGCTGACCAGACCACAGCTAAAGTTGAAAAAGAAACACACAGGTTACCGGATAATAATAATAATAATAATAATACTATTTTGATTTTGTACATGTACAAGGTATACAGGCCTAGCTGACATCAACGACGTACCACTACACAGACAGCTGCTTCTTATGCAGAACATTTAGGGCGAATTAGGTTAATTTTGTCTCAGGATGCCACCAACACTAGTCTACTAACACCCAGGTACTCATTTTACTGATGGGTGAACAGGGACAGAAGGTGCCTTATGGTAACGAACAAAAATGTGAACATCGTTGAAGGCGACTGTTAACCACATCTGAGAACAACAAACCCGAAAGAAGAAAAAGTTCACTGTGAGGGTAAAGTGGTGTACCTCACTCTAGCCAAACACCAGGGAAAAGTACTGCTACCAGGAAGCGTCGACAAAACCCGTATCAGAAACTGCAGGAGAAACCGGCAATTATAGACCTTCCCCACAGATGGCACTATGCATGATCCCTCTGAGCCTAGCAGTTTGGGTCACAGTTACTAGGACTCTCGTAAATTCAGGAAATACATGGTACATCAGAAAAATATTAGTTCCCTCTCTCTTTCAAAAAAAAAAAAAAAAGGTATTAAACGACTGTCACTGAATAAACAGAACTAACGGAAACTCGGACCGTGGTTCTTATACGTATCAAGTTTGATTCGTAGTCCATTTTTTGTTTAATTCAAAAGAGAAAAAAGTCAAAGAATCGACATGACTGTTGTACATGAGACGAGACAGTTTCTGCCTCATGTACATTAGGGAGGGGAATGCAGAGGACAGTTCAACCAGGAAATAACCTATTTTCGGCTAGTAGTGCAAAGATAAATAAATAAAATAGATAATCAGATAAATAAAATATAAATAAATAGTAGTGCAAACATAAATAAGGGAGAGAGAGAGAATGGGAAAACCCATGGTTGAATCGTCTAGGGACATATCCAAGAAGGAAGGATAACTGGAAAAAATACGAAAAGGGACATGAAAGCCAAGGCAACACAACCAAAGCTGCTTCACAGCTACAGTTGAAAAATTAAGAATAAAATATTAAGTAATAATTTTAAGGAAAGTGAGAGGCACACTAACAGAAAACGAGAGGAGGTCTGCAATTAGCTTAACAGAAAAAAGTCAGTGTTTTTACAGACGACCGCGATCTATTTTCAGAGATGGAAGAGATAAGGCATACAGAGCTGTTAAGCAATGAAATGACCAGTGAAAGGTAAGAGGACTCCTTATGAAACTTGATACAGCAAAGACAACAGAACCACCTGGAATATAACCAAGAATATTAAGAAAAGGAGCCAAAACAATAGGCAAGCCATTCGCAATGATCTTAGCAACTAACTAGAGAGACACAAATTACCGAAACTACAAGATAGCACAGGTAATACCAATATTTATAGGCAAGAAGCCTTACAATATTGACCCATGTCCCTGAAAAGTGTAATATAGATATTTCTGGAAAATTTTGTTTGGAAGAGACTTCTTGAACATTCAAATAATACTAGAATTCTCCGGGAACATTGGCATTGATTCAGAATTGGAATCTCATACGTTGCTAACCTCTCAGAGACATACTGTGTGCTAACACTGATATGGCAGGAAAGATAGGGACGAACAAACATCGTATTACTAAGAGTGCCTGGTGGCAAAAGCTCTCGCTTCACACGGTAAGGGTCATGGTTCGATTCCCGGCGAAGGGGTGGAATCATTGGGCGTGTTTCCCTACACCGGTCGTCCATGTTCACCCATCAATAATAATGGGTACCTGGGTGTTAGTTGACTGGTGTGGGTCGCATCCTGGAACAAAATTGACCTAATATGCCCGAAATGTTCTGCATAATAAGGGGCTTTTTATATAGTATTATGTCATTGATATCAGCTATGCCAGTATACCTTGTACATGTACTTGTAGAAATAAAGATTTTATTATTATAAGTAGAAGAAGACTTTCGATTCGGGGTACATAGAAGCAGTTCGTTTGTTGATGATATTAGTAAGTGTTCCGCTGTTGATATGATAATAGCAGCAAGTATTTTGTTGATGATATGATGATAGCAGCAGGTGTTCTGTTGATGATATGATGATAGCAGCAAGTGTTCTGTTGATATGATAGCAGCAAGTGTTCTGTTGATATGATAGCAGCAAGTGTTCTGTTGATATGATGATAGCAGCAAGTGTTCTGTTGATGATATGATGATAGCAGCAAGTGTTCAGTTGATGAATGAAAGATACACAATGTTCTGTTGATGATATGATTGATAGCACAAGTGTTCTGTTGATGTATGATAAACGAACACAGGTTTTAGTTGAAATGGCGTAGGCAGGTGGCTAGTTGATGGTAATAGAGGCACATGTTCAGCTACTGATGACAGAGACAAATGTTCAATTGATAATAGAGGCAGGAGTTAATGCTCAGTTCCTGGGCCAGTTTTTAAACATGTTATGTTAAATTACAAAAGACGTTCAATTGAAGTTAATATACCATAAACCATACCACTGGTGGGATTTGAACCCGCGGTCAGTCTCTAAACTCCAGACCGTCGCTGGCCCAGTGGCTAACGCGACGGTCTGGAGTTTTGAGACTGACCGCGGGTTCAAATCCCACCCGTGGTATGGTTTGTTTGCAATCGTGTCATTACGATTTCGTGAGTCAATGTACCATTTCTGCATCGATTTACAGCTAACGCATATATTTGTAATGGAAAGTAAACCATGGTTTGGTTTATCCTGGACCATAATTAAGAAATTACTTGAAAAATGGACTGATAATCCAGGAGAAATTGGAACGTCGTTTAATTTCCATTTCCTGTTTAGTAGTGAGATGTGAATGTTGCGCTAATCAATATGCTCTTATTTCAACTGATAAATATACTTTAAGCTGTGTGGTAACTACACCTCTACCATTTAGTTGAATCGTAATCACTAATTTCTTTTGTGTCAGGTCCAACCCAGGAGGTGTGGGCGGCAGTGGGCGGTTCAGCCAACTTACCCTGCAATATGACGTCTCCCCTGCCCGCCGACCCTGCCCTCCTTGTCCTCTGGTACAAGGATGGTATCCACAAACCTTTGTACAGGTCGGTGTCACTTTCGAAGTCTTCCTCGTGCCACCAATGATATTCATCAACACTAACGCTGCTCAGCTCCCGCATTTCTTAATTCACTTATTAAAATATTTATTTTATTGTATGGTTATGTAACCTAACCTTAGTAATAAATACCGACAAGTTGGTTTAGAAAAAGACGTAAGCAAACACTAGGTCCTGGGACCTTGATCACTTCTAACATACAGAGTGAGGTGTGAGTGACGCATGGTGACCTGAAGAATGCCATGTTGGGATGAGGACGGGTAGACGATGAGATCATGTGACTCCTGTGTTGCTGGGTAGGCGCTGCTTTGCCTGGTTGACTATCATGTATGCTAACGTTTTAGAAATTTTGTGGTTTCCCGTGTTACGTTCTATTCTATTTCTGTCCCACAAAATATATAGGCGAAACAGGCAGAGATCTTGCTGTCCGCCTGAACGAGCATCGAAGTGCCTGTAACAGAGGCGATTTAAGGAACGCCTGTGTCCTCCACAAAGTCTCCACGGGGCATTTGATGAACTGGGATGAGGCACAACTCGTTCTCACCGAACAAGACCTTAGACTCCGACGGTACCTATAAGCCTCACTAATCAAAATCACCGACATAATAGAACGTAACACGGGAAACCACAAAATTTCTAAAACATGAGCATACATAATAGTCAACCAGGCAAAGCACCACCTACCCAACAACACAGGAGTCACATGATCTCATCGTCTACCCGTCCTCATCCCAACATGGCATTCTTCAGGTCACCATGCGTCACTCACACCTCACTCTCCGCCTATATATACTGTCTTTCAACCTCTGTATGTCTGAAGTGATCAAGGTCCCAGGACCGAAACGTTTTCTAAACAAATATGTCCTAATGTCTGCTTACGTGTTTTTCTAAACCAACCTAACCTTATCAAATTAACTCAATGCAACCTTACCTAGTCTTACCCACCACACCTTATCCTATCTTAATCTAACCTAAAGTAACTTATCCTAACCAAACCAAGCCTAAGCTAACGAATCCTACCTTAAGAAACCTAGCCTAACAAACTTAACATAATCAAACTTAAACAAAATATGTAAGTTTATCTAAATGATCTGCATTTATATGAGACGTAGAGACGATCCCGACACTTGAGGTAAATGTTCTGACTAACCATTTAGATATTACACAGGCTGCACACCCACCAATCATAGCTCAGTTGGTAGCGCACTCACCTCACACACTGAGGTCCGTGGTTTGATCCTAGGCACAGATGGAAATGTTTGGGCATATTTCCTTAAAAAACCTATTGTCCCTGTTCATCTAGCAGTAAGTAGGTACCTGGGTGTTAGCATACTGGTGTGGGTCGCATCCTGGAGACAAAATTCACCTAATTTGCTCGAAATGCTCTGCATAACCAGGGGCTTTCTATACAGTATGTCCCCTCAAGGAAGGTTCCTTGATGTTAGTGAGGGGCTCTTGATTTAGGGAATTGGATCTGTGCTCCAGTTCCCCGAATTAAGCCTGAATGCCTTCCACATCCCCCCCCCAGGCGCTGTATAATCTTCCGGGTTTAGCGCTTCCCCCTTGATTATAATAATAATAATAATAATCTATACAGTATGTCAGTGGCGTCAACTATGATCTGTATAAACTATAATATGTACTTGGAGAAATAAAGATTCTTCTTCTTCTTCTTATTATTATTATTATTACTGGTCTTACATTATTGCCAGCTAGTTGTGTTTAAGTCAGATCATATAAGGTAAAGTCGTACGTCTGGCAGAGAATGGCTTACTTTTGTGTGTGTAGGTCCCAATTTGCCTTTTCCTGAAGGAAATTGGGAAAACTTACATTGTGCTTGCAATGCAATAATTTCTGAGTGTTGAATCAAATTAGCTTCAACCTTTCAACGCTGAAAACCTGATAATGCAATTTGTGAGTCGTTTCAAGCTTTACTGTGCTGGTGTATTTTGATACAGTTGTCTCTCTGAGGCATGAAGAGAATGCAAATTCAGTTTAGCTTCAAAGCTGGAGTTTCTTAGTGGAAGGTTTCAATTAGATTTGGGCTGTGTATGTTCTAATTTTACAAGTTTCTTGATATTAATTTTCATTTGACAAGTGAATGCCTCTAATGATTCGCTTCAAATCTTCGACATTAATATTTAACTGCTTTACAAACATATGCTGCACTTTGCACTATTACAGTCGTGTGCATTGAGGTACAGGGAATACCTTTTTCTGTTCACGCAGTGTCCAAAATACATCTAGTTCGTACGTCGGTTTACGTGCGGCCAATAGTAACAGCCTGGATAATCAGGCCCTGATCCACCATGAGGCCTGGTCACAGACCGGGCAGCGGGGGCGTTGATCCCCGGAACCTTCTCCACGTATACTCCAGTTGTATTATTGTGTCAATCATAAGGTACTAAGATTGTATTTACAGAAAAGACAATACCTCTTAGTGTATTTACAGAGAGAGGTGCATATCTCACAGCATATATGTACCTAAAGGTGAGCCTTTCTTAGTGTATATATTCGAGTAAATTAGTAATATATATGCGAAACATTTGGGTATTTTAATTGTCAACACGTTTCGCCTCACAGTGGGCTAAACTTTTTACTTAGTCGCTAGTTATGAGTGAGAGGAGTTGGATTTGAGAGGGATCTGCCTAACATGGCTTCCTGCACTGCCCCTCAAGTCTGAGGTTCGTGTTCGTAGGTCCCGCCTCTTGTCATGTCTGGGATTATCCGCGCCTCACCTTTGACAACATAAAAAATTCTATTCTCATACTTCAGCTTCCCATTGTTCCAGACTATGGAGCTCAACTTTTCTCCAGACTGAGGGACTGACCACCTAATAACTACTTCATTAAGGTTTATGGACAGATCACATCATCTTCATCGTTCCACTTCTTCTACTGTCTCCTCTGTATTCGACTGAAGAAGCCTATTGCGTCTAACAAACTTTCCGCAAAAAAGATACCCAACTGCTGCACATGTCTTACTTGTCGGTGTTGTAGATTATTTTCATAATTACACTGGAGTCAGCCACACTCAGCAGCACAGTCATGAGGTGAATATTTTCAGTCTGTCCAGAGACTCTCTTCAGCAGATCAAAAAAATACTCAGATTGTTACTATACTGCCGAGTGTGCGTTACCCGAATGTATCATACACACGGTCAGTGTACGGTTCACTCAGTAGTGCATATACGTAAAAGAATACTCACCTAATTGTGGTTGCAGGAGTCGAGACTCGGCTCCTGGCCCCGCCTCTTCACTGACTGCTACTGAGTCCTCCCTCTCCCTGCTCCATGAGCTTTATCATACCTCGTCTTAAAACTATGTATGGTTCCTGCCTCCACTACATCACTTGCCAGACTATTCCACTTCCTAACAACTCTGTGGCTGAAGAAATACTTCCTAACATCCCTTTGAGTCATCTAAGTCTTCAACTTCCAATTGTGACCCCTTGTTTCTGGAACATCCTGTCTCAGTCCACCTTATCTATTCCACGCAGTATTTTGTATGTCGTTATCATGTCTCCCTTGACCCTCCTGTCCTCCAATGTCGTCAGGTCGATTTCCCTTGACTTTTCTTCGTAGGACATTCCCTTTAGCTCTGGAACCAGTCTTGTTGCAAACCTTTGCACTTTCTCTAATTTCTTGACGTGCTTGACCAAGTGTGGGTTCCAAACTGGTGCTGTGTACTCCAGTATGGGCCTAATGTACACAGTGTATAGAGTCTTGAACGATTCCTTACTGAGGTATCGGAACGCTATTTTCAGGTTTGCCAGGCGCCCATATGCCGCATCAGCTATTTGTTTAATGTGTGCTTCTGGCGACGTGCTCGGTATTATACTCACCCCTAGATCTTTCTCTTTGACTGAGGTTTGCAGTCGTTGTCCACCTAGTCTATACTCTGTCTGCGGTCTTCTTTGCCTTTCCCCGATCTTCATAACTTTGCATTTGGTGGGGTTAAATTCTAGAAGCCAGTTGCTGGACCACGCATCCAGCCCATCCAGGTCTCTTTGTAGATCTGTTTGATCCGCATCTGATTTAATTCTTCTCATTAACTTTACATCATCTGCAAACAGGGACACTTCTGAGTCATGACACTTCAGTCATGTCATTCACATGTACCAAGAATAGCAGTGGTCCCAGAACTGACCCCTGTGGGATCCCGCTCGTCACAGTCGCCCACTGTGATACCTCATCATGTACCATGACTTGCTGTTGCCTCCCTGTTAGGTATTCTCTGATCCATTGCAGTGCCCTTCCTGTTATACGTGCCTGATCCTCTAGCTTCTGTATTAATCTCTTGTGAGGAATTGTGTCGAAGGCCTTCTTGCAGTCCAAGGAAATGCAATCAACCACCCCTCCCTCTCATGTCTTACTTCAGTTAACCGTCATAAAACTCCAGTTTGTGACACAAGATTTGCCTTCCATGAATCTGTGCTGGCTGTCATCTATAACGTTGTTCCGTTCCAGGTGCTCCACCACTCTCCCCCTGATAATCTTCTCCATGACTCTGTATACTATACACATCAATGACACTGGTCTATAATTTAGTGCTTCGTTTCTGTTTCCTCTCTTAAAGGTGGGGACTACCTCTGCATATAGCTTCCATACCTCAGGTAGCTGCTTAGTTTCAAGGGATGTGTTGAAGATTGTGATTAGTGTCACACACACTGTATCTGCTCCCTCTCTAAGGACCCATGGAGAGATATCAGGTCCCACCGCCTTTGAGGTATCAAGGTCACTTTGGAGCTTCTTCACCTCCTCGGTTGTGTGTATTTCACCCAACACTTGTTGGTATATCCCTTGTTGGTGTACCCCTCTGTTTTGTCTTCCAAGTGTCCCTTCTGCCTCCACTGTAAATACTTTGTGAAATCTCATGTTGAGCTCCTCACATACTTCTTGGTCATTTCTTGTGACCTCCCCACCTTCTTACCTCAGCCTGATTACCTGGTCCCTGACTGTTGTCTTCCTCCTGATGTGCTGTAAAGCAGTTTCGGGCCAGACTTGACTTTCGATCCTATGTCATTTTCGTACTGCTGCTGGGCCTTCCCCTAATCTCTCTATTTTCCTGGGTCCTTTGCCTTCTGTACTTTTTCCATCCTCTAGTGCACTTAGTTTTTCCCTCCCTACACCTTCGAGTAAACTAAGGGCTCATTTTGGTCTTCCCATTATTTCTGTTACCCTTGGGAACAAACCTTTCCTCTGCCTCCTTGCATTTTATGTAGTCCATCATTTCGTTTACTGATTTTCCTACCAACTCTTCTTTTCCACACACTTGTGTGAACTCTTGTTGCCACCTCAGCTAGTGTGTCCACCATTGCTCTATTGCACTCATCATATTCCTCTCTTGACCTCCTGCAATTATGTGATGGGTTATATGTCACTGCAATGATTACCTTCTGTTCCCCTAACTGAACTGTACCTACTATGTAATCCCTTTCTCCAATCTCGTCCATTCCTTCCATTTCCTGATATTCCCATCGTATTTTAATGAGCAGTGCAACCCCTTCCTCCCCCTCTGCTCCTTCTATCCTTCCTCAGGATCTGATATCCGGGTGGGAAGGTTGCATCTGTTATTGTCCTAGTGAGTTTTGTTTCTGTGATTGCTATGATGTCTGGGGACATCTTGATTTTTTCATGCCGCTCCTCCCATTTATTCGTCATTCCATCTGCGTTTGTGTACCAAACCTTCCACTTCTTTTCTATAACTGTGGTCTGGGAAGAATGGTGGGTTTGGGGGAGCAGGTGCCCCAGCAGGGGGTAATAGGGGGGTTGCTGTGGAAGTGGGGTCTGTGGTGTGAGGGATGGGAAGAGGGCCTATGGGGGGTTTCAGTGGGGGTGGGGATTGTAGTGAGGGGGGGTGGGGAGAGGCCCTATGGGGGATACAGTGGGGGTGGGGGTTGTCTTGAGGGGGAACGGGAATAGAGGATACAGTGTGTGGGTTGCTGTGGGTTACTGTGGGGGTAGGGTTTGTGGTGAGGGGGATGTGGACAGAGGGTACAGCGTGTGGGTTACTGTGGGAGTGGGGTTTGTGGTGAGGGGGATGGGGACAGAGGGTACAGTGTGTGGGTTACTGTGGGGGTGGCATTTGTGGTGAGGGGGATGGGGGCAAAGGGTGCAGTGTGTGGGTTTTGGATTAGGTTGTTAGATTGCATTGGGTTTGCCATGGTTGGGTTCCTTCTGTGGGTGGTACTGGAGGAGGTTGTGTTTGTTTTTCCACCTGGGTCTGGGTCCTCCTGCTCCCCTCCTTCCTCACCTCCCATTCCTCCTTTGCAACGTTGCATCGTCTCTTTCAGTATCATCCTTTCTTCTTGTGTTCTGTCTCGGTCAAGGTACACGCTCCGGTACTCGTTTGTCCCTTAGATGTGCTTTCTCCTGCAGGATCCGGTTTCGAGCTGACTCTGCCTTGAAAATCACTTTGGCTGGACGCTATTTTCCTCTCGTAAATCACCGAATTCTCCGAAAATTTGTCAGCTGGGGCATGTCGTCCTCTCCTATTGCTTTCATGATGTTTTCAATCTTGTTTTTCCTCCTGTTTCCCTGCTTCGTAAGTTTCCCCTTCTACTTCTTGGAGCCCATAGACAAAAACTGCCCTCTCCCTTTCGTCCTCCCACTGCACTTCCCTGAGCATCCTCCGATTCGAATTAGTTCCTGCCACTGACGCATTTCTTCCTACTGTCTCTTCCCTATCCTGTGTCCCCTGTGCTTGGCTGCTCCTGGACACGGCAGTTGTCTGTTAGAGCCTCTGCGTATGTTTATTAGTGTATATACCTGTGAGGTGTGTATATATCTCCATGTATATAAAGTATGATTATTATTGCCCGAAATGCCTCGGCATGATAATGGATTTCTTTGCTCCAATCATATTATATCTATATACACATTGTAACCTTTGCAAAGAAATAAATATTTTGTTGATTTTATTTAATATAATAAAAAAGAAGCACTAAACCCACTAGGGTCATATAGCATATATAGTGTGAGTTATGCGAGTCCTGTTCTAATACAATATTCCACTGTATAGACGACTTGCCTTTAATAACGTGTAATCGTGTAATTACAATAACAAACTCTTGTTACTGTAATTATTTTAGTTTTGTTTTAACATAGCAACATATGACTGAAGGAGCACTGCAACAGGCCTACTGGCCCATTTTAGGCATGTTCGTATCAGACCCTCTAAATGCCTAATATTTTAATATTTTGTTATATTTTCTACTACAGTTTCGACGTGAGAAGAGGACCAGCCTCGCACTGGAAGAATCCCAGTCACCTGCCTCACAGAGCCACGTTTCGCCCCACCACAGCGAGTCTCACCTTACAAAGGGTCGAGGCTGCCGACCAGGGAACCTACCGCTGTCGGGTCGACTTCCGCATCAACCCAACCCTCACCTTCACTACCAACCTCAGTGTCGTTGGTGAGTCAAAAAAATTAGCCCCTAAGTCTTACTGAGAAAAACGCTAAGTCGATTTTCTAAAAAAAAAAAAAATTGTAAATATTATTAGTTTTTATTTGCTGTAAATATATATGATGGGTAGGACGTTTCAGTGGCTTATGGAAAGTAGTAACTTTTGGCCACTGGATATGATACAAAGTACAAGTCAACTTAAGCCATAAATGGCAGAGAAAACTTTACACGATGATTTTTCCGTCTTGAATTATTATCGTGATCATGATGAGCATTAACGTCTTCTCAGGGTTCCTTTAAAAATTGTGGGTTAAATGTGATTTGCGGGGTTATCTGTCAATCTGTCAGGATAAGTATTGTGGGATGGTTGTTAACTATACCAGCTAAGTTATTGTGGTTTAGATCTGAATTATTACAGTCGAAGTACTGTGAGATAATCATTTTATAAACAAGAGTTACCTTCTAATACTATCAAAATATTTGAATATGCTTAATCTTACTAATTAGGGAAATTACAATTTCGTTAATCCCCTAAACTGAATTATATTTGTTAAATTTGCGTCACAACTACTCTTGAGTTCTTATTAAAATTATTATTCATTGCGAAATTATGACCTCATAAATATGCTGAAGCGACAACGTGGAAGTTTATTATGACCAAGTCACTAAGAATTTTAGCATAGAAAAACTTGAGTAAATTTTTCACTTTGAATACTTGGAGATCTCTAAAAAGTTATGCATGTTTTAGGAGACAGAGTACAACCTGCCTGTTGTGGTAACTTTGCCACAAGTTTCAGGCAGACACTGGCACTGACTCTCAGGCACTGGCACTCTCAGACAGGCACTGACACTGACTCTCAGACACTGAGTCTCAGACAGGCAATGGCACTGACTCTCCGACAAGCACTGGCACTCTCAGACAGGCACTGGCAGTCTCAGGCAGGCAGTGGCACTGAGTCTCAGGCAGGAAGTGGCACTGAGTCTCAGACAGGCACTGGTACTGAATCTCAGGCAGACACTGGCATAGAGTCTCACGCAGACACTGGCATTGAGTCTCAGGCAGACACTGGCAATGAGTCTCAGGCAGACACTGGCATTGAGTCTCAGGCAGACACTGGCATTGAGTCTCAGGCAGACACTGGCATTGAGTCTCAGGCAGACACTGGCAATGAGTCTCAGGCAGACACTGGCATTGAGTCTCAGGCAGACACTGGCATTGAGTCTCAGGCAGACACTGGCATTGAGTCTCAGGCAGACACTGGCATTGAGTCTCAGGCAGACACTGGCATTGAGTCTCAGGCAGACACTGGCATTGAGTCTCAAGCAGACACTGGCAATGAGTCTCAGGCAGACACTGGCATTGAGTCTCAGGCAGACACTGGCATTGAGTCTCAGGCAGACACTGGCATTGAGTCTCAGGCAGACACTGGCATTGAGTCTCAGGCAGACACTGGCAATGAGTCTCAGGCAGACACTGGCATTGAGTCTCAGGCAGACAATGGCATCGAGTCTCAGGCAGACACTGGCATTGAGTCTCAGGCAGACACTGGCATTGAGTCTCAGGCAGACACTGGCATTGAGTCTCAGGCAGACACTGGCATTGAGTCTCAGGCAGACACTGGCATTGAGTCTCAGGCAGACACTGGCATTGAGTCTCAGGCAGACAATGGCATTGAGTCTCAGGCAGACAATGGCATTGAGTCTCAGGCAGACAATGGCATTGAGTCTCAGGCAGACACTGGCATTGAGTCTCAGGCAGACACTGGCATTGAGTCTCAGGCAGACACTGGCATTGAGTCTCAGGCAGACAATGGCATCGAGTCTCAGGCAGACACTGGCATTGAGTCTCAGGCAGACACTGGCATTGAGTCTCAGGCAGACACTGGCATTGAGTCTCAGGCAGACAATGGCATTGAGTCTCAGGGAGACACTGGCATTGAGTCTCAGGCAGACACTGTCACTGAGTCTCAGGCAGACACAGCAAGGTGAGTGTAGGTTCCTGGAGAAAAAAATCAACAACTTCCTGCTCCTTACTGAAATATGTCAGCAGCAGGAACACTACTGAGATATTTGTCCACAGCTAGCAAGACGCTCCTTCCTCTGGCAGGTTAGGAAGATAAATAAGTAACTACCTTCCACTGGCAGGTTAGGAAGGTAAATAAGTTCCTACTTTCCACTGGCAAGTTAGGAAGGTAAATAAGTCCCTACCTTCCACTGGCAGGTTAGGAAGGTAAATGAGTTCCTACATTCCACTGGCAGGTTAGGAAGGTAAATAAGTTCCTTCTTTCCACTGGCAGGTTAGGAAGGTAAATGAGTTCCTACCTTCCACTGCAAGTTAGGAAGGTAAATAAGTTCCTACCTTCCTCTGGCAGGTTAGGAAGGTAAAGTAGAAAGATTCTACTGCCTTCATGGTGAAGAACGTAATTTCCTCCATAAAAAAAGACAAATATGGACGCACACAGGCCAAAATCATCAAACTTTCCTCTAAGATAGACGAACGTTAAGATTTAAGAAAATAAGTAATTTTATGTAAGTTTATCTTTTACAATGATCTTGATGGGGCACAGATATAACGGAACTTACAGAACATAACGTAGATTTAACCGAGAATAACTGAGAAAGTCGAATACTATGACTTATTCTTGAAAAGACGAGACATTCTCCAGTTATGTCTCTGAAACCAATTTGATTAATAAAGAATATGATTAAGTGCTTCCTGGGATGGGTTGCAAAATGTTCAATTTCGCACGAGAAGCTGTTGCTGCTGCATATCTTGTTGCTGCTGCTGCATTGCAGTCACATATTTTGCAACTGCAGAGATGTACGAGTATAGTTTACAAAACATCATTATAAATATTCTCCTCTCCAGAGAATAATGACCAACTCTGCTTCATGGGTTAGCGTCCAGTCCTGGCTGAGTGCAGTTACTCTACACTTACACAAACTATAACCAGTTTATCTAATAAATTAGTGTATAAAGTATAAACGTGGAATAAACATTCCTAAATATACATTTTTTTCTGACAACTTACGATAAAGTTTGTTATTCACTAATTTGTAGTTATTTATTAATACTGTTTTAATAACTCATCATATTAATGGACAATGTCCATTAATATGATATGTTCAGTCCATGCAACGCTGATGGACTGAACATATCAACTCCAGGCTGAGGGACCGATCACCTCAAACTTCTTCTCATCTTCCGCCTTTCTCTACATTTGACTGAAGAAGCCACTGCATGGGAAAACGTTTCAGGAATCAAAACACCCAAGTCTTGCACAAGTGTCTCGTTTATCAACTTCTCGATTTTCTGAACAATTTATTCACATATACATTATATTGGTCGTAGATGATTTTTTTATAATTATCGTCTTTCCGACCGTAGTTAATGGGCAACATTTTATCTGAAGAAAATATTAGTATTACGAGAGTGTTGTGTTTCAGTTCCCCCGAGTCGTGTGGCAATATACACTGAGCTGGGTGTTGAGGCTCGCAGTATTGTGGGACCCTTCACCCAGGGTGACACCTTGCGTCTTACCTGCCGAGCCACGGGGGGGTCACCGCCCCCCTCACTCACCTGGTGGGAGGGCCCCCTCCTTCTCGACATGACCCCGGAAGTGGAAACCTTAAACCAGGTCACCAATACTCTGGTGTTGCCCAAGATGACCCGGCGTGACCTGCATCGAACCCTCACCTGTCAAGCTTCAAACTCTAACCTCACTGCTCCACTCACTACTACAGTCACCCTCGACATGAACTGTAAGTCTCACATCTAAGAATTAATCCATACCAATATACTTCTGAAAAAATAAAATTGATGCATTACTTCAGGAATTTTTTCCATCATCATATATTTAATATTTATAACTGAATCTAAATGTCGTATATCCCAGGTATATTTATCTCCTAATTCCATACTTTATTCTACACATTAAAAATTCCTCATAATTTAGCAACAAAGAATGAATTCCCAGGATGAATTAAATTCTGTGAATCTTTCTAATCCTAAATTCATTTTCTTTTTTGTTTTTTTTTAGAAAATATATTGAAGTGAGGATCTTATAACTTATTTTACTGTGTTATTATCACAGAATTCTGTGTCAAGAATGTATCGCAATTATTGGTCGGTCACGAGGCGTCACGATGTCACACGGTGCCGTAAACGTAAAGACACATAGTGACATGATGCCGGGATCAGTGTGACAAATGGTCCCGTGAATGTAGTGACACATGGCACTGTAACAACAGTGACATATGGTACTGTAACCACAGTGACATATGGTACTGTAACCAGTGACACATGGTGCTGTAACCAGTGACGCATGGTGCTGTAACCAGTGACGCATGGTGCTGTAACCACAGTGACACATGGTGCTGTAACCACAGTGACACATGGTGCTGTAACCACAGTGACATATGGTACTGTAACCAGTGACACATGGTGCTGTAACCAGTGACGCATGGTGCTGTAACCACAGTGACACATGGTGCTGTAACCACAGTGACACATGGTGCTGTAACCACAGTGACATATGGTGCTGTAAACACAGTGACAGTGCTGTAACCACAGTGACACATGGTGCTGTAACCACAGTGACAGTGCTGTAACCACAGTGACACATGGTACTGTAACCACAGTGACATATGGTACTGTAACCAGTGACGCATGGTACTGTAACCACAGTGACACATTGTGCTGTAACTAGTGACACATGGTGCTGTAACCACAGTGACACATGGTGCTGTAACCACAGTGACACATTGTGCTGTAACCACAGTGACACATTGTGCTGTAACTAGTGACACATGGTGCTGTAACCACAGTGACACATTGTGCTGTAACTAGTGACACATGGTGCTGTAACCACAGTGACACATGGTGCTGTAACCACAGTGACACATTGTGCTGTAACCACAGTGACACATGGTGCTGTAACCACAGTGACACATGGTGCTGTAACCACAGTGACACATTGTGCTGTAACTAGTGACACATGGTGCTGTAACCACAGTGACACATTGTGCTGTAAACTAGTGACACATGGTGCTGTAACCACAGTGACACATTGTGCTGTAACTAGTGACACATGGTGCTGTAACCACAGTGACACATTGTGCTGTAACTAGTGACACATGGTGCTGTAACCACAGTGACACATGGTGCTGTAACCACAGTGACACATTGTGCTGTAACTAAGTGGACGCATGGTGCTGTAACCACAGTGAACTATGGTGCTGTAACCACAGTGACACGATTGTGCTGTAACTAGTGACACATGGTGCTGTATACACACAGTGACACATTGTGCTGTAACTAGTGACACATGGTGCTGTAACCACAGTGACACATTGCGCTGTAACTAGTGACACATGGTGCTGTAACCACAGTGACACATGGTGCTGTAACCACAGTGACACATGGTGCTGTAACCACAGTGACACATGGTGCTGTAACCACAGTGGCACATTGTGCTGTAACCACACTGCCACATGGTGCTGTAACCACAGTGACACATTGTGCTGTAACCAGTGACACATGGTGCTGTAACCACAGTGACAGTGCTGTAACCACAGTGACACATGGTGCTCTAACCACAGTGACACATGGTGCTGAAACCACAGTGACACATGGTGCTGTAAACACAGTGACATATTGTGCTGTAACCAGTGACACATGGTGCTGTAACCACAGTGGCACATTGTGCTGTAACCAGTGACACATGGTACTGTAACCACAGTGACACAAGGTGCTGTAACCACAGTGACACAAGGTGCTGTAACCACAGTGACACAGTGCTGTAACCACAGTGGCACATGGTACTGTAACCACAGTGGCACATGGTACTGTAACCACAGTGACACAAGGTGCTGTAACCACAGTGACACAAGGTGCTGTAACCACAGTGACACAGTGCTGTAGCCACAGTGGCACATGGTACTGTAACCACAGTGGCACATGGTACTGTAACCACAGTGACATATGGTACTGTAACCAGTGACACATGGTGCTGTAACCAGTGACACATGGTGCTGTAACCACAGTGACGCATTGTGCTGTAACCAGTGACACATGGTACTGTAACCACAGTGACACATGGTACTGTAACCACAGTGACACATGGTGCTGTAACCACAGTGACACAAGGTGCTGTAACCACAGTGACACAAGGTGCTGTAACCACAGTGACACAAGGTGCTGTAACCACAGTGACACAGTGCTGTAACCACAGTGGCACATGGATTCTGTAACCACAGTGACATATGGTACTGTAACCAGTGACACATGGTGCTGTAACCACAGTGACATGGTACTGCAACCACAGTGACGCATGGTGCTGTAACCACAGTGATACGTGGTACTGTAACCACAGTGACATATGGTACTGCAACCACAGTGACGCATGGTGCTGTAACCACAGTGATACGTGGTACTGTAACCACAGTGACACACAGTGCTGTAACCACAGTGACACATGGTACTGTGACCACAGTGATACATGGTACCGTAATCACAGTGACACATGGTGCTGTAACCAGAGATACTCTACACTAGTGTGTCAGTCACAGATACTCTACACTAGTGTGTCAGTCACAGATACTCTACACTAGTGCGTCAGTCACAGATAATCTACACTAGTGTGCCAGTCACAGATACTCTACACTAGTGCGTCAGTCACAGATACTCTACACTAGTGTGTCAGTCACAGATACTCTCCACTAGTGTGTCAGTCACAGATACTCTACACTAGTGCGTCAGTCACAGATAATCTACACTAGTGTGCCAGTCACAGATAATCTACACTAGTGCGTCAGTCACAGATAATCTACACTAGTGCGTCAGTCACAGATACTCTACACTAGTGCGTCAGTCACAGATACTCTACACTAGTGCGTCAGTCACAGATACTCTACACTAGTGCGTCAGTCACAGATACTCTACACTAGTGCGTCAGTCACAGATACTCTACACTAGTGCGTCAGTCACAGATACTCTACACTAGTGCGTCAGTCACAGATAATCTACACTAGTGCGTCAGTCACAGATAATCTACACTAGTGCGTCAGTCACAGATACTCTACACTAGTGCGTCAGTCACAGATACTCTACACTAGTGCGTCAGTCACAGATAATCTACACTAGTGCGTCAGTCACAGATATTCTACACTAGTGCGTCAGTCACAGATACTTTACACTAACATGAGGCCTGGTCACAGACCGGGCCGCGGGGGCGTTGACCCCCGGAACTCTCTCCAGGTAAACTAGTACGTCAGTCACAGATACTCACTGATATCCATTCTGCTATAATTCTGTTTGTTAAAAACTTTGTGTAAGATCGTGTTGGATCTTCTGCCTGACAGTTTCATTCCATTGTTTCGATTTATGGAGAAATCTTCGTACCCGAGTGTGTTCAACCAACCTAATATCTTAAATCAATTTATGAGATTTCTTTGTATTCTTTGTTTTCTAATAAAGGAAAGAAGAGTTTTGAGTCTATCTCTATAAGGACTGTTTCTGAATGATGTTACTAGCTTGGCAGCTCTTCTCTCCACTCTCACCAGTGTATCTTCCCCTGTTATGTAAACTGAACAAAATAGACAGCATAATCTAGAAGCAGTTTAAAAAGTTCATTGTAGAGAGAGAATCAATGTGATGTCTGGTGTTTTGTGTTTCAAGTTCCTAACTATGAAATCTAGCATTCTGTTAACGTTGGTGCTTTCAGAGTGGCACTGTCTGGTACTGTAGAGGTCGCTGTTTATGATTGCTTTAAGTTCGTTTTCCTCTCTTGTTTCCGTTAGTTTTTTGACAAACATTCTGTTCGAGATAGTTATAACCAAAATTCAATACTTTGTACTTGTCATTTTGAACCTCATCTTCCACGTTTCCGACCACAGCATCAGCTTGTCCAGCTCACTCTCTCTACTCAAACAATCTGCTTTGGATGCTGTTCTTTTCCACAGTTCGGCATCAACCGCAAATTTTGCGAGTGTAGATGTCAGCCCTACCTCTTCTCCAGCATCACTGTACCTCTAATGAGGGGCCTAGACCCACAAATAGATATCAAAGAGAGTTACATCTTTTCACTGTGTCTTCTTAATGCCAACAGTTCCACCACTGTGGGTTCGTCTGTTGACAAGTCGGGATCCAGTGAGTGCGGGGAGTCAGTATGACATTGTGTGTCAGGCTGCTGGTTCCAGGCCTCCTGCAGTAATCACCTGGACTCTGGGCAACACTAGACTCACCACCCACAGTGATAAGGTATGTTCCTCACGTTTACTCTCATCACTAACACACTCATAAGAAAGCCACAATACTCCCAGCCTCACCACCCAGTGTGATAGGGTATTTTCCTCACGCTACTTGTCATCCTTTCATACTCAGTGTACAACAAAATATTCCCAGACTCACCAATCTCAGCCTGGTTGGCCAGGCTAGCACCAGACGAGCCTGGCCCATGACCGGGCTCTAGTAGACTCTCCAAACTCATTAAATGTATATCAAAGGTAAGGTAAAGGCAGTAGCGGTGCTGGTAGTAGTAGCAGTGGTAATATCAGCAGAAAAGAGCAAGAGAACAGAGGAGCAATGCAGGAGTTTTACTGGCCAACATCGGGCACTATTAGTGAGAGAGTTGCGAGTGATGTATGAAGGTTCCAACACCAGTCTCCAAGGAAGCAGAGAGGAACTGCCAACTGGCTCTTGCTAGGAGAGTAAAGGTTAAAAAAAGATGAAAACCAGAAGACAGGAAATTAAAATAAAATTCATAAGACAGGTCAAGAGAAAATAAGAGGATGAAACAAAGGTCAGGTCGAGTCACGAGTGTTGGAAACTACACAACAATAACAGGCATCTACCAAATCAAAGCCAGGACAAAGATTTATAGTGGCCACTTTATTAGGTACACCTGTCCACCTGATCGTTAAAGTAAGTATTTAATCAGCCAATCAACTAGCAGAGCCTTACTGCCTAGAAGTATGCAGATATAGTCAAGAGGCTCAGTTGTTCAGACCAAACATCAGAATGGGAATGAAATGTGATGTAAGTGGCTTTGACAGTGGAATGATTGTCACTCGGGATGGTTTGAGTATCTCAGAAACTGCTGATCTCCTGGAATGGTGTGACAACACATACACTGAGCTTCAATATCCTTAAAAAAAATTCTTAACTCCCTATCTACCCTATCAAATGGCTTTTCTAAATCCATAAATGCAACGAAAACTTCCTTGCCTTTAACTAAATATTGTTAACTTATATGCTTCAATGTAAACACTACCTACACATCAACTACTCTTTCTAAAACCTCCTTGTTCATTTACGATCCTGTTATCTGTCTTACCCTTAGTTCTTCCAATAATAATTCTACCATATACTTTACTTGGCATACTAAACAGGCTTATTCCCCATCATTCTTACACTCTGTTTATCCCCTTTACTAAGTTTCATATACACAGTAACTTTATTGGCACAAAAGTCCTCCCCCTCCACCGCACTTCCTTTACGATGGTAATATAATAAATGAAACTAAATTGTTAAATTTAAGTTGATTTTATGCAGAATTTCATTGCAAGGCGACTGACTATAGGCAGTATGGGATCAAATCTTTAAATTTAAAAAAATATGAAGTACATATCTATGCTAATAAACAATTCGTGGATTACGTAACTGTTACTTCGAATAAATAGTACAAACTATGTATATTTCCATTGTCTCAATTATATCTCTAGAGGATGATAAAAGTTTACTGTTTGGTTTGCAGAGTCGAAATTACGTGGTGCAGCAGTCTTTTCTAATACCGTCTAATAAATTTTACTTTGTGAAGGAAGTTCGTGAAATCTGAACGTGTGCTTTCAGCTTTAGTTACCAGGGTAGCTTTCTGTACATAGATTTTGAGAATGAATTCTCGCTTCTCTCAGTCAAATTATTCGAAAGAGGAAAATTTGCCATTCTTTTTTCCATTTCATAAGAAAATTTTGTGTTAGGATATGGATCATGAAAGTAACCAAAGAACAGTACTAATTCAATATAAACGAATTTTAATAGCAACCCAAGTTACCAGAGGTTGCCACGTAAGTTCAAATTACACCAGTACTCATGAACTTTGGTCTTTAAGACAATAGTTTCCTATGACATTTTGTGTATACTTATGTAGGTAAACAATTCCGTCAATGTTTAGCGCTCTCGGAAGACAATTGTTATGTTATAAGAAAGAAGTGTATGTAGAATCTGCAATTTAATGAAAGTAATAGTTGTAACACTAGAAATATGTTAAATATATTACCAAGAGAATATTATTCAGTGTTCTCCTAGCATCATTCTTATTGATAGTTTTACAATGCCAAGGCTTTTTTTATATTAAAAGATTCAGAAAAAGAAAGCGAGAGAGAAACCCCCATTTTCAGCTTTAAGAGATCAAGCGCAAGAGCGAGACGGCTTGCGAAGTGTTAGCCAGTTATATATTATACATGGTGTTTACCTTCACAAGTCTTCCTTACTTACCATCTTAAGCCGAGTATCGGCACTTGTGAGACTTCCTGTGAACTGCAATGTTTTTAATAACAACGCAACTTTGTAAATAACTTTGTATTATAAATGTTCTTGGATGTCTCATTTACTCAAAATTTTAATTTCAAACATTTTTTTTTCATGTTATAGACGTCGTCACCATGACTATGTTTACCTTCTCGTTGATTAAACTGTTTCTTAAACAACTACATATTCATGCACTGAGTAATTTTTTCTTGTGCTTACGTGTGTGTCAGCTGAGTCAAGATGGTAACGTGACGACCAGCAAGCTGAGGCTGACACCTGAGGTTGACGATGCTGGCAGATCGTTGTCGTGCTTGGCTCACTCCCCCACTCTCAGCACCCAGCCTCTCCTGGACCACTGGATCCTTGACGTTTACTGTAAGTACGCACCACGTCCCTTCCCTCATTTTCTTACAGTGACCTTTATTTTCTGTTAGAATCTACCACAATACCTGGTAGTGAACTTGAGGTTAATATTCAGAACTCACTACACTACCTAGAATTAAACTCAATATATTCAGTGAATACCCACCTCACTACCTAGAAGTAAACTCAGTGTTTTCTGATAACATCATTTTTACATCTCTACTGTTTCGTCTGTCTCCTCTGTTTTCGACTGAAGAAACCTACTGTGTAGGTGAAACGTTTCGAAATAAAGATACTTAACTGTTGCACATGTGTCTTACTTATCTACTTGCCGGTATTGTATACAATTATCTTCACTGCTGAGCTGTGATGACTGGTCGAGAACACCTTATTTTCTACAGCGCATTGCGTAGTGCTCTGAGCATGTTTCCTTCTGCCGTGGCGCAGTGTGCTGCGTCTTGTTTACTCTCCATTTTCTATTGGAATCTTGATCCCAGGTTACACAGCTGTGTGGGGGATCATCCCGGCACTTATAGCATGCCCGGTATTTTGGATAGCACGAGCCTCCATTTGGAATGTCAAGGTTTACTTATATTATTCTCCAGGATTGAGTCCTGACACGGGTTTCAGTCTTTCGATGACCCGTCATGCAACCAACACGTTTAACACTGAGTTTTAACCAAAACTCAGTCCGAGGTCCAGTGCATTCATTCACGTTTGGGTACTCATGGTTTAGACTTTACGGACTTGTTGCTTTTGGTATCATTATCGACGGCCTGCCGAGTACCTACAAAGAGTACAATCGTCAGATGTCCTAAAAAAATGGAACGGTGGGGATTTAAACCAACAGAATTTGGTTAACACAAGCCTATCTGATATTATCCTGACGCCAAATGACTTCGAACAGGCGATAAATGACATGCCCATGCACTCTGCCCCAGGGCCAGAGTCATGGAACTCCGTGTTCAAGAACTGCAAGAAGCCCCTATCACAAGCTTTTACCATCCTATGGAGAATGAGCATGGACACGGGGGTCGTCCCACAGTTACTAAAAACAACAGACATAGCCCCACTCCACAAAGGGGGCAGTAAAGCAATAGCAAAGAACTACAGACCGATAGCACTAACATCTCATATCATAAAAATCTTTGAAAGGGTCCTAAGAAGCAAGATCACCACCCATCTAGATACCCATCAATTACACAACCCAGGGCAACATGGGTTTAGAGCAGGTCGCTCCTGTCTGTCTCGGCTGCTAGATCACTACGACAAGGTCCTAGATGCACTAGAAGAAAAAAAGAATGCATATGTAATATATACAAGCCTTCGACAAGTGTGACCATGGCGTAATAGCGCACAAAATGCGTGCTAAAGGAATAACAAGAAAAGTTGGTAGATGGATCTATAATTTCCTCACAAACAGAACACAAAGAGTAGTAGTCGACAGAGTAAAGTCCGAGGCGGCTACGGTGAAAAGCTCTGTTCCACAAGGTACAGTACTCGCTCCCATCTTGTTTCTCATCCTCATATCTGACACAGACAAGGATGTCAGCCATAGCACCGTGTCTTCCTTTGCAGATGACACCCGAATCTGCATGACAGTGTCTTCCATTGCAGACACTGCAAGGCTCCAGGCGGACATCAACCAAATCTTTCAGTGGGCTGCAGAAAACAATATGAAGTTCAACGATGAGAAATTTCAATTACTCCGATATGGTAAACATGAGGAAATTAAAACATCATCAGAGTACAAAACAAATTCCTTCCACAAAATAGAGCGAAAAACCAATGTCAAAGACCTGGGAGTGATCATGTCGGAGGATCTCACCTTCAAGGGCCATAACATTGTATCAATCGCATCTGCTGGAAAAAATGACAGGATGGATAATGAAAACCTTCAAAACTAGGGATGCCAAGCCCATGATGACACTCTTCAGGTCCCTTGTTCTATCTAGGCTGGAATATTGCTGCACACTAACAGCACCTTTCACGGCAGGTGAAATTGCTGACCTAGAAAATGTACAGAGAACCTTCACGGCGCGCATAACGGAGATAAAACACCTCAATTACTGGGAGCACTTGAAGTTCCTGAACCTGTACTCCCTGGAACGCAGGCGGGAGAGATACATTATTATATACACCTGGAAAATCCTAGAGGGACTAGTACCGAACTTGCACACGAAAATCACTCACAACGAAAGCAAAAGACTCGGCAGAAGATGCAACATCCCCCCAATGAAAAGCAGGGGTGTCACTAGCACGTTAAGAGACAATACAATATGTGTCAGGGGCTCGAGACTGTTCAACTGCATCCCAGCATACATAAGGGGGATTACCAATAGACCCCTGGCTGTCTTCAAGCTGGCACTTGACAAGCACCTAAAGTCGGTACCTGACCAGCCGGGCTGTGGCTCGTACGTTGGATTGCGTGCAGCCAGCAGTAACAGCCTGGTTGATCAGGCTCTGATCCACCAGGAGGCCTGGTCACAGACCGGGCCGCGGGGGCGTTGACCCCCGGAACTCTCTCCAGGTAAACGACGAGTGAGTCATAAAACGCCAAACGCCAGGCCAATTACAACTAACTTGCATGGGTTCAAACACCACCCGTTCCGTGGTTTGTTTACAATCGTGTTATTACGATTTCGTGAGTCTGATGTCTTCTCGACAGGAGGAAGTTTTTCAGGAAGCGATTTGCTAAGGTTTATTGTATGTGGGTGCGTCCTCACGACTGCTTGCTTGCATGCAAGACACAATCTCTTGCAGACCCTCGTCACTGCTGCAGACCCTTGCCAGTGCTGCAGACCCTCGCCAGTGCTGCAGACCCTCGCCAGTGCTGCAGACCTTCGCCAGTGCTGCAGACCCTCGCCAGTGCTGCACACCCTTGCTAGTGTTGCAGACCCTCGTCACTGCTGCAGACCCTAGCAAGTGCTGCAGACCCTCGATAGTGTTGCAGACCCTCGATAGTGTTGCAGTCCCTCGCCAGTGTTGCAGTCCCTCGCCAGTGTTGCAGACACTCGCCAGTGTTGCAGACTCTCGCCAGTGTTGCAGTCCCTCGCCAGTGTTGCAGACCCTCGATAGTGTTGCAGACCCTGGATAGTGTTGCAGACTCTCGCCAGTGTTGCAGTCCCTCGCCAGTGTTGCAGGCACTCGCCAGTGTTGCAGACCCTCGCCAGTGTTGCAGGCCCTCGCCAGTGTTGCAGACCCTCGCCAGTGTTGCAGACACTCGCCAGTGCTGCAGACCCTCGCCAGTGTTGCAGACCCTCGCCAGTGCTGCAGACCTTCGCCAGTGTTGCAGACTCTCGCCAGTGTTGCAAATCCTCGCCAGTGTTGCAGACCCTCGCCAGTGTTGCAGACCCTCGCCAGTGCTGCAGACCCTCGCCAGTGTTGCAGACCCTCGCCAGTGTTGTAGACCCTCGCCAGTGCTGCAGACCCTCGCCAGTGTTGCAGACCCTTACCAGTGCTGCAGACCCTCGCCAGAGTTGCAGACTCTCGCCAGTGTTGCAAATCCTCGCCAGTGTTGCAGACCCTCGCCAGTGCTGCAGACCCTCGCCAGTGTTGTGGACCCTCGCCAGTGTTGCAGACCCTCGCAGTGTTGCAGACCTTGCCAGTGTTGTAGACCTCGCCAGTGTTGCAGACCCTCGCCAGTGTTGCAGACCCTCGCCAGTGTTGTAGACCCTCGCCAGTGTTGCAGACCCTCGCCAGTGTTGCAGACCCTCGCCAGTGTTGTAGACCCTCGCCAGTGTTGCAGACCCTCGCCAGTGTTGCAGACCCTCGCCAGTGTTGCACACCCTCGCCAGTGTTGTAGACCCTCGCCAGTGTTGCACACCCTCGCCAGTGTTGCAGACCCTCGCCAGTGTTGCAAACCCTCGCCAGTTTTGCAGACCCTCGCCAGTGTTGCAGACCCTCGCCAGTGTTGTAGACCCTCGCCAGTGTTGCAGGCCCTCGCCAGTGTTGTAGACCCTCGCCAGTGTTGTAGACCCTCGCCAGTGTTGTAGACCCTCGCCAGTGTTGCAGACCCTCGCCAGTGTTGTAGACCCTCGCCAGTGTTGCAGACCCTCGCCAGTGTTGCAGGCCCTCGCCAGTGTTGCAGACTCTCGCCAGTGTTGTAGACCCTCGCCAGTGTTGCAGACCCTCGCCAGTGTTGCAGACCCTCGCCAGTGTTGCAGGCCCTCGCCAGTGTTGCAGGCCCTCGCCAGTGTTGCAGACCCTCGCCAGTGTTGCAGACCCTCGCCAGTGTTGCAGACCCTCGCCAGTGTTGCAGACCCTCGCCAGTGTTGCAGACCCTCGCCAGTGTTGTAGACCCTCGCCAGTGTTGCAGACCCTCGCCAGTGTTGCAGACCCTCGCCAGTGTTGCAGGCCCTCGCCAGTGTTGCAGACCCTCGCCAGTGTTGTAGACCCTCGCCAGTGTTGTAGACCCTCGCCAGTGTTGCAGACCCTCGCCAGTGTTTGCAGACCCTCCCCAAAATGCTGCAGACCCTCGCCAGTGTTGTAGACCCTCGCCAGTGTTGCAGACCCTCGCCAGTGTTGCAGACCCTCGCCAGTGTTGTTACCGGTAAAACGGCGATTATCAAATTTCAGGATCAGAAGTTTAGTTGTCTTTGCTAAGTAATTTCTTCTGAGTTAGTGAAGAGCCGGTCGCTACGCAGCGTTCTGACGACGAGAAGGATGATGTCCACAACTATTCCGAACCTTTGCAAAATAAAAACAAAAGTAATAATACTGTTATTACAAATTTCATAAAATACTTTTATAGGAAGCGCAATACCCGCGCGGGTCATTCAGCACAAGGTGCAGCTGAGGCTGGATCCTTCGTCTCACTTTTTTTGGTTATCTTAGGTTCTCTACACATATGCTGCTATATATTGTAAATCTATATAACTGTATTTGTGTATACCTGAATAAACTTACTTATTTACTTATTCCATAACTTACACCTTCACATGATGTAATATTTTCTATAACTCACACTCATACATTCCGTAGTGCTCATTATACCTCACACTCACATACCGGCTGAACGGCAATTTAAAAACGACATACAGTAGTAACAAAAGTCAAATCTGAGCCAAAACTGATGCACAGCCATATCAGAAGGAAAACTGTAAAGGAGCAGGTGATAAAGAAGGAAGGAGGAGAGCTCACTAGGGATGACCAGGAAGTCTGGTCAGCTCTGAGCATCACTGGTATGGCCTCACTTAGATTATGCAGCTCAGTTTTGGTCACCATACTATACAATGGATATAAATGGATTGGAGAACATACAGAGAAGGATGACAAAATTTATACTCTGGATAAGAAGTCTCTCATATGAAGATAGATTAAGAACCACGAACCTTCACTCTCCTGATGGACGTAGAATAAGGGGAGATGTTGAGGTATATAAGTTGAAACAGGCATAAACAAAGGTAATATAAAGTAATGAGGATATCGAATCGAGATAAATTTAGAGTTGGTAAGAACGTAGGCAAGTACTGGCTTTCAGAATTGTGTGATGCGCGAAACAATCTACCAGGTAGGGTTATCACAGTAAAACCTTGTGGGAACTTTAAAAATAGATTAGACAAATACATAAGTGAGACGGGTTTGACTTGACTATGACCTGAGGAACTGAAGCTAACTTCTTGGTTAGTTTTAGGAAAACGCTGGACAAATATATGGGTAGGAATTACTTGTTTTGAAAAGGACTTGTTTAATATGAGTCAGTGTGCCTGCTGCAGTTTTCCTCCATTCTTTTGTTCTTATGAGTTAAACAAAGATTTAGGGAGGTATTCTCAGTGGAATCAGGAACACGGCCAGAGAGTCAAGAGAAAGAGTACCCTAACGAGTACCAGACACGATGTAAACAAAAAAGGAGAGGTGAGAAAAATAATGATTGAACTAGATACCTCGAAGGCAAGGGGATCAGACAACATTTCTCAGTGGGTTCTGTAAGAGGGAGCGGAGAAGCTGTGTGAACCATTATCAGTAATCATCAACAAATCGACTGAAACTGGACAGCTTCCAGAGGTCTGAAAAACAGCTAATGGAGTCCCAATATTTAAAAATGGGACACAGAGGTGGTAATGAAGATTTTCAAGAGTAGTGGAGCACCTGGAAAGGAACAGACTCAAACAACCAGCGCGGTTTTAGATATGATAAATCCCGTTTTACAAATCTGCTAGAGTTCTGTGATAAGGTAATGAAAAGTAGGCAGGATGGGAGGACTTTATTTTTGGATTGTAAGAAGGTGTTCCGTACAGTACCCCACAAGAGACTAGCATAAACGCTAGAGGAGCAGGCAGGAATTACAGGGAAATCGCTACAGTGGATCAAGGAACAATTAACAGGAAGGAAGCATTACGTTGTTGTCAGGGAAAAGGTATAAGAATGGGCGAGTGTGACGTGTAGGATTCCACAAGGGTCAGTACTTGGACCAGGAATATTTCTTGTTTATGCAAACGACATGACAGAAAATCGAGTCAGAGGTGTCCTTGTTCGCTGATGATGTGAAACTAATGAGGAGAATAAAAACAGAAGTAGACCAGAAAAGACTAAGAAATGAATCTGGACAAGCTGCAGGATTGTTCTGACAAATGGCTATTGGAATTTACCCTTAGTAGGGGTAAAGTTATGAAAATTAGAGAAGAGCAAAGACGTCTGGAAACAGCGTACATGTTTGAGGGAAAAAACTGTAAACCTTCCTGACACAGAAGGACCTCGGAGTGATCATAGGTCCAAGGATTTCGTCTGAGGCACACATCATCTGAATAACTGCTGCAGTAAATGCGGAATTATCATCAAGGACTTGCCCCATCCTGTTCCTCATTCTCATATCAGAGATGTAAACCAAAGCACAGTATCATCCTTTGCAGACAATACTAGGATCTGCATGAGTGTGTCATCAAATAAGGACACGGCAAATCTCCAAGAAAATATGGACCAAGTTTTCCAATGGGCAACGGAGAACAATATGATGTTCAATGATGACAAATTCCAACTACTCTGTTATGGAAAACTGGAGGAAATAATAACTAGAAATGAGTATACTATAATCTCTAATCATACAATAGAGCGGAAAAATAATGTGAAGGACCTGGGAGTGGTAATGTCTGAGGATCTCATCTTCAAAGATCACAACAGTGCCACTTTCACTTCTGCGAGGAAAATGATAAGATGGATTATGAGAACATTCAGAACAATAGAATCCAAGCCAATGGTGATCCTTTTTAAATCACTTGTTCTCTCTCTGCTATACATTAACATCTAGATTCAGAGCAGGTGAAATTGCAGATCTAGAAAATGTACAGAGAACCTTTACTGTACGTATAAGTTTCGTCAAACACCTTAACTAATGGGAACGGTTGGAAGCACTTGACCTGTACTCATTGGAGCGCAAGCGAGATGCATCATAATCTACACCAGGAGGGATTGGTCCTTAATCTGCATACATAAATCACTCCCTTCGAAAGCAAAAGATTTGGCAGGCGGTGCAACATAGGGGCGTTATTAGTACACTGAGAGAAAACAACAAGTGTCGAGGGCCCATGACTGTTCAAAAGCCTCCCACCAGCCATAAGGGGAATTATCAATAAACCCCTGGCTGCATTCAAGAGGGAGCTGGACAGATACCTCAAGTCAGTGCTGGATCAGCTGGGTTGTGGTTCGCACGTTGGACTACGTGCGGCCAGCAGTAACAGTCTAGTTGATCAGGCCCTGATCCACCGGGAGGCCTGGCCATGGACTGGGTTGCGGGGGCGTTTATCCCCGGAATACCGTCCAGGTAGGTAGGTAGAAGGTAGTCATGACCTTATACACAATATATGTAAAGTCCATCTTGAACTACCCGACACCAGTAACTCGCGTCTGGAAAATCATGTAAATACGCTGGAAAAAGCGTAAAGGTTTGCAACGAAACTAATCCCGGAGCTAAGGGTTATAAATTATGGATATAATTATCAATACTACTGGACCGAAGGATCAGAGGTGACATGATTACGACGTACAAAATACACAAACATTGAAAATCTGAAGCCAATAAGACTTTCTCAAGTTATCACAAAGAAACTAGAATATCTTCGTAGTCTTTAAAAATAAACAGATTACATTGAGATGCCAATAAGTTCATGAACATTTTCATACAGTTCACCAGCAGTGAAAATTTGAAGCTGATCGGAAGAGTTGTTCTCAAGGAACATAAACGATAAGCTGAGTGGAAGAAACAACAACACTGCGAAGAGTCTGCCACCAAACTCTCAAGATAATGCTATACCTGGGTTAAAAAGACACGTCAGAAAACGTTTCGGTCCTGGCTTCTTGATCAAGGTCACAGGACCGAAACGTTTTCTAATAAATATGACCTAGTGTTTGCTCACGCGTCTTTTCAGACCAATTTTTCGGAATCAATGCAATATATATTTCAGCCGGTACTCAACCCGAGTAGCTGTTCAATATCCCACAACACAGCCTCCTGTAACACAACACAGCCTCCTGTAACACAACACAGCCTCCTGTAACACAACACAGCCTCCTGTAACACAACACAGCCTCCTGTAACACAACACAGCCTCCTGTAACACACTGCAGCCTCCTGTAACACAACACACCTCCGTAACACAACACACCCCTGTAACACACGCTCCCCTGAAACAAACACAGCCTCCTTAACACCTGCACCTCCGTAACAAACCAGCCTCCGTAACACAAAACGCCCCTTTAAAACCCAAAACACCCCCTGTAACACACTGCAGCCTCCTGTAACACAACCAGCCTCCTGTAACACAACACAGCCTCCTGTAACACACTGCAGCCTCCTGTAACACAACACAGCCTCCTGTAACACAACCAGCCTCCCGTAACACAACACAGCCTCCTGTAACACACTGCACCCCTGTAACCAACACACCTCCTGTAACACACTGCCCTCCCTTTAACACAACACCCTCCGTAACACAACACAGCCCCCTGAACAAAAAAACACCTCCCGTAACACACTGCAGCCTCCGAAAAAAAAAACACGCCTCCGTAAACACCCGCACCTCCTTAACACAACACAGCCCCCTGTAACACCCACACCCCCCTTTAAAACAACAACCCCCCCCCCCGTAACACACTGCAGCCTCCTGTAACCAACACAGCCCCTGTAACACAACACGCCCCTTAAAACACTGCAGCCTCCCCGTAAAACAACCGCCCCTTTAAAACAACACAGCCCCTGTAACAAACACCTCCGTAACAAACACAGCCCCGTAACACACTCAGCCTCCCGGGAACACAACACAGCCTCCCCGTAAAACAACACCCCCCTGTAACACAACACAGCCCCCTTAACCACTGCAGCCTCCTTAACCAACACACTCCTGTAACACCTGCAGCCTCCTGAACCAACAAGCCTCCTGTAACACAACACAGCCCCCTGAACACAAAAACAGCCTCCTAACACCTGCAGCCCCGGGAACACAAAACAGCCTCCCGTAAACCAAAAACGCCTCCGTAACACACGCAGCCCCGTAAAACAACACAGCCTCCTGTAACACAAAACCCGCCTCCGTAACACAACCAGCCCCTTTAAAAACAACACAGCCTCCTTAAAAAACACAGCCCCGTAAAAAAACACGCCTCCGTAACACACTCAGCCCCGTAACAAACACAGCCCCCCTGTAACACAACACAGCCTCCTGAACACACTGCAAAACCCCCTGTAACCAACACAGCCTCCTGTAACACAACACACCTCCGAAAAACACTGCACCCCTGTAAAACAACACAGCCTCCTTTTAAAACAACACAGCCTCTTAAAACAACACAGCCTCCTTAACAAACACCCTTTCCCGTAACACAACACAGCCCCTTAACACAACCAGCCTCCTTAACACAACACAGCCTCCTGTAACACAACACAGCCTCCGAACACAACACCCCCGAACACAACAAGCCTCCTGTAACACAACACACCCCCTGTAAAAACAACCAGTCCGTAACACAACACGCCTTCTGTAAAACAACAAAACCCCCTGTAACACAAAAACCCGCCTCCCGAAAAACAACACAGCCCCTGTAACACCTTCACCTCCCGTAACCAAAACAGCCTCCTTAACACAACACGCCCCTTAACACACTGCACCTCCTGAAAAACAACCAGCCCCGTAAACAACACAGCCTCCGTAACACAAAACAGCCTCCGAACACAAAACAGCCTCTGTAACACAACCCACCTCCTGTAAACACAAACAGCCCCCTGTAAAACACTGCACCACCGTAACACAACACAGCCTCCTTAACACAACACACCTTCGTAACACAACACACCTCCGTAAAACAAAACAGCCTCCTGTAACACACCGCAGCCTCCGTAACACAAACCCCCCCCTTAACACAAAACACCCCTGAAAACAACACAGCCTCCTGTAACCAAAAACAGCCTTTTTTAACACAACCAGCCTCCTGTAACACAACCAGCCCCTGTAACACACTGCAGCCACTGTAACACAACACAGCCTCCTTAAAAACAACACACCTCCCGTAACACAAAACCAGCCTCCTTAACACAACACAGCCTCCTGAAAAACACTGCAGCCCCCTGTAACACAACACGCCTCCTTAACACAACACAGCCTCCTGTAACCCAACACAGCCTCTGAACACAACACACCTTCTGTAACACAACACACCTCTGTAACACAACCGCCTCCTGAACACACTGCAAGCCACCTGAACACAACACACCCCGTAAAAACAACACAGCCCCGTAACACAACACAGCCTCCGTAACCAACCAGCCCTTTTGTAACACAAAAAACCCCTTTAAAACAACACAGCCCCCGTAACACAACACAGCCTCCTTAAAAACAAAAACAGCCTTCTTAACCCAACACAGCCTTCTGTAACACAAAAACCCTCCTGTAACACAAAACAGCCTTCTGTAACACAACACCCTTTTTTAACCAACCAGCCTCCGAACAAACACAGCCCTTTTTAACCAACACGCCTCCTGTAACACACTGCAGCCTCCGAACCACCGCAGCCCCTGTAACACAACACACCTCCTTTAAAAAAACACAGCCTTTTGTAACACAACCAGCCCCCCTTAACACAACACAGCCCCGAAAAAACAAAACAGCCTCCTGTAACACACCGCACCCCTGTAAACACCACACCCCCGTAACACAACACAAGCCCTGTAAAAAAACACAGCCTCCTGTAACACAAACCCCCCTCCTGAACCAAAACCAAACCCATGTAACCACACAACCCCGTAACACAACACAACCTCCTGAAAAACCCAACACAGCCCTATAAAAACACCGCCTCCTGTAACAAAACAGCCCCGTAACACCCGAGCCTCCGTAAAAAACACCACACCCCTTAAACAAACAAACCCCCTTAAAACAACCAGAAACTTTACACAAAACCTCCTTAAACAACACAGCCCCTGTAACACCCCAGCTCCTGGAACACACCCCAAACCTCCTTAAACACAACAGCCTCTTTTAACAAACACAGCCTCCTTAACAAAAAAACCAGCCTCCTAAACACAACCGCCCCGTCCACCGCAACTCATTTTAACACACCCAAACCTCCCGTAACCAAACACGCCTCCTGTAACACCCCACAGCCCCTGAACACAACCAGCCCTCCTGAACACAACAGTCTCTGAAAACAAAAAACACAGCCTTTCCCGTAACACAACACAACCCCCCTGTAACCAAAAACACACCTCCTTTAAAAAAACACAAACCCCTTAACACAACCACCTCCTGTAAACCGCCCCCTTGGCAAAAACACAGCCCCTGTAACACACCCGCAACCCTTTTCACAACAACCTCGAACACAACACATCTCCTCAACAAAAAAGCCCCCGAACACAACAAAGCCCCAACACAAACACCCTGTAAAAACCACACCCCCTGTAACACAACACACCCCTGTAAAACAACACGCCTCCTGTAAAACACCCAACCTCCTTTAAAACCCACAACCTCCTTAACACAAAAACTCCGTAACACAACACAGCCTCCTGTAAAAACAACCACCCCTGTAAAACACCGCACCTCCTGTAACACACCACACCTCCAGTAACACAAGAAAAACCTCCCCGAAAAACAACACAGCCTCCTTTAAAACAACCAGCCTCCTGTAACACACCCAAAAACCTCCTGTAACACAACCACCCCTGTAAACAACACTTCCTGAAACCAAAACAGCCTCCGTAACAAAAACCAGCCTCAGAAAAACCCACGCCCCTGTAAACCCCCAGCCTCCTTAACACACCACACCTCCGTAACACAAAACCTCCGGGGAAAAACCCCAGCTATTAACACGCCCGCCCCTGTAACACAACACACCTCCTGTAACCAACACACCCCTGTAACAAAACCCCGCCTCCGAATACAAACCGCGCCTCCTTAAACAACCCCAAACCTCCCCGAACAAACAAGCCCCTGTAACAAACACAGCCTCCGTAACACACCGACTCCTGAACAACCCAGCCTCCCGTAACACAACAAGCCTCCTTAAAAAACAACACAGCCCCTAACCAGCAGCTCCTGTAACACACCCAGCCTCCTTAACACACCACACCTCCAGTTCACAAAAACCCCCCGTAAAAACAGCAGCTTCCGAAAAAAAACACAAACCCCTGTAACACAACAAACCCCCCTGAAAACCCCCAAACACCCTCCTGTAACACACCGCACCTTCTGAATAAACACAGCCCCTTTAAAACAACACAGCTCCGAAAAAAACACAGCCCCTGTAAAAACACAGCCCCCGAACAACCCACCTCCTGAAAAACACAGCCCCGTAAAACCCAGCCTCCGTAACAACCCCGCCCCTTAATAACACACCCCGTAACCAAAACCCAGCCTCCGTAACAACAAGCCTCCCTTAAAAAAACACAGCCTCCTGTAAAAACCGCGCCTCCTGACACACCCCAGCCTCCTGTAACACAAAACGCCTCCGTCACAACAAAGCCCCTTTAAAAAACCAGCCTCCCGTAACACACCGAGCCTCCGGGGGGGAAACACCACAGCCCCCCGTAACACAAAACCCGCCTCCTGAACACACAAGCCCCCCTGTAACAAACCAGCCCCTGTAACCACCGAAACCCCTGAGCACCAAGCCTCCGTAACACAACACGCCTCCCGAAACAAACAAGCCTCCTGAACCAAACAGCCCCTGTAACACACCGGAGCCTCCTGCAACACACCAAAGCCTCCTTAACACAACACAGCCCTTCTGTACAAAAAAACCAGCCCCTTAACACAAAACAGCCTCCTGTAACACCCCAGCTCCCGTAACACACAAAGCCTCCTTAACACAAAAAACGCCCCCTCCCGAACACAACACAAAACCCCTGTAACACAACAAGCCTCCGTAACACAAAACAGCCCCCCTTTTAAAACAAAAAACCCGCCTCCTTAAAAACCAAAAACCCCTGAAACACACCCCCAAAACCTCCTGTAACACAACCAACTCCTGAACACAACAAGGCCCCCTTAAAAACAACCACTCCTTTTAAAACACCCAGCCTCCTTAAAAACACCCCAGCCTCCAAACACAACAACTCCTGCACAAAACAAAAACCCCTGGCACAAACCCTCCTTAACACAACACAACCCTGAACACAAAACCGCCTCCTGTACAACCGCATCCCCCTGTAAAACACCACAGCCTTGAACACACAACTCCTGAACACAACACAAACCTCCTGTACACAACACAACCTCCTTTTAAAACAACAACCTCCTTAAAAACAACACAACCTCCTTAAACACAACCACCTCCTTAAACAAAAGCCTCCTTAAAACACCGCAGCTCCGTAACACACCACACCTTGTAACACAACACCCCTCCTGTAACCCCAACACAGCTCCTTGACCAACACAGCCTCATGTAACACACAAAACAACCTCCTTAAACACAAAAAGCCTCCGACACAACACACCCCTTAATCAAAACACCTCCTTAACCCCCCGCAGCCTCTGTAACACACCCAGCCTCCGTAACACAACACAGCCCCCTGGGACACAACACAGCCTCGTAACACACCCGCACCCCCAACCCAAAACACCTCTTAACACAAAACAGCCTCCTGAAAACCCCGCCTCCTGTAAAAACGCCCCCCCAGCCTCCGTAACACAACACAGCCTCCTTAAACAAACGCCTCCTTAAAACACCCGCAGCCTCCTGTAAACCCCACCTCCTGTAACACAACACAGCCTCCTTAACACAACCAGCCTCCTGGAAAAAACCCAGCCTCCTTAACCAAAACACCCCCCCAAAAACAACACAGCCCCTTAACCAACAAACCTCGTAACCAAGCACCTCCTGAACACAACCAGCCTCCTTTAAACAAAACAGCCTCCTGTAACACAAAAAAGCCTCCGAACACCCCCCCTTAACACACCCCGCCTCCTGTAACCAAACCCCGCCCCTTTAAAACACCCAGCCTCCTTAATAACCCAGCCCCTTAAACACAGCAGCTTCCTAACACAACACACCTCCTGTAACACAACAAACCTTTCCGTAACCAAACACCCTCTTAAAACCCCCGCAGCCTCCTGAAACAACCACCCCGAACACAACACGTCTCCTGCAACACAACACGCCCCTTAAACAACACAGCCCCTGAAAAACCCGCAGCCTCCTTAACAACACAGCCCCCGTAAAAACAGCCCTTTAAACACCCACCTCCGAAACAACACAGCCTCCGTAACACACACACCCCCTGTAACACAAAACACCCCCCGAACCACCGCAGCCCCTGTAACACAACCAGCCTCCTTAACACAAATGCCCCCCGTAACCAACCGAACCCTTAAAACAAACAGCTCCGAACACCCCAGCCTCCTTAAACAAAACAGCCTCCTGTAACAAAACCCAGCTCCTTAAAACCCAAAAAGCCTCCCTAACACACCGAGCCTCCCGTAAACAACCACCTCCTGAACAAAAACAGCCCTGGAACCACCGCGCCTCCTTTAACAAAAACAGCCTCAGCAACACACCCAGCCTCCGGAACACAACACAGCCTCCGTAACACCCAGCCCCTGAACAAACACCCTCCTGTAAAACCAGCCTCCTGTAAAACCCAAAACAGCCCCCGTAAACACGCAGCCTCCTGTAACACAACACACCTCCTTAACCAAAACAGCCTCCTGTAACCAACAACCTTCGTAAAACCACACAGCCTCCTAAACAAAACACCTCCTGAACCACCGCACCCCCCCCGATTACAACAGCCTCCCCGAAACAACCACCCCCCTGCAAAAAAAAAAAACAGCCTCCGTAACACCCACCTCCTTAACAAACACAGCCTCCTGACACACCCAGCCCTTAACACAACACACCCCCGAAACCAAACCTCCGAACACAAACACGCCCCGTAACACACACACCCCTGTAACACAACCCCCCCTGTAAACCCAACAAGCCCCTAACACAACCCACCTCCCGTAACACCCCAGCCTTTTAAAACAACACACCTCCGTAAACACCAGCCCCCGAACCAAAAACGCCTCCCCGTAACACCCCACCCCTGTAAAACAACACAGCCTCCTGTAACACAAAACAGCCTCGGGGAAACAAACACCTCCTTAACACAACCCCCGACACAACCCGCCCTGTAACAACAAACCCCTGTAACACAACACAGCCCCCTGCACCAAAACAGCCCTGAAAAAAACAACCCCGTAACAAAACAGCCCCTTAAAACAACCACCTCCTGTAAACAAAAGCCCCCTGTAAAAAAACACAGCCGTAACACAACACAGCCCCCGTAAAAAAACACAGCCCCGTAAAAAACACAGCCCCTGTAACAAACAGCCCCTTTAACCAAGCCCCCTAACCAAACGCCTCCCTGTAACAACAAGCCCCCAAAAACACATTTAAAAAAGAATTAACACAAACAAATAAGAACACCCCCCCAACAAACCCCAATCCCTTTAAAAAGTCCGGGAACAAACAGAAGTAACACAACCCGCCTCCTGTAACAACAAGGTGAACCCCAACCCAAAATTGAAAAAAAAAAGCCCCTTTTCCCATTCGTTTTCAGGCTGGGCCTCAAATTTTGATATGAGCAATTCAATTTAAGTTTACAATTAAAAGGGGAATGTCAAATTTACAAAATTCTCCTTCCCTTCCCCAACAAAATTCAAATTTACAAATTTTCAAAAACACAAGGCCAACCCCAAAAAGCAACAACAAAAACCACAAACAAAAATAAAACGAAGAACACTTACTTAAAAACCCCCAACAAACAAATTTAGAGAAGAGCAATTACACTTCCAACCGACAACTGTGTGAGTTTATTTGGGGCAAAAATTTATTGTGGTTCTCTTCTTCTCTCCACACCACCCAACTTCTCCAACCAAAAAACCACACCCACAACCCACCCACACCCACACCCCAAAACACACCAACCATCCAAATCTAAAACCCGCCCCATATACCCCCACACTTCCACCACCCTCTACTCCCCATTTGGGGGGGTAGCTACTGGTCCAAAATTCCTAGGATCCGTAGGGCCCGGGCCGGGTCTGGCCCCGGCCCCAGTGGTTTTAGGCCTATCACGGCCCCGTGGTCCCTGGCTACGCTCCAAAAGGGGCCACAGGGAGCCCCGGTCCGGTGACTTTGGTCTTGTCCCCGTTTTCACTTGGTCCAGGCCCGGGTCCAGTGGTTTCGGGTCCAGTTGCCTTTGGTCCCTTTGGGTTAAAATGGGGGGTCCATTTTTATTACCCGTGGCCCAATTTTTTTTCTTGCTGGTCCACGGGGTTACTGTGGTCCACTGACTTCCGGTCCAGTTTTTTGGGTGGTCCATTTGGCCTTTCTGTTGGGCCGAAATTTACCCTGGGGAAAAGGTTTTGGGGGGCAAAAGGCCCCCCCGGGGGGGCCCCCGGGCGGACCCCGGCCCCCGGTGGGGTCAGCGCCATCAACCAGGCTGTTGCTGCTGGCTCACGCAAACCAAAGTAAGGCCCACCCGGCTGGGTCAGGGAAATGACTTTAGGTGCTTGTCCCCGTGCCAGCTTGAAACTGCCAGGGGGCGGTTTGGGAACCCCCCGGGTTTGGGTTACGGGGCCGTTGGGGTTTCTGGTCCGTTTTGGGTTACTGGTCCATTGGCTTTCCCCGGTCCAGTTGGCTTAAACCACGAGCCTTTTTTTCATTGTCAAAAACCCGAAAATATGGGCAGGTAAAAGTGACTTTTAGGTGAATATACGGGAAAATAAACTTTTCATGGGAAGAAAGACAGGGAAACTTGTCCCTGGGGAAGAATGACAGGGAAACTTTCATGGAAGTTTGGAAAAGGGAAACTTTTCAAGTGGGGTTGGGCAAAGGGAAAAAATTGCAGTGAATATGACAGGGGAAACCCTTTTCAATTAAGTTGACAGGGAAAAGTGACTTTTCAGGTGAAGTTTTGACAGGTAAACAAAATTTTTCTGTGAATAAAGAAAAGGTAAAATTGGGCCCGGTGAAAATTTACAGGTAAACCTTTTTTCAGGTGAATGGACAGGTAAAAATTCTGGGGGAATGTGACAGGGAAACTTGCAGGGGGAAGTGTGACAGGTAAAAATTGTCAGTGAAGTTGAAAAGGAAACTTTTCAGGTGAAGGTTTACAAAAGGGAAACTTTTCAGGTGAAGTGGGGACAGGTAAAAATTTTTCAGGTTTAAAATGTTACAGGTAAAAAATTTTCCCGGTGAATTAAGGGGTTTCAGGTAATTACTTCCTTTTAGGTGAAGTTGACAGGGAAACTTGTCAGGTTTAATGTGACAGGAAAAATTGTCAGGTGAAGTGTCCCGGTAAACTTGGGCAGGGGGAATGTGACAGGTAAACTTGTCCCGGTGAAGTTGACAGGGAAACTTGTCAGTGAATGTGGGCGGTAAAACTTTTCAGGTGAAGTGTGACAGTTAAAGACTAACTTGTCAGGTGAAGTGTGACAGGTAAAGACTAACTTGTCAGGTGAAGTGTGACAGGTAAAGACTAACTTGTCAGTGAAGTGTACAGGTAAAGACTAACTTGTCAGGTGAAGTGTGACAGGTAAACTTGTCAGGTGAAGTTGACAGGTAAAGACTAACTTGTCAGGTGAAGTGTGACAGGTAAAACTATGTCAGTGAATTGAAGTGAAGTGTGAATTCAGGTAAAGACTAACTTGTCAGGTGAAGTGTGACAGGTAAAATACTTGTCAGGTGATAGTGACAGGTAAACTTGTCAGGTGAAATGTGACAGGTAAAGACTAACTTGTCAGGTGAAGTGTGACAGGTAAAGACTAACTTGTCAGGTGAAGTATGACAGGTAAAGACTAACTTGTCAGGTGAGTATGACAGGGTAAAGACTAACTTGTCAGGTGAAGTATGACAGGTAAAGACTAACTTGTCAGGTGAAGTATGACAGGTAAAGACTAACTTGTCAGGTGAAGTATGACAGGTAAAGACTAACTTGTCAGGTGAAGTATGACAGGTAAAGACTAACTTGTCAGGTGAAGTATGACAGGTAAAGACTAACTTGTCAGGTGAAGTATGACAGGTAAAGACTAACTTGTCAAGGTGAAGTATGACAGGTAAAGACTAACTTGTCAGGTGAAGTATGACAGGTAAAGACTAACTTGTCAGGTGAAGTATGACAGGTAAAGACTAACTTGTCAGGTGAAGTATGACAGGTAAAGACTAACTTGTCAGGTGAAGTATGACAGGTAAAGACTAACTTGTCAGGTGAAGTATGACAGGTAAAGACTAACTTGTCAGGTGAAGTAATGACAGGTAAAGACTAACTTGTCAGGTGAAGTATGACAGGTAAAGACTAACTTGTCAGGTGAAGTATGACAGGAAAGACTAACTTGTCAGGTGAAGTATGACAGGTAAAGACTAACTTGTCAGGTGAAGTATGACAGGTAAAGAACTAACTTGTCAGGTGAAGTATGACAGGTAAAGACTAACTTGTCAGGTGAAGTATGACAGGTAAAGACTAACTTGTCAGGTGAAGTATGACAGGTAAAAGACTAACATTGTCAGGTGAAGTATGACAGGTAAAGACTAACTTGTTCAGTTGAAGTATGATAGGTAAAGACTAACTTGTCAGGTGAAGTATGACAGGTAAAGACTAACTTGTCAGGTGAAGTATGACAGGTAAAGACTAACTTGTCAGGTGAAGTATGACAGGTAAAGACTAACTTGTCAGGTGAAGATATGACAGGTAAAGACTAACTTGTCAGGTGAAGTATGACAGGTAAAGACTAACTTGTCAGGTGAAGTATGACAGGTAAAGACTAACTTGTCAGTGAAGTATGTGACAGGTAAAGACTAACTTGTCAGGTGAAGTATGACAGGTAAAGACTAAACTTGTCAGGTGAAGTATGACAGGTAAAGACTAACTTGTCAGGTGAAGTATGACAGGTAAAGACTAACTTGTCAGGTGAAGTATGACAGGTAAAGACTAACTTGTCAGGTGAAGTATGACAGGTAAAAGACTAACTTTGTCAGGTGAAGTATGACAGGTAAAGACTAACTTGTCAGGTGAAGTACGACAGGTAAAGACTAACTTGTCAGTGAAGTATGACAGGTAAAGACTAACTTGTCAGGTGAAGTACGACAGGTAAAGACTAACTTGTCAGGTGAAGTATGACAGGTAAAGACTAACTTGTCAGGTGAAGTATGACAGGTAAAGACTAACTTGTCAGTGAAGTATGACAGGTAAAGACTAACTTGTCAGGTGAAGTATGACAGGTAAAAACTAACTTGTCAGGTGAAGTGTGACAGGTAAAGACTAACTTGTCAGGTGAAGTGTGACAGGTAAAGACTAACTTGTCAGGTGAAGTATGACAGGTAAAGACTAACTTGTCAGGTGAAGTATGACAGGTAAAGACTAACTTGTCAGGTGAAGTATGACAGGTAAAGACTAACTTGTCAGGTGAAGTATGACAGTAAAGACTAACTTGTCAGGTGAAGTATGACAGGTAAAGACTAACTTGTCAGGTGAAGTATGACAGGTAAAGACTAACTTGTCAGGTGAAGTATGACAGGGTAAAGACTAACTTGTCAGGTGAAGTATGAACAGGTAAAGACTAACTTGTCAGGTGAAGTATGACAGGTAAAGACTAACTTGTCAGGTGAAGTATGACAGGTAAAGACTAACTTGTCAGGTGAAGTGTGACAGGTAAAGACTAACTTGTCAGGTGAAGTGTGACAGGTAAAGACTAACTTGTCAGGTGAAGTGTGACAGGTAAAGACTAACTTGTCAGGTGAAGTATGACAGGTAAAGACTAACTTGTCAGGTGAAGTATGACAGGTAAAGACTTAACTTGTCAGGTGAAGTATGACAGGTAAGACTAACTTGTCAGGTGAAGTATGACAGGTAAAGACTAACTTGTCAGGTGAAGTATGACAGGTAAAGACTAACTTGTCAGGTGAAAATAATGACAGGTAAAGACTAACTTGTCAGGTGAAGTATGACAGGTAAAAAATGACTAACTTGTCAGGTGAAGTATGACAGGTAAAGACTAACTTGTCAGGGGAAGTATGACAGGTAAAGACTAAAATTGTCAGGTGAAGTATGACAGGTAAAGACTAACTTGTCAGGTGAAGTATGACAGGTAAAGACTAACTTGTCAGGTGAAGTATGACAGGTAAAGACTAACTTGTCAGGTGAAGTATGACAGGTAAAGACTAACTTGTCAGGTGAAGTATGACAGGTAAACTTGTCAGGTGAAGTGTGACAGGTAAAGACTAACTTGCAGGTGAAGTAATGACAGGTAAACTTGTCAGGTGAAGTGTGACAGGTAAAGACTAACTTGTCAGGTGAAGTATGACAGGTAAAGACTAACTTGTCAGGTGAAGTATGACAGGTAAAGACTAACTTGTCAGGTGAAGTATGACAGGTAAACTTGTCAGGTGAAGTGTGACAGGTAAAGACTAACTTGTCAGGTGAAGTATGACAGGTAAAGACTAACTGTCAGGTGAAGTATGACAGGTAAAGACTAACTTGTCAGGTGAAGTATGACAGGTAAAGACTAACTTGTCAGGTGAAGTATGACAGGTAAAGACTAACTTGTCAGGTGAAGTATGACAGGTAAACTTGTCAGGTGAAGTGTGACAGGTAAAGACTAACTTGTCAGGTGAAGTATGACAGGTAAACTTGTCAGGTGAAGTGTGACAGGTAAAGACTAACTTGTCAGGTGAAGTATGACAGGTAAAGACTAACTTGTCAGGTGAAGTATGACAGGTAAAGACTAACTTGTCAGGTGAAGTATGACAGGTAAAACTATGTCAGGTGAAGTGTGACAGGTAAAGACTAACTTGTCAGGTGAAGTATGACAGGTAAAGACTAACTTGTCAGGTGAAGTATGACAGGTAAAGACTAACTTGTCAGGTGAAGTATGACAGGTAAAGACTAACTTGTCAGGTGAAGTATGACAGGTAAAGACTACTTGTCAGGTGAAGTATGACAGGTAAAGACTAACTTGTCAGGTGAAGTGTGACAGGTAAAGACTAACTTGTCAGGTGAAGTGTGACAGGTAAAGACTAACTTGTCAGGTGAAGTGTGACAGGTAAAGACTAACTTGTCAGGTGAAGTGTGACAGGTAAACTTGTCAGGTGAAGTGTGACAGGTAAACTTGTCAGGTGAAGTGTGACAGGTAAACTTGTCAGGTGAAGTATGACAGGTAAAGACTAACTTGTCAGGTGAAGTGTGACAGGTAAAGACTAACTTGTCAGGTGAAGTATTTACAGGTAAAACTTGGTCAGTTGAAGTGTGACAGGTAAAACTAACTTTCAGGTGAAGTATGACAGGGTAAAGACAAACTTGTAGGTGAAGTATGACAGGTAAAGACAAACTTGTCAGGTGAAAGTATGACAGGTAAAGACTAACTGTCAGGTGAAAGTATGACAGTTATAACTTGTCAGGTTAAGTGTGACAGGTAAGTGACTAACTTGTCAGGTGAAGTATGACAGGTAAACTTTGTCAGGTGAAGTATGAAGGTAAAGACTAACTTTCAGGTAATATGACAAAGTAAAGACTAATTTTCAGGCGAAGTAGACAGGTAAAGACTAAACTTGTCAGGTGAAAAATGTGACAGGTAAAGACTAACTTGTCAGTGAAGTATGACAGGTAAAGAACTAACTTGTCAGGTGAAGGTTAACAGTAAGATAAACTATTTAATAATATGAAACTCTCATAATTATTTGAAGCTTGTTTAATAATAGGCTATATTCAATTATTATCAACTTTTTTAAACTCATTATTTTCATAATATGAGTTAATAACAACTTCTGGACGTTAACCAGTCACTGCTATTAATAAAACCTCACATGAATGCCATGCAGATCATGTCCACTTTAATGTTAATAATTTAACTGTTGTGATCTCATTCAGATTAAACAAATTCAACTTGTTACATTTCACACATGGAATTTAAAGATGCAACCATCTGCATTTTTGAGAATTCATTTTCGTATTCAATAAGATTTTAAATAACAACAACTGATTTGAAATTCTTAAGTAAAAGAGGGAATTCCAGGCAGCAACAATATTTGCAGCACAACATATCAAAGCTTCGATTATCAAAAATGGTTTTGGATATTTTAAAATTTTAAAATTTAAATTTTTTACAAATGTGCAGAGTTCGTAAGAACAGAAGGAAACAGAATATTAACTCTGTCGTCAAACGTGGAAAATTATAGTTTTACACAAAACAGATATTTTGGGTTTTCCACGATTATGAATTTAAATGTTTGGGTTCCTTCTACATAAAATTGAAACATGGCAATAAATTAATTTGCTCAGACTTAACATAAACTTTTATTTAAAAAAACTGGCAATGTAATCTTATTATTTTTAAAGCAGTGGAAGGGTAAGCTCAGCGAAATGCCTCGGTCAGATGACCGAGGCCATCAAAAGACTGTTTCCTTTGAGGAAAAAAACACTAAAAGTTTAAGCCGACCAAGATGCATTTTTCCAGTTATTTACACAGAATCCACAAAATTTGTGGCACAATAAATCAACACTCCCATTAAATAACATCA
>NC_069446.1:25879178-25924927 GCF_026875155.1 Cherax quadricarinatus | reverse complement strand
AGAACGAAGACGGCGTTGAGGTAAATTCTGCGTGCTCGTTGATAGAGGGCAGTCAAACAGAATGTGCTAATCGATACAGGAACTTGACACTGCTCACAGAGGTACGGGGTTGCCTCTCCATGAATACCCGTGAGTAAGACGAGTGTGCCAATGCGAAGACGGGAGAGAGTGTCTCCCAACCACGGCACTGATGACAAGAAGACGGCCAGTAACCTATGCCGGTTTAATAAATGAAGTTTTTACCAAGCAGAGTTAAACCAACGTTGTTCCCAAACGGGCGTGAAGGTGGGTAGCTATTGCAGCAAAATAGTCCAGAAATGGAACACCTCTATGGGAAATTGGTAGGTCATGTACTGCTGACCGCGCAGCAGTGTCTGCCTGTTCATTGCCCTGTACGTCACATGACCAGGAACCCAACAAAAAATAATACCCTTTATGCTTCGTAGAGAAAACGGCGTACCCAAAGATTTGGAAACGGAGAACTAGGGGGGCGATGTATCAAATTTTCGTATAGCCTGTAGAGCACTAAGGGAGTCTGAGACTACCACAAATGATGACACAGGCATAGATGCGATACGAGTAGGTGCTGCAAGAATGGCATACAATTCAGCAGTAAAAATGCTAGCCGAAGTTAGTAAATGCACCTGCACGATGCTGTCCGGAAACACTGCTGCGAATCCGACGCCATCTGAAGACTTAGAGCCATCTGTGTACACAGCAATGGCATGAGAATGGGAGTGGAAGTAAACAAGAAAAAGAGAGCAGGAAGCCACCGTAGGCAGTTGAGCTTTCGAGCACGGGAGTGAGAAAGAACAGACCCGAACAGCTGGAACTTCCCAGGGGAAAGGGAAAAGTGAGATGCTACATGAACATATAAAGGTGATAACTGAAGGGAAGACAAGAGTGAATGTAGGCGAAGAGAAAAGGGACGGAGCAAACAGGGGCGGCGAACGAATAAAGAATTCTACTAATATCGGGGACCATTCTATAAATGGAAGATTGTGGAGATCGTGAGAGCGTACATAGTAGCGAAGGCAATGGGGATCACGGCGATCAGACAAGGATGGAACATTCGCTTCTGCATAGAGGCCTTCAAAAGGGAAGAGCGAAAAGCACCAAGGCACAAACGTAATCCTTGGTGATGGATAGGGTTAAGGCTAGAGAGAGTACAGGAGAGGCCGCTGAATAAATCTGGTCACCATAATCGAGTTTCGATAAAACGAGGGCTGAATGTAGTGAAGCAGAAATTCGACGATCAGCTCCCCAGGAAAGATGACAAGGGTTTTAAGAAGGTTTAGCCAGCTGTGACAAGTTGCCTTCAGAGAGGTAATGTGAGGTTTCCAGGATAAACCTACGGTCAAAGAGAAGGCCTAGAAACCTGACTGTGTCACGTTCAGGGATACGGGAGCCATAGAGATACAAAGGATGATCGAGATGACAGAGCGTCTAGTGAAAGTAAATTGGTGAGTTTTGGTACTTGAAAATTTAAACCCATGTGTGGTGGCCAAGTGGAAACACGGTCGACCGCATGCTGGAGAGAAACTGCAATGAGATGACAGTCCAGCGCCTGCACAAGCAATAGCGAAGTCATCAACATAGAGTGATGACCAAAATATTGGGTGGAAGAACAGAGGTCAAATCATTTATAGCAAGGAGAAAAAGTGTTGTGCTTAGAACACAATCCCTGAGGACACCTTCAGCTTGGACGAAGTCCGAGAAAGAACATTATTGACTCGAACACGGAAATGTCTGTCAGTTAAAAAGTTCTTATGGAAGGATGGTAGATTGCCTCGGAGGCCTAAGGAGTGGGCCTGGGCCAAAATATTATACCTCCAAGTTATGTCATATGCCTTCTCATGGTCAAAAAATATGGCAATAACTGAGTGATTATTCGCAAAGGCATTACGAACATATGTATCCAAGCGTAGTAAGGGGTCTATGGTAGAACGGCCCTTACGAAAGCCATACTGACTAGTGGAGAGACTGTTGTGTGTCTCTAAATACCACGTTAAACGTCGATTTACGAGACGTTCCATCACTTTGCAAACTGCACTAGTAAGAGCGATGGGACGATAGTGGGAGGCATCATGTCCTGTAGTACCCGGTTTGCGGAAAGGGAGAACAATGGCAGATTTCCACAGCTGGGGAAGAACTCCTTGTGCCCAAATAAGATTGAAGAGGTGTAAGAGGACTACAAGGGCTGACTGATGTAAATGTTGTAACATACGAATATGAATGTCGTCAGGCCCAGCTGCCGATGATCGGCAAGCTGAGAGCGTTGCCTCCAGTTCTTGAAGTGTAAAAGGCACATTATACTGTTCTTCTCTGAGAGAAGAAAAGTCCAAGGGTACTAACTCTCTGGCAGACATTGAAGAAAGAAATGAGGGGCATAGATGGAGCCCCCGGGAAATACGGACCAGATATGTGCCAAGTTCAATGGCAACGTCGAGAGGGTTTGCTACATCAACACCAGCGACCCGTAGAACAGGAGCCGGGTCAGGAGAGTATTTACCACTCAATTTCCTCACTTTTTTCCAGACTGCACTCATAAAAGAAGCAGAGGTGATGGCGGAAACATAGTCTCGCCAGCAAGTGCGTTTAGCTTCACGGATGACACGGCGAGTGATCGCATGCTTCTGTTTAAAATCAAGAAGTCTCTCAGTGGTTCTATTGTATCGGTAACCTGCCCCATGCAGCGCGTTTCAAACGTACCGCACGAGCACAAGCAGAGAACCACCAAGGCACGCACTTCTGAGAATGCCTGCCTGAGGTTTGGGTATAGAATGAGAAGCTGCGGTATAAACTGACGTCGAGAAAGGTGTAGGAGCTCATCAATGGAGGATGAAGAAGGAACCTCACTAAAAGCATGAGTTTGCGAGTAAAGATCCCAATTTGCCCGATCAAATTGCCAGTGAGGGCTACGGAAAGGTGTGAATAGGAAGGAGAAGTAAGAATGATTGGAAAATGATAGCTGACATGTAAGTCCGGTAGAACAGACCAGGTGAAGTCTAGTGCAGTGGAGGAAGAGCAGACTGATAGATCGATGCAAGAGAGAGTATGAGTACGAGGATCAAAATGGGTGGGAGTACCTGTATTTAAAACATGGAGGGGGTGAGAGGCGAGAAAAGCCTCCAACTGGAAGCCACGTGAGTCACAATGAGACCCCCCCCCCAGAGGAAATGGTGGGCGTTAAAATCACCAAGTAACAGAAGTGGTGGTGGTAAAGATGAAACAAGAAAGGTAAAGTCTGGGATAGAAAATGCTCGAGAAGGAGAGAGATATAAAGAACATATTGTAAACCACTTATTCAAGTGGATACGGGCTGCAGTGTAATGCAGCGAGGTATGGACAAATAGTTGACAGTACGGAATATCATTGCGTAGAAGAAGGGCACTTTCATTAAAGGTCCCATCTGAGAAAGGATCCGAAGAATACAATAAATTATAGCCTGAGATAGGTTGGAAAACAGCCGAGTGTAATTTTGGTTCTTGTAAGCAAGCACCAACAGGGGAAAACTGGAAAGCAACATCTGAAGCTCACCCCGATTACCCCTGAGGCCGCAGATATTCCACTGTAAATAGGCCATGATGGCGATGAAGAAAATACCAGGAATCCGTAGGGAAAGGCACCTACGGACTAGAGGGGTTAGAAAAGTCAACGTGTGGTGGCATTGGAAGATGTTCAAGCAGCGAAGGAACCGAGTGTTGTGAAGAATGGGGTTGTGAAGATGGAGGAGAGGGAAAGAAGGAACAGGAAGGGAACAGTGTCCATTGAAGGTTTAGTCTCTGCAATATATTCTGAAATGGCTTCAAGTGTTTCTGAATTCAAAGGTGTATGGGAGACCATATTGGAGATAGAAGGGGGAGGGTGATAAAGATTGGGACAGTAATGGACTGTACCAAAGTAGAGGGGAGGAAAGAGTGTAAGGGACTGGAGATGAAGGTGGTGGGGGGGGACAGAAGAGGCAGAAACCTGGAGGTGGCAGAAGAGGGAAAACTTGGGAGGGGACGGGGTGGAAGGCATAGTACGAGGAGGAGGGTGAATCTCTACACTTGTAATAGAGCCAGAGAGAGGGGAAGAACTAGGCCCAGAGACTGGAAAGGTAAAGTGTAGAGGTGGAAAAAGGGAAGGAAGGGGCAAAGAAGATTTGAGCAATGTGGATTTTTTGGACTTCTGAGAAGTACAGGGGCGATTGGTATTAGGTGTCGCACGAGGTCTTGTCGATACTGGGGCTTGTGAGGAAGGACGCGAAGATGTGAGAACAGACCGAGTTGTAGTCGGGATGTCAGAGCCAAGGACAGCAAAAGGATTAGATTCCGGAGTGGCTATGGGAGGGGTAACAACAGAGGAGGCTGCAGAAGATGGGACCCCAGAAGTGTGGGGATGTTTTGAAACACGAGAATAAGAAACAAGGGGTAGTCTCCCTTGGAGGCGGAGATGAGTAACTGCCATAGCATAAGGGAGACCTTCTGCCTCTTTGAGGCAACAGATTTTATGTTCATTTAAGTAGACCTGGCAAAGGCAGGAGTACGAAGGGTGAGCTTCATTACAATTAAGGCAAGATGGAGGTTGACTGCAAGATGTATTAGAATGGTCGTCAGCACCACAGACTGGGCATTCGGCCATAGATCTGCAATATTTCGCTGGGTGACCAAAACCCCAGCAATTTCTACACTGTTGCAGTGTAGGTATCACCTTTAGAACTTGTAACCGATGTCCCGCGACATACACAGAGGACGGGAGTTCTCGGCTGTCAAAAGTTAAACGAGCTACATTGCAAGGGTAACGTCTCCGCCCACGGGCAGGAAGGACATAAGTGTCTACTGTGAGGATTGGGAGATCCTGGAGTTCCAGCTGTTCAAGAATGTCATTGCCACATGACTGGAAATTCTGTTGGACTATGGTATGGGGCAGAATGACAGTACCACTACAAGAATTGAGAGAAAGATGTTTTTCAATAGTGATAGGAGTAGTATCTATATGCGAAAGGAGAGAAAGATCATGAGCTTGGGTAGCATTCTGGACAGTGACGATGCGCATACCGCTCTTGAGAGTATGAAATGAAATATCTCTACCAACATGACGCAGGAGCGCTTTGCCAATACTATGGTCAGAAAGGTAGGCAGAAGAAGTCGGTCTTAAAGTAAAGAATTTAGTCCATTGTGTGGTCGGAAACTGAGCATGGAGAGGGAGTGCATGACATGTCGGTCTTTTCCGAGTAGAATGGGAAGGTAACGAAGGAGCATCATCAGGAGATTGACGTTGACGTTTAGGAGTAGGACCGGAGTTGGTCCGGCGTGAAATGGGTGGGCGATTCGAAAATTGCCGTACCGTAGAGGGAGAAGCCGGAAGCATAGTCAAAGGAGAGCTGAGTTCAGACAAATCGAAGGAGTCAGTCGAAGCCCCGGTACCTGAAGCGGGTGAGGAAACAGCACCAGCAAGAGGTACACGAGCATCAGGAGTGTACGAAGAGTGGTCTAAAAACAAGGGTCAGAATGGGGTGCGGTATCAAGAAGGGGCCCGGGGGTAGTGGGTTCATGGATTGGGTTCTCCATGGTTAGGTTACTCCTTTGCTTTTTGTTTTTAAGAAAAAAAAGAAGAAAAAATAAAAATAAAAAAAAAGAAGAAGAAAGGGGAAGCGGGGAGGAATAGTTCCCAGGAGGAATGAAAGGGCCGGAAATCTCCCTCCGCGCCCAAGAGGACCTCAGCACCGCTAGTAGCGCAGATGCAGCATGGAACCCGTGCCATACCCTACTTCGGCCACCACCCCCGGAATCGGAAAGGTGGCTTCCAGAGATACACCCGTCGCCTGAAAGACATCCAAAGCTACTCCGGGATACCGGAGAGGGATCGGGACATCCCCAGGCGATCCAGATTCCACGGCAAACTACGCCACCGCCAAGAACCTCAACGGAATGGGATGGACCCCGGTATCCTTTCCCCTACCTAGGAACTAGCGCGCCTGTGGGAGAAATCCCAAAGGCCAAAAAGAGGAAGGGAGGGGTGGGGAGGAGGAGGAAAGGAAAAAGGGGAGGATGGGATAGGGGAGGGGAGATTGGGGGGTAATTAGGTTCGGTCTGAGGAAGAAGACCGACAGGTCTAATTCCTCAGACCAAGAGCCTATTCACCACGCCAAGGAGCCCCCCTTGAAGAGGTGCCTAGTTATAGGTCTTGTGGGCTGGTTGCCAAGAATTTTTTAATTTATTCACCTTTTGCCTTTCAATAGTTATTTTGTTTTAATAAAACTACTAGCAACTGAATGTTACTGATTTTTTCAATGTCTATACTGCTCAAATGATCATTTATTATTACTTTAGGTAATAATTTTAACTGATAATTACCACTGCATTTGACTTCTTTTGGTAATATATAAATTCTTAATACCCTTAAGATTTTTCTACTGATTTACAGTAGGCAACTGGGATCAATTTGTTCAGTCACAGAACCATCAACTACACCCTCATATATATTGATATATTAAGCGGGTAAAGCATTAGATTCCTCCATGTTGCAATCTTTTTAAGCTTCCATTTCATTAAGTTTTTTTTAACAGAAGCTGCAAAATTCATACTGACACCTAGAGCGGTAAACACACAACTCGCACGCTGGAGACTCAAACTTATGACGAAGTTTCGGACCGAAACGTTGTCATAAGTGAGGGTTATTTGTGTATTGTTGCAGTGAGGATACTGTGTCTTTTTATTCTTTCTAGAGCAGCGGATGTGTTCATGTTTAATATTATATTTTAAGTCAATACGAACCTAAATAACTGATATGTTAAGACATAACAGATGGGTATCCTTCACTACTATGAACAACAGACAACAACAGCTTTACCAGAGCAGTTCCTCCAAACTCGTATGATCATTCACTTGAAAACATTACCATGGAATTAAGAAGTGATTACGTGAGATTGAACGATGCTATGTTAGAAAATTCGACCATCTCATTGCACAGAGTGATCAGTCCCAACCGGCTTGCCCAGAATTTTTTTTTTTATAAATCTGTCTATTACAGAATTAGTTGATAAAACAGGCAGCCTCAGGCTTTGGGTCCAGCTTTGTTACGACTAAAGATGACATTAATTACTTGGATCTCGAAAATTGGTTCTATAATCTTGAAAAGAAAGATGATTTAACTCCTATAGTGTTTAACATCTACAAAGGAATGATGTATGAGTCATTATTAAAACCAGCGGTGCTGTCTCCAGCGTTTAATTAAAGCATACCATGACCTCATAAAGTGCCAGAACTTACATATTACGAAGGCAGACAAATCGAATGCTACGATATACCTTTTGAAGAGTTTCGAGAGTTTATTTACTCTCTGAGCCCGGCCATGGGCAGGCTCGTCTGGTGCTTGCCTGGTCAACCAGGCTGTTGTTGCTGGAGGCCCGCTGCCCCACATATCCATCACAGCCTGGCTGATCTGATTATATTAATAAAATGAACGGCATTGTGATAGGGAGACAAACGCACCTCTAACAAAGACTCCTCAACTTGATAAGCTTAACAGTAATTTAACAAACAACTGATAAGCTTGGTTGAGGGAAACGATGAACTAATTTGGCAGCTTTCAACCAGGTCGGTCTCCTCGCGTTATCTGCATGAGGTGATTAAAGAGCATTAACCTGGGAATCCTGCCAGACACATCATTAGTCAAGATGGTTTGGCTTCATATACCTAATGAAAGAGGCTTCTCAAATTTCTAACTCCAATGATTGGTAATTGTTTTAGATGCTTACATCAAGAATAGTATGGATCCTCTGGAGACACCGCATTTTAAACGTACCAAATGACTTTAAATTTTGATGTTACTGCGTTTACTTTAGTCCTTGTTCCACATTTGCTAACTTTCATCAACAAAGAATTAGACAAGTACTAAGAAAACGTTGATGGAGTTAATGAATCTGAGTGTAGTGGACTGTTAGTTTATTATGGTAAATTCTGTGCTCAAAAGCATGGATGTCTATATAAAATTTTATCTCGGTACTGAGCAATCTCTGTGTCATTCTTGAGACGAAACTACTGAAAAATATTTCGCCAAGCTCTGCGAAGTTGATGTTTTTGTGCCTTTATCTGGTTGACCACAACCCTGACGATTTTCTGCATAAACTCAATAGTCTAGTAACTTTTGTTATATAAATTTACTGTATATTGGAAGACTTATAATGCAAGATCGTATATACACTAGTATTCATTCCATTAAACGAGAGTTTAAAGGAATATTTTTTCTGTTGATGTTTTTTAAGATTGTTGTGTAAACCAGAGATTTAAGATAGAGATGGAGATTTTAGTCTTTTTTCTAGACCGAGATATCAAGAGTCCAAAGGTACAATAATCAGTTAAAAGAACCTTTTACTGGGCCTTGCCAATGGAAACACATTCCATAAATAGTACATTGGCTTTACCATTTAATGAAAATCCATTTCTCTTGCCAAAGGCCTTCAAAACATATAAATACTATTTTCAAAAACATTTCCATTATGAAACATTAATTACTAATTCCTTTATCAACACGGTTAGTGGGATATACGAAGTTTCTTGCACAATATGTGATCAATACAGTATAAGTATAATACAGTATAACACAGTAAAATCTTCTAGATCTTAAATTTACATAGCACTAATTTTTAATTTGGACCGCCCAGGAGTCAAACTTCACATTTAATCATACGAGTTTACACAATCACCGGGTTAACTGGGCAGGATCCCATATCGTTGTACCTAACATTTCGGTGACTGAATGAAACTTGACTGAGTTGGATTTAATACATTTTACAGCCACTTAGTGTTTAATATAATGTAAAGGTTACATAAGTTAGATTCCAACATTATCGCAGTCCATAGTCTCGAGATGTTTTGCTACATCTTGGGGTTGTTCCAGATATCAAGACCTTCTATCCTTATGGCATCCTAATTACCACGTATTCAAATCCGTATTTACAAGTTGTATATGGAGTTATTCACTAATTTTTTAGGATGATGATCTTTATAGCATCATCCAAAGATGTTGTACGAGTCTTGTTGTTCCTTGTGTTTACAAGTGTTCAATAACTTCTGAGTTATACTTCGTTGGCAGACGTACCTGTGGCTCGCGTGTACCCGGGACGATCACTCAACCTCAGCAACATAGAGGAGGGAGATGATGTCTACTTCGAGTGTTCCATCAACTCCAACCCCAGGGTTTACAAGATTGTCTGGCTTCACGAGGTAAGTCTCACTACACAACCTAGCTAAGTTTCACCAGTAACAAGTGCACATGTGAGCACTTCCTAGTTCTGCTCAGCTACCGTCTTGTAAAGATGTCACAGCCATTTTTTAAACTTCATATTTTATCTTATCTTCATGCTATGTAAGATTCCCTAAACTCATAAAATCTAACCTAAACTAACATAACCCATCATAACTAACTTCAAAGTATATGTATTACAGTCGCTGTGAACTGAGAATGGTATCCCCCAGTATCCCATAACTCTACCCATGTATGTCAATGGTATCCCCAGTATCCCATAACTCTACCCATGTATGTCAATGGTATCCCCCAGTATCCCATAACTCTACCCATGTATGTCAATGGTATCCCCCAGTATCCCATAACTCTACCCATGTATGTCAATGGTATCCCCCAGTATCCCATAACTCTACCCATGTATGTCAATGGTATCCCCAGTATCCCATAACTCTACCCATGTATGTCAATGGTATCCCCAGTAAACCCATAAACTCTACCCATGTATGTCAATGGTATCCCCCAGTATCCCATAACTCTACCCATGTATGTCAATGGTATCCCCCAGTATCCCATAACAATACCCATGTATGTCAATGGTATCCCCAGTATCCCATAACTTTACCCATGTATGTCAATGGTATCCCCCAGTATCCCATAACTCTACCCATGTATGTCAATGGTATCCCCAGTATCCCATAACTCTACCCATGTATGTCAATGGTATCCCCAGTATCCCATAACTCTACCCATGTATGTCAATGGTATCCCCAGTATCCCATAACTCTACCCATGTATGTCAATGGTATCCCCAGTATCCCATAACTCTACCCATGTATGTCAATGGTATCCCCAGTATCCCATAACTCTACCCATGTATGTCAATGGTATCCCCAGTATCCCATAACTCTACCCATGTATGTCAATGGTATCCCCAGTATCCCATAACTCTACCCATGTCAATGGTATCCCCAGTATCCCATAACAATACCCATGTATGTCAATGGTATCCCCAGTATCCCATAACTCTACCCATGTATGTCAATGGTATCCCCAGTATCCCATAACTCTACCCATGTATGTCAATGGTATCCCCAGTATCCCATAACTCTACCCATGTATGTCAATGGTATCCCCAGTATCCCATAACTCTACCCATGTATGTCAATGGTATCCCCAGTATCCCATAACTCTACCCATGTATGTCAATGGTATCCCCAGTATCCCATAACTCTACCCATGTCAATGGTATCCCCCAGTATCCCATAACTCTACCCATGTATGTCAATGGTATCCCCAGTATCCCATAACTCTACCCATGTATGTCAATGGTATCCCCAGTATCCCATAACTCTACCCATGTATGTCAATGGTATCCCCCAGTATCCCATAACTCTACCCATGTCAATGGTATCCCCAGTATCCCATAACTCTACCCATGTATGTCAATGGTATCCCCAGTATCCCATAACTCTACCCCTGCAGAAAACAATATGAAGTTCAACGATGAGAAATTTCAATTACTCAGATATGGTAAACATGAGGAAATTAAATCTTCATCAGAGTACAAAACAAATTCTGGCCACAAAATAGAGCGAAACACCAACGTCAAAGACCTGGGAGTGATTATGTCGGAGGATCTCACCTTCAAGGACCATAACATTGTATCAATCGCATCTGCTAGAAAAATGACAGGATGGATAATGAGAACCTTCAAAACTAGGGAGGCCAAGCCCATGATGACACTCTTCAGGTCACTTGTTCTATCTAGGCTGGAATATTGCTGCACTCTAACAGCACCTTTCAAGGCAGGTGAAATTGCCGACCTAGAAAATGTACAGAGAACTTTCACGGCGCGCATAACGGAGATAAAACACCTCAATTACTGGGAGCGCTTGAGGTTTCTAAACCTGTATTCCCTGGAACGCAGGAGGGAGAGATACATGATTATATACACCTGGAAAATCCTAGAGGGACTAGTACCGAACTTGCACACGAAAATCACTAACTACGAAAGCAAAAGACTTGGCAGACGATGCACCATCCCCCCAATGAAAAGCAGGGGTGTCACTAGCACGTTAAGAGACCATACAATAAGTGTCAGGGGCCCGAGACTGTTCAACTGCCTCCCAGCACACATAAGGGGGATTACCAACAGACCCCTGGCAGTCTTCAAGCTGGCACTGGACAAGCACCTAAAGTCAGTTCCTGATCAGCCGGGCTGTGGCTCGTACGTTGGTTTGCGTGCAGCCAGCAGCAACAGCCTGGTTGATCAGGCGCTGATCCACCAGGAGGCCTGGTCACAGACCGGGCCGCGGGGGCGTTGACCCCCGAAACTCTCTCCAGGTAAACTCCAGGTATGTCAATGGTATCCCCAGTATCCCATAACAATACCCATGTATGTCAATGGTATCCCCAGTATCCCATAACTCTACCCATGTATGTCAATGGTATCCCCAGTATCCCATAACTCTACCCATGTATGTCAATGGTATCCCCAGTATCCCATAACTCTACCCATGTATGTCAATGGTATCCCCAGTATCCCATAACTCTACCCATGTATGTCAATGGTATCCCCAGTATCCCATAACTCTACCCATGTATGTCAATGGTATCCCCAGTATCCCATAACTCTACCCATGTATGTCAATGGTATTACCAGTATCCCATAACTCTACCCATGTATGTCAATGGTATCCCCAGTATCCCATAACTCTACCCATGTATGTCAATGGACGCATCAGGAGAGTTAGTTGAATCTCAGAACTTTATACAATCAGAGAGTTGAGGAACATTACTGCCAAGAGAGTCAAGAGCTCAATATTATCATCATAAAGAAGCCGTTTAGCTTCTAGAATTCGTAGATTAGAACCCTCAAATGGCCCAGTAACTGGAATTCAACCCAGTTTAACACTAAAAAAAATTATGCAGGAACCCGCTCAGAAAATCAAAATACCTGCATGATACACAGCACACTGTGCACGATACACAGTGTACTGTGTATCATGCAGTGTACTCTGATAATACTGTGGAGACAGAATTATCTGATAATACCAGCTCTCACAATTGCACTTAGCTAATACTCTTCTGCGTTGTCTCAGAGAGGATTTCCCCTCCTATATGTTACAAGTCTTGCAACACTGCAAAACTCCTGACGATGCACGAGTGTGAAAGATCTGAAGCTAAAGATATACATTCTCAAGTAGTGTTTCTGCAGTGTTAAGATCCCCTGCTTGCATTATTAAAATTAGAAAATTAGCAAAATAAAATTTACCATCCCAATTGCAATATGCAACAAGCAGTGAGCACATCCTGCCACCGCTGAACAATAATGACCATCTGATGAGGTGTACTCAAACAATTCCAAGTTTATTAAGTTATTTAGTAAATCTAAATCTTAGAGGATGTTACTCTTTTTACAAAGTTCATCAGACATTAACAATTTAATTTGTTTTGATGAGCCATACCAAGTTATTTTACGAAAAATAAATACCACATTGTTTTAAAAAAAATGAGAGTATAAAATTAACATCTAAAGACTACAATAATAACCAAACCGTCTTCTGTGTTGAGAGAACCAAAGTTCAAAGTTTGATGCCGATCAGAAGAGGTTTTCTCAAGTTATCGCACAGAAACCAAAATCATGAATGGTTTCATATCACTGAGGAAAGTGCACTTGTTCTTCCTATTAGTTGCATTATGTCACCAGTGCTGAAAATTTGAAACCGATTGGACCAGGCGTTCTGATGTTGTATATTTTTTTTTTTATTATTATTATCACACTGGCCGATTCCCACCAAGGCAGGGTGGCCCGAAAAAGAAAAACTTTCACCATCATTCGCTCCATCACTGTCTTGCCAGAAGGGTGCTTTACACTACAGTTTTTAAACTGCAACATTAACACCCCTCCTTCAGAGTGCAGGCACTGTACTTCCCATCTCCAGGACTCAAGTCCGGCCTGCCGGTTTCCCTGAATCCCTTCATAAATGTTACTTTGCTCACACTCCAACAGCACGTCAAGTATTAAAAACCATTTGTCTCCATTCACTCCTATCAAACACGCTCACGCATGCCTGCTGGAAGTCCAAGCCCCTCGCACACAAAACCTCCTTTACCCCCTCCCTCCAACCCTTCCTAGGCCGACCCCTACCCCGCCTTCCTTCCACTACAGACTGATACACTCTTGAAGTCATTCTGTTTCGCTCCATTCTCTCTACATGTCCGAACCACCTCAACAACCCTTCCTCAGCCCTCTGGACAACAGTTTTGGTAATCCCGCACCTCCTCCTAACTTCCAAACTACGAATTCTCTGCATTATATTCACACCACACATTGCCCTCAGACATGACATCTCCACTGCCTCCAGCCTTCTCCTCGCTGCAACATTCATCACCCACGCTTCACACCCATATAAGAGCGTTGGTAAAAACTATACTCTCATACATTCCCCTCTTTGCCTCCAAGGACAAAGTTCTTTGTCTCCACAGACTCCTAAGTGCACCACTCACTCTTTTTCCCTCATCAATTCTATGATTCACCTCATCTTTCATAGACCCATCCGCTGACACGTCCACTCCAAATATCTGAATACGTTCACCTCCTCCATACTCTCTCCCTCCAATCTGATATTCAATCTTTCATCACCTAATCTTTTTGTTATCCTCATAACCTTACTCTTTCCTGTATTCACCTTTAATTTTCTTCTTTTGCACACCCTACAATTCATCCACCAATCTCTGCAGCTTCTCTTCAGAATCTCCCAAGAGCACAGTGTCATCAGCAAAGAGCAGCTGTGACAACTCCCACTTTGTGTGTGATTCTTTATCTTTTAACTCCACGCCTCTTGCCAAGACCCTGCATTTACTTCTCTTACAACCCCATCTATAAATATATTAAACAACCACGGTGGCATCACACATCCTTGTCTAAGGCCTACTTTTACTGGGAAAAAATTTCCCTCTTTCCTACATACTCTAACTTGAGCCTCACTATCCTCGTAAAAACTCTTCACTGCTTTCAGTAACCTACCTCCTACACCATACACTTGCAACATCTGCCACATTGCCCCCCTATCCACCCTGTCATACGCCTTTTCCAAATCCATAAATGCCACAAAGACCTCTTTAGCCTTATCTAAATACTGTTCACTTATATGTTTCACTGTAAACACCTGGTCCACACACCCCCTACCTTTCCTAAAGCCTCCTTGTTCATCTGCTATCCTATTCTCCGTCTTACTCTTAATTCTTTCAATTATAACTCTACCATACACTTTAACCAGGTACACTCAACAGACTTATCCCCCTATAATTTTTGCACTCTCTTTTATCCCCTTTGCCTTTATACAAAGGAACTATGCATGCTCTCTGCCAATCCCTAGGTACCTTACCCTCTTCCATACATTTATTAAATAATTGCACCAACCACTCCAAAACTATATCCCCACCTGCTTTTAACATTTCTATCTTTATCCCATCAATCCCGGCTGCCTTACCCCCTTTCATTTTACCTACTGCCTCACGAACTTCCCCCACACTCACAACTGGCTCTTCCTCACTCCTACAAGATGTTATTCCTCCTTGCCCTATACACGAAATCACAGCTTCCCTATCTTCATCAACATTTAACAATTCCTCAAAATATTCCCTCCATCTTCCCAATACCTCTAACTCTCCATTTAATAACTCTCCTCTCCTATTTTTAACTGACAAATCCATTTGTTCTCTAGGCTTTCTTAACTTGTTAATCTCACTCCAAAACTTTTTCTTATTTTCAACAAAATTTGTTGATAACATCTCACCCACCCTCTCATTTGCTCTCTTTTTACATTGCTTCACCACTCTCTTAACCTCTCTCTTTTTCTCCATATACTCTTCCCTCCTTGCATCACTTCTACTTTGTAAAAACTTCTCATATGCTAACTTTTTCTCCCTTACTACTCTCTTTACATCATCATTCCACCAATCACTCCTCTTCCCTCCTGCACCCACTTTCCTGTAACCACAAACTTCTGCTGAACACTCTAACACTACATTTTTAAACCTACCCCATACCTCTTCGACCCCATTGCCTATGCTCTCATTAGCCCATCTATCCTCCAATAGCTGTTTATATCTTACCCTAACTGCCTCCTCTTTTAGTTTATAAACCTTCACCTCTCTCTTCCCTGATGCTTCTATTCTCCTTGTATCCCATCTACCTTTTACTCTCAGTGTAGCTACAACTAGAAAGTGATCTGATATATCTGTGGCCCCTCTATAAACATGTACATCCTGAAGTCTACTCAACAGTCTTTTATCTACCAATACATAATCCAACAAACTACTGTCATTTCGCCCTACATCATATCGTGTATACTTATTTATCCTCTTTTTCTTAAAATATGTATTACCTATAACTAAACCCCTTTCTATACAAAGTTCAACCAAAGGGCTCCCATTATCATTTACACCTACCACACCCTCTCTAAAAGTTTCTCCTACTTTAGCATTCAGGTCCCCTACCACAATTACTCTCTCACTTGGTTCAAAGGCTCCTATACATTCACTTAACATCTCCCAAAATCTCTCTCTCTCCTCTGCATTCCTCTCTTCTCCAGGTGCATACACGCTTATTATGACCCACTTCTCGCATCCAACCTTTACTTTAATCCACATAATTCTTGAATTTACACACTCATATTCTCTTTTCTCCTTCCATAACTGATCATTTAACATTACTGCTACCCCTCCTTTGCTCTAACTCTCTCAGATACTCCAGATTTAATCCCATTTATTTCCCCCCACTGAAATTCTCCTACCCCCTTCAGCTTTGTTTCGCTTAGAGCCAGGACATCCAACTTCTTTTCATTCATAACATCAGCAATCATCTGTTTCTTGTCATCCGCACAACATCCACGCACATTTAAGCATCCCAATTTTATAAAAGTTTTTCTTCTTCTCTTTTTTAGTAAATGTATACAGGAGAAGGGGTTACTAGCCCATTGCTCCCGGCATTTTAGTCGCCTCATACGACACGCATGGCTTACGGAGGAAAGATTCTTTTCCACTTCCCCATGGACAATAGAAGAAATAAAAAAGAACAAGAGCTATTTAGAAAAAGGAGAAAAACCTAGATGTATGTATATATATATATGCATGTGCGTGTCTGTGAAGTGTGACCAAAGTGTAAGTAGGAGTAGCAAGATATCCCTGTTATCTAGCGTGTTTATGAGACAGAAAAAGAAACCAGCAATCCTACCATCATGCAAAACAGTTACAGGTTTTTGTTTCACAGTCATCTGGCAGGACGGTAGTACTTCCCTGGGTGGTTGCTGTCTACCAACCTACTACCTATGTTGTATATGTTAATCATAAAGGAAAAATGTACAAGAGTTTATAACCATTTTCCTTATAAAACAGTATGAAAAACAGTGTTTAACGGTTTACCAAATTTGTGCAGCTTAAAAATGCCATAAAAACGCCCTTTTTTCCAATATTTTCAGTTTCTTCGAAGTTTTTTAACTTCACTCAGCAGGCGTCTTAAGATGCCAGACAAGGACAGTCAGGGAACCTGAAATAAAAGTTTGCAACTCGACACCTACACAGACTAATAAAAATCCTCTGTGTAAGAAACATCAGCACTGAAAGGTTGAAATCAATCTGAAGAGGCATTCAATAATAATTACATAAAAACTATTTAAATTTTCAAATTTCTTCGTTTATGATGGTAATTTAACATTTATACTGTCTAAAATTAATTAAAAATCTATCTAATGTACACCGATGAAGTATTCTTTAGTTACTGAAGAGAAAACATTTTTTTAAATAAAAGTAACAAATAAAACTTTCACAAATAAAACTTGGTATATTTGTATAGACTAGAGAGCCTTGTAGGAGCTACACTGTGACCATACATCCTGAGTTACTGATGAATCATGGTAAGGAAACAACAGGATTGTAAACAAATAATGGAATGAACAGGATTCGAACTTATGGCCAACCAGGTTTTGAATTAGCCTGCCAGTGCTCTAATTACTGTATCATGCCGGCTTAATAAGTTCCATCCAAGCAGGTATACCTCGTTTCTGGCAGTCGAGTGTTGATCTTACGTCCAGGTAGACTCTGTAGTATTTAACTACATTGTTGACTTAGCTACTGTGATAGATATGTTTGAACTTAGTTTCTAGCTGCTCAGCCTTGTGTGGACGCCATGCTGGCTGCACCGAGGCTTAATTTCTGAGGGGTCAATCCCGTGTGATCCCAGCCTCTGTTCTGGTTCCATTAGGACTTTGTTTCTTTTACTGACTCAGTCCTGTGGGGGACTTCGTTTTCTCATGGAAAGGTAATGGAATTGCATTGCATTCATTGGGATGAGCTCTGGATTACACAGAGATATTCAACTGTAGTAAAGAATGAAGAATTGTACAACAATGCCCAATGTATTATTCGGAACCACTGAGGCGATCCTCAGTCCCTCAGTGAGCACCCAGACCGAGCCAGGAGCAAGATGCAGATATCTTGGACTTCAAGTCCATTTATTTGGAATTAGAAATAGATATTGTCGCCAGTTCGAATACAGGCAACGAATACTCAAGGTTGAGTCACGGTTCCACCACAAATATGATCACATGTTAAATTTTTTGAAACCTAAATATGTTGCGTGGAAATCAGTATCAAAATGTTTGGTGACAAGAGTGGTAAACTTCACTATCGTAGTGATTACTGAGGCTGTGTCTGGTGTTATGAGTGACGATGGTTGTGGTGTGGAGCGTTCACATACTGCGACACCATAGGAAGGCGTGGAAGAGGTGGAGGGATTTTTTTTTCCTGGATATGATTAATTTATTTTAATAACTTAAACTGCGATGTATTAGTGTAAAACGCAGCCCTGTTATGCAAGCTGGATCTGCTTCACATGGGATCCCGTCCAGGATGTAGTTTCTAAATATATTTTTTTAATTAGGTTTACGTGCTAGTGTCTGTCAAATTGAGAGCGATCGGCCAATGCTCTTTCTCCTTATAGAGAATAAACTTTGAATTTGAATTTGAATTTGAATTCTGGTGTGTGTGAGAATTCACCTCACATCATGCCGTATCTTGTTCCTCCAGTGGCAGAACTTAGTACCTGGATTTTAGGAAAACTGGCTTTAATCTTCCACAAATTAACCTTGGCAATTGTTGAGGAAGGATGTATGTAAATAAAGATACTGGAGTTAGTTGGAGGTAGTTTGTCAACCTCTGCCGTGGATGTATAGATAACAGTGGAAACAACTTGCACTGCTCGACTCTCATTTCTTATCCGGAGACGTTAACCATTTTGGGTTAATAAACATTATGGACTAATAACTATTCTGAGTTAATAACATTCCATAGTTAATAATGATGAGTTCATGATTATCCTGGGTTAATAATCATCCTGGGTCAGTAACAATCCTGGGCCAAATAAGCATCCATCCTGAGTTAATAACCAGAAGATCCTCGTCTCTCATATGCTACAGAACAGATCAACATTAAGGCTTGAACTTGCTACCACAACAAACACTAACAATCCAGTTGTGAAAGTTAACGCTCACACTTAGTTATAGAGGGCCGGGAGCTAGAACATAACCGTTTCGCTGTCTCTGTTAATATTAACCAAGTTCTTCTACAGGGCCATGAGCTACAACAAATAATAATTGTCACACCTCTACAGGGCCAGGAGCTACAACACAACGTATCTGCTGGGGTAATTATCAGCAACCAGAGTCTGGTACTACAGCGTGTGGAAAAATCTGCGTCAGGTCACTACTCCTGCGTCGCCTCTAACATCGAGGGTGACGGACAGTCGAGCCCCATCAAGCTCAGGGTGAAATGTGAGTTAAAACAGTCTCTGTACTCTCTCAAATGTTTGTTCCACATGTTGTGTCTCCCATCAAGGTAGAGCGAGTCAAGGAATCAGCCACTGGCCTTTATTAACCACTAAGGCAGAAAGATTTCAAGAAGGAAACATTGACCATCACTCAGTCAGTAGCAGTCTTATCGAGTTTCCACACAACTCTCTTAAATGTTTCAACTTTGTATATTTTATTTATGGTTCTTCAGGTATGGACGTTGTCCGTACCTGAGAAACTTGCACCTATGGTCGTAGAGCATCTGAGGATTTGTGCGTAATCATGTTCCTTGGATCAAGGGCTCAGGAGTACTTTATTTTACCATGAAACTATAAACCATACTGATTTCATCAATTTATAAACCAGCAGAGTTTTCCAAGTTGCAAGATACTTTTGCAACTTCCACATTACATTTTTTAGGGGTTGCAAAACTTAAGATGGAAACCAAGAACATCGGTTGTATTCTTAACTGGTGTTTCACCTGGCAACTTGATTACAAGGATTGAACATTAAAATGGTATAAAATACCGACAGGTTGTTAGGTAAGACACATATGCAACAGTTAGGTATCTTTATTTCGAAACGTTTCGCCTACACAGTAGGCTTCTTCAGTCGAGTACAGAAAAGTTGATACCCCAAATAGGCAACCCTGAGCCCCAGTATAACTGTTCCATATACGACGTGTGTTTCCCTGCAGATAATCCTGTCCCAATGCGCAACACTTGTACGTAAAATCTCTGTTTCCCCGCAGGTAAACCTGACCCAGTGAGCAACTGTTCCATGGCCAAAACATCTCTTACTGTAGACAGACCTGACCCCTGCACAACTGTTCCATGTACATCCCGTTTTCCCCGCAGGTAAACCTGACCCCGTACACAACTGTTCCACGTACAACCTGTCAGTGGAGATGGTGAACGTGCGCTGTGTAGCTGGATTTGACGGTGGTCTCCCCCAGACCTTCATGCTCGAGCTGTATGAACCTAACACCAACACTCTCCTGGCTAACTCTACCAACTCGGTGAGTCTCTCTTTGTACTCACCTATTCATAATCACATATTCGCGGTTCAATGGTTTGAGTCTTAGCTCCTGGCCCTCCTAGGCTCTGCAGGGGCTAAGATTTACTCCCTCCTATTCTCGCCTTTCAGCTTTCATTTTCCTGTTTTAAAATTACGTATGAAGCAATACACAAATAACCCGCACACTTAGAGAGAAGCTTATGACGACGTTTCGGTTCGACTTGGACCATTTACAAAGTCACAGTATGACTTTGTAAATGGTCCAAGTCGGACTGAAACATCGTCGTAAGCTTCTCTCGTATGTGCGGGTTATTTGTGTATTGTTCCAGTCACTGCATTGTGCTTCTTTATTCTTTAAGGTATGGAGTCTGCTTCCACGGTTTCTTCGTCCTGGTAATTTTCCACATTCTGACCACCTAAAATCTGAAGAATACTTTCTGGCATCTCCATAATTCCTGTATGTCTTCAACATCACACTGTGCTGCTGTACGTCTGTTTCTGCTTCATCAACACATTATTCCTATCCGGCCTTCCTGTTCACCGAGCTTTTTTTGTCATATCTCTCCTGGTTCTTTATCTCTAACCCCTCAAGGAAGGTTCCTTGATGTTGGTGAGGGGCTCTTGATTTAGGGAACTGGATCTGTGCTCCAGTTCCCCAAATTAAGCCTGAATGCCTTCCACATCCCCCCCCCAGGCGCTGTATAATCCTCCGGGTTTAGCGCTTCCCCCTTGATTATAATAATAAATCTTTATCTCTAAAGACGCTAGGTTCAGTTTCATTAGTCTCTTATCATAGTTTATTCCTCTCTGCTCCAGAACTAGTCTTTTGCATTTTTTTTTCAGCTTCTTGACATGTTTCATACTGATGCTGATTTTTTTCAAGATGAGTTTGAAATGTAGTACTGAATAGAGGGCTCTGCATGACTCTGAGATTCCTGAAACTAATTTTAAACCTATTAATAACCCATTAGCTACAAACTATTAGGTTGATGGGCACCTCTGGCTGTATAATTGGTACTAAACTCACATTTATGGTCCCCATAATTAAGGTTTGCTGTCTCTGCTTACAGAGCCTATACTCATTTTCCGGTCTTCTTTCCTCTTCGTTAATTTTCATAACCTTAAAAAGATAACAGTTTCTCAGGATTCATTTGCAGCCTTTTTCTCGCCATCTGTTTTCATCTCTTCATTACTTTCACATTATCTGCAGAGATACATCTGACTGGTTTGTTATTACACCAGATAGCGTCGGTCCCAATACACATCTTTGTGGAACCTCTCTTGTGGCTCTTAGTAATCCTAAACTCTCTTCTGAAACAATCACTCTTTGCTGCCCTCCCATTAGGTATTGCTTCATTTACTGTTGCTCAAACTCTGCTACTCTTTGTAGATGAATGGTTCAGAGAACCGACATGTTGATAAATTAGACACATGTGCAACTCTTGGGTATCTTTAATGAGGAAACGTTTCGCCACACAGTGGCTTCATCAGTCCATACAAAGGAGAATCTTGAAGAACATGAGGAGAATGAGGTAATCAGTCCTTCAACCTTGAGCCGATGTGGTCAGTCCATCAGGATTGATGGACTGACCACATCGACTCAAGGTTGAAGGACTGAATACCTCATTCTCCTCCTGTTCTTCAAGACTCTGCTACTCTGTCTACTTCTTGAGTTTTATCGCAGACCTTCGTGAGGTAGTGTGTCAAATGCCGTCTTGCAGTCCACCATGTTGCCCAGACATTCTAATTACCTTGTTATATAAATCAAGCAGGTTTGTGTAAGACAAGATTCGCCTTCTCTAAACCTCCGCTGGTTTTTATATATGATTATCATCTCCATTACTTTACACAGTAGAATCTTAGGTGACACTTTCCCAGGTCTAAGTGTCTGAAGCATCAAGTTCACTAAAGTGTTTGTTTACCCTGTTGTGTATGAGGCCGTTAGTGCGCTCTAACTCCTTTACTATCTCGCGCTGCCACTGTTTCCTTTAAGAACACCTCTTCAAATCATTTATTCAACTCTTGGCAAACTTTTTGGTTCTCGTGAACTCTCCTCCTCCTTTCATTAGTATTTACTAGGACTTCTACCCTCGTCTTTCTTAAGAAGAAATTTTGGTTGAGTTGGCTTTTTTTCCTCACCTGTGAGAATGTTTCTGGAATTTTCAAATGCTTCCCCTGTTTTCTTCTGTCCTGCGCTTTCAAAAGTTCTTCCATGTTGTCGGTCATCTGACTGTTCTTCTTTGTATCACTGTTGCTACCAGCATTTCTTCTTCCAGGTATACAGTCCTCCTCTGCCTCCTGGTACATTTCAACTAGGCATTTCATTATCTAAGTCATTGACTTTTCTTCCAGTTCGTGTACTATTAGACTACATTTAGGAAATCTCTCATCCTTGCATAGTTTGTCTCTGAAAGCTGTTCTCTCTGCTAGTCTTCCCTCGATGTTTACTTCCACAAGTTGTTCGAAAATCATATTTTGTTTTGCCTACATCAAATGCAGTGATGGTATATACTTCATCCAGTCTTGCTGGTTTATCACATCTTCCATCTTTTCCTTCTTGTGTCCCTATAATGCTGACATCAAATCTTCAACCACCAACTCCATCGTCTAACCTTCCATGTTCCTAGTCTTCTGCCCGAGTCCGTCTTTTTGTTTTCGGCGAAAATTTTCCCTGGTTAAGTTGTTGTGCTTCGTTCATATTTTTTTTATATGCCCACTGTGGTGTTAGCAGCTGGCTAGTTGTAGGTGGTGGTCTGCTGCTATTTGGTAGTAGGATATAAATTACTGTTAATACTACTTTGGCTCCCCAAGTTTTGGTTATGCCCACTAAAAAATCATTTGGCTTATTTCTATTTATCTTTCCAACTGCCTCAAAACTCTATTGATTTCTTCTTAGCAGTGCCACTTCTCTTTCTTTTCTGTTACCTCTTTCTTTTCCCCATTACTTAATATCCTGCTGGGAATATTGCATCTGTTATCTTTCAAATTGGTTTTGTCTCTGTGACAGCTGTTGCACCTGTGGTTGCACTAGGCATTCTTTCTCTTTGTATTCATCATTCTTGTTAATTATTCCATTTGCATGCTATTGAGATTTTTGTTCTTTTAAAGGGAAATGAGGGTAGGCCTAGAGATGGGCTTACTGAGAGCTGGGCAGGGAAGGCAGCCTTGAGATATTTCTGGAGGCTGGATACTCCTTCTCTTTAGCTTCTGACGAAATTTGATGTTTTTTTCCCTCATGCTCCTTCCACTATTCTCTCTCTCCATTTCTGTTCTGTCCCAATCCAAATATTCATGGTGATATCTCCTTGTGCTTCTCAAGAAAGTTTTCTCTCTCGAGATCCTGCCTTGAGCTACTTCTCAAAAGAAAGCTGTTGTAATCAGGCATCATTTGCCTCGAAGAAAACTGGCCCTATGAAAACTTTCCATCCGGAATAATGCTTTCTTTCCTGAATGCTCAATGATCTCCGGAATAAAACTTTCTCTTCAATATTCAATGATCTCCGGAATAAAACTTTCTCTTCAATATTCAATGATCTCTGGAATAAAACTTTCTCTCCTTAATGTTCAATGATCTCTGAAATAAAACTTTCATCAATATTCAATGATTTCTGGAATAATACTTTCTCTGCTCAATGTTCAGTGCTATCTACAGTCTGTTGTTCTTTATCTTCCTTTATCTCCCTGACCAACCATCAACTTCCCGAAGCCAATAAATTATCATCGGCCTCTTTCTACCTCCCCATTATCTTCCTACAAGATTACCATGCTAGCAGTCATGCGATGGATGTCTGTCTTCTCTAAGCATCCCTTGTGCCTTCCTGCCTCTTGTCACCATCTATAGTAGTTATCTATTTTCTTTCTTCGTATTTCCTCTGCCCCTTCTTGTGTTCCATTCATTATCACCGGCCATTAAAGTGTTCCCCTAATATTTTTACAGACTCCTTCGGCTTTATCAGCATTGGTTAGCGTTCCTTCCTCCTTGTTCCAGTCTTTCTTCTCTTACTTATTAAAATATTTCCAAAATTTTCTTCTGGAAAACTCTTATGTTTACTAGTCGTCAAATATTGCTACTCTTCAACTAAGCAACCAGCAGGTCTAAGAATTGCTGTCTACTTTCTTATCTCCCCTTCTCTCCTCTTCTATGACTGCATTTTTTTTCAGTTCCCTATTTTCTTTTCATGTGGGTTCCAGTCAGTCAAATGTGCTAGTAAGACACATAGGCAACAGCTAGGCAACTATATTCCGAAACGTTTCACCTACAGACTTCCTCAGTTGAGTACAGAAAGTAGGCAGGAGCAGTAAAGATGTTAAGACGATATAATCAGTCCATCACCCTTGAAGATGTAGATTTAAGGTTGTCAGTCCCTCAGCCTGGAGAAGAGTTCTGTTCCATAGCCTGGAACAATGTGAAGATCAAGAGAGCGACTGTGGAGACTTGTATACTTTCGGAAGGAGAGGTGTATAGTAGAAGAAGAAAGAATGTAATCACTGAGAGGCCAAGTCCCTCTCAGGTCCAACCATGTCTCACTTGAAAAAGTGAGAAGAGTTGTGTATGTTTATTACTTACCAACCTGTCAATATTGTATACCATTTTCATATTCTGTCAGACACTAACACAATGGCATCCTGGTACAGAAAACACCTTGGGCAATTTTTTCAAGTGAGAATTGTTGGATCTGAGAGGGACGTGATCTCTCAGTGTTTACATTCTTTATTCTTCTACTCTACACCTCTCCTTCCGACAGTATGTAAGTCTCCACATTGTCACTTGATATTCACATCGTTTCAAGCTATGGAACAGAACTCTTCTCCAGGCTGAGGGACTGACAACCTCAAATCTATGTCTTCAAGGGTGATGGACTGATTACATCGTCTTCACATCTCTACTGCTCCTGCCTACTTTCTGTACTCGACTGAAGAAGCCTACTGTGTAGGCGAAACGTTTTTGAATAAAGACGCCTTACTGTTGCCCGTGTGTAAACTCCAGGTATGTGCCTTATTTACCAAGGTGGTGAACTATCTTGGTTATTTTTTTTTTCCATTTTCTTTCATTTCCTGCCACTAAAAAATCACGTGGAGTGGAGTTTTCATAACTGCTGTAACTACTGTGAATTGTTTTATGGGGTGTGTACCTCCTGGTCCCTTTTAAGTGGTATATGGGGCAGTTGGTGTTGTAACATTGTTTTTTAAGGACTGAAAAGTGGCACATCTCAGGGTGGAAGAATTTGCAAGAGGTAGAACTACACACAGGAGGTCGCGGCATTTTTTGGGATGCTCAAAGTTGCATGTCCCATTCGTTTTCCTCGATATTCCATGCTTAAAGATGTTCCAAGCTTAGAATTTGCACCATTTTGCTTTTGATTGGATACAATTAGTACTGGATGTATTCCCAATTTGTGCAGATCTTAAAACTGCACTACGGTCTTCAATAGCAAGCCAGAGACACCACCATCTGTTTTCAGGAGGCCAACATTTTCCCCGGAAGAGGACTCCTCTACTACATCTGTAATAGGAGCTATGGCTGTGGTAGAGTCATTAGCTGAATCCAGATTAGCACCAAGGCTGGAGGCTGAGTCTGAGTCAGCCCTATGACAGGGGATTGAGCTAGTTGATGTTTTTGTTTTCTGTATTGTTTCCAGTGGGTGTCTGTTTATTTTTCGGGTCAACTGTTGTAGACTGGGCATTCTGAATGTTAAACTTTACTCCTTTCCCATCCTCTCATACTCTATATATTTTGGGTAGACTACCCAGAAGTTCCTTATTGTTTTCATGCTTATTATTTATTAACCTCCTGAGTACTTTCCTGATACCTGTCCAGAGTTCCACATCCTTATTGCAGATCCAGAAACACCTTTCTAGATGGATGTTGTTTGTGGATGCAGTGTTTATTCTTGCACAGGATACATGTTTGGAAAAACTAAGGTTGCATGTAATTCTGGATTTTTTCATAACTTTGCACATGGTGGGGATTAAACTTTAGTAGCTACTTGTCAGACCAGGCCTACAGTATGTCCAGATCTATTTGTAACCTTTTCTTGTCCACGTCTGCTTATATTCTCCTTATTAGTTTCATATCTGCCAACAAGAATACCTTTGTTTCCATCCCTTTCGTCATGTCATTCACATTTATAAAAATCAGGACCAGCCCTAGGACTGACCCTTGTGGAACCCCGCTCGTCAGATGCACCTATTCCCACACCTCTTCACAGACAATCACTCGTTGTTTCCTTTCCGTCAGGTATGCCCTGATCCATTATAGTGCTTTCCCTGTTATTCCTGCTTACTCTCCTAGCTTTTGTACCAACTTTTTTGGTCAGTACTGTGTCAAAAGCCTTCCTAGAGTTCACGTCCCTCTCTCTCCTGTCTTACTTTTGATGCCTTGTAAAGCTCCAGTACGTTCGTGATACAGGATTTACTATCTTGAAAGCCGTATCTTGTCGGTATTATATACCATTCGTACACAACTTGTCAGACACTGCAACATCATGGAATCTTAATTCGGACTTGAGTCCTGGAGATGGGAAGTACAGTGCCTGCACTCTGAAGGAGGGGTGTTAATGTTGCAGTTTAAAAACTGTAGTGTAAAGCACCCTTCTGGCAAGACAGTGATGGAGCGAATGATGGTGAAAGTTTTTCTTTTTCGGGCCACCCTGCCTTGGTGGGAATCGGCCAGTGTGATAATATAAATAAAAAAAAAATGTACATAACCTACACGACTACGACAACTACTACTACAACTAACCCATCTCTTTGGGAAGGACCTACTTCCACTGGGGAATCCCGCCTACCAGTGAATATGCCCTCGTCTGCTACACCTGACGTTACTATATAAGCGCCAGGCTCCTTTCTTCTGCTTCAGAATCTCCACGACTATGGTGCTCTTTGCACCTACTCCTAGGTTGAGGGACTGATTACCTCATCTTCTGTACATAGTTCTACTGTCTTCAAGTTATGTCCTAGAATTTGTATTGATAAAGCCACTGGATGGCGAAACGTCTACAATAAAGATACCCAGATGTTGCACATGTGTCTTAATCTCATCTTGTCGGTATTATATACCATTCGTACACACACTAAGAGAGTTTGTATTCAAGTAACACCTGATGGGTAAAAACCTTACAATCAACTTAAAGTAATGTCATGTGCAGTTGTTTAGGGCAAAAAGCTCCGAGCATCTGCATGCCTGGGATATTTAGAATGGAGGAGCACTGCAGCAGGTTTACTGGCTCATGCTAGGCAGGTCCCTCTCAAAACAAACCATTTCCCCACCCCACCTAATTGTCTCATCTTAGTGTTTATCTTCGAGTCCTGCTTGTCAGCTGTGAGATATGAATATTAATGAATATAACATTCCTTTGGTGTCTGAGCACACTAGAAACCTCGCGCGCTCACATGAGAAAGTGTGGCGAGATCAAATTATTCCCGTACCTTCATCTTCTCGTGACCACCCGACTAGACCTCCTTTCAACTACGCCATTTAATCAAGCCTTACACATCCTTCCATTCAACTCGCTACTCCGTCAATACGTCCTTTCAATCACCCACTACGCCCCGCACCACAACTTTATGACCCCCAACCAACCACCACCTCCCCCCCTCTTCACTTTCATCTATTCATCCCCCACAACTCTAACTTCCCCTCTACACTTTCCATATGCATCTAATGCTCCATTCGATCTTCCTGCCCCTACATCTTCCAACCACTCCCTCTTATACCTCCTTCCGACCAGCGCTATACACCTCATTAAACCACACTCCATACAAGTAATTTCTATAAGTTTATTCAGGCATACACAAATACAGTTATATAGATTATCATACATAGCAGCATATTTGTAAAAAAAAAAAAAAAAATAGGATAACCTACTCCAGCACCTTTTTCTAACCACTCTCCTGCAACTCTTATTAATCACCTGCTACACAAGTCTAAAACCACAACCAAAAACCTCCTTCCAACCACTTACACTTTCTTCCAACCACTCTTATACTTTCAATTATTCCCCATTACACCTTCCATTTATTTCACTACACCTCTATCTAACTACACCCTTACGCCATTTACGTCTAACCAGATTTAAACACAATCTGGGGGAGAAATGGAAGAAAATCTGTTTGTGTGTCAGTTATATGACGACTCTGTCAGCTGAGGTGTTGGTTACATGACCGAGGTTTTTCTGACGTTGGTATCCGTCATATAATTACTCACTGGAAATTTTGTCTTGTGACAAACACTTTCCTGACAATAATGTAAGTTACATGAGGATCCGCTCAACACAGCTTTCGTCCCGCTTAATGGAGCTTTCGTCCAGTACCCAAGGCTTTCCTGACGCAGGCTTTAGTCATACAATATTTTGTTCAGCGGAGTTACTGGTTATATGACTAAGACCATGTAACGAAGTTATTACGTTACGTAAATATATACTGGCTCCTAGGGGTAACAGCTCTGTCTAGGATATTTTAATATATTAAACAAAATACACCATCCTAGGGCTAAGCTTCTCTCTCCACAAAAAACTAGTCATTACTTATATTATCAGGAAGGGAATAGAAACAAACATGTACAAAAATATAATATATTAATAGTAACCTTAATTATACAACACAAAACCTATCTTCTATATATTACATAACAGCTCACTAGCACACTGCTACTAGTTGTTTAAAATTAAAATATATACAAACAATGGGGCTCCGTGACACTCCCCCCCCCTTCTGCCGGCCTCTTAGCCTGCTGGCAAAAACTATTAACTGTACTGGCCAAAACACAAGACCCTCCACACTAGGGCCTTAAAGGCAATATCATAAGAGTATAAACAAATTCAATATAACGACCTATGGACTAAAACTTACCCAAAATACCACCCCATACTTAAACAAACCCCAAACACCAACCCACTCTTCACTGCTCCTGGAGTATTGTTACACAAACATCTCTCCTCTCTCTTCCCCCGGCCAGTCATGACCACGTCCAATATATATCCGTTTTCAGTACAATCCTCGTCTAGTGACACTATTTTAATGGATCGTTTTAAAACACATTTTTCAACAATGCCCTGCATAATACCCCCACCACCAGACCACCGGTCTCACTTAGCTAGTTGTAACCATTTGATTGCAAGTAGTCAAGGGGAAAAAAAAGGAAAAAATAACCTAAGGTTTGGGAAAGCACAAAATTCCCCACCAAAAATAAGAAAATTTGCATTAAGCACTCATTCTTTCTTAATCCCCTGGTGTAATTTTTATCATTTAAAACACGTATTATTCTTATATTGAGCACTCCTAATTCGCAGACTTGTGAAACGCGTTTGAACGTTCAGCGCTTTATAGCTTTACTCTCAAGGTTAAACTAGGAAAATGCTCCATCATAACTCAGTGTTGGCCAAACACCTATGTTAATGCATTTTACTATATATGACACAAAATTTAATACAGATGACTGGGTCAACTCTGCAGACATTGATTACATAAAATTGATTTACATCAATAGAAAAATTATAAATTGAGAAACGCTCTCTTTAAACAGCATTAATGTCCACTATCACATCTCTGCTTGCAAAAACTAAAATAGACATTAAGAAAATTACATCAGCAACCCCGTGTCTCACAGCAATGTGCAGTAAGCAAAACTGGCTGCACAAAACACATCTCTGGAAGAAATTGGAGAGCACAGGAGGGAAAATTATCAGACTTCAAAACCTGGGTAGTTAGTCACACATAAATTTTGTCTGGAGACTGTGGCCTTGAAGAAACACTGGAGTCATCACCGTTAACCCTCAAAAAAGGTGGATCTCCCAGCCCTTCACCTATACCGTCATTCCAAGAAACCCCGGAGTCTCCCCCCAAAAGAAAAGTGTGTCCTGGAGATACACAACACTCAAAACACAAGATCACTATTCATTAGGGTCTTAAAGGTAATATAAGAGTACAAACCCCATACTTAAACACACACCAAATCCCAAACACCAACTTTCTCCAATCATGGCTCCCGCGGTACTGATACACAAACACCCTCTTCCCCCGGTCACCCATAACCAGGTCCAATACACGTCCATGTTCAGAACAATCCCCGTCTACTGACATTGTTTTAATGGACAGTTTTAAAAAGCATTTTTCAACAATGCCCTGCAAAATAGGCCATCATAATGCCGGTGTTAGTCACACGATGACTAACATATTTTACCAGCTATTATAAGTAAAAACAGCATGAACACACAAATGTATCCTAATATGTTGGATTAAATCAGGAAACGGGTGGGGTATGAACCCATGGAAGATAATTCCTAAAACTGGCAGGTCAGTGCGCTAACCACTAGGCCAGCTGGCTCTAATAAGAATCATCCCTCTATCTTTCGTGTTAGTGTGACTTTGTAAATGGTCCCAAGTCGGACCGAAACGTCGCCGTAAGCTTCTCTGTTCTATATATTTTTATTTCTATAAGTACTTGTACAAGGTATACAGGCCTAGCTTACTATATAGAAAGTCGCTGTTATGCTGAGCATTTCGGGTAAATTAGGTCAGTTTTGCCCCACTATGCGACCCACACCAGTAGACTAACACCCAGATACCCATTTTATACTGATGGGTGAACAAGGACAGCAGGTGTCCTATGGAAGCACGTCCTAATATTTTCCAGCCGTACCGAAGATTCGAACTCAGACCTGTGTGTGTGAGCCGAGTACGCTAGCGATCGAGCTACGGGACACCCAGGTTATATGTTTAAGAATCATCCAGCTAGATATATATTTCTATACACCACGGGGAGGTAGGCGTAATCCATCACTGTGACCACAAATGCAAATTTTTACAGATGAATCTAACACCAGCATGGCTGTGGCGTGCTCTAGCTCACGTTCATTTCGTGAGTTATGTTGGATTAATCTTGTGTTGTGTCTGGGTGGAGCCTCACTCAGCCGCTGCAACACAAAGCTGGAAGCCCATTGTCTCTTTAGTTATTTCCCCGAACATGGAATGCAAATGAGAAAACTTTTGTCCCTAGTGGCGAGAGTTTCCGATCCTATCAAGGCAGAGTGTAGAAAGCTTTGCAAGTTTGACTGCCTCAAAAAAGAGTGATTGTTCTGCTGGTGTTTCTCCTCGCTAAGTAAATCAAGGATTAATCTTGAATTTCCGAATCTGTTTTACAATTTTTTAATTTGCTAGAAAAAAAAAATTGTGGCTAAGGTACCTTTCTAATCTTTCTATATCCTCTATTATTCACTCTTCTAAAAGAATTTCTTTGTATTTGTAATAAAATAAATTTTAGAATTTCAATTCAGTATTGTTCCTCGAGTTACCTCGCTTCTATCTCTTAATTATTATTATTATATTATTATTATTAGTAGTTATAGTAGTAGTAGTAGTAGTAGTAGTATTGTCATTTATTATTTATATTATTATTAAAAGCTTAGGTGCTTAAGCAGCAGTTTTTGTTAACGCGGGGGGGGGGGGGAGGTATTTACAGTTCACATTGTAAACAATGTTTTGTTGGTGTTGACGTTCCCAGGAAGCCAGATGGTAGACCACAAGTTTGATAGTGCAACTTACCATTACTGCACATATAAAACAGGTCTCGTCTCCATACTACTCACATAATACTGTGCTATTTAATATTTATCATACATAACACGTACCTGTTTTGCTCGTCCTTAGGTGCCGGCCTTTTCAGTGGGCGGTGTAGCGCCAGGATTGGCCTTGCTTGGGGTAGTGTACTCAAGGAATGGTAAAGGCAGCAGCGAGAAGATCAGTCTTCTGGTGTACACGCTCAAGGACATGGCAGAGAGACGCACAGGTAAGTTCACAATGTCAATACTGCGATATGACTGACAGATTCATATTCTCATCGACATCACTGATCATGTAGAAGGACCTGTACAAGCATCATTGCCTGGAATTAGTAGCCAATAATCTTCAGTTCCGCAACAAAATGACACTTTGAGTATTTTCAGTCTGTCTAAATTGAGTTTCTGTCCTCAGGGCCCAGCCGTCAGTTGCCTTCACTGACCTCTACACTACTGTATATTTCTCTATTTTTTGCCTCGGTATTGAAGTAATAAAGCGCCTGGTGGGCGAAATATTTCCATAACAAAGTTACCTAACGTTGCAGGCGTGAGTCTCCTTTTTTCATGGTTTTAAAATCCAGAAAACAGGTTAGGACAAAAGTGTGGAATGGTTCGTGCAATTGCATGCACCAAGACTGTCACACAACAGAACAAGCTTTTGAGATGAAATTTTTTTTTTTTTTTTTTGAAAGCTTTTCCTAGTCATGTTCTGATTTAGCCCAACACGGAGTGAAACAATCACAATTTCTAAAAACTTCTACACGTGTCTTTGTCTTCACATTCGTCAAGCAGACGCTATTTCATCCACCAGGTGCGTTTGTTCCATGTGTTTAAGAAGATGGCTCTAGCTTGTCTTTCTCTCCTTGACAGCGGCGGTCAAGCCATCACCCACACATGACAAGTCATTAGAACAGCTCAGCTTGATGCCCACCATTGCGCTGGTGCTGGGGACGGTGGGCAGCCTCCTGGTGGTGGGCATCGCCATCTGCGCCATCCTGAGGCTGCGTTACTACAGCAGGCGAGGCAGAGGGCAATGCAGGCGAGGTACGATACACGAGACTCCTGCTGTTGTTGATAGTGCTTGCAACACCACCTGCAACATCAAGACTCCTTCCACCACCTCCATCCCGCCACCTGAAGCCTCGTCACACGACTCTGATGAGATGAATCCAGATGTAATTCCCCAATCAGGCGAGTATTATTGTTTAGAGAGGCAAGCACTGAAACATTCAAATCCATCCTTCCCTTTCTTCTTCTTCCTCCTCTTCTTTCTCTTCTTCTTCCTCTTCTTCTTTCTCCTCCTCCTCTTCTTCCTCCTCCTCCTCTTCTTCCCCTCCTCTTCTTCCTCCTCCTCTTCTCTCTTCTTCCTCTTCCTCCTCTTCTTCTCCTCCTCCTCCTCCACTTCTTCCTCCTCCTCCTCTTCCTCCTCCTCCTCCTCTTCCTCCTCCTCCTCCTCCTTCTCTTCTTCCTCCTCCTCTTCTTCCTCCTCCTCCTCTTCCTCCTCCTCCTCTTCCTCCTCCTCCTCTTCCTCCTTCTCCTCTTCATCCTCCTCTTCTTAGTCCTCCTCCTCGTTGTCAGCAGGAAGAGGAGAAAATGGCGCTCACTCACTTCTAAGTAGGATACACAAGTGTTGAAATTTTGGAGATGACTGGAAGAGGCTTCCATAAACTGTTGTATCACACAGAAACCAACTTCATGAATGATCTATATAAAACAGTGTAGAGGACAACTGTGTTCGTCTATTAATTTACTTAGTAATAGTTCAGCAGGGTTAAAAATTTGACCTGGATCGGATTAGTCTAGCTGTAGTTATAAACTCGTGGAACTTCGTGTTCATCAAGAACTGCAAGAAACCCCTTTCACGTGTATTAACTATTCTATGGAGAGGGAGCATGAACACAGGGGCCATCCCACTGTCATCAAAAGCAACAGATATAGCTCCATTCCACAAAGGTGGCCGTAAAGCAGTTGCAAAGAATTACAGACCGATTACACTAACGTCCCACATCATAAAAATGTTTGAAAGGGTTCTAAGGGTTGTAAGCAGCAAGAGCGCCATCCACTTGGATACCCATCAACCGCACAACCCAGGGTAGCATGGGTTTAGAGCAAGTCGCTCCTGCCTCTCACAGCTACTGGATCACTAACATGGTCTTGGATGCACTGGAGAACAATCAAAATGCACACGCAGTATACACAGATTTTGCGAAAGCCTTCGACAAATACGATCATGGAGTAATAGCACACATAATGCGTGATAAAGAATAACAGGAAAAGTAGGCACATGGATCTATAACTTCCTAACAAATAGAACACATACAGCAATAGTAAACAGAGTAAAGTCAGGGGAAGCTACAGCGAAAAGCTCTGTCCCACAAGGTACATTACTCGCCCCCAATCCTTTTCCTCCTGTCTGATATAGAGATGTAAGCCACAGCACTGTGTCCTCCTTTGCTGACTATACCAGAATTTGCATGACAGTGTTATCTATTGAGGACACTGCAAATCTCCAAGCAGACATAAACCAAGTCTTCAAATGGGAATCAGAAAGTAATATGAAGTTCAACGAAGACAAATTTTAATTACTCCGTTTTGGAACGCTCGGGGAAATAAGAGTTCTCTCGTAGTATAAAACAAATTCCAACACAAGAGAGCGAAAAACTAATGTGAAGGACTTGGGAGTGGTAATGGCAGAGAATCTCACTGTCAAAGATTACAACAATGTATCTACCACATCGGCTAGGAATATCATAGGATGGATAATGAGAGCCTTCAAAACTAGGGATGCCCAGCCCATGATTATTCTCTTCAAATCGCTTCTCTCTAGGATGGAATATTGCTCTCCACTAACGGCCCCTTTCAAGGCAAGCGAAATTGCAGACCTGGAGAATATACAGAGAACTTGTACTGCACGTATAAGTACCATAAAGCACCTAAATTTTTGGGAGCGGTTCAAGGCTCTCGATCTGTACTCCTAAGAACGAAGGCGAGAAAGATACAAGATAATCCTAGAGGGACTAGCTCCAAATCTACACACGGAAATCAGTCCCTACGAAAGCAAAAGACTCGGCAGGCGGTGCAACCTTCCCAAATGAAAAGCAGGGGCACTATGAACACACTAAGAGACAACACAGTGTCAGGGGCCCAAGACTGTTCAACTGCCTACCAGCACACATAAGGGGATTACCAATAGACCCCTGGCCGTTTTCAAGAGGGAGCTGGACAGGCACCTAAAGTCAGTACCTGACCAGCCGGGCTGTGCTTCGTACGTCGGTTTGCGTGCGACCAGCAGTAACAGCCTGCTTGGTCAGACCCTGATCCATTGCGAAGCCTTGTCATGGTCGCAGCCGCAGGAGCGTTGATCCCCGGAATGCCCTCTAGGTATACTCCAGGAAGTTAGTGTAAGAAGACACTGCCTGATAACTTGTCACTTAAGGTTTCATTGAACTCGTAAAAACTAAAAAAAAAAAAAAGTAACGCGAATTTTCAATACTTCTCACTTTTTTTTTTACAATTCTGTTTAAAATTCTCTACAATCCTAAAAGAAAAAAAAATCATTTTTTAAGAAGTCTAGTTTGATGATTGTTTTTCTATGAAATTGGCATCAACTATGCCCAAATTTAAAACAAAAATGCTTCCAATTATGACTCACAGTCGTTTAAATATTTGAAGCCGACCAGAGGCGGTATTCTCTAGTTCAAATATGGAAACCAAGTGATTTCAATTAAAACTGACAAAATCAAATTTACATATCAGACAGTGAAAGCCAAACTATTTTTCAGAAAAAACAAAAAAACATTAATACTGGAAGCTTGAAGCCTCTCTGAAAAAAAAAAACATTCTCCAGCAACTGTTCTGAATTCAACGATTACAAATTTTTCTAACAATTTCAGTAAAATTTCAAATTTCCACCTTGTGAGACTAAACTTGCAGGATGTCGTAAGTCTGCCAGAATATATCTGAGATAATATTTTGAAGTTGATTAGACGAGTCATTCATCAGTTACTGACCAGAAATATCACTACTGAATAAAACCTGGCAAAATGAGACTAATAATAACACGAATCTTGCTTTTCGGAAAAGACAAAAGGGGCTAAAAATTTGAAGCCGATCTCAAGAGGCATTCTCCAGTTTTTTAACGTAATTTCAACGATTACATGTCTTATAAACTAATTTTATGCAACAGCAAATTTCACTGACACAAACTATACCTAACTGGAAGTCTTCTGGCCAAAGATGCATCAACCATTAAATACTGAAGCCGTTCAGAAGAGGCAGACTAAAATATACTGAACGTAATTTAATCTAAATACAAATTTCTCACTATTTTACACTTAAAATTGGAAAACGTGCACCTAAACACACAAGCACACACACACACACACACACACACACACACACACACACACACACACACACACACTCGACTCGACCATCATCGAATTAAGATGCACCATTTTTTTAACGTTTGAAGCCACGCCGCAGAGGCTTTCGGAAGTTATCGTAGCCATCCAAGGATTCTGGGAATAACTCGTGCCAAGGTTCTTATAATCCTGCCTCAGTTACCGTGTTATCAGTGAAATATGAGCGAGAATTTGCAGACACTGGAACAATGTCTGGCAAACACCCAAAGGTCCCACTTCGTGGATACCTAGAAAGCTTATAAAAATTATTATTAATTCCACATATATAACCTGCACTTACACATCATAATGTCTACGTACACACACATAACTTCTACGTACACAAAATAACCTCTACCTGTACAACATAACCTACACATACACGGTATAACCTCCATATAAAAAGCATAACCGCCACAAACGCAGCATAATCTCCACATAGTATAACCTCCACGTACACAATATAATTCCCATGTATGTGTAACTAAGGCAGTATAACTTACATAAATGTGTAACTGAGGCAGTATAATCCCCACACATATGCAACTAAGGCAATATAACCCCCACATGTATGTAATTAAGGGAGTATAACCTCGGTGTATTGACAGAGGCTGAGTCGTGGATGGTGGAGGGTGTGAAGACCATCAGCTCAGCCAAGCTGGCCACTACATACACTACGTTACCCAGGAACCAACATCTCTGCTCACTCACTAATTACCAGGTAAATGATGAGGCAGTGTGTGTATGAGAGAGAGAGAGAGAGAGAGAGAGAGAGAGAGAGAGAGAGAGAGAGAGAGAGAGAGAGAGAGAGAGAGAGAGAGAGAGAGGGAGGGAGGGAGGGTGTGTGTACGCACTATGTGGCTGCAGGGGTCGATTTGTAGCTCCTGGTCCATTCTCTCCCTGCTCCAAGAGCTTTATCGTATCTCTTTTTAAAGCTATGTATGGATCCTGCCTGCACTACATAACTCCCACATTGTTCCACTTCCTGACAACTCTATGACTGAAGAAATACTTCCTAACATCCCTGTGACACATCCGAGTTTCCAGCTTCCACCTGTGACCCCCTCTTGCTGTGTCTCATCTCTTAAACATCCTGTCTCTATCCATCTTCTCAATTCCTCTCGTTATTTTATATAGTATCGTTATCATATAGTCCCTATCCCTCCCGTCCTCCAGTGTCGTCAGGTTGATTTCACTAAACCTCTCCTCGCAGGTCATACACCTTAGCTTCAGGACTTGTCGTGTTGCAGACCTTTGCACTTTCTCTAATTTCTTGATGTGCTTGACCAGGTGTGGGTTCCAAACTGGTGCTGCATACTCCAATTTTGGCCTGACATACACGGTGTACAGAGTCTTGAACGATTACTTACTATGGTGTCGAAATGCTATTCTTAAGCTTGCCAGGCGCCCATATGCTGCAGCAGTTATTTGGTTGATGTGCGCCTCGGGAGATGTGCTCGGTATTATACTCACCCCAAGATCCTCTTCCTTCAATGAGGTTTGTAGTCTCTGCCCCCTAAACTGTACTCCGTCTGTGGTCTTCTTTGCCCATTCCCAATCTTCATAATTTTGCACGAGGTGGGGTTGAACTCCACGAGCCGGTTTCTGGACCAGGCATGCAGCCTGTCCAGAGCCCTTTGTAGTTCTTCCTGGTCTTCGTCCGACTAAATGCTTCTCATCAACTTCAGATCATATGCAAACAGGGTCACTTGAGAGTCTATTCCTTCCGTCATGTCGTTCACATATATCAGAAACAGCACCGGTCCTAGGACTGACACCTGTGGAACCCCACTCGTCACAGGTGCTCACTCTGATACCTCGTCACATACCATGACTCGCTGCTATCTTCCTGACAGGTATTCCCTAATCCATTGTAGTACCTTCCCTGTTATCCCTGCCTGGTCCTAAAGCTTTTGCACTAATCTCGTGTCTGGAAGTGTCAAACGCCTTCTTACAGTCCAAGAAAACGCAATCTACCTACCCCTCTCTCTCTTGTCTTACTGCTGTCACCCTGTTATAGAACTCCAATAGGTTTGTGACACAGGATTTCCCGTTCCTGAAACCGTGCTGCTTGTCGTTGATTAGCTCATTCCTTTCTAGGTGCTCCACCACTCTTCTCCTGATAATCTTCTCCATGACACTGCTCTGTAGTTTAATCCTTCGTGTCTGTTTCCTGTTGTGGTGTGTGTGTGTGGTGTGTGTGTGTGTGTGTGTGTGTGTGTGTGTGTGTGTGTGTGCACTCACCTATTTGTAGTTGCAGGGGTCGAGTCATAGCTCCTGGTCCCGCCTCGTCACTGATTGCTTCTAGGTCCTCTCTCTCCCTTCTCCATAAATTTGATCAAACCTCGTCTTAAAACTATGTTTGGTTCCCGCCTCCACAACGTCACTTTCCAGGCTATTCCACTGCCTGACAACTCTATGACTGAAGAAATACTTCTTAACATCCCATTGACTCGTCTGAGTTTTCAACTTCCAATTGTGACCCCCTGTTTCTGTGTCCCATTTCTGGAACATTCTGTCTTTGCCCACCTTGTCTATTCCGCGTAGAATATGTCATTAATATGTCTCCCCTGATCCTCCTGTCCTCCAGTTTCGTCAGGCCAATTTCCCTTAACCTTTCTTTGTTTGTAGGACAATCCCCTTAGCTCTGGGACTAGTCTTGTTGCAAACCTTTGCACTTTCTCTAATTCTTGACGTGCTTGACCAGGTGTGGATTCCAAACTGGTGCTGCATACTCCAGTATGGGCCTGACGTATATGGTGTACAGAGTCTTGAAGGATTCCTTACTGAGGTATCGAAACGCTATCCTTAGGTTTGCCAGACGCCCGTATGTTTCAGCAGTTATCTGATTGATGCCTCAGGAGATGTACTCGGCATTCTACTCACCCCAAGATCTTTTTACTTTTGAGAGGTTTGCAGTCTTTGGCCACCTAGACTATACTCTGTCTGCGGTCTTCTTTCCCCTTCCCCGATCTTCATGACTTTGCATTTGGCAGGGTTAAATTCAAGGAGCCAGTTGCTGGACCAGGCTTGTAGCCTGTCCAGGTCTCTTTGTAGTCCTACCTGATCCACTATTATTCCGCTTGCCAGGTCATTCTACTTTCTAACCGCTCTGAGGCTGTAGAAATATTTCCTGATATCCCTTTGTCTCCTGTGAGTTTAGCTTCCAGATGTGCTTTTGTTTTCCACCTTTTTTCCCCTATCAGTTCCTCTCAGTACTTCAACGCTATTTTCATGTTTTCTTTTGTATTTCTCTCCTCCTGTCTCATCAAGTTACCCTCCATTACTTTCTTCTCATTCCTCTTATATCTAAGCTTTAGTACAAGTCCCTTTGCAAATCAGTTTCTTGACATGTTTGACGACGTGTTGGTTCCATACTGGTGCTGCCTACTTCAAAACAGCCTGTCATATATTGTATAAAAAACTACCAATGGCACTTTGTTATTGACAGTAGAGTTTACTCGGTTGTTACCCTCCGGCGATGCTAGGCACTATGCACATTCCTAGGACTTTTTCTCTAAGCAAAGACTGCAGCCTCTGTCCCCAAAGTTTATACTCCGTGTCTGGTCTTCTTGTCTCTTCCTCAAGCTTCATAACCTTGCATTTGCTGAGGTTGAATGATAGCATCCACTAATCTCACCAATCTGGCAGTTAATCTAGATACGTTTGTAGCCTTTCCCTGTCTTCATCAGTTTTAATTTTCATAAACTTTCCATCATAGGCTTGTCTTGTATGTCATTCACCTAAACCAGAAGTAGTACTGGTCCTAATATTAGTCCTTGAAGAACCTTGCTTGATACTCTACCTTATTCTAACATATCGTGGTCAGTCTCTCTACTTCCTCTCCCGAAGCTTCTCTTTGGTTCACCGGAGTACATTTTCTGTTATATCTGCCTGCATCTCTAGTTTTTGCCTCGGTCTCTTGATGTGATAGAGCAACAAAAGCCTTCTTGCAGTCTAATGGTTAGTGAGAGATATGACTAAATGTCGGGGGAAACATTAGCTAGAAAGTAATGAGGTAAAAGACGAGACAGCAGTGCTAGTGTGAGCAGCTGAGGTTTGTTTTTAAAGGAAGACAGAGAAATAAATGAAAGAATTTTGTGGTAATAAAATGATCGGAAAAAAATAATTTCTGCATGAAAAGCGTTGGTAATGTATATTAAGAAAACAGAACATACAGACAGTAACAGAGATTTTAGTACGGGTTTGAAGAAGTGCAAAAAGCTGGTCTTATACCCTATAAGCAGGATTTGTAAGTGAGAATATTCAACTCATTTGTCAAAACAAATAAGAATACACTTCTTTCCAGCAACCATGCGGCAGCAGCGTGCAGCAAGCGAGATATGCTGGGAGGCACTAAATACAACCCCCACTACCTTGACCTGCACAGAGGCTCCATCAACCCCCAGCACTACGATCCACTAAGATCAACACAACTCATCCCACAACACCAAAATTCCCAGACAACTCCATCCAGCCCGCAACTCAATGATCTGCAGAGGGCCTACGCTACACTGGGTCACAGGCGCAGTCAGTCTCACCACCCACCTGTAACCCATGCATCTTACTCGCAGCCTTGGGAGATCTCCAACTCTCCCATGCACAGTGGACTCTTACAGGCCCTCCAGGAGTTCTCTCCCACAAGCAGTACTCTCTCGCCGGCGGCATCGCAAACTCCCAGGACACCCTCCTCTGTGTCTCTAGGGCGTCGACACTCTCTAAGACGCGACCCTCGTGCAGGGGAACAAGAAGCTTCGCTTCCACTTATCCCTAGCCAAAAGGAGAGCTCAGTGTAAGTGCAGCATGGCGCACTCTTCAGTGTACATTAGTTACTATGTAAGTGATTGAAAACACTGAAGGGGAATAACACAGCTTGGATTAAGCTGGGATGGCGTCAGAAATTAACTGAAAATAGTTAAGTTTATTACCATGACATTTACAGGAGTCATGAGCTACCAACTCTTAGACTTCATTAGCATGTTTTCGAAAGCAGATAAGTTGATAACTGAAGCACTTGTGGAACTTTTAGGAATCTTTATTCTAGAAACGTTTCACCAGCTAGTGACTTCTTCAGTTCAGTACAGAGAAGGATGGAAGATGAGGAGGAGTTTGAGGTAATCAGTCTCTCAGCCTGGAGTCGATGTGTTCAGCTCATCAGTCTTGATAAAAGCAGAGCACATGTGCGGAAAAGTGGCTTATATACTGCAGAGAGATGAGTTGAAGCACTGGTTGGCGAAACGTTTCCCAAACAAAGATTCCCAAATATTGTACAAGTATCTCAATATCTTTGGATTTATGCTGTCACTATACTCTATACGAAGAATAAGGTAGCGAGTACAAGACTTATGACAGGAGGTAAACAACTGAATTTTGTATAAATATTTTTAATACAATTTTCTTTAGATCAAAGGTGAATAACAGTAAGTTGATGAATAAGATGCATGTGTAATGCCTGAGTATCTTTACTGAGAAACGTTTCGCCCTCCAGGGGCTTTATCAATAAGAATGGAAACAATGGAGGGGAAGGAGTGGCTTGATACAGCAGGAGTAGAAGTTGTCACGCGTGAGTTGGTACTTACTAGTGGAAGTTGGTCGAAACAGTGAGGTGAGACACAGATTTATCAGTCAATCTGTAGAGACATCCTCGTATTTTTAACAAGGAAGTTAGTGGTCAGTCAAGAAGGGAAATTAGTGAAGTTAAACAATGGAGCAGTAGAAGACGATAACTCAAGTGGGCAGATCCCACAAGTGGAATCGGTCGTGGCAAAATGGAGAGTCAGAGATTTAGCAATCGAGTTGTAGATTCTTGCTGCTAAGCTACTAAATCTCGATTTCTAAATATCTGCCTCTCCTTACTAGCTTCAGAGACAGGACCCACTTCTACTAATACCCCCCACCCCATATATATGACATCTGTTACTGTTATATTACTTTACTCCTTCCACAGACTTCTTGCGTCTCCATAAAAGACTGATAAAATCCTTGGTGGTCGAAAAGCATCTGAATAAAGACACCAAGGTGTCTTACACTTGTTTCATTTACAACCACACAAGCAGTATTTCGTTTAGGTGCTTCTTTGTCATCCAAACGGCATTTTCACTAATAACTCTCTTCTGTTTTTGTTTCCCTATGGTACGTACGCTCTTCTTAGGTGAGCTTTTGTGCCTTACATCATTGTATCTTTTGGTGATAAAAGCAAATCATTATCAGAGAAAGAAAAGTCTGAAGTTTCTGTTTATTCACAATAATTACATTAATATTTTCCATTTGGAGACGACAAGTAGGAGTAAGATGTAGGAAAACTGGTTAGAGGTGTTAAGTGTTATCCATAAGTTCAGTGAAGAAAGAATTGTGTATTATATTTCACCAGAGGAGAGAGGAGGAGACGGTAAAGTAATCCAGAGGGTGTACCTTGGGTTAGTACCTGGGAATGAAGAGAGTAACCACTACCATGATGTGTGGAGTGAGGCAGTGTTATCTCTGGATGTTGTTCAGCCACACTGAAGGGAGCGGCCAGGGAGTAACTCACTTTAATACGGGTATTCTTGACGAGGGTTTAAATGGCTTGATATGGTATGTAAATACATTGTTTGTGATATCATAGCTGGTATATTTTTGTACATTACTTATAAGGACAGTCTTAGTATATTAAGTGTAACTCCATGTATTTTTGTTCAGAACGAAGGATTTATGTCATGGAGGCCATAAATAAACAATAGGTGGGGTAAGTGTAGCATAGTGCTCCTAGATGGTGCACATTAGTTATCACATGTGATTGTGAGGATTCAAGGAGATTGATATAGATTGTACCAAGTTGGGATGGCGTCAGAAGACAGACGAAATTGGGAAAGTTTGATACTGTTCCACAGGGGAGTTTGTAAGAGTTATCGGTACCTCGGGAAGATGCTGTGTCTGACCCCAACCAAAACAGACAACACAGCAGTGTGTGCACGACTGATTGTAAACAGTCTTATTAGTATTATGTGTTGTAAGTACTCGTATGTCATCCAACGACAGCTTCACTAGTAAAAATCTTCTGTTTTAAAAGCCCTTTGCTCTATACACTCTAATTGGGTGATTTATTGTGCCTTAACCCATTGTAACTTTCGATGTCATGAGTAAATTTTAGTAAAGATTAAAAAAAAAATCTGAAGCTTCTCTTTTTTCCCAAGAACTTTCTCGTTCCTTTCGCACAAGTCCCAGTGGGGCTCAATATTCTCACTTTTCTGACAAAAAATTATTTGAAAAAATTGTTACACAGGTATGTAAAATAAACCTCTCGGCTTTCGTCCAAATTCCTTAAATTTATCGCACAGTTGTGAACAATTTAGAAAGATCCTTGAAGTTCATAATGTAATCTTACCAAGTAAATATCAGTATCTGAACAACTTTCAAGGTTAAGTACTGTACTTCACTTTGTCAGTGGTACCTCACATACTGAAAACCTTCCACAGTAGGTAAATTTGGGGTGCCAGGGGTAAATGAAAATGGGGAGCCTTTAACTGAGCTATGTGTAGAAAGAGGTTTGGTAATAAGTAATACATATTTTATGAAAAAAGCGGATAAATAAATATACAAGGTATGATGTAGCACGTAATGGAAGTAGTTTGTTAGATTATGTATTGGTGGATAAAAGGTTGATGGGTAGGCTCCAGGATGTACATGTTTATAGAGGGGCAACTGATATATCGGATCATTATCTAGTTGTAGCTACAGTTAGAGTAAGAGGTAGATGGGAAAAGAGGAAAATGAGAACAACAAGTAAGAGTGTATAAACTAAGGGTGGAGGAAGTTCGGGTAAAATATAAGCAACTATTGGCAGAAAGGTGGACTGGTGCAGGTATGAGTAGTGGGGGGGGGGTTGAAGAGGGTTGGAATAGTTTAAAAAATGCATTATTAGAATGTGGGGCAGAAGTTTGTGGTTATAGGAGGGTGGGGGCAGGAGGAAAGAGGAGTGATTGGTGGAATGATGAAGTAAAGGGTGTGGTAAAAGAGAAAAATGTAGCTTATGAGAGGTATTTACAAAGCAGAAGTGTTATAAGAAGAGCAGAGTATATGGACAGTAAAAGAAAGGTGAAGAGAGTGGTGAGAGAGTGCAAAAGGAGAGCAGATGATAGAGTGGGAGAGGCACTGTCAAGGAATTTTAATGAAAATAAGAAAAAAATTTGGAGTGATTCAAGTTAAGAAAGCCTAGGGAACAAGTGGATTTATCTGTTAAAAACAGAGAAGGGGAGTTAGCAGATGGGGAGATGGAGGTATTAGGTAGATGGCGAGAATATTTTGAGGAACTTTTAAATGTCGACGAAGAAAGGGAGGCGGTAATTTCATGCACTGGCCAGGGAGGTATAACATCTTTTAGGAGTGAAGAAGAGCAGGATGTGAGTGTGGGAGAGGTGCGTGAGTCATTACGTAGAATGAAAGAATTAAAGTAGCTGGAACTGACGGGATCATGACAGAAATGTTAAAAGCAGGGGGGGCATAGTGTTGGAGTGGTTGGTATTTTTGTTTAATAAATGTATGAAAGAGAGGAAGGTACCTAGGGATTGGCGGAGAGCATGTATAGTCCCTTTATATAAAGAGAAGGGGGACAAAAGAGATTGTAAAAATTATAGAGGAATAAGTTAACTGAGTATACCAGGAAAAGTGTATGGTAGGGTTATTATTGAAAGAATTAGAGGTAAGACAGAATGTAGGATTGCGGATGAGCAAGGAGGTTTCAGAGTGGGTTGGGGATGTGTAGATCAAGTGTTTAAATTGAAGCATATATGTGAGCAGTATTTAGATAAAGGTAGGGAAGTTTTTATTGCATATATGGATTTAGAAAAGGCATATGATAGAGTGGATAGAGGAGCAATGTGGCAGATGTTGCAAGTATATGGAATAGGTGGTAAGTTACTAAATGCTGTAAAGAGTTTTTATGAGGATAGTGAGGCTCAGGTTAGGGTGTGTAGAAGAGAGGGAGACTACTTCCCGGTAAAAGTAGGTCTAAGACAGGGATGTGTAATGTCACCATGGTTGTTTAATATATTTATAGATGGGGTTGTAAAAGAAGTAAATGCTAGGGTGTTCGGGAGAGGGGTGGGATTAAATTATGGGGAATTAAATACAAAATGGGAAGTGACACAGTTACTTTTTCCTGACGATACTGTGCTTATGGGAGATTCTAAAGAGAAATTGCGAAGGTTAGTGGACGAATTTGGGAATCCATGTAAAGGTAGAAAGTTGAAAGTGAACATAGAAAAGAGTAAGGTGATGAGAGTATCAAATGATTTAGATAAAGAAAAATTGGATATCAAATTGGGGAGGAGGAGTATGGAAGAAGTGAATGTTTTCAGATATTTGGGAGTTGACATGTCAGCTGATGGATTTATGAAGGATGAGGTTAATCAAAGAGTTGATGAAGGAAAAAAGGTGAGTGGTGCATTGAGGTATATGAGGAGGCAAAAAAATGTTATCTATGGAGGCAAAGAAGGGAATGTATGAAAGTATAGTAGTACCAACACTCTTACATGGGTGTGAAGCTTGGGCTGTAAATGCTGCAACAAGAAGGCGGTTGGAGGCAGTGGAGATGTCCTGTCTAAGAGCAATGTGTGGTGTAAATATTATGCAGAAAATTCGGAGTGTGGAAATTAGGAGAAGGTGTGGAGTTAATAAAAGTATTAGTTAGAGGGCTGAAGAGGGTTTATTGA
>NC_069446.1:25716678-25874178 GCF_026875155.1 Cherax quadricarinatus | reverse complement strand
TAGTATAAGAATATCTTTTAAATAATCTAGAGATATCCTGGCAGAGTTTACCACAAAATTACCTAGACTTTTGATAAATAGGATAATGTAACTAAAGTCCTGAATTTCTGCTTTTCAGTTCATAATCGACTTAGGGAGCACCTGTCTAGTGCTGACTGGGGGAGCACCTGTCTAGCACTGACTGGGGGAGCACCTGTCTAGCACTGACTAGGGGAGCACCTGTCTAGCACTGACTGGGGTAGCCTGACTAGGGGGCACCTGTCTAGCACTGACTGGGGGAGCACCTATCTAGCATTGACTGGGGGAGCACCTGTCTAGTGCTGACTGGGGGAGCACCTGTCTAGCACTGACTGGGGGAGCACCTGTCTAGTGCTGACTGGGGGAGCACCTGTCTAGCACTGACTGGGGGAGCACCTGTCTAGCACTGACTGGGGGAGCACCTGTCTAGTGCTGACTGGGGGAGCACCTGTCTAGCACTGACTGGGGGAGCACCTGTATAGTGCTGACTGGGGGAGCACCTGTCTAGCACTGACTGGGGGAGCACCTGTCTAGTGCTGACTGGGGGAGCACCTGTCTAGCACTGACTGGGGGAGCACCTGTCTAGTGCTGACTGGGGGAGCACCTGTCTAGCACTGACTGGGGGAGCACCTGTCTAGCACTGACTAGGGGAGCACCTGTCTAGCACTTACTGGGGTAACCTGACTAGCGTAACCTGACTAGGGGGGCACCTGTCTAGCACTGACTGGGGTAGCCTGACGGGGGGGGGCACCTTTCTAGCACTGGTGTGGAGAAATTTTCTCCAGGAGGGGGGTATTAGCCCCCTTCAGCCCCTTTCAGCCCTGAGGGGCCCAGCCCTCTCAGAAGGGGCAAGCATCTTGTTTACTGCTACAAGTAATTGATCCCAGATGCAGTACGAGTATGTGACGTGGTTAAGCGGACGCCGTTCCTTGCAAGAAACCAATGCTGCAAGTAGCTTAGTTTAATAAGAGACAGTCCATCTCTTACCTTAGCAGGACAATTAAGGAAAATCCTGTTCCCATTTTATTACCATGGTAAAGATAGTGTACATTGTTGTCTATGCTTAAGACAGCAAGAATCAAACATTCTGCTTTGCTTCATAGTGGAAGTTTGGCAAGGAAGCAAAATTTACTAGGGTAGCTTTTCCTTTATGCTGAGGACAAGCGAGATTTGGGGAGACGCTGTGAGGTCTAATTAACTTTGACCCTACTGGTACTCACACTGACGCCGGAATAACCAACAAAGAACACTAATCCGTGCGTTAAAATGAACAAAGTATATCACAAAACACAATAAACACTTACAGAGAAGTGTGATCAGCTTCTTTAGTAAACAGATTGTGAATAAATGAACAAATCTTGATGAACAGTGTAACGAGTGTTGCAAACCAACAGTGTAGTGTGACATTCTTCAAAGAACACTATTCTTCAATCAAGTTATCGGATATCCGGGTGTAACTATCGGTCAGATACATATACCCAGGTAAGTGTACTAAGACGTACACTTACCTGGGTTGAATACAAAGTTACGATCTAGTAACTTATCATAAATCCTGGTGAGGAGTGGACCTTTGAGTCCACACAAGTAAGTTTTCCAGTCAGCAATCAGTGAATGAAATATGCTGACATAATACCTTCTAGGGCTAATTTATTTCTAATGTATTTCCTTTCCAGCCTGTTAAGAAGTGGCTACGACAGCTTCTCAAGACCTCGCCTGCAAGGGCAGCTGGGTAGGCGAAAGCTGTCTACCAAGCTAAGTTCCCCCTATATTTAATCTTTAACCTTAGTTGTGCTATTTCTCAACAACTGGGATAACCTGACTAGACGGGCACCTGTCTAGCACTGACTGGGGTAACATGACTAGGGGGCACCTGTCTAGCACTGACTGGGGTAACATGACTAGGGGGCACCTGTCTAGCACTGACTGGGGTAACCTGACTAGGGGGGAACCTGTCTAGCACTGACTGGGGTAACCTGACTAGGGGGGAACCTGTCTAGCACTGACTGGGGTAACCTGACTAGGGATGAACCTGTCTAGCACTGACTGGGGTAACCTGACTAGGGGGGAACCTGTCTAGCACTGACTGGGGTAACCTGACTAGGGGGGAACCTGTCTAGCACTGACTGGGGTAACCTGACTAGGGATGAACCTGTCTAGCACTGACTGGGGTAACCTGACTAGGGATGAACCTGTCTAGCACTGACTGGGGTAACCTGACTAGGGATGAACCTGTCTAGCACTGACTGGGGTAACCTGACTAGGGATGAACCTGTCTAGCACTGACTGGGGTAACCTGACTAGGGATGAACCTGTCTAGCACTGACTGGGGTAACCTGACTAGGGATGAACCTGTCTAGCACTGACTGGGGTAACCTGACTAGGGATGAACCTGTCTAGCACTGACTGGGGTAACCTGACTAGGGATGAACCTGTCTAGCACTGACTGGGGTAACTTGACTAGGGTTTCTGTTATCGAAGATATTAAAACGGAATACCGAAAAAACTGCTATTATAACATTTTCCTAAATAAAGTACTGGGAGCCCACTGAACATATATTCTTTGGAGAAATTTGATAAAATAAAAGTAATCAAAACTGAATGAAGAGGAAACTAAAATGTCACGTGAGAGAAAAGAGGAATGTGTACCAATAATTATAATAATAATAATAATAATAACATTATTATTAATAATATTTCTGCGTGATACAATGTTTATATAGAGATGGGTGGCATTTAGTTGTGCCTGCAGAGAGCCCATAGTTATGCAGACATTAGGATATCTTAACTGGCTACGTTTCCGAGGTGGGACCTTAATCACTCCAAATTATAGAGAATGATAAAATACAGTATAAAGTGGATAAAGCGAGTCACTGGTAATGGTCAGGTGTAGACGTCAGGTCATCTAGTTGTCATGTCACATGCAAAACTGATTGAGATGATAAATTACCAGTGGGTGTTGTTAGAAGAAATAAAGGAACTTTCAATAAACTTGCATCTACCCTTGTTAGATTCTTTGTTGGTTGCGTCTGCGTCGTCCCAGTGCATGATATTGCCTTCTGCTATATATCTGTCTTACACGCGTTGCTTGTGTCATCTAACACTAATATTTGTGTTGTATCTGCATGGAAAGATTCCTCTCGTTTCTCCTACGAACTTCTTGTTGCATCCACCGCAGGATATGATGTACATTTCTGCTTTTATGTTGGGTGTGTCATGGATTTTTCTTCCTAGTGAGGCTTCTGGTGGAAGACGTGGCCATGGTAATGACGCCGATGTTGCATCTAGAAAGTGCCTTAATGGCGTTGCTGCTACAGTTCACCATAGTCTTAGCTCTCCACATATAATCTTGTATAAAGTAGGGAGATAAGTATTATTATTATGGAGAGGGCTAAACCCGTAGGGGAAGGGAATGGAAGGCATTCAGGCTTAATTCGGGGAATTGGAACACAGATTCAATTCCCTAAATCAAGAGCCCCCTCACTATGAGGGAAGGGAGATAAGCGTGAGCTTCTGAGGGCATAATGTACCAGGAGTCTTTTCTTAAGAATTCAGGACTGGAAATACAGGTAAACTCACATGGAAAACTCAACGATCACGCTTCTTATACTGCGAGTAGAATGAGAGAGTTCATCATTATGGGTGTTTTGTAGACTTAACGAAATTGATGATTTCGTTGGATGACCTGTCTAGAAGGCGGGTCATTTATATATCTGATCCATGTGACTTTGTGAGAAATGACATTGCGGAAGCCATTAGTCTCCAACCTTTCCATAAAAATGTTGGCCAGCACTGCAATAAGCAGATTTCCTATAGCTCAGTCAAAGCACTGCTTGAAAAATCGGTTTTAAAAATCTGTAGGAGGTGAAATTAACGCTCAGCTTCACGAGGGTTATGAAGTCAGGTCGGGGTAGAGGAAGGTTGACACTATTTTAAGTGTACGTTTCAGTAATAATAATAATAATAATAATAATAATAATAATAATAATAATAATAATAATCTTAATTTCTACAGGTACACGTACAAGATATACAGACCTAGCTGACATCAATGACATACTACACAGAAAGCCCCTGGTTATGCAGAGCATTTCGAGCAACATAAGTGAATTTTGTTCCCAGGATGCAATCCATACCAGTTTGCTAACTCCCAGATACCTATTTACTGCTAGGTGAACAGGTACAACAGGAATCTTAAGGAAACACTCCCTCAGTGTATCCACCCGTACCGGGGATTGAACCACGGGCTTCAATATGTGAGCTGAGTGCGCTACCAACTGAGCTACGGGACACCGTAGTATATTAATGAGAACATGTGTTCCTTTATCCTGCCATGACTGTATAACTCATAGAGCTGCGCATTGATTTAAACTTTTTCAGATATGAAGACCAGCTTTTCAAGGAGTGCTGTGGCTTAGCTATGAGAAGTGTGCCGAGTACACTCCTACAGATAAGAGCTTAGAGACTGAAGTCTGTCACAAGTCATTCCTAACAGTCACGAGGCTCAGATGCATCGTTGAGACTCAGATTTTTTAGAAGAGTTAACATATAAGAACTGTCGTTACTTTCTGGTGATGGGAATCAATATCTTGTGCAGAACAGATCCTCGTGAAAAGGAAAGTAACATTAAAACATGTGATTTTGTTTTCAACATCGATGGTTTAAATTGTATCAGAGTGCCAGAGTATTGGAGGTGGAAAGAGCTTCTACGTAATTTCTGGGCATGACCTACTTCCACTAGTGAGCCCCGCCAGCTTCTGACGATGTCTTCTGCTGCTGCACCTCTCATCTGTCTCCTCATCAATGATAAGGAACTGAACACCTATTAAGGCTAAGGGACTAAAAAGCTATTAAGGCTAAGGGACTAAAAATCTATTAAGGCTAAGGGACTAAAAATCTACTAAGGCTAAGTTACTGAACATCTTTCATGAAGGTTAAAAGATTAAGCATCTTAAAATTTCGTTTTCACTTCTTGCACTGTCTCTAATGATAAAGTCGTCTATGTATTTGAGTGAAAAAGCATGTTGTGTAGGCGAGTAGAAATATCCGGGTATTCCTACAAGCATGCTTCGTGAGTGAATGTGGTTGCGGCAAATTCTCCCCTTCAGATCATGATTACTGCTAAAATTCATGATTGATGTTACACCTAGGAAGCGTGTAAGTATTGTAGCTCTTACAAAACATGCTGGTTTGAGTATCAGACAGCCGAAAATTGAGCCTAGCAAAGTCAACTGTTGGTCGAATTCTGAAGAGATCTAACGACACTGGTGACTGACTGCTGCGTCGAGGAAGATGTGGCAGAAAACGCAAGACAACACCTCAGGATGACAAAGTTATCATAAGAAATAGTGTAAAGGATCTCAAGAAAACCAGCAAAGATTTACGGAGAGATCTGGTTCCTTGAAGTTGGCGGAAATGCCAGAACGGTAAAGAAACAATTAGTGACTGCTGATATGAAGAAAAAACGGCTACGGTGGGCACTCGATCATAAGGGATGGACGACAGATGAATGATGTACAGTTATATTTTCAGATGAGGCGCATTTTGATGTACATGGATACAAATCAGTGGCAGTGAAACGGAGCAAAGGCGAACCTCTTCAGAATGGACATATTCAACAAGCGCCAAACACCCATTAAAGACGATGTTTTGAGGCAGTTTTATTGATAAAGGCCCTGCACGGATTATGAACAGTGCCAAATACAAGGCAATCCTGGCAACTCATTTGCTTCCCAGTGTGGATACTTTCCTGATGAAGAAGACATTTTCCAGCAGGATCTTGCTCTTCGAAGAGCGTTCTAAGCGTTCTAAATTGGCCTGGAAACTCTCCTGCTCAACCCAACTGAGAATCTATGAGCAATAACTAAACACAGGATCGCGAAACACGACTGTTCAACTGTGGAGAAGCTAACTGTTGCTGTTATTAGGACCTGGTACCAAGACGAGGAACTTGCCAAAATGTGCTCAACACTGGTCATATCATTGTGTATCTTTCAAATAAACATTAATTTACCAAGTAAATGCATTATTTCATTACTGTCCCAATTAACATGCACACTGCTGCACATACTCTAACCTGAAAGTATACTCATAAAAACTTTTTACTGTTTTCAGCAGTGTACCATCATCAATTCCACACATTTGCAGCATTTGTCACATTGCTCCCCGATCCACCCGATCATATGCCTTTTCTACATCAATAAATGCAACGAAACTTCCTTGTACTGGTCAGAATACTGTTCACTTGTATGTTTCAATTTATACAGTTGGTCTACACACACTCTACTCTTCCTCAAAACCTTGTTCATCTGCGATCCTACTCTCCGTCTTACTCTTAATTCTTTCAATACTATCATACACCTTTCCAGGTATACTCAACAGGCGTATTTCTCTATATTTTTTACACTCAATTTTGATCCCTTTTCCTTTATAGAAACTATTAACGCTTTCTGCCAATCTCTAGGCACCTTCCCCTCTTTCATACATTTATTGAATCATATCTCCACCCGCTTTTAACATTTCTGTCTTGATCCTATCAATCCCAGCAGCTTTACTCGCTTTCATTCTACCCACAGCCTCACGAAACCCTCCCCCCCCCCACACACAGCAGATCAAAAGTCAAGATTTGATCGTAGTGGTAACTTGCCTATGCTATGATTTGTGCCAACTGGGAAACCTTTGTTGTAAGCACTTATCAAGCAGCATTTTTGTGGTCATAAAACCTTGCGAACTAAAAATGGCAAAAGTGCTGATGGGAACTGAGAGACAAAAAAAACTTTAACAGGTTTCCTTGTCAAATATCACTGAATCTGGGATTAATGACATGAGTCAAGATATCTTACAGCAGGTGATCACAGTCACTGCTACAGTCACTTTACCTGTCACTGTGCGACCTTAACTTCTCAATTTAAGTCTTTAAACTATCACTGTGGGTCCTTAACTCGTCACTGTGGGCCCTGTCACTGTGGGTCCTGTCACTGTGGGTCCTGTCACTGTGGGTCCTGTTACTGTGGATCTTTAAGAGGTCACTTTGGGACCTTAACCTGTTACAACTGATCCTTCACCTGTCACAATGGGTTCTTACTTGTCATAGTGGGACCTTGACCTGTAACATGGTTCCTTAACCGGTCATCACAGTGCATCCTTAATGCATCACCATGGGTCTTTAATCTGTTACTGCAGATCCATAACCAGTCATCCTGGTCCTTTACTTATCACGGTGGATTCTTACTTTATCACAGAGACTCCTTAAAATCTTTTGATGGATCATTAACCAGTGATGGAGGGTTCCTGACCTGCCACTGATGGATCCATGAACAATCATGATGGAGAAGAACTCTCAAAGAACGTCTGATCCCTTCACTCGTCTGTCTCAAGAATTCTGAGCTAACAACTCTCTAAACATTAACCCTCTGCTTCAAAGATTTCTAACATCACTTCAAAATCTATATAACGATTATTAAAAAAATATAATTGAAAAGATCCATAAGCACGATTTTCATATTTAGTAAAAATTATATGACACTAAGTTCCTGACATTGTTAAACAGCAGCAAAATAAATATTTTGCACTCTGGAAGGTCTGCAAGACTTAAGCTGTCTCGTGAAAAAGATAGACAAATTCAGGTACCTTCTGCTGACGCTCAGTTGCAGAGGCCTGGTCCAAGACCGGGCCGCAGGCGCGATGATCCTTGGAACTAATACCACATATAACAAAAGTAACATGCTATGACAGGTGGATTTGATTATTTTGTTGGAATTTTGTTTGTGTCATATATATTAGTTCGTTTGATAATGCTTTTTCATTTATCTTAAGACGAAATTCCAAGTGTAAGTCAGCAAGACCAGTCAACAAGGTTAAGTCAGCCACGTCAAGTGTAAGTCAACAAGACCAAACAGCCAGCAAAGTCAGGTGTAAGTCAGCAAAACCAGAGAGTCAGCTTCGAATAACAACCTTGGACACAGTTTTGTGTCTAACAGTCCAAGGTGGGAGTCAGGAAAAGGTCTGACCTCCCCACGTAAGTCAAAAACATTTACGACCATAACTTGCAAAGGCAGTGGAGATCAGGGCTTTATATCGCATCAAGAGCTGTCGTATTTCCTCAGAGTGCTGCCAGAGATCGACGTCCTGGCTAGAACTGGTGATCTGCCGGGATGTTATCCTGAGCGGCTCTAAACTCTATGGTAAATATCTTTTTTTTTCATTATGATGAGAGCTGGGCGAAACTGCAATACTATTTATTCTATGTTGTAGTTTCATTATAAGGATACATACACCAAGCTACTACACTATTCTACATGATACTTTGAGAATATATAGGCAGTGTGATGCTTCATTATGTTGTAAAGTCAAGATGGCTACTCCCTCAGTGTTGTTGTTGTCGTGTTGTATGAGTTACATGGGAGAACAATATTAAAAAAGGTTTATAATCATAACCACAGTTTTTAAAGAGGTGGACCGGTATGCCAGTGGAAGGCCTCGGTCAGATGATCAAAAGCTCCAGCGGCGGGTCATCATATGACTAAGACCCGCGTCAGGAAACACTTGTCCTGTTTCCTGATAAACCTTACCTAACCTAATCATAGTTTACCATCACTATATACAATTCTTTATGACAATTACACGGCAGGAACACCCGTAGAGTGCGCCAATACTATTTTTAAATAACGAAAAGAAACGTGAATAATAAGCAATATATATATATATATATATATATTATATATATATATATATATATATATATATATATATATATATATATATATATATATAGTAACAGGAATATCAGGAAACTCAGAAGAGTCCAATGTAAACACCGCTAAGACCACCTGATTCATAGTGGAATGTACAGAGTGATTATCGAGTTGATGGAAGGGAAGGGGGAGGGGGGTTGATGATGTTGGTAATAAGCGGGGTTGATGATGGTGTAAAGATTATCTAATCAGTTCATCATCCTCGAAGATGTAGTTTTGAGGTGGTCAGTCCCTCAGCCAGGAGAAGAGCTCTGCTCCATAGTCTAGAACAATGTGATGCTCAGGCAACAGAATGGAGACTTACATACTATCAAGGAAAAGGTGGAGCACACTGGTAGAAGTAATCACTGAGAGGGCAAGATGGTCTCATATCCAACCCTTCTCACTCTTAACCAGTGATCTCCATTCTGTTGTTTCAGCTTCACGTTGTTCCAGACTATGGAACACAACTCTTCTCCAGGATGCGGGACTGACCACCTCAAAACTACGTCTTCAAGGGTGATGGACTGATTACATCGTCTTCACATTTCTACTGCTTCTGCTACCCCCTCTACATTCAACTGAAGAAGCCTACTGTGTAGGCGAAACGTTTCGGTAAAAAGATACCTAACTGTTGTACATCTGTCTTATCAACTTATCAGTACTGTGTACCATTATCATACTCAAAGATCTTACTTAACCAGCGAAACTGAAAGAATACAGTAAGTATGAAGCCTATCAGAGACTTTTACCCTTACGTAACCCTGCATTAAGACAAACTCGGGAGTTTGAGTAAAATCTTTGATACAAAAATGCCTGTAACCCAAAATCAATCACCACAACGCCTCAGCCTATCAGAGATGTGACAGTCTGACTCGCTAATATAAACTATCTGAAATTTAAAGGACTGGAGCGCCAGAACCCACCGTTATAATAACCTATTGTTCGACCCTTTAAAGTTTCAAGGTACAGTAAAGACTGGTTGATCTGTCCATAAAAGATTTATCATACGGGCAAAATTTAATCTTTCACGCTGCCCAAACAAAAGGAAAATAGCACTATCTCCACCGCCGAGTACCTGTGTTTATTAGGAACCAGTTTCTTACTTTATATCACAGGGCCGCCATTAATACACTAAGAGAAAACACAATAGGTGTCAGGGGCCCAAGACTGTTCAGCAGCCTCCCAACAGCCCACAGACCCCTGATTGTCTTCAAGAAGGAGCTGGACAGATACCTAAAGTCAATACCCTATCAGCCGTGCTGTGATTCGTATGTTCAGTACACCACAGGGGTTCCTTACACAGCATCTTCAGTACACCACAGGGGTTCCTTACACAGCATCTTCAGTACACCACAGGGGTTCCTTACACAGCATCTTCAGTACACCACAGGGGTTCCTTACACAGCATCTTCAGTACACCACAGGGGCTCCTTTCACAGCATCTTCAGTACACCACAGGGGTTCCTTACACAACATCTTCAGTACACCACAGGGGTTCCTTACACAGCATCTTCAGTACACCACAGGGGTTCCTTACACAGCATCTTCAGTACACCACAGGGGTTCCTTACACAGCATCTTCAGTACACCACAGGGGTTCCTTACACAGCATCTTCAGTACACCACAGGGGTTCCTTACACAGCATCTTCAGTACACCACAGGGGCTCCTTTCACAGCATCTTCAGTACACCACAGGGGTTCCTTACACAACATCTTCAGTACACCACAGGGGTTCCTTACACAGCATCTTCAGTACACCACAGGGGATCCTTTCACAGCATCTTCAGTACACCACAGGGGTTCCTTTCACAGCATCTTCAGTACACCACAGGGGTTCCTTTCACAGCATCTTCAGTACACCACAGGGGTTCCTTTCACAGCATCTTCAGTACACCACAGGGGTTCCTTACACAGCATCTTCAGTCTTGCAGTGGCTCCTCCGGTTGGAAGATGTTCATCTTCAGTCTTGCGGTGGCTCCCCGGGTTGGGACGGATGGATGGGGAAGGGGGGGAAGGTGTCGGTGCCAGACGGACACACTACACATTTGTACCCACCTAGATGTAAGTACATGAACACTGTACAATAACACCATGAGTTACACTCAGAATCAAGCAGTTGGACAACAAGTACATAATATCTGTTATACTAAATCAAGCAAAGATCCAGCAAAAATAACAAATACATAAACTTCGTGTCACATAATAAACTTTACTGAGTTAGAGCAGAGACATAATGTTTAATATTCTTTTCTCATTCACTACAATTTAAACAAGGAAACAGCACCTAGAAATGAATTGTTTAGAAAGTGGCAACTGTGTTGTTTCACAACGTGTGCAATAATGAAAATAATACTGACTTTAAATGTGCCCAACAACTTCACACAAGTTACAACCATTTTCACATGTTAGAGTTCGCTGTGATATAAGAAGGGAGGTACTTACAAATTTCTCGGCTCTACTTATTAAGGAGAAGATCGTGGAAGGTTGCAGGTCCGAGCTGCACCCTGCTGAGAGTACAAAAAAAAATTCCGGTAATGCTAAATGCTCTGGCGGCGCTATCATTTCTCCTGCTCATTTCTTCAGAGGCAGCATCTTCGGAGGGAGAATTCCTCTAATAAGCCAAGGAATTTACGTCGAATGGAGCACAATCCTCTTATACATACTTTTTTCCAAATGTGTTCTAGTTCGTTAGTGGGTGATTTCTGCACTCCTCCAGTTGAAGAGAACATGAATGGAAAAAGAAAGGTGGAGCCTCTTCGGTGGATTTAGCGCAGACTTAGATGATTCATCATTATTGAGCTATTTCACACAATATTTCCTTATTCACAGATTCGCTTACGACAAGGATCCCCATGTCTTAAAGCTATCTTTGTGTTGGAACACCTGTCTTTGTCTTGGAGAACCGGTTATCATCTTGAAGCACCGGTTATCGTCTTGAAGCACCGGTTATCATCTTGAAGCACTGGTTATCATCTTGAAGCACCGGTTCTCATCTTGAAGCACCGGTTATCATCTTGAAGCACCGGTTATCATCTTGAAGCACCGGTTATCATCTTGAAGCACCGGTTATCATCTTGAAGCACCGGTTATCGTCTTGAAGCACCGGTTATCATCTTGAAGCACCGGTTATCATCTTGAAGCACCGGTTATCTTGAAGCACCGGTTATCATCTTGAAGCACCGGTTATCATCTTGAAGCACCGGTTATCATCTTGAAGCACCGGTTATCATCTTGAAGCACCGGTTATCATCTTGAAGCACCGGTTATCGTCTTGAAGCACCGGTTATCATCTTGAAGCACCGGTTATCATCTTGAAGCACTGGTTATCATCTTGAAGCACCGGTTCTCATCTTGAAGCACCGGTTATCATCTTGAAGCACCGGTTATCATCTTGAAGCACTGGTTATCATCTTGAAGCACCGGTTATCATCTTGAAGCACCGGTTATCATCTTGAAGCACCGGTTATCATCTTGAAGCACCGGTTATCATCTTGAAGCACCGGTTATCGTCTTGGAGCACCCGTTATCGTCTTGAAGCACCGGTTATCATCTTGAAGCACCGGTTATCGTCTTGGAGCACCCGTTATCGTCTTGAAGCACCGGTTATCATCTTGAAGCACCGGTTATCGTCTTGGAGCACCCGTTATCGTCTTGAAGCACCGGTTATCATCTTGAAGCACCGGTTATCATCTTGAAGCACCGGTTATCGTCTTGAAGCACCGGTTATCATCTTGAAGCACCGGTTATCATCTTGAAGCACCGGTTATCATCTTGAAGCACCGGTTATCATCTTGAAGCACCGGTTATCATCTTGAAGCACCGGTTATCGTCTTGAAGCACCGGTTATCATCTTGAAGCACCGGTTATCATCTTGAAGCACCGGTTATCATCTTGAAGCACCGGTTATCATCTTGAAGCACCGGTTATCATCTTGAAGCACCGGTTATCGTCTTGGAGCACCCGTTATCGTCTTGAAGCACCGGTTATCATCTTGAAGCACCGGTTATCATCTTGAAGCACCGGTTATCATCTTGAAGCACCGGTTATCATCTTGAAGCACCGGTTATCATCTTGAAGCACCGGTTATCGTCTTGAAGCACCGGTTATCATCTTGAAGCACCGGTTATCGTCTTGAAGCACCTGTTATCGTCTTGGAGCACCCGTTATCGTCTTGAAGCACCGGTTATCGTCTTGAAGCACCTGTTATCGTCTTGGAGCACCCGTTATCGTCTTGAAGCACCGGTTATCATCTTGAAGCACCGGTTATCGTCTTGAAACACCTGTTATCGTCTTGGAGCACCCGTTATCGTCTTGAAGCACCCGTTATCGTCTTGAAGCACCAGTTATCGTCTTGAAGCACCAGTTATCGTCTTGAAGCACCAGTTATCGTCTTGAAGCACCTGTTATCGTCTTGGAGTACCCGTTATCGTCTTGAAGCACCCGTTATCGTCTTGAAGCACCCGTTATCGTCTTGAAGCACCAGTTATCGTCTTGAAACACCTGTTATCGTCTTGGAGCACCCGTTATCGTCTTGAAGCACCAGTTATCGTCTTGAAGCACCCGTTATCGTCTTGAAGCACCAGTTATCGTCTTGAAGCACCAGTTATCGTCTTGAAGCACCTGTTATCGTCTTGGAGTACCCGTTATCGTCTTGAAGCACCCGTTATCGTCTTGAAGCACCCGTTATCGTCTTGAAGCACCTGTTATCGTCTTGGAGTACCCGTTATCGTCTTGAAGCACCCGTTATCGTCTTGAAGCACCTGTTATCGTCTTGAAGCACCCGTTATCGTCTTGAAGCACCCGTTATCGTCTTGAAGCACCCGTTATCGTCTTGAAGCACCCGTTATCGTCTTGAAGCACCAGTTATCGTCTTGGAGTACCCGTCATCGTCTTGAAGCACCCGTTATCGTCTTGAAGCACCTGTTATCGTCTTGAAGCACCTGTTGTCGTCTTGAAGCACCAGTTATCGTCTTGAAGTACCCGTTATCGTCTTGAAGCACCCGTTATCGTCTTGAAGCACCCGTTATCGTCTTGAAGCACCCGCTATCGTCTTGAAGCACCCGTTATCGTCTTGAAGCACCCGTTATCGTCTTGAAGCACCCGTTATCGTCTTGAAGCACCAGTTATCGTCTTGAAGCACCCGTTATCGTCTTGAAGCACCCGTTATCGTCTTGAAGCACCAGTTATCGTCTTGAAGTACCCGTTATCGTCTTGAAGCACCAGTTATCGTCTTGAAGCACGCGTTATCGTCTTGAAGCACCAGTTATCGTCTTGAAGCACCAGTTATCGTCTTGAAGTACCCGTTATCGTCTTGAAGCACCCGTTATCGTCTTGAAGCACCCGTTATCGTCTTGAAGCACCCGTTATCGTCTTGAAGCACGCGTTATCGTCTTGAAGCACCAGTTATCGTCTTGAAGCACCCGTTATCGTCTTGAAGCACCCGTTATCGTCTTGAAGCACCAGTTATCGTCTTGAAGCACCAGTTATCGTCTTGAAGTACCCGTTATCGTCTTGAAGCACCCGTTATCGTCTTGAAGCACCCGTTATCGTCTTGAAGTACCCGTTATCGTCTTGAAGCACCAGTTATCGTCTTGAAGCACCAGTTATCGTCTTGAAGCACCAGTTATCGTCTTGAAGTACCCGTTATCGTCTTGAAGCACCCGTTATCGTCTTGAAGTACCCGTTATCGTCTTGAAGTACCCGTTATCGTCTTGAAGCACCAGTTATCGTCTTGAAGTACCCGTTATCGTCTTGAAGCACCCGTTATCGTCTTGAAGCACCCGTTATCGTCTTGAAGTACCCGTTATCGTCTTGAAGCACCAGTTATCGTCTTGAAGCACCCGTTATCGTCTTGAAGCACCCGTTATCGTCTTGAAGCACCCGTTATCGTCTTGAAGTACCCGTTATCGTCTTGAAGCACCCGTTATCGTCTTGAAGCACCCGTTATATCGTCTTGAAGTACCCGTTATCGTCTTGAAGCACCCGTTATCGTCTTGAAGCACCCGTTATCGTTACGTATCGTTGAAGCACCCGTTATCGTCTTGAAGTACCCGTTATCGTCTTGAAGCACCCGTGTTGAAGTCGTCTTTGAAGCACCCGTTATCGTCTGACCTTGAAGCACCCGTTATCGTCTTGAAGCACCCGTTATCGTCTTGAAGTACCCGTTATCGTCTTGAAGTACCCGTTATCGTCTTGAAGCACCCGTTATCGTTTTGAAGCACCCGTTATCGTCTTGAAGCACGCGTTATCGTCTTGAAGCACCCGTTATCGTCTTGAAGCATCCGTTTATGTGAGACGTTATTCTTGAAGCACGCGTTATCGTCTTGAAGCACCCGTTATCGTCTTGAAGCATCTAGTCTCGTTTATCTGCTGATGGACTCCAGTTTGATTGAATTCACAAGAGATGTTTTTTTTAATTTTCTGTCGATAGAAAAGAATTATTGACGTTGGGATTAGTGAGACGATTTTTTATACGATGTGTGGTGAGAGCAAAGCAACTTAAACGTCATAGCAAAGAAACCGAGAACATTTTCCAGGTCCATTTGCTCCTCAATGATATCTGCCTCTTTCTGATTCTGGTGAGTTATATCATCGAGTTCAGCGACGTTAAACCCAGGGAGACGCACATTAAAAGGTCTCTATCTCCTACGTATGATTTATTTTGCCTCCCCTGTGAAAGGATGGAGATATCTTTATAGTGATTCCATTTTCCTGCGTATGGTATAGGCTATCCTGAGAGATGGCAGTGCCCAGGTGACAGTAACTTCGGTTATGCTGGGACGCAACCTTTGAAGCTTGCATAGTTGATGACTCCTTACTGAAATGTGTGACGATATCCGCGTTGCTCCACCATAGTCTCCCAGCTCAGGCTAGTGCAATGGGATATAACCGGAAAACAACTAACTTTTGAACTATCTGCATTTCCTCTTCAACGATGCACCAGACCAATTCAGAAGACGGCAGAGGCTGCAGGCAGCAAGTAACAACACCAGGGAACAATGCACCTAACAATGTGAGAAAAAAATCAGGTGTATGGAGCTTATCGGAGTCTCATCAAAAGCGGTGTTTTTTGCTCACATTCTCCTCCCTCAGAGACCAGGCAACAGCCCCCACAAGCAGGTAGACACTCCACTGCATACCTTAAGTTTAATAACCTACTGATGAAATTAAAATCTTCTGCAAGTAGGATCCTGTCTCAAATCCCTAAGGTGAAATTCACAGACTTTCTCAAGCAAGGAAATGGAGATTCGACCAACTTAGAGGCCCAAGGCATTGTTTAGGCATGACACAACCTGTTCCTATTTGGCAACGTTGGTCTAGCATTTCCCGCAAGAGACGGCAAATCGCTAACCACATTAGCCATAAGAGCAGTACACAGCTACCCAAGAACAGATAACTAAGTGTATCCCTCTGACCTATTATCGCAGGAATCTCCGAGGCAGATCCAAGAAGCTTTCACTGACAGTTTGCTCATAGCTAGGTAAAAAAAAGATGAAGGCAATACAGTATGATTATTATTATAATCAAGGGGGAAGCGCTAAACCCGTAGGATTATACAGCACCTGAGGGGGGGGGATGGATGTGGAAGGTATTCAGGTTTAATTCAGGGAACTGGAGAGCAGACTCAATTCCCTAGATCGAAAGCCCCTCACCAGCATCAAGGAACCTTCCTTGAGGGGAATACAGTATGAGCAATCAGAATAATCGCTCCCAGAGATGATGCCACAGCTCAAGCAACGAGACAATCACCCACCCAGGGCAGCCAGTGTCATTAACAACAATTCTACTGATGATCCCATTACTGGACTGTTAATTTAGCCAGAATCATATATTTATAAAGCGACTGTCATTCTCAGCAGGATCTGTGGATTACACTGGAATACGACCCCAACACATCCAGGAAATGGTGAGCTCAGTGCTTGGCACAGTTGCATCGATGTTCCATTCGGGATTAACAAGGATCGTCAACAATTTTCTTGCTGGGGGGATACCTGAAGAAATCAAACCTTTTCAATTTAGTGCCCAATTATGTGCTGCGAAAAAGAAAGTTGGTAACATCTTTCACCGTCTCGTTGGTACAGCAGCAGTGAAGAAACATTCATGTAGAAGCCACAAGCTAAATTTAGACAAATCATTTTGATCTGCGGTCTCTTAAGACAGCGAAGCAGCAGTTCATAGAGCAAGGGATACATGAAAAAGATTAGAGTTTGGAAAAGATTAGAATTTTTTAAAAGATTAGAGGAACCAAAATCCAAAGTAATGGGAGAAGTGATCCACAACCAACCACCGAACAATTGACAGATGAATAAGAGGAAAATAACAAAGAAATGGATGAAACTACAGTAAAAATAGCAGAAATCGCGCATTGGACAAACCAAAGCTTATCGTGGGTTTCAACCCCAAAGACACAGACTGGGAAAACTGGAACCTACACGAGGGACCAGACACGAGTAAGATTAAGATGATGGAGGTGGTCAGGGAAAACTTCAAGTCAGAATGTTTAGAACACAATAAGAGAAATAGATGAACCAACAAGTACACCTGATAGAGATGAAGTGAAATGTGAGTCACTGGCAGAAAGAGACCACATGATACGGAATTTCAAATAACATGAGAAAATAAACATTGATGGAAGAACACTGGATAGGAATGCAAGAAACCAGAATTCAGAAGAGGGAACTTTGACGGGATGAGAGTATTCCTGGATGCAATGAAGTGGGAAAAGGAAGACAAGTCAAGTGGGTGAGATAAATGGAGTACCTAGCTAGAAAGTGCCAAGAAAAATTTCATAGGCAAAAGAAGAGTGGTAACCAGAAAGCACAAAGAACTCATAACTTGGCAAAAGATGCGGATAGGAGAAAAGTAGAAGTACAAAAGTCTGGAGCAATGTTCCAGACTTTGGAACACAACCTTTCTCCAGGCTGAGGGACTATCTCAAAACTACGTCTTCAAGCATGATGGACTGATTACATCGTCTTCAAGTCTCTCCTATTTCTACTTATTCTTCTATATTCGACTGAAGAAGCCTAATGTGTAGGCGAAACGTTTCGAAATAAAGAAGCCTAACTGTTGCACATGTGTCTTACCAACCTGTAAGTTTTAGCTAAGCTTCGGGCACACAAAATCCATTTTTTTATAATAGTGTTCAGGGGAACACAGATGCTATGTACACAAGCTGTAGAGGTACATTATCTAGACTTAACCTCGGATAACCCACTTAAGTCACACACTGTGATACATGTCTCCTCAAAGTAGATATTTTCCATATATTTCACAGAAAGCAATTTGATTAATAAAATTGCCACATTATTAAAAGCTGCACTACTTAAAATCAAGAATAAGAAGCTTTTTAGGAAAACACATCACCATTAAAAGTTTAGAACCGACCAGAAGATGCATTGTCCAGTTGTTGCACAGAGTCCTACGTAAGTTTTATTTACTGTTCGCAGCTTTAATAAAAATCAAAACTTTCCCCTCTTCATTAGATGAATCAGCCATTTAAAGATTTAATTTAATCAAGAGAAAAGTGCTAGACTGGCTCCCACTTGGAATGGAAGGCATTCAGGCTCGATCCAAGGAAGTGGAAGTTAAGTCCACTTTCTTGAATCAAGAGCCTGTTAGCAGCTTCACTGTAAAATAATGCAATAATGTAAAATAATACCACAGCATTTTGACACAAGAGTGGTAAACTCCATTAAAAAATCCAGCCTTCTACTAAGTAGGTGTGGCATGCAAAGAGTACGTAACCTTTATTCGGCGCATGTACACACCCTCATTTACAGGCTATCTCCCCCAACCAGCGAACCAGGTTGCTAAGAGTTGATGATGGGGCCCCGTCGTTCAACTAGTGACCAGGTTCTAGCCAATAAGAAGATGGTTTTGGCAATCTCAGAGGTTATGTGGGTACCACTCTCCTGTCTGCCCATGGCATTCCCATTCTAGAGCTGGTTGAAGCACGGTCTGCTATCTTGTGGCTTCTATTTCTGCCTTGCTTACCGTGGAGTGCACTATACTTATCACTGTACATAGTGTACATATTGCTGTTCTAAATTGGTGAAGGATAATATAAGTCTAAACTTTTTCTGCTGTGTTTATTTTGCTCCCATTACACCCGGGATAACAGGCCATTTGGATTCCTGGGTTGTAATAGTAGGATACATCAGTTCTGAAATTGTGAAGTCGATGAGAAGAGAACTTGTCTAATTATTACAGGGAAACAAGATCTGGAAACAGCTTACGTAACACTGGATTATGGGTAAAAGGAAGTCTTTAACACCTGAAACTATAGCTCAAATCATAGGGCTTCACAAGACTGGGCACCAGACGAAAGAAATAGTGGAGAATGTTGGTGTGTGTGAGTGTTCAATGAGGAACTGGGTGCAGCGTTTCAAGGCTGGTGGTGGTGTCGAGTTACCATCTGCCAAACCTCGGCCTGGCCCCTCGAAGATGACATCTGTTCGTAACTTAACTGTGTTAAAGAAGCAGTTAGAGAGTACACCCAAGATAACTGCTAGAGAATTGAAAGAAAAGAACCCACATCTTCTCTCAGAGGTGTCTGTAAGAACTGTTAACAAACGTGTCAGAACTGGGCTACAGTAGCCACCGCCAGGTTAAGAAACCGATCCTCTCCGAGCCACAGAAGAAACGTAGGCTGGATTATGCAGAAAAATATCTGCACTGGAATCCTCAACAGTGGTCCGAAGTACTTTGGAGTGATGAAACAACCTTCACCGTCACCTGTAACCGTGGAGGACAGGTGTGCCAGCCCATAGGTAGTGACCTGCTAGACCCACGCTACACCTGTGGGAACACCAAACACTCAGACTCGCTCAGGGTGTTTCAGTGCTCAGTGTGTTGAACTCATTGTGCTTCCCAAAAACCAGTATATGAACTAGTATAAAAACCTGGAGTTATTGTGTGACAATTTACTTGAGGCGTTTGACAAGTGTGGGGCTACGGTTTTTATGCAGGACAGTGCACCGTTTTATACTGCCAAATCTGTAGTTCAGTGGCTTTTATAAGGACTGTGAAGTGAGGTTCTTTACTGACTGGCCAGGCAATTCCCCAGTTCCATCCCACAGCCGGAAGCTGCTCTACATGAGGCATGGAATAATATACCTCCCCAAAACCTCAAGAATTTCTGAGTCTTTCTACACGGCTGAGGGATGTGATTAAGCGTATAGGACGCAGCACAATGTATTAAAACCTCGGTAAGTGTGCAAATATATATATAATATTTCATTGTATGTGTTTGTGTTTTGGTGCGTGTGTGGGAGAGGGGTGGCATATTGCCGTGACTAGCACTGTACATACTAATTGTTTCAAGAATTTGGCCCTAGTAACCGTACACAACCATCGAAAGAAGCCGACTGGATGACGCGTTCTCGAGTTACTACCGACAGAACAACGAGAATTTGAAAAAATAAAAAAATTAAGACAAAATTCTGGCAACCAATTAAAAATCCCCCTTCGTAGATCGAATCGAATCGAAGACGACGAGAGCTGTCGTAAGATGGGATGGAAGAAGGATAAGGAAGGATGGAAATAACTGGAAAAGGATGGGAAGGAGGGGAAGAGGAGGAATCAAGGCAAGTGGCCCAACCACTTTGGGACATGTGGTACCGAAGTACTGGAGGCGTAGATGGAGATGTATTTCAGGAACACTGATGAAGACGATGTAGAAGGCAACAGGAACTCAGCAGGTACTGGCTGCATCTTGCTGGATGGATGATTACTGCAACTTGAATGATGATAGGCGGCTGCAGGCGACAAGGAAGGAGCTCATCGTTGATTGGTCAATTCATAGAGGTTTGGTGGTTACCTTGAGTCATGGCGTTGTTTTACGATTCAGTTCCGCTTTCAAGACGTTTAAAACGTTGTAGAGGGAGCAAATTTATACGTGTCAGCAAGTGTTTTTGGCTGGAATCTTCTGCTTCTAGTTGGTCTACAATGGCCTTTAGAATAGTAGAAAGTTCAATTGTACGAAGAGTTCCAGCTGAGCAGGAAGAATCGATGGTAAACTTGACTTTCTTTTCGATGAGGTGAGAATAAAGTTCATGAAGCAGCATGTCTTGATGATATTTTTCTGTAGTGTGGAAGTTGATTCCATTTCATGAAGTATATTTTTTATTCTCTTCATCGTTATCATGTCGAGAGTCGTGAGATGATGATTTTTTGCTGTTTTTTCTTTCTTGTTAGATGGTGTTGAAGGTGGAAGTGAATATTCGTTGTCATCTTCAGTAGACGAATAGGAAGATCTTTCTGGTGGCAAGGCTTCTGATTGGTCGGTTTCAATGAGGAGTGGTGGCGGTGAAGGCTTCTCATTGGACGTTGTTGGAGTGACGTCACTAGTTGTTGGTGGTGTTGGATCTGCTACATCCGAGGTTGTGACTAAGTCTTTGGTGAATTTGAGAATTTCTTCAGAAGGTGGCGATGCTGGAAATGTGAATGATGGCATGTTATTTAATGCAAATAACTCGTTGATAGTAAGAGTTAAAAGATCCAGGTACAGTCATGTTCTGCATGTGAGCGTATAGTAGACAATAGTGGATCTTCGTTACGTCACATGTTGGAGGAGTGATGGTGGTGGAGGCGGGCTGAGTTGTTGCTTGAAGTAATTTTTTTGTGTCTGCAACTTTGCAATTGCGGCATACGTTGGTGTGTTGTTGGTAGATTTTTTCTTTGCTGCATCTTGTTGTTTCTTCATAATATCCTTTCTTGTAGGACATTTTGCTGCCAGTGTATGGTGATCATTACTTTTGCAGTATAAACACGCTGGTTGTGTTGGAGCAGCAGCGGTACAGGAACTGAAGGTGTGTCCCTCACTACCACATGTAGTGCAGAACTTCTTGTCTTTTACTGGACATGCTTTGGTGGTGTGAAGATAAGAATAGCAGTTCCAGCAATGTTGGATGTAGTGGTATCTTTCTGCTTCTATGTAGGTGGGACTGATGTAGTAATAGTAGACAGCAAGACCTTCGTTCAGAGCAGTGGCAGCCATGTTCACGTCGGTAAAGGTGACCTTGAGCATAGACGATGCATTCGAGATTTTGGTAATGCTATCAACAGTAGCCCAAGTATTTTGCGTTTCAGTGGATGACTTGAGTTCAGCAATTGATTGAGAAGTCAGAATCTTGTCCAGTTTTTTTAGGAATACTGATTTTCTTGCCCTGAGGGCAGGAGATGATGTAACAGTAAATCCTTGAGCAGTAAGAGTAGTGGTGGCTTCTGTGGTAACTTCTCTGCTTCAGCATCATCGTGACATACAACAATGAATGCTTCTTTCGGTGACAAAATAGCATTAAATTTCACTTGCAATGCTCCCTGCACAACAGTGGCAAGAGCAAGCTTCGTTGAATCATCAACGGTACCACTTTTTGGCTTGATCTTTACACGATTTGTGTAGCTCATCGTGCAAGTCAAGGCGAAGACGATGCTGGTTGTGTGTCTGTGTCGAATTTCCCTTTGTAGATACCTAACATTAAAACAGCAATTTATAATAATAATAGTAGTAATAATAATGTGTATAATAATAATAGTCATACAACGTCTGATAAATTGAAGATAATCAATATTGATCCAAGGAAGGGAAACGTAACTCCGACAACTTGGATCAAGCCTCTTCACACACTCCCTATCCCCTTGAAGATTTCTGATGGTAGAGCACAATGTTATTAATGCCTGAACACGAAGTACCAACAGTAAGTTACGTTGCATGACAGTCTCACTTTATATAAGCAATCTATATGGTAGAAGAGTGAGGAAGATTCTTGTTATGTAACAGTTCAGTGAGATCAACACCTCAGACTGACTTGTGAGATCAACACCTCAGACTGACTTGTGAGATCAACACCTCAGACTGACTTGTGAGATCAACACCTCAGACTGACTTGTGAGATCAACACCTCAGACTGACTTGTGAGATCAACACCTCAGACTGACTTGTGAGATCAACACCTCAGACTGATTTGTGAGATCAACACCTCAGACTGACTTGTGAGATCAACAGCTCAGACTGACTTGTGAGATCAACACTCACCACTCACAGATGTGTGCTCCACTATCTCTCGCATTCACCATTCACAGGTGTGTGCTCCACTATCTCTCACATTCACAGCTGTGTGCTCCATTATCTCTCACATTCACCACTCACAGGTGTGTGCTCCACTATCTCCCACACTCACCACTCACAGATTGTGCTCCACTATCTCCCACACTCACCACTCACAGATTGTGCTCCACTATCTCCCACACTCACCACTCACAGATTGTGCTCCACTATCTCCCACACTCACCACTCACAGGTGTGTGCTCCACTATTTCCCACACTCACCACTCACAGATTGTGCTCCACTATCTCCCACACTCACCACTCACAGATTGTGCTCCACTATCTCCTACACTCACCACTCACAGGTGTGTGCTCCACTATCTCCCACACTCACCACTCACAGGTGTGTGCTCCACTATCTCCCACACTCACCACTCACAGATTGTGCTCCACTATCTCCCACACTCACCACTCACAGATTGTGCTCCACTATCTCCCACACTCACCACTCACAGGTGTGTGCTCCACTATCTCCCACACTCACCACTCACAGATTGTGCTCCACTATCTCCCACACTCACCACTCACAGAGTGTGCTCCACTATCTCCCACACTCACCACTCACAGATTGTGCTCCACTATCTCCCACACTCACCACTCACAGATGTGTGCTCCACTATCTCCCACACTCACCACTCACAGATTGTGCTCCACTATCTCCCACACTCACCACTCACAGGTGTGTGCTCCACTATCTCCCACACTCACCACTCACAGATTGTGCTCCACTATCTCCCACACTCACCACTCACAGAGTGTGCTCCACTATCTCCCACACTCACCACTCACAGATTGTGCTCCACTATCTCCCACACTCACCACTCACAGGTGTGTGCTCCACTATCTCCCACACTCACCACTCACAGATTGTGCTCCACTATCTCCCACACTCACCACTCACAGGTGTGTGCTCCACTATCTCCCACACTCACCACTCACAGATTGTGCTCCACTATCTCCCACACTCACCACTCACAGGTGTGTGCTCCACTATCTCCCACACTCACCACTCACAGATTGTGCTCCACTATCTCCCACACTCACCACTCACAGATTGTGCTCCACTATCTCTCACATTCACAGCTGTGTGCTCCATTATCTCTCACATTCACCACTCACAGGTGTGTGCTCCACTATCTCCCACACTCACCACTCACAGATGTGTGCTCCACTATCTCCTATATTCACCACTCACAGATGTGACTTGCGTTCTCTAGACCATGTATTATTCATAATTATTTAATTAATGAGGTATCGTTAAACATGTTAGGGATATAACATAAGCAGAGTGGAGAACTACAGTAGGCCTTCTGGCCTAGGCTAGGCATGTTCAAATAACACCCAAGCCTACTCGTCTAACTTTTAAAGTTGCCCAAAAATGCTACTTGGGAGTGCTTCACACTCAAACACAACTATTGCTAAACCAGTGTTTTCCTACATCCTTTCTAAATCTAAAGTTTTCTAATTTATATTTCTAGTTGGCAGTTCTCTCTGGATTAATTTATTCATGAAACTATTTGCATCACTTTTGTTTTTCATTTGTAAACTTCATAATTTTTCCCTAAAAATCAACGTGTTTCTTCAGATTGAAAATTCAGTTTCTCCAGCCTGTTTTCGTAACAAAAATTTTCTTTTTATTCTGGGATAATCTTTGTCATTCCTTTCTGAATGTTTTCCACTGTTCTTATGTACATTCAGGAATATAGAGACCAGAACTGAGCAGCATAATTTGAAAGAGGTCTTAAGATATTTAAAGATGGAGAATATTGGTAGGATTTCTATTATTTATGTTTTTTGATGTGAAGCCAAGACTTCTATAAGCTTAATCATAGAAGCTTATGCACTCTTGTTTTGGCTTCAGATATCTGCTAACCAGTACACTGAGTCTTTCTCGCACTTTCATAAAGAACATTATTTTTTGTTATGAGACTTCTAGTAATTTTCTTTTCCCGGGATTAGGGCCTTACATTTGTCTGTAGTTAACTACAAATACCACATCAACCAACCCAGACAATCCTGCACCTCCCAGATATTTTTATCTAAAGTTATTTGACATTCTAGTTTTGTAACATCGGTGATCTTGCTAACTGGGCTGCTTGTCCTCTCATATACTATGTAGATTGTGAACAAGTACCCCAATGTTGACCCACCACTAACAATGTTGACCCACCACTAACAATGTTGACCCACCACTAACAATGTTGACCCACCACTAACAATGTTGACCCACCACTAACAATGTTGACCCACCACTAACAATGTTGACCCACCACTAACAATGTTGACCCACCACTAATAATGTTGACCCACCACTAATAATGTTGACCCACCACTAACATGTTGACCCACCACTAATAATGTTGACCCACCACTAACAATGTTGACCCACCACTAACAATGTTGACCCACCACTAATAATGTTGACCCACCACTAATAATGTTGACCCACCACTAATAATGTTGACCCACCACTAACAATGTTGACCCACCACTAACAATGTTGACCCACCACTAATAATGTTGACCCACCACTAATAATGTTGACCCACCACTAATAATGTTGACCCACCACTAATAATGTTGACCCACCACTAATAATGTTGACCCACCACTAATAATGTTGACCCACCATTAACAATGTTGACCCACCACTAACAATGTTGACCCACGACTAACAAAGTTGACCCACCACTAATAATGTTGACCCACCACTAATAATGTTGACCCACCACTAATAATGTTGACCCACCATTAACAATGTTGACCCACTACTAACAATGTTGACCCACCACTAACAATGTTGACCCACCACTAACAATGTTGACCCACCACTAACAATGTTGACCCACCACTAGCAATGTTGACCCACCACTAACAATGCTGACCCACCACTAACAATGTTGACCCACCACTAGCAATGTTGACCCACCACTAACAATGTTGACCCACAACTAATAATGTTCACCCACCACTAACAATGTTCACCCACCACTAACAATGTTCACCCACCACTAATAATGTTGACCCACCACTAACAATGTTCACCCACCACTAATAATGTTGACCCACCACTAATAATGTTGACCCACCACTAATAATGTTGACCCACCACTAATAATGTTGACCCACCACTAATAATGTTGACACCACCACTAATAATGTTGACCCACCATTAACAATGTTCGACCCACCACTAACAATGTTGACCCACGACTAACAAAGTTGACCCACCACTAATAATGTTGACCCACCACTAATAATGTTGACCCACCACTAATAATGTTGACCCACCATTAACAATGTTGACCCACTACTAACAATGTTGACCCACCACTAACAATGTTGACCCACCACTAACAATGTTGACCCACCACTAACAATGTTGACCCACCACTAGCAATGTTGACCCACCACTAACAATGTTGACCCACCACTAACAATGTTGACCCACCACTAGCAATGTTGACCCACCACTAACAATGTTGACCCACAACTAATAATGTTCACCCACCACTAACAATGTTCACCCACCACTAACAATGTTCACCCACCACTAATAATGTTGACCCACCACTAACAATGTTCACCCACCACTAATAATGTTGACCCACCACTAACAATGTTGACCCACCAATAACAATGTTGACCCACCACTAATAATGTTGATCCACCAATAACAATGTTGACCCACCAATAACAATGTTGATCCACCAATAACAACGTTGACCCACCAATAACAATGTTGACCCACCAATAACAATGTTGACCCACCAATAACAATGCTGACCCACCACTAATAATGTGCAAGCTTGCTGCTGGGGAGTGCAGGCCAGAAGGTGGGGGGAGACCGGGCTCTTGGTGACAGGTTACCTGCTTGAGAAAAAAGGCTAACTGCTGAGCATGGCATTACATCTCCTGAGGGGGATGTGACATGTGAGGATGGAGGGCAGGTTAGTTGCTGGGATAAAGGGGCAAGGAAGCGCAGAATGAGAAGGTTAGTGCTAGTTGAGGCTAGCTCTGCTGAGGGTGCCAGAAGCCATCAACTTGTGTATGTGTGTTTTTCTTACAGCACTATGCGACTGCTAGTGGTGCTGTTCTTGCCTACTATCCTGATTGCTGCCCTGGCTGGCTGCAGGATGGTGGAGGCAAAGCTGCCACCACCTGACAAGTCCTACAAATTCCTGGTTGCCATCCCTGCAGTCAGAAGGAACCACTGGAATATGTTCAAGCCTCTCCTAATAGCACTGGCTAACCGTGGACATAAGGTACGACCTTGGCTCTTTATGGGTGTCACTAAATTATTATTAGTAGTATCAGTATTTTTATTATTATTTCTGTTGTTATTACTGTCTTTTCTGAACAAGCCATTTTATTAGGCAAGAGTTCTTTATTTATTCGATAACTTTTCCTGGCATTTACCTTTATAAATTTGTATTGTTAAGAAACATACAAATAAGGAACCATGTGAAGTCGGCGCCAGCTATGAACCAGACTCCAGGCCAGCTTACGCGCTAACCTGAGAGTTTTAAGACCATGCTATATATAAACTAAATAATGTAGATCTTAATATTACGGATTGCGAAAAGGATTTAGGAGTTCTGGTTAATAGTAATCTAAAACCAAGACAACAGTGCATTAGTGTTCGCAATAAAGCTAATAGAAGTCCTCAGGTTGTTCTTCAAATCTATATATCTTTGGTTAGGCCTCATTTGGATTAAGCTGCGCAGTTTTGGTCACCGTATTTCAGAATGGATATATATGCACTGGAAAACGTACAAAGGAGGATGACAAAGTTAATCCCATGTATCAGAAATCTTCCCTATGAGGATAGACTGAGGGCTCTGAATCTGCACTCTCTAGAAAGGCGTAGAATTAGGGGGGATATGATTGAGGTATATAAATGGAAAGCAGGAATTAATAAAGGGGATGTAAATAGCGTGCTGAAAATATCTAACATAGACAGAACTCGCAGCAATGGCTTTAAATTGGAAAAATTCAGATTCAGGAAGGATATAGGAAAACACTGATTTGGTAACAGAGTTGTGGATGAGTGAAACAAACTCCCGAGTACCGTCATAGACGCCAAGACATTGTGTATTTTTAAAAATAGGTTGGATAAATACAGGAGGGGGTGTGGGTGGATGTGAGTTGTACCTGAACAGCTACTAGGTCGGACGCAGTGCTCCTCCCGTAAGTGACGTGTCTGACCTCACTAGGTTAAGGCATTGGCTTGAGCCGGTGGGGAGAATTGGAGCTGCCTCGCATGGACCAGTAGGCCTGTTGCAGAGTTCCTTGTTTCTTATGTTCTTATGAGGGCAAATATTCTATTAGTGGGATGGATCTGTGAAGGACCTGCCTAGTATGGGCCAACAGGCCTGCTGCAGTGTTCCTCCTTTCTTATGTTATGTTCTTGCCACGAGTTCAAGCCCCACCCGTACCGTGGTTTGATTAGGTATGTGGACAGCATGTTAGGGTGAAAAGTCACTTAAAGTGTGCAGGTGATGTCATTGGGGATATGTGGCCGTGAGGGATTGGTGGTTGTGGGGATAACGGAATAGGTGTAAGCGTGTGACCATGTGGGGAATTGTATGGGGGTGGGTTGTTGGTTAACATAAGAACATAAGAAGGAACATTGTAGCAGGCCTAATGGCCCATGCTAGGCAGGTTCAAGTCAGCTACTGGCCCAAGCTACTGGCCTAAGCTAGTTAGGCCCAGTTGAATTAGACACATGTGACCTGTACCTTGCTCAGTGAAGATCTGTCTAGTGTACTCTCTGTGGACTGAACCAAGATGCCCTCTATTGAGAAACTTTACCATCAACTTAAGGAGGAGCTAAGGGTGGCTAAGCTCGAGATACGAATTGTGAAGGACCTGTCCATACTAGGCAGGTCCTTCACAATCCCACTAACAGAATATTTGCCCATCCCATTTTCAATGCTACCCAAAGCAATAAGCTTTGATAACGACTCACATTCGTCTGGTAGCACAGAGAAAGGGTTTGAAGTTTCCACAGCAGTCTCTTACTTCTTCATTTCTACCTCTCCATTCCTCTTAATCTTCAACTTCGTTCCACACTGTCTGGCCACTACCCAGGATCCTTTCTTGATCTAAGGACTCACAACAGAACTACGAATCCTCATGTTTTCCTCCATCAATCACTGTATCTCGAGCTTAACCATCCTCAGTTCCTTCTTAAGCTGCTGGTAAAGTTGCTCAATGGAGGGTATCTAGGTTCTGGGGGAAAAACAGTGAAGTTCCAGCGTAGTAATGCTGTGAGTTTTAGGGGAACCAGTAATAGGTAAAATGAGGTGGATATTGGAAAGCCAGTCTGCAAGCATTCTTTTGCCCCATTTGCTCTGGTACCATATTTCCATGGCTGAAATATCTTGGCGAAACCTTTCATCGTGTTCGTCACGAACTGCCCCACAGTTCGCTGGAAAAAAGTCTAAATGCGAGTCCAAAAAGTGGATTTTAAGTGACATGTCACATCCCATGTTCTTGTAAGCCTTGATGAGGTTTTCCACCAATTCTTCATAGTTGCCTTCCCTTCTGTTTCCGAGAAATCCCTTTGCCACTAACCTGAATGCTTCCCAAGCAGCTTTCTCCTCCCCAATGAAGGTCTGATTCAGTCACCATCTTTAAGCTCTTGAATCTGAGGACCATTGAAGACACCCTCTCTTATCTTAGCATTGCTCATTGAGGGGAATTTTGATGTTAAATACTTGAATTCCTGACTGGATTTGTCCATAGCTTTTACAAAGTTTTTCATGAGCCCCAGTTTTGTGTGTAATGGTGGTAGGAAAATTTTGTTTAGTTCATTGAGAGGTGGATGTTGAACATTTTTCATCCCAGGCTCCAATGACTGACTAGGCGACCAGTCTCTCCTGATGTAGAGCGAACTTCTTGCACGGCTGTCACATTCACATAGAAAGCAGCAGTACTTTGTGTATCCACCCTGCAAGCCCATCACAAGAACAACAACCTTTAAGTCACCACAGAGTTGCCATTGATGTTCATCATATTTCATGCAGTGCAACATATGCTTTATAAAATTAATATACAATGCCTCACATGCATATCAATAGCTTGATCAGTGAATATTTATTATAAGTTTAAAATTAAACTTATAAATTACCTACCTTTCACCTCAAAATATCAACTTACACAGGTCTGCCACCTTCTATGACTGCTGGAACAATAATGAAGGTCAGTAAGACTGAGTGTGGTAAGAAACACTGCCGCGAGCCTGTTGGAACCTGTTGCGACACGTAGGTGTGTATTGAAAAATAGAGCTAACAAACAATTTTAACCATGATATTCATTATCAGTGACCTAAAATTAGCTGGAAATTGCTACTCTGGTCTCGGAAGCATTTTTGTTGTTGACCAGTGTTATTTATACTTCTTGATATGAAGCCAAGAATTCTATTCGCTTTATTGCGAATACTTACACACTGTTGTCTTGGGATGGTGTAGGCTGTGGGAAAGCTGTATGAGTGGAGGTTACTGTCTGAAATGGTGTGTGTGAAGATATGTGGCCGTGGATGAATTGTATGGGTGGCAGGTAGAGGTGGGAGAGACAGGAATGAGTTACAGGCATGGTGTCGCAATCAGGAATTTCAGCTTAAGGGAACTTATCAAAGATTTCCAAGAAGCTGAAAATGTACGAACATGTGGGAAGTAAGAGTCCATTAGCCCCTTCCAGGAGGGTTAAGGCCCTCAGAGGGCTGAGAGATACCCCGTTTACTGGAGAATTTTCTCCACACATGGTATGGGTGAAGGCATGTGGCAGTGGGGGACCGGTGATAGGGGCCGGTGGTATGGGTAGCGGTTGTGCTCAAAGGGGTTGTTGCCTGGTGTTCAGCGAGGGTATATCCATGGGAGGGGAGGGGGTGGCACGGGATTTGCATCAGACGTATATCAACTGTCTCAAGCACTAGTGAGCCTCAGCTCTTCCTTGTGGGATAACCTCCTCCTACTTTGTAACATACCAAATGTTGATTTTAATATATTAATAAGAATAATTATATGATTTTTATTATGATTACATTATTTAATGATTTTTCGTTGTTTTCTTTAGAAACATAGGATGAGGTTAAGATTTATATTATAAAATGTTAACTGATAACTGTTTTTTGGTAACCTTAACTAATATTCCAAATATTTTTGATGGTTGTGGAGAAATTTTCTCCAGGAGGGGGGTATTAGGCCCTTCAGCCCTCTCAGAAGGGGCAAGCATCTTGTTTACTGCTATAGCAAGTAATTGATCCCAGATGCAGTACGAGTATGTGACGTGGTCAAGCGACCGCCGTTCCTTGCAAGAAACCAATGTTGCAAGTAGCTTAGTTTAATAAGAGACAGTCCATCTCTTACCTTAGCAGGACAATTAAGGAAAATCCTGCTCCCACTTTATTACCATGGTAAAGATAGTGTACATTGTTGTCTATGCTTAAGACAGCAAGAATCAAACATTCTGCTTTGCTTCATAGTGGAGTTTGGCAAGGAAGCAAAAATTACTAGGTCAGCTTTTCCTTTATGCTGGGGACAAGTGAGGGCGGGGAGACGCTGTGAGGTCAGATTAACTTTGACCCTACTGGGATTCACACTGACACGGGAATAACCAACAAAGAACACCGATCCATGTGTTAGTGTGAACAAAGTGTCTCACAAAACACAATAAACACTTACAGAGAAGTGTGATCAGCTTCTTTAGTAAACAGATTGAGAATAATAAAGACAAACCTTGTGGAACATTGTACCAGTGTGTGTATTCCTAGACTATGGAAGACGTGGACAGCCAAGGACACTTCAGCTTCTATCAAGTCAATGATATCTGTTGAGGGTGTGAAGAACACCATAGCTCACGCTACAGGAGCAAGGTAGGTTACGAATTATCTTGTAATACAGGGGACTGCGAAGTTCTTGTGCCGCAAGGAGTTTGTAATCAACTTATAGTCGGCTATGAGGTGCGGACTTTTGAGTCCACACAAGTAAGTTTTCCAGTCAGCAATCAGTTTTGGAAATACGCTGACATATTACCCCCTAGGGATAATTTTTTATTAATATATTTACTTTCCAGCCCATTGAGAAGTGGCTACAACAACGACAGCTGTCTATCAAACTAAGTTCCCCCTAATCAAGGTAAGAATATTTTAATAGTAGGTGATTCTCAGGTAAGATATATGGACCGTGCATTTTGTAACAGAGACAGAAAGGTCTGACAGAGTGTGTTTTCCTGGAGCTGGTGTTGGCGACATAGTCAGCAGGTTGGATAATATTATGGCAGGTAATGCGAACAAGCCCATTATCTGTCTTAGTGCTGGGGGTAATGACATTGGGAAGGGCAGGAGAGAGGAGCTGCTAGATAAGTACAGGTCAGCCATAGAAGTGGTTAGGTCTAAGGGAGGGATCCCAGTCATATGTAGCATCTTGCCTAGAAAGGGAGTGGGCAATGAATGGATGTCTAGGGCAATTGGTATAAATTGCTGGCTAGACAGGTACTGCAAGGAACTTGCAATCCCATTCATTGATAACTGGGACCTTTTCTTTGGCAAACATGATATGTATGCAAGGGATGGGGTTCATCTCTCTGGGGATGGAGTGGTTGCATTAGCCAATTCAATTGAGAGGGTAATTGATGACTTGTCTAGGAATTTAAACTGATAGATTATAGAGGTATGGGTGTTTGTGGGAAAAAATCAGGCTGCAGCATTAGGGTTAAAAACAGCAGTTATTACCGGGATACCTCAGGGATATGTTTAAAAGACAATATTCAAAATAAAGTTGCTAGTAATGGCAAATCAACTGATCAACAAATAAAGAGAGATAGTAGAGGGCAACGAGTGACTAGCTCCCTTAAGGTTTACTATACAAATAGTAGGAGTCTAAGAAATAAGAGAGATGAGCTAAAATTACTTGCAAGTGTAGGTAATATAGATATTATTGGTATAACAGAGACCTGGTTCAACCTGAAAGATAGAGAAATGCCTTCTGAATGCAACATACAGGGTTATAAACTATTCCACACTGATAGGGTCAACAGGAAAGGTGGTGGTGTGGCGATGTATGTTAGAGAAAATTTAAATTGTCTTAGACATGATATAAGATTAGAAACATCGAACACAGAATCGGTTTGGCTTCAGTTTCTCGAGGGTCGTGGCAAATTAATTTTGGGTGTGATTTATAGGCCCCTAAACCTTGATAGGGAGTGCAGTAAGCTGTTATGGGACAAAATTCATAAGGCATCTAGATATGAAAATGTTGTGATAATGGGAGATTTTAACTTTAGACAAATTGATTGGAACAATATGACAGGAAATCTTGAGTCTAGTGACTTTCTTGATACGGTTCAGGATTGCTTTTTAGAACAGATTGTGACAGAACCAACTAGAGGAAAAAATCTGCTTGACTTGGTTCTTGCCAACAAAGATTCACTAATTAATAATCTTGAGGTTAATGATGAGCTTGGGGAAAGTGATCACAAATCACTTAGTTTCAATATATCATGGAATTACCCAGATAACTGCAATCAAATCTCAGTACCAGATTTTCGCTTGGCCGACTTCATGGGACTGAAAAATTACTTGGGTGGGCTAAATTGGGATGTCCTAACTATGGGTCAGGTAGGTGATCTTGGTTGCCAATATGACGTTTTTCAGAGCATAGTTCTAGCTGCCCAGACAACTTTTGTTCCGAGTAGGGAAATTAGATCTAACAAAAATGATCCCAAATGGATGAACAATAGATTAAAACATCTCATTGGTCAAAAGAGAGGCATATATAAGCGTATCAAAAGAGGGGATGGGCAGTTAAGAAATCAATATATTCAATTAAAGAGAGAAATAAAGAAAGGAATAAGAAAAGCAAAAAGAGATTAAGAGGCTAAGGTCGCAAGGGATTCAAAGACTAACCTAAAAGGGTTCTTTCAGGTATACAGAAGTAAGATTAGGGACAAGATTGGCCCACTTAAGAGTAACTCTGGTCAGATCACTGACAGTGATAAGGATATGTGTGAAATTCTAAATGCCTACTTCCTCTCAGTTTTCACCCAGGAAAATACTAGCGATATTCCTGAAATAATAGATTACGTAGAACAGGGTGATAATAAACAATGTACGATTGTGGTAACTAGTGACATGGTCCTCAGACAGAGAAACTAAAACCTAACAAATCCCCAGGTCCTGATAAACTGTTTGCAAGGGTGTTAAAGGAATGTAAAGAGGAACTTAGCATACCTTTGACTAATCTTTTTAACATATCACTACAAACTGGCATAGTGCCTGATAAGTGGAAAATGGCAAATGTAATACCTATTTACAAGGCAGGTGACAGGTCCTTGGCTTCGAACTATAGACCAATAAGCCTTACCTCCATAGTGGGAAAATTTATGGAATCAATAATTGCCGAAGCAATTCGTAGCCATCTTGACAGGCACAGGTTGATTAATGATTCTCAACACGGTTTTACAAAGAGGTGTTCCTGTCTTACGAATTTACTAACTTTTTTCACTAAGGTGTTTGAGGAGGTAGATCATGGTAATGAATATGATATTGTGTATATGGACTTCAGTAAGGCTTTCGATAGAGTTCCACACCAGAGGCTATTGAGGAAACTTAGGGCACACGGAATAGGAGGAGAAATTTTTTCCTGGGTAGAGGCATGGCTGACAAATAGACAGCAGAGAGTTTGCATAAATGGGGAGAAATCAGAATGGGGGCACGTCACAAGCGGTGTTCCTCAGGGGTCAGTGTTGGGCCCGTTGTTGTTCACAATTTACATAAACGACATAGATGAGGGAATAAATAGCGACATAAGCAAATTTGTTGATGACACCAAAATAGGCCGTCTAATTCATTCTAATGAGGACATTAGAGCACTCCAGGATGATTTGAATAGACTGACACAATGGTCGGAAAAGTGGCAGATGCAGTTTAATATTGACAAATGCAAAGTTCTAAATGTTGGACAGTTAAATAACCATGCCACATATTAACTAAATAATGTAGATCTTAATACTACCGATTGCGAAAAGGATTTAGGAGTTCTGGTTAGCAGTAACCTAAAACAAAGACAACAGTGCATTAGTGTTCACAATAAAGCTAACAGAATTCTTGGCTTCATATCTAGAAGTATAAATAATAGGAGTCCTCAGGTTGTTCTTCAACTCCATATATCCTTGGTTAGGCCTCATTTAGACTATGCTGCTCAGTTCTGGTCACCGTATTACAGAATGGATATAAATGCTCTGGAAAACGTACAAAGAAGGATGACAAAGATGATCCCATGTATCAGAAATCTTCCCTATGAGGATAGACTGAAGGTCCTGAATCTGCGCTCTCTCGAAAGGCGTAGAATTAGGGGGGATATGATCGAGGTGTATAAATGGAAAACAGGAATAAATAAAGGGGATGTAAATAGTGTGCTGAAAATTTCCAGCCAAGACAGGACTCGCAGCAATGGTTTCAAGTTGGAAAAATTCAGATTCAGGAAGGATACAGGAAAGTGTTGGTTTGGTAACAGAGTTGTGGATGAGTGGAACAAACTCCCGAGTACAGTTATTGAGGCTAAAACGTTGTGTAGTTTTAAAAATAGGTTAGATAAATACATGAGTGGGTGTGAGTTGGACCTGACTAGCTTGTGCTGCTGGGTCTGGTACAGTGCTCCATCCTTGAGTGGGGATGACCAGACTGAGTGGGTCATTGGGATAATCCGGGGGGTGGGTCATTGGTCTTATCCGTGGGGGGGGGGACATGGACCTGCTCCGCATGGGTCAGTAGGCCTGTTGCAGTGTTCCTTCTTTCTGATATTCTTATGTTCTATATTTAATCTTTAACCTTAGCTGGTAAACCATTTCTCAACAATGGTTTTCATACCCGCCCGCCCGAGCTTAATCATAAAATATCTTAGCCTATTGACCACTGTCTGGGAAAATCTTTCATTTCATGCCTCAAACATCTTGTTGCTGGGCGATTTCAACTTAAGACACCTAAAATGGAGGAGTGAGGCAAATAATGTTTTAGCAGACATAACCCCAGGATGCAGCTCATAATGAAAATTCACTCACATGAGCTGTTAAATCTCTGCAACAAATTCACTTTAAACCAGCAAATAGTAGAGCCAACAAGACTAACCATGATGATCTGATACGAAATTTAACAGAATCAAAGACAATACACTCAGATGACAACATAATAGAGGTACAGACATGCATGTGCAGAGCTGACCAGAATAAGGTAATCAGCTATGAAGGTGCTTTCACCAAATTCAACTTCAATAACAAAAACACAGAGTGGGATCAAATCAACCATGTGCTAAATAAAACAAGCTGGGGCGATATCTTAAACAACAAGGATCCGAACCTTTGCCTAGAAAGAATTAACTGTGGCGCTTGAGGTATGCTCAAGGCACATTCCTTTAAGAAAAACGAAGAGATGTAAACTAGAAAGAGACACTATACAGGCGAAGACAAAGAATCACAGAACAGCTGAGAGGGTCGAGTATATCTGAAATACGAAAGGAGGCACTGGTCGAATAGCAAATATTGAACTTAAGCTTAAGGAATCATGCAGGAGACAAAAACCTTAGGAAGACCTTAAAGCTATAAATGAAATTGAAACCCAAAATACTTTTTTCTTATGCAAAAATCTAAAGCAAAAATAACATCCAATATTGGCCCTTTTCAAGGCAGGCGAAACTGCAGATCTAGAGAATGTATAGAGAACTTTCGAGGCACGCATAAATACGATAAACACCTAAACTACTGGGAACGGTTGAAGTTCGTTGATTTGTACTCCCTGGAACGCAGGCGAGATAAGTACATGATAATATAAAATACACTTGGAAAATCCAAGAGGGACTAGTCCCAAATATGCATACAAGTCATTCCCTACGAAAGCAAAAGACTTGGCACGCGATGAACACCCCCCAATGAAAAGCAGGGGCGCCACGAGTACGCTAAAACTCTTCAACTGCATCCCAGCATACATAAGAGGGACTACCAACAGATCCCTGGTTGTCTTCAAGAAGGCGCTGGACAGACACCTAAAATCAGTACTTGACCAGCATGTCGGCTTGCATGCAAAGTCAACTATAACATCCTAAACATTAACGATTTGGCACAAATTTTACGAAGGTGTTGCGAGGCCTGCTCACAGACTGGGCCGCGAGGTGTTGATCCCCCGAAATCTTCTCCAGAAATATACTCCAGGTATATCGAAAATCATTATTTTATCTCTTCATATTTTTGAGAAAACTTCGTGAAACTTCAAATACACACTATGAACCACCACCTTAAAATAAAAGCGGAAACAGGAAACCGCGGATACGGGGGTCCTGTCTATGTCTTCTAGCTTTCCCTTCCACTGTCCAGTCTTATTACTGTTATCTTAGTCTTTCTCCTCACCTCTTCTCCTTACCTGACCTGTCTACTGACTTTCATTATCGTACCACAGGTGGTGACGGTACACTCACCACAATATTTGTACCACAGGTGGTGACGGTACACTCACCACAATATTTGTACCACAGGTGGTGACGGTACACTCACCACAATATTTGTACCACAGGTGGTGACGGTACACTCACCACAATATTTGTACCCCAGGTGGTGACGGTACACTCACCACAATATTTGTACCCCAGGTGACGGTACACTCACCACAATATTTGTACCACAGGTGGTGACGGTACACTCACCACAATATTTGTACCACAGGTGGTGACGGTACACTCACCACAATATTTGTACCACAGGTGGTGACGGTACACTCATCACAATATTTGTACCACAGGTGGTGACGTTACACTCACCACAATATTTGTACCACAGGTGGTGACGGTACACTCACCACAATATTTGTACCACAGGTGGTGACGGTACACTCATCACAATATTTGTACCCCAGGTGGTGACGGTACACTCACCACAATATTTGTACCACAGGTGGTGACGGTACACTCACCACAATATTTGTACCACAGGTGGTGACGGTACACTCATCACAATATTTGTACCCCAGGTGGTGACGGTACACTCACCACAATATTTGTACCACAGGTGGTGACGGTACACTCATCACAATATTTGTACCACAGGTGGTGACGTTACACTCACCACAATATTTGTACCACAGGTGGTGACGGTACACTCACCACAATATTTGTACCACAGGTGGTGACGGTACACTCATCACAATATTTGTACCCCAGGTGGTGACGGTACTCACCACAATATTTGTACCACAGGTGGTGACGGTACACTCACCACAATATTTGTACCACAGGTGGTGACGGTACACTCATCACAATATTTGTACCACAGGTGGTGACGGTACACTCACCACAATATTTGTACCACAGGTGGTGACGATACAGACCATGGCTGCAGCCTTCACTCACCCCAACATCACTGAGGTGGTGGTTCCCGTACCAAGTACCACCATAGCCAGCAGGTTCGACGTACTTCATGATCCAGCAGGTAATTATGTACTCCTGCATGTTGTTAGGTTCCCTGCAGGCATGTCGGTATCCATATCAGTCAATAGATATCCCTGTTAGTATCACCACAGGTAGTTAGGAAACCATATAGGCATTAATTAAAGTAACCCCACTGGTAGTTAGAACATAAGAATGGAGGAACACTGGAGCAGGCCTACATGCCCAAACTAAGAAAGTTCTTCTCTAAACTAATCATTCCCACCCACCTCACATTCCTGCAATTGTGAATGTGGCTGACCACTGTTTATTACCGCCTTCCACTTGCAGTCTGTGCGACTGATCTCTGCTGACCTTGATGATAGTCTAGTACTGATGAACTACCTGCTAAAAACCCAAACGTAAACTATGTTCTCTATGTTACTTCGTCAGTATAATTTTTCTTTATTAAACAAACACACACACGAAGAGGCGGTCCAGGAGCTCGGACTCGACCCCCGCAACCTCAACTAGGTGAGTACACACACACACACACACATTCTGACTCCACCTACACCACAGCTCCATATAGGCCCCCACCAAGGCTCTCGCTCCCCCAACCCCAATATTCTTGCATGACCACAATGATAGAAAAGAAACTGAAAGTTTGGTACACAAACGCGGATGGAATAACGAATAAACATGAGGAGTGGAACGAAAGAATCAGTGAAAAATCCCCAGACATCATAACAGTCAATAACAGACAATCTTCCCAATGGGATATCAGATCCTGAGGAAAGATAGGAGTAGAGGGGGAGGAGGGGGTTGCACTACTCATAAAACACCGATGGGGATTTGAGGAAATGGAAGGCATGGACATGATTGGAGAGACTACATTGTAGGTACAATTCAGTCCGGAGAACATAGTCATTGGAGTGATGTATAACCCACCACAGAACTGCAGGATGCCAAGAGAGGAGTACGAAGAAAACAACAGGGTGATGGTGGACACACTGGCTGAGGTGGCAAGAAGAGCTCACTCGAGCAGAGCAAAGTTACTGGTAATGGGCGATTTCAACCACAGGGAGATCGACTGGGAAAACCTGGAGCCACATGGGGGTCCCGAAACATGGAGAGCCAAGATGATGGATGTGGTACTTGAAAACCTCATGCATCAACATGTCAGGGACACAACCAGAGAGAGAGAGGAGGATGAGCCAGCAAGACTGGATCTTGTGTTCACCCTGACCAGTTCAGACTTTGAGGACATCACTTACGAGAGGCCCCTTGGAGCTAGCGATCACGTGGTTCTGAGTTTTGATTATATAGTAGAGTTACAAGTGGAGAAGGTAACAGGAACTGAAGGGGACAGGCCAAACTATAAAAGGGGGGACTACACAGGTATGAGAAACTTCCTGCAGGATGTTCAGTGGGACAGAGAAATGGTAGGAAAATCAGTAAACGAGATGATGGAATATGTGGCAACAAAGTGCAAGGAGGCAGAGGAAAAGTTTGTTCCCAAGGGAAACAGAAATAATAAAAAGACCAAAACGAGTCCTTGGTTTACCCGAAGGTGTAGGGAGGCAAAAACTAAGTGCAACAGAGAATGGAAAAGGTACAGGAGGCATAGGACCCAGGAAAACAAGGAGATTAGTAGAAGAGCCAGAAACGAGTATGCACAGATAAGGCCCAGCGACAGTATGAAAACGACATAGCATCGAAAGTCAAATCTGACCCGAAACTGCTGTATAGCCACATTAGGAGGAAGACAACAGTCAAGGACCAGGTGATAAGGCTGAGGAAAGAAGGTGGAGAACTCACAAGAAACGATCAAGAGGTATGTGAGGAGCTCAACGCGAGATTTAAGGAAGTATTTACAGTAGAGACAGGAAGGACTCTGGGGGGACAGACCAGATGGGGACACCAGCAAGGAATACACCAACAAGTGTTGGATGACATACATACAGATGAGGAGGAGGTGAAGAAACTGCTAAGGGACATCGATACCTCAAAGGCAATGGGACCGGACATCTCCCCGTGGGTCCTTAGAGAGGGAGCAGATATGTTGTGCGTGCCACTTACCACAATCTTCAACACGTCCCTGGAAACTGGGCAACTACCTGAGGTATGGAAGATGGCAAATGTAGTTCCCATTTTTAAAAAAGGAGACAGAAAAGAGGCACTAAACTATAGACCTGTGTCACTGACGTGTATAGTATGCAAAGTTATGGAGAAGATTATCAGAAGGAGAGTGGTGGAGCACCTGGAACGGAACAAGAGTATAAATGCCAACCAGCACGGATTCATGGAAGACAAATCCTGTGTCACAAACCTTCTGGAGTTTTATGATAAAATAACAGAAGTAAGACACGAGAGAGAGGGGTGGATTGATTGCATCTTCTTGGACTGCAAGAAGACCTTTGACACAGTTCCTCACAAGAGATTAGTGCAGAAGCTAGAGCATCAGGTGCATATAACAGGAAGGACACTGCAATGGATCAGAGAATACCTGACAGGGAGGCAACAACGAGTCATGGTACGTAATGATGTATCACAGTGGGCACCTGTGACGAGCGGGGTCCCACAGGGGTCGGTCCTAGGACCAGTGCTATTTTTGGTATATGTGAACGACATGATGGAAGGGCTAGACTCAGAAGTGTCCCTGTTTGCAGATGATGTGAAGTTAATGAGGAGAATTAAATCAGATGAGGACGAGGCAGGACTTCAAAGAGACCTGGACAGACTGGACACCTGGTCCAGCAAATAGCTTCTCGAATTTAATCCTGCCAAATGCAAAGTCATGAAGATAGGGGAAGGGCACAGAAGACCACAGACAGAGTATAGGCTACGTGGCCAAAGACTGCAAACCTCACTCAAGGAGAAAGATCTTGGGGTGAGTATAACACCGAGCATGTCTCCGGAAGCACACATCAATCAGATAACTGCTGCAGCATATGGGCACCTGGCAAACCAGAGAACAGCATTCCGATACCTTAGTAAGGAATCGTTCAAGACACTGTACACCGTGTATGTCAGGCCCATACTGGAGTATGCAGCACCTGTTTGGAACCCGCACTTGATAAAGCACGTCAAGAAACTAGAGAAAGTACAAAGGTTTGCGACAAGGTTAGTTCCAGAGCTAAGGGGAATGTCCTATGAAGAAAGATTAAGGGAAATCGGCCTGACGACACTGGAGGACAGGAGGGTCAGGAGAGACATGATAACGACATATAAAATACTGCATGGAATAGACAAGGTGGACAAAGACAGGATGTTCCAGGGAGGGGACACAGAAACAAGAGGCCACAAATGGAAGTTGAAGACACAAATGAGTCAGAGAGGTATTAGGAAGTATTTCTTCAGTCATAGAGTTGTCAGGCAGTGGAATAGCCTAGAAAATGACGTAGCGGAGGCAGGAACCATACACAATTTTAAGACGAGGTTTGATAGAGCTCATGGAGCGGGGAGAGAGAGGGCCCAGTAGCAACCGGTGAAGAGGCGGGGCCAGGAGCTAAGACTCGACCCCTGCAACCACAAATAGGTGAGTACACACACACACACACACACACACACACACACACACACACACACACACACACACACACACACACAAACACACAAACGCACAAACACACACACAAACACATACACACAGTAGAGTTACAAGTGGAGGGGGAAGCAGGAAGGGCCGGGCGAATGAAGCCAAACTACAAGAAAGGGGACTACGCGGGAATGAGGAACTTCCTGAACGGGGTCCAGTGGGACAGAGAACTGGCAGGGAAGCCAGTAAATGAGATGATGGAATACGTAACAATAATATGCAAGGAAACTGAGGAGAGGTTTGTACCCAAGGGTAACAGGAATAATGAAAAAGCCAGGATGAGCCCTTGGTTCACCCAAAGGTGCAGGGAGGCAAAAACCAAGTGTGCTAGAGAATGGAAGTACAGAAGGCAAAGGACCCAGGAGAATAAGGAGGTAAGAAGGGAGGCCCAACGACAATATGAAAACGACATAGCAGCAAAAGCCAAATCTGACCCGAAGCTTTTATACAGCCACATCAGGAGGAAAACAACAGTCAAGGACCAGGTAATCAGGCTAAGGAAGGAAGGAGGAGAGACAACAAGAAACGACCGCGAAGTATGTGAGGAATTCAACAGGAGATTCAAAGAAGTATTCATAGAGGAGACAGAAGTGACTCCAGAAAGACGGAGAGGCGGGGTACACCACCAATTGTTGGACACAATACACACAACCGAGGAAGAAGTGAAGAGGCTTCTGAGTGAGCTAGATACCTCAAAGGCAATAGGGCCAGATAACATCTCTCCATGGGTCCTGAGAGAGGGAGCAGAGGTGCTATGTGTACCCTTAACAACAATATTCAACACATCTATCGAAACAGAGATTACCTGAGGTATGGAAGACAGCAAATGTAGTCCCAATTTTTAAAAAAGGAGATAGACATGGAGCACTAAACTACAGACCAGTGTCACTGACATGTATAGTATGCAAAGCCATGGAGAAGATTATCAGGAGAAGAGTTGTGGAACATCTAAAAAGGAATGACCTCATCAACAGCAGCCAACATGATTTCAGGGACGGGAAATCCTGTGTCACAAACCTACTGGAGTTCTATGACATGGTGACAGCAGTAAGACAAGAGAGGGGTGGGTGGATTGCATTTTCTTGGACTGCAAGAAGGCGTTTGACACAGTACCACACAAGAGATTAGTGCAAAAACTGGAGGACCAGGCAGGGATAACAGGGAAGGCACTACAATGGATCAGGGAATACTTATCAGGAAGACAGCAGCGAGTCATGGTACGTGGCGAGGTGTCAGAATGAGCACCTGTGACGAGTGGGGTCCCACAGGGGTCAGTCCTAGGACCGGTGCTGTTTTTGGTATTCGTGAACGACATGACGGAAGGAATAGACTCCGAAGTGTCCTAGTCTGCAGATGATGTGAAGCTGATGAGAAGAATTCATTCGGACGAGGACCAGGCAGAACTACAAAGGGATCTGGACAGGCTGCAGACCTGGCCCAGCAATTGGCTCCTGGAGTTCAACCCCACCAAGTGCAAAGTCATGAAGATTTGGGAAGGGCAAAAAAGAAGACGGAGTACAGTCTAGGGGGCCAGAGACTACAAACTTCACTCAAGGAAAAAGATCTTGGGGTGAGTATAACACCAGGCACATCTGAGGCGCACATCAACCAAATAACTGCTGCAGCATTTGGGCGCCTAGCAAACCTCAGAACAGCATTCCGACATCTTAATAAGGAATCGTTCAGGACCCTGTACACTGCGTACGTTAGGCCCATATTGGAGTATGCGGCACCAGTTTGGAACCCACACCTAGCCAAACATGTAAAGAAACTAGAGAAAGTGCAAAGGTTTGCAACAAGACTAGTCCCAGAGCTAAGGGGTATATCCTACGAGGAGAGGTTAAGGGAAATCGACCTGATGACACTGGAGGACAGGAGAGATAGGGGGACATGATAACGACATATAAAATACTGAGAGGAACTGACAAGGTGGACAAAGACAGGATGTTCCAGAGATGGGACACTACAACAAGGGGACACAATTGGAAGTTGAAGACTCAGATGAGTCACAGGGTTGTTAGAAAGTATTTCTTCAGTTATATAGTTACAACTGGAAAGTAATGTAGCTTAGGCAGGAACCATACATAGCTTTAAGAAGAGGTTTGACAGAGCTCATGGAGCAGGGAAAGAGTGACTTAGTAGCGGCCAGTGAAGAGACGGGGGAGCTATGAATCGACTCCTGCAACCACAGTTAGTACACACACACACACAAACAGTTATAAGTCAAGCTTATGTGTCTTGCCACCCTCCAATTTTTTTGTAACGGTAAGACAATGATAAATAATCATCAATCCTTATATGAAGACTTCCACCATTTCTGTCCACATTTAGCAAAGTCGGTTTGTAGTAAGACTGACACAAATTTACCAGAACAGATGGTAGTAGAAGATACAACCCCATGAAGTGATACTTGTGACTCTCCAGGACTGATACATTGTGACAAGAGCTCTAATTCTAACTCCTAGGCAGAGCTATCTCTCAGACTTACCTTAGATCTACTTTCATAGTAGATTCTTGTTCCCAGTTTCTATATAGGACAGACTATATCAACAGGCTTTAATTTAAAAGTTCTATGTGTCGGACAGTTAGAAATTAGCTCAAGGAAAATTAGGGAAAGAGTGACTTAGTAGCGGCCAGTGAAGAGACGGGGCCAGGAGCTATTCTCTTATTGTACCAGAGTGTGATAGACAATCACATCATCTTGCTAATAACCCGAAGAATTTACTTCCTATTAACGTGTCGATGGACTTGGTAAAACAAGATGTGTTATATTCTCCAATCTTTGCAAAGGCATCTTTATAACTATGTATAAAGTCTGTATGAGAAATAACAACAGTAAAGAACGTACAGTATTTGAACTGATACCAAATTCTAAGCCTATCAGTCTGCAAACGCAAGTTAATCAGTCCTCATATGTTAAAGAGTCAAAACCCAAAACACAACTAATCAAACATATACAAATACCACACACATGTTTAAACCTGTATAAAACATTTGCACATGACTCAAATCCACCAACTACTCACACGAAATAAGTCTAATAAACCTGGCAGTTATAGCAAGTTAAACCGCCAAGACATTAGAGTAATATATATGTTTGTGGTCACTGTGGTGTGTTATAGATACCATAAACGAAAGTTCAGAGTATCTATAACATACTAGGGTTATAGATACCAAGGGTATGTAAAAGAAGGGTTATAGATACCAAAGGTATCTATGTTTCTTAATCATCGAATTAATGACAAACTCTACAATGCTCACAATTCTGAAACATTATTAGAGGTCTTTTTCGTGTGTCTTTTTAACAACTTGTCAACTACACTATACTTCATCCAACTGAATTAAGTGTTTCTTAGAATGCGACTACGGCTACACTGGACACAGGATTTTGACAAACGGAAAAAGTAAACAGAACATAAGATACAAAACGAACAGGACACCTAGAATCTATGTCAACTAGTTCCTGTAGTTGAAAAAATAAGACAAATGCAATATAATGCGATCCTTCATTTACTACAAGTCGCTCATACAGTGGGATTTACAAGTCAATAAACAATCGAATTATTATATTTTTTTTTCCATCGTGTCGGTATTTTATACTATTTATCTCCAAGTTCCTATAGTATTATAAAAAAATACCAACAAGTGATGAATAAGACACATGTGCAACATATGGGTGTCTTTATTGCAAAAATATTTCGCCTGCACAACAGGATTCTTCAGTTTAATGCAGGAGAACACTGGAGACAGTAAAAGTAGAAGTATTGTCGTGATCAGTCCGTCAGTTCTGACAGGAGATGGGCAGCCTCTCAAACCTAAATTACAGCATGCACTAAAGCAGAAAGGAGGCGAAGCAGTTGTTGTCGAGGTCACAAGTGAGGAGGGACCACTGCTGGAACAGGTCATGATAAATAATGATTTAGCAAGGGAGTTGTGGAAGACCTCCCCAACACCGAGATACCACAGTGTTGCGGTAGACCTCCCCAACACCGCGATACCACGGTGTTGCGGTAGACCTCCCCAACACCGAGATACCACGGTGTTGCGGTAGACCTCCCCAACACCGAGATACCACAGTGTTGCGGTAGACCTCCCCAACACCGCGATACCACAGTGTTGCGGTAGACCTCCCCAACACCGCGATACCACGGTGTTGCGGTAGACCTCCCCAACACCGAGATACCACAGTGTTGCGGTAGACCTCCCCAACACCGAGATACCACAGTGTTGCGGTAGACCTCCCCAACACCGCGATACCACGGTGTTGGCGGTAGACCTCCCCAACACCGCGATACCACGGTGTTGCGGTAGACCTCCCCAACACCGAGATACCACGGTGTTGCGGTAGACCTCCCCAACATCGAGATACCACGGTGTTGCTGTGTCAGACAACTATATTACTGATGGTATACAATACTGTTGTATACAATATAAATCCCGAAATCGTAATAACACGATTGCATACCAACCACGGAACGGGTGGGGTTAGAACCCATGGCAAGCGAGTCCTAAAACTCAAAGGCCCAGTGGTTAACGCACTGGCTTGAGAGCTTTTGGACTCACCATGGGTTCAGCCCCCACCCGTTCCCTGATATATACAATATACTATAAAACATTAGGTCTGGGCACATGCCTACCAATAGGCTTGAGGGACTGATCACTTTCTACTAAGGCTGACGGACTGATTAAATCACCTATATTCGATTGGAGATGCTTGTTGTGGAGGCGAAACGTTCCAGCAAGAAAGATACCTAAGTGAACATCAAAATGGTATACAATACCGACAGGTTGTTAGGTAAGACACATATGCAACAGTTAGACAACTTTATTCCGAAACGTTTCGCCTACACAGTAGGCTTCTTCAGTCGAATACAGAAAGTAGGCAGGAACAGTAGAGATGTGAAGACGATGTAATCAGTCCATCACCCTTAAAGTCGTAGAATTTGAGGTTGTCAGTCCCTCGGCCTGGAGAAGTTCAGTTCCATAGTCAGGAACTATCTGAAGATCAAGCGACAGTGCGGAGACTTAAATACTGTCGGAAGGAGAGGTGCAGGGTAGTAGTAGTAGTAGAAGTAGTAGTAGTAGTGAGAGGCCACTGAGAGGTCATGTCCCTCTCAGATCCAACGCTTCTCACTTAAAAAGCTTGTCCAAGGTGTTTTCTGTACCAAGATGCCACGTGTTGCAGTGTCTGACAAGTTCCTGACTATGGAACTGAACTTCTCCAGGCCGAGGGACTGACAACCTCAAATTCTACGACTTTAAGGGTGATGGACTGATTACATCGTCTTCACATCTCTACTGTTCCTGCCTACTTTCTGTATTCGACTGAAGAAGCCTACTGTGTAGGCGAAACGTTTCGGAATAAAGTTGTCTAACTGTTGCATATGTGTCTTACCTAACATATCTAAGTGAAGTAAAGATGTCTTATTCATCAAATTCCTACAAGACGTAAGGAAGACACAAGGCAAAATTCTTAGGCTATGTCCACATTAATAAAATGTATTAGATGTGTTTCTCTGTGTCTTTGTGTTGATTGGATGCTAGAAAATAGATTAATATTCGTCCTAGTCAGCAAGGTAAGACTGAGTGTAGTCGAGGGGACTTGGCTGGTAGCCAAGACACTATGCTCTTCCCTTCACTCATAGAGACTATGCTCTTCCCTTCACTCGTAGAGACTATGCTCTTATCTTCATTCGTAGACTATGCTCTTCCCTTCACTCGTAGAGACTACGCCCTTCCCTTCACTCGTAGAGACTATGCCCTTTCCTTCACTCGTAGACACTATGCTCTTCCCTTCACTTGTAGACTATGCTCTTCCCTTCACTCGTAGACTATGCTCTTCCCTTCACTCGTTGAGACTATACCCTTCCCTTCACTCGTTGAGACTATACCCTTCCCTTCACTCGTAGAGACTATGCCCTTCCCTTCACTCGTAGAGACTATGCCCTTCCCTTCACTCGTAGAGACTATGCTCTTCCCTTCACTCGTAGAGTATGCTCTTCCCTTCACTCGTAGAGACTATGCCCTTCCCTTCACTCGTAGAGACTATGCCCTTCCCTTCACTCGTAGAGACTATGCCCTTCCCTTCACTCGTAGAGACTATGCTCTTCCTTTCACTCGTTAAACAGTAGTCTACATCTCTGTCTCTCTTCTGAGCTCTACACCTCAGTTTATCTGCAGCAATTGTTAATCATCTTTGTAATATTATACAATGTTTTACGAAATTAAATATTACTGAACAATAGACAGTCATCACATTTCTCAGGTAAGATAATGTGTGTCAAGGGTTGTGCCAATACCTTGGTTTAGGTCAGGAAACAAGACAAGTGTTTCCTGACGCAGGTTTTAGTTATATGATGAGCCGCTGGAGTTTTTGGTCATCTGACGAGGCTCACCGGTCCATCCCTTTAAAAATTATGGTTATAATTATAGCCATTTTTGATTCTCTACCTTGGTTCTGTTCTGTAGCTGACTGATTACCGTTGATCCCAGCCACCATCGTCTGGTTCCTTCAAAGTATATAACAAGAAAAGGCACAATACCGTGACTGGAACGAAACACAAATAACCCGCACATAAAAGAGAGGAGCTTACGACGACGTTTCGGTCCGACTTTGACCATTGACAAAGTCACACTTTGTCAATGGTCCAAGTCGGACCGAAACGTCGTCGTAAGCTCCTCTCTTTTATGTGCGGGTTATTTGTGTTTCCTTCCAAGTCTTTAATGATACGTTTGGAATCTTTCCAGTCCACAATTCAGATTTACGGTAAACCCCATTAATAATAACAGTCTTATTCACGTCTCCCATAATGCCATAAATACAAAATTAGGAGCTTTAACTGGCTTCTTTTGACAGATCTTCTGACAGTCACATAGAAATTGTGATGCGAGAAGCCATTCGTGTCATAACCAGACCTTGATACAGAGAACCAAACAGCAATAGTGTTGGTGGTAAACAATAAATATGAGTGTTAGGTAAATGGACACAGATGCAACTAATGTGACATTTTATTGTAGCAACGTTTCGCTCTCCAGGAGCTTTATCAAGCCGTTAGGGCTTGATAAGTTCCTGGAGAGCGTAACGTTGCAACAGTAAAATGTCACATCAGTTGCATCTGTGTCCATTTACCTAACACTCATATTTATTGTTTACCACCAACACTATTGCTGTTTGGTTCTCTGTATCAAGGTCTGGTTATGACACGAATGGCTTCTCGCATCACAATTTCTATGTGACTGTCAGAAGATCTGTCAAAAGAAGCCAGTTAAAGCTCCTAATTTTGTATTTATGGCATTATGGGAGACGTGAATAAGACTGTTATTATTAATGGGGTTTACCGTAAATCTGAATTGTGGACTGGAAAGATTCCAAACGTATCATTAAAGACTTGGAAGGAAACACAAATAACCCGCACATGAAAGAGAGGAGCTTACGACGACGTTTCGGTCCGACTTGGACCATTGACAAAGTGTGACTTTGTCAATGGTCAAAGTCGGACCGAAACGTCGTCGTAAGCTCCTCTCTTTTATGTGTGGGTTATTTGTGTTTCCTTCCAAGTCTTTAATGATACGTTTGGAATCTTTCCAGTCCCATATGACGAAGGTCACGAAGCGTCGCCACCAGAATGCTGGAACACCGGTAAACTTGCAACGAGGGCCTGGAACTAGCGATCATCGGTGCATCAGACACCACTGAACTGAACCGGGGTACTTTCACCCTAGCAAAATCTTAACTCACTTTATCTTACACTGGAAGCACTCAGCCCTTAAACTGCATTTCGCTCAACCAATAGAGAAATGTGTTTTCAATCAAGGGTTGTTCTGCTAATTGTGGATATATTCTCATAGATACATCTGGTGTCAACTTGTGTAAATAATTAAAAGACACAATACGGTGACTGGAACAATGCACAGATAACCTGCACATAAGAGACTGAAACTTAAAACGACGTTTCGGTCCGACTTGGACCATTAACTGGTGGTCCACGTCTGACCGAAACGTCGTCATAAGTTTCAATCTATTATGTGCGGGGTTATTTATCCAATGTTTAAATAATTTATGCATCTTATTACCTTGACAATATTCCCATGAAGAGCGAGAGTTTATATGTACTCACTGAGCTCGCTAGTACTGAAGTTTACATGTACTCACTGAGTTCGCTAGTGCTGAAGTTACATGTCCTGAGTTAGGCTGATTTACAAGAACTCACTGAGCTCGCTAGTACTGAAGTTTACACGAACTCACTGAGCTCGCTAGTGCTGAAGTTTACAAGAACTCACTGAGCTCGCTAGTACTGAAGTTTACACGAACTCACTGAGCTCGCTAGTGCTGAAGTTTACACGAACTCACTGAGCTCGCTAGTGCTGAAGTTTACACGAACTCACTGAGCTCGCTAGTGCTGAAGTTTACACGAACTCACTGAGCTCGCTAGTGCTGAAGTTTACACGAACTCACTGAGCTCGCTAGTGCTGAAGTTTACACGAACTCACTGAGCTCGCTAGTGCTGAAGTTTACACGAACTCACTGAGCTCGCTAGTGCTGAAGTTTACACGAACTCACTGAGCTCGCTAGTGGTTTGAAGTTATTATACGAACTCACTGAGCTCGCTAGTGCTGAAGTTTACACGAACTCACTGAGCTCGCTAGTGCTGAAGTTTACATGTACTCACTGAGCTCGCTAGTACTGAAGTTCAAATTATATCGGCAGGAGCGATGGTGCTACTGGAGGTGTATTTGGTGCCGCTGGTGTCCAGATTCTACTCTTCACCAAAGGTTATGCAACTCTACAACACAAGACACGAATTTGACGTAGTTATGACGGACCATCTTTTCAATGAGGTAACTTGAATTTCGCTTTAGATTTTCTTTTAGTCTTGTGTTCCGACTCATGGTTTAACTCACCATGCAAGTCACCTTCAAACTCATGTTCTACCTCACGTTCTAATTCATGTTCAAATTCATCTTCTTACTTATGTGTTTCGCCTTTAAGGCAGGCGAAATTGATGACCTGGAGAGTATACAGAGAACTTTTACGACACACATAAGTACGATCAAACACCTAAATTACTGGGAACGGCTGAAGTCCCTTGATTTGTATTCCTTGGAACGCAGGTGAGAGAGATGCATGATAATATATACTTGGAAAATCCTAGAGGGATTAGTACGAAACTTGAACACGAAAATCACTCCCAATGAAAGCAAAACACTCGGCAGGAGATGCAACATTTCCCCCAATGAAAAGCAGGGGTGCCACGAGTACATTGAGAGACAACACAATAAGTGTCCGGGGCCCAAGACTGTTCAACTGCCTCCCAGCATACGTAAGGGGAATTACCAATAGATCCCTGGCTGTCTTCAAGAAGGCACTGGACAGGCACCTAAAGTCAGTACCTGATCAGCCGGGCTGTGGTTCATACGTCGGTTTATGTGTGGCCAGCAGTAACAGCCTGGTTGATCAGATCCCTGGTCTCAGACAGGGCTTAGGGGGCGATGACCCCCGAAACCCTCTCCAGGCATACTCCAGGTATACAACTCATGATCCAACTCGCCTTCAAACTTATGTTCTAGTAATTCATTTTATAAGTCATTGTCTAACTCACTTTGTAGCTCATGTTAAGTTCATCTTCTAATTCGTGTTTCATCTCACTGATGTTTCGACTAGTGTTCTTGCTAGTAGAAACGTGACTTAGAACTTACATTCTAAATCACGTTCTGATTCATGTTTTAAGTCATGTTCTAACACACATTTTCACTCACGTTCTAACTAGAATTCCAATTCATTTTCCAAGTCATGTTCTCTCCCATATTTATGTTTTATCGATGTTTTAAATCACATTCTAACTATAATTTAGCGAATGTTCTCTTGCATGTTCAATATCAAGTTCTGATTAAATTCTAAGTTATGTTTTAAGTCGTATTCTAAGTCACATTCTGAATCATTTTCAAACTACCATTATAACTCATTATCACTCAAAAATGGAATGAACCCACAAGGCTACAATTTTTGTTTTTTAATATTTCGACTTTGATCTGAGGTCCTTTTCAGCAGAACGCAAAGACGTCTTATATACGGTGTTACATAGTGGTGAGCATCTGAACTTAGTGGTCAATATAATTCTCTGGGTGCCTCACTGGGACGTGTCCGTCCAAAGACATTGACAAGCACAAACAAATAGGGATGTTAAATATTTTTTTCATTAACGAAGTATATATAACAGATTTTTAAATCAATACACTAGGAAGCATGGAATTCCCATTTTTTGCGGGGGGGGGGGGATATTACCTGGTTCAAATCGGGCAACAGTTGCTCTCAGAGAAATTTGTGAAACAGGTTATTGTAATAGGCTAATACAAAGCTCAGTGCACAGCGTACTTAATTTTCTTTTACATCAGCCTTTCATCTGATTATATCTTGTATCAATGAGACGAAAAAAATCTCATGGAGATATAATGTTTCCAGGAAGGGGGCGACGCTCCCCTCTTGTGTCCCCTTGGACGAAGAGTGGCTTTCCCATGTTCGTCTTGATCTATAAGTCCACTAACCCGCCAGTCTGGTCCACCCAACCCTCTGATGTCCTCGGAGAATGAAACAAGTGTCTCAGTCTCTAGGTCACTTACCCATCTTGACTAATTCCTCGTCTCTTCAGACCTGATCTTGAATGTGGCATATAAAATGACCATGTCATCTTCTAACCTCACCTGATCTTGACTGCCTCCTTACTCACCATATAGTCTCACGCCTGCTTTGCTTTCCTCCTCCTCCTCCTCTCTCTCTCTCTCTCTCTATCGTGACTTTATAATAGTTCAGAAAGGACCGAGACCTGATCTGAAGATCGATTTCAAACATTGTGATATAGTTGTAGAAGAATGTGGCAGCACGACTATTACAACCCAGGAGTCCAAAATGGCTGGAACCTGGGTACTGGTTGAACGACAGGGCCCCATCGTCAACCCTCAGTCACCTGGTTCGCTGGTTGGGGGGGGGGGGGGGGAGCCTGTAAATGAGGGTGTGTAACTTGCGCCGAATAAAGATTACGTGCTCTTTGCATGCCACAACGACACTGTGGTAAGATACACATTGCAGAAGAGTCTTTAAGCTTGCAACCTTTCACCACAAACTGGCTTTATGAAACTGTTGCGATGAAGCATCTGTGGAGACAGAGAACTCTATCCACGGAACCAGAAAGAAATGTACCGGAACACAGTGCTACCAACACTCTTATAAGGGTATGAAGCATGCATGGGTTTTAAACGTTGCAGCAAAGAAGAGGCTGGAGGCAATGGAGATGTCGTGTCTGAGGGTAATGTGTGATGTGACTATTATGCAGAGAATTCGTAGCTTGGAGATTAACACGAGGTGCGGGGTTACTAAAAAAAATTATCCATATGGCTGAGGAGGGGTTTATTGAAGTTGTTTCGACATTTAAAGAGGATGGAGAAAAATGGGATGACTTGGTGTGTGTATATATCTATGGTGGAGGGAGGGAAGAAGAGGAAGGGGCCGTCCTAGGAAAGGTAGGATGGAAGGAAATAAGTGAGTTTTTGTTCAAATTCAAATTCAAATTCAAAATTTATTCTCTATAAGGATTACAATGCTGAGTTTACAGAATTTGGTTAGTGTGTGGTTTACATGTAGTAAAATAATAATTACAGAGTGTACCACTAGAACACCTAGCATGGCTAGGCATTTCGGGCAGACTTAAATTAAATCTTATGTTTAAAATATTACAAAATTATGAGGTTAGTTGGTATTATGGCTAAGTGACTAAATACTAGTTTGTGAGTTTAACAATGTCAATGCTTTTGTTTTGGCACTATACATAGTTTCATTATTGGAGTATCACAGGCCAACTTATGACTAGTTAAGATTCATTATTTTGAGATTGAGATTGATATTTCTGTTTATGGTCAAATGGGTGAGTGAAAGTGTTAATCACCAGGTGGTATTCGTGTAATTAGTTGACAGGGTGTATCAGGGAGATAAGATGTTTTCTGATGGTAGTTTTGAAGGTGATGAATGTGTCTGCAGTTTTAGAATTTTCAGGTAGGGTGTTACAGATTTTAGGGCCTTTGACATACATTGAATTTTTGTAAAGGTTTAGTCGGACACGGGGAATGTCATAGAGATGTTTGTGTCTGGTGTTGTGCCTGTGGGTTCAGTCGCATCTATTAAGAAAGCGTTTTAGGTCAAGGTTAATATTGGAATTTAAGGTCCTGTAGATGTAGATTGCACAGTAGTAAGTGTGGATGTACTGAACAGGGAGTAAGTTTAGATCTATGAAGAGTGGGGGGGGTGTGTTGCCAAGGATGGGATTTAGTGATTATTCTTACTGCGGCTTTTTGTTGGGTTATTATTGGCTTTAGGTGTGTTGCTGCAGTTGAACCCCAAGCACAGATAGCATAGGTGAGGTATGGATATATAAGTGAATGGTATAGTGTGAGAAGGGCAGTTTGCGGCACGTAGTATCGTATCTTGGAGAGGATCCCAACCGAAGAGCTTCGACATCCAACAGGCACATATGAGCGTGTTAGAGAGAAGTGAGTGGAAACAATAGGTTTTTATGACTTGTACTCTTGAAATGTAAGCATTTATGAAGGGATTCAGGGAAACCAGTTACCTGGACTTTAGTCCAGGAGGTGAAAAGTACAGTACCTGCACTCTGAAGAAGGGACGGGGATATTGGTGTTCGGAGGGGCATCTGAACTGTAATGTCGGCACGCCTCTGGAAAAACGGAGTGAGTGATGGCGTCTTTCTTCTTTTTCTGGGTAGTCAGATGCTGAGTGGGTAAGAGCCGAAGTCAGGTGGAATAGTTGTGAAAGTCAACTCTCCTGTATTCCAGATAGGTTACCCTTTTGCTGTGGGAATGCCGTTCATCACCTTGGCCACTGCGGGCGTGGATCCGCATCAGAGCGCCATCATGGGCAACGTTCTCAATCCTGCGTACGTGCCCAACGCATTCTTCAACTATCCAAGACCTTACTCTCTCTTTGACCGCCTCCACAACCTCTACACAATACTGCACGAAGGTGGTTACTGGCGTGTCTGGGGTATGATGCCCAAGATACAGAGAGAGGTGTGTTGACCATCACTGTTCCTTAATAATAATAATAAATTATATTTATTATTCTCCTTGTAAATAATAATGTTATGCATAGCAGGTGTTTACCATCGTCACTCAATAATAATAATAATAATATTTTGTTTCTTACAACATCTGCCGTTTCCCACCAAGGCAGGTTGACCCGGAAAAGAAGATACACTTTCATCATCATTTACTCCATCACTATTTTGCCATAGGCGTGCCGACACTACTGTTAAAAAGCTGCAACATGTCTCCCCCCTCCTTCAGAACGCAGGCACTGTACTTCCCACCTCCAGGACACAAGTCCGGCTAACCGGTTTTCCTGAATCCTTTTATAAATGCTACTTTGCTCATATTCCAACAGCATGTCAAGTCATGAAAACCATTTGCCTCAACTCGCTCCTATCTACCACGTTCACGCACGCTTGCTGGAAGTCAAAGTCCCTTGCCCACAAAAACCTCATTTTTCCCCTTCCTCCAACCTTTCCTAGGCCGACCGCTGCCACGTCAGATTTATATGCCTTCGAAGTCCTTTTATTTTGTTCCATCGTCTCTACATGTCCAAACCACCTAAACAACCCCTCCTCAGCCCTCTGGATAATATTTTTAATAACCATGTACCTCCTAATCTCTGAGCTATGGATTCTCTGCATGATATTCACACCACACATTGCCCTCAGACATGACATCTCCACTGCCTCCAGCCTTCTCCTTGTTGCAACATTCACCACCCATGCTTCACACCCATATAAGAGTGTTGGTACCACTTTATTCTGATATATTCCTCTCTTTGCTTCCATGGATAATGTTCTTTGTCTCCACAGACTCCTCACTGCACCACTCACATTTTTTTCCCTCGTCAATTCTATGATTCGCCTCGTCTTTCTTTATTTATATTATAATAGCAGTTTTATTTTAATGCGATTTATAGAAGCTTATAGATAAATGGGTCATCTCTGATTGCCATAATTTGATTGGTCGCTGCAGTGTTATCACACAGTGGACTTTATTAATTTTAAACCCCAAAATGATTTTTTTTCAAAACAGGTGTGATGTAGTCCAGCTGGGCTTGTGAGGTCTCTGGGGAGACCTAATTTAACCAATTATATGGTCACACCTTGCCTTGGCAAACGTCTGTAGCCACGCCCACGTCTGAGGTCTTTTTGTTCTTGACGGCGTCAGACCTAGGCGTCAGGTCGTACACGTGGTTGTGGAGGGTGCTTGGACCACCATAAAAGCCCAAGGAAGAGCTGAGTAGGGAGATTCAAGCGGAGCTGCTGCTGGGGTGCAGAGCTCCTGAGCAGAGATTGGAGCGGAGCTGCTGCTGGGGTGCAGAGCTCCTGATCGAGAGATTCGAGCGGAGCTGCTGCTGGGGCCCCCTTTATTTATTCCTATTTCTTATATTTTATTATGTTTATATATGAGTGAAGAGTGGGCGAGGCACATGTTAGTGAGTAGTGTCGAGTTGATGAGAGTGTCGTGGTGGTCACCACTGACCTGTCATTACCTACGCCGCGCGTCACTCGACTCACCTCTCCTAGCCAATCCCCTACCTACTCCCTGCCTACTGACTCCCTTACTCCCATAAACCCCAAGTAATCATTCAAATCATTACCCCCCTACATGACATGGTGTCTAAGCGGTGGTGGTTCTTCTTATTTTTATAGTAGGAACCAGTCCCATGTGCCTTATTTTTGACTGCTCGGTTACACTTCTTACGCTACCATTTGCTACCACTTTTTTTTTTTCTTGTGTGTGTAAAGTTAAAGTAAATATCAGTGTGATATTATAATCCTAGTGACCTTAACTGACCTTGTTTTTTTTGAAGGTGGGTCTGAGTAATTGTGTGGTTGTATTATTATATTTGGTGGAGTTGGTTGTTGGTTTGAGATAAATGGTGGATAATATCAGTATTTGGGTGAGACTTTTGGGGGAAGCAATTACTGGCTGAAATTGAATATTTACAGAGGAACGAGAAGTCACCCAGCCCACCTTGGAAGACTAGCCCACAACTGTCACCCATTGAAGAGATGCCTATGATTATTATCCACCTGATGTGCCCAGTCACTCAGTTGATGTGCCCCAGTGGATGCATTGCTGCCCTGGTCTGTCATCCAGTGTAGTGGGTGTCTGAGTCACCCAGTCTCTGTGACTATCACCCGCGGACCGCCAGTTACCCGCAGTTGCCAGGGATGGGTGACCGCACCTGCTGTTGATGACCTGAAGTGACCTCACCTCACCTTGAGCAACTGACCATAGCCTGCCACTGCTGATGTCGGCTGCTGTGATGCTGTTTGCTATGCTGTGGCTGTGCTGTGATGCTGTCTGCTATGCTGGGACTGTGCCGGGATGCTGAGATGTTGGGACCGTGCTGTGATGCAGTAGCCATGCTGTGATGCTGCGATGCTGCCTAGCTCAGGAGGAGATGGCGGTGATGCTGCACTGGTGTGTGAGGGATCCTGGCTGGTGTGCCAGGACAGGAGAATCTACTATGAAGGAGCTGCCATCCTCGGAGATGTGGAAGGACATGAGCCGCGGAGATGGACTCCAGCTGCTGGGACCAGCCTGCTATCAAGGGCGGTATGGAGGTGTATCCTGCCTTGCTGGTCGACCTGTACGATCGGTATGCGGGGATGCCCTGCCAGCGATGAGAGACAATTGAGTGTGAGATGTCCCCAGCCTACTTTGACTTGCCAGAAGTGTTAGTGTTACCTGTGTGAAATAAGGTGACCTTGAATACGGTCCAGTGATTATGGCCGCCTTGTTTTATGAGGCCATGTGAATCCTAGTAGTGGCATAGGATATGGAGGGTCTTAGCTGCGATGCCTGCCCTGTCTCGATTTCAGATGTTGTAGTGTGCATGTGAAGTGTGCCGAAAATGCGACCTTGGTGGTCGTGAAATGGTCCAGTTGCAGTTACTTGAAAGAATGCAACCCGTTGGAGCAGTTTTCCACGCCACAGAAGCCTAGAGAGGTTTGGCCCAATGCTTAACGTGCAAGGGTGACTAGCATTGGCTAGTGCATTTCTAGTAGAAGTAGGGAAGGCACTGGAGCCCGATATTGAGGTTTAAGGAGAAATGACGGGTAAGGAGGCTTTGCACCAGAGAGCAACTATTATGCTGGTCAACTGCGAGGTGTACTGATTACGCTGCCTTGTGGTAGATGAGAAGGTTGAGGGAAATATATGTAGTTGAATAATTTTGTATTATGTATAATTTTGTCTTTGTATTGTAATAGATTTAAGGGATTAGGATTAAAATAGTCTAATAACTAGGGCAAATTGTCCTAGTTCTCAGATATTTTAAATTGGGGGAGAAAGGGGGATGTGATGTAGTTCAGCTGGGCTTGTGAGGTCTCTGGGGAGACCTAATTTAACCAATTATATGGTCACACCTTGCCTTGGCAGACGTCTGTAGCCACGCCCACGTCTGAGGTCTTTTGTTCTTGACGGCGTCAGACCTAGGCGTCAGGCCGTACATGTGGTTGTGGAGGGTGCTTGGACCACCATAAAAGCCCAAGGAAGAGCATGATCAGGAGATTCGAGCGGAGCTGCTGCTGGGGTGCAGAGCTCCTGGGCAGAGACTTCGAGCGGAGCTGCTGCTGGGGTGCAGGGCTCGGGAGAAGGCTGCTGAAGTCTCTGGAGGAGACTGTTGGAGGCACTGGGCAGAGTACTGGCTTGGCGCAGTACTCGTGCTGTGTAGGTCTTGGGACTTGTGGCTTAGTTCCTGTAGTGAACTGTCCTCTGTACTATATTGTAAGTTATATTCATTTTCGTCAAGTTGATTGTGTTCCCTGTCTCACTGCTTATACATACCATCCCATTTATCTAAACCACAATAATGTTCTCCTGTTCCCAAATATATTATTGTACAAAGACTTAATAATAAACTGTGGTTGAGTAGTGTGGAGTGGTGGGTAGAGTAATGAGAGGTGAAGCTGTAGTCACCAGTGACCTCACGTTACCTACCAACCTCCACACTCATCCCTCCTAGCACATTAACTGCCTCCACACTCATCCCTCCTACTGCCTCGCCTGTCCCCTACCTACTGACTCCCCCCCGCTTACCCCCATATTCCCCTAATCATTACCCCCCCTACATGACACAGGGTATATTTATAAGAAGTGACTGTATATACAGAGAAAAAAATCAACAGTATTTTTCATTACATGGCTTCAAGAGATTTTAAAATATATCAAAGTTCATTTACATATTTAGCAACAACAGACTGAAGTTGAGTGCAGTGGAAGACATTCAGAATAACGGCAGTCACGAACAGCAAACCTAGTCAAACGAAGCTCTGGCAACTCTGTCTCACTTACGTTGAAGTCGAGACGTCCAACCAGTGGAGGTCTTTTGAAGCTAAGAGTCAGTCACTGTGCTTATCTGGTAGTCACACACGTAGGGAGCTAATGCACTGGTTCTTGACGTATCCAACCTTCCTCTTAAATTTATTACTTTACAGAGCTTGTGAAGTATGAAATGTCAGAACAGTACTACTAATATTGCCAAATTTCTTTGCATTTCAGCACGCAGACACAGATGTTATACAACCGTGGTGTATCCCTCTGCATGAAGGTGCCACTTCTTGAGGAATACCTGAGTTACTGTGCTATGTCTTGCAAATTTCATTCATGTATAATATTACGACATTTGGAAACAAACTTTAACTAACAGTTATAGTATTATTGGTTCTGTATCGTGGGATATATTTTTTTTATCTCACATGATGCTTCAGTAAAGCAAAATAGAATGATTTTGCTTATTTTTAAATAACCAAGCACTCTGCCTGTGAATAATGCTCAAATTGTGGTAACACTTTTGGTAACCAATGATAGATTGCCTCGTTGTCCAATGCATTGCTACAGCCGAGATTTCTCAATAGTTTTTCATCACCATGGAGACATGTTTCTCATCACGATAGAGACATGTTTCTTATCACGATGGAGACATGTTTCTCATAAACTGATCAACAGCAACGTAAGAAAACTCTAATTAATGGACATAAATGGGAAGAAATGTGCATGGGGAAACGCAATTTTTTAACACTGTCAGTTCAGTGGGAAACATTGATTCAGGGGCTTCTGGTTCTACCAGAAGTGTTTGTTGACTCTTCCTTTAATTCAACATTAATTTCCACTTCATCATGTGCACTAAAGGTATCACTGTCTGCTGCAATATCTCCTACCGCTGAAACAGTCTCATCATCATGATGAATTCCAATGGTATTAATTTATTCAGTGTTCAGAATTCTCAGCAAAACATTTTTTGGTGATCGAACCACTCCGTAATTTTCCGAAAGTTCCAGTTTACCTTCCTAAAGGCCATCAGGCTCTATGGCACTTGTAGTCAAATACAACCAAGTCAGCAAGTGATAGACAGTCCAGTTATGTATATGACTTTCACCATAATGAGGTTACCTTAACGATGTGAAAAAGTTATCATGGAAGACAGCTTATTATCGCTCTTGAACCACATTCGTTTAAATATTTCTCTTAAGTAATCAGCAATACGTATTTTAATTTACATCATCGTCGTCAAACACAACTACATATCGGCATAGGTTTTAGCCTCAGTTCAGATGTTAAATGAGGATACTGAGATATTCATCACTAACCTAACTTACAACTCCATTACTACACTGGCAACAATGATGTGAAAATATGTGATTTCAATTAAGTTTGGGATGACGACTTTAAATCTTAACTTAGATTTACTCCAACATGGAGAGTTTCTGTGAATAATTTCACCAAGACACAACCATCATGGAGAAGAGATACTAGGGACCCCTGAGGATAAGTTTAATGGTGAAATTACTGCTGGACCTTGGTCAGGGAGAGCCATAATGAACACTATATATATACACAGAACAACCATTGTGATAAAATGGTGAAATTCCAAGTGCTTTCGTGTCCTCGCATTATCTAGGAACTATGATAATGTGAGATGTCACGAAAGCACTTGGAATTTCACTATTTTTCCACAGTGGTTGTTCTGTATATTGTGATATCACATATTTACCGTGATCTTACTGCATATATATATATATATATATATATATATATATATTATATATATATATATATATATATATATATATATATATATGTCGTGCTGAATAGGCAGAACTTGCGATCTTGGCTTAAACAGCAGCGCTCATCTTGCCATATAAGAGAAGCGAAAATTTGTGTATGCAATATTTTCGCCAAAATCATTCTGAACCTAACGAAAAAAATATATTTCACTGTGTTTGTTTAGTATTAAATTATTGTAAACATATCTAAAATATATTTAGTTGGGTTAGGCTAAAATAAATTGTTCTTGTTATAATAAGGTTAGGCAAGTTTTCTAAGATTCTTTTGGAGCAAAATTAAATTTTTTTACATTAACATTAATGAAAAAAATATATCTTTAAACGTATAAGAGAAAAATTTAGAAAGGACTTAATTTTAAATGAGTTATTGCTAATTGACCAGTTTTACATATTCGGCACGACATATATATGTAGCTGAATGGTTCAGAGAACCGACACGTTGATAAATTAGACACATGTGCAACTCTTGGGTATCTTTATTGAGGAAACGTTTCGCCACACAGTGCCTTCATCAGTCCATACAAAGGAGAATCTTGAAGAACAGGAGGAGAATGAGGTAATCAGTCCCTCAACCTTGAGTCGATGTGATCAGCCCTTCAAAATTCTCCTTTGTATGGACTGAAGAAGCCACTGTGTGGCGAAACGTTTCCTCAATAAAGATACCCAAGAGTTGCACATGTGTCTGATTTATCATAAATATATATATATATATATATTATATATATATATAATATATATATATTATATATTTTTTTCATCAAACCGGCCGTATCCCACCAAGGCAGGGTGGCCCAAAAAGAAAAACGAAAGTTTCTCTTTTTAAATTTAGTAATTTATACAGGAGAAGGGGTTACTAGCCTCTTGCTCCTGGCATTTTAGTCGCCTCTTACAACACGCATGGCTTACGGAGGAAGAATTCTGTTCCACTTCCCCATGGAGATAAGAGGAAATAAACAAGAACAAGAACTAGAAAGAAAATAGAAGAAAACCCAGAGGGGTGTGTATATATATGCTTGTACACGTATGTGTAGTGTGACCTAAGTGTAAGTAGAAGCAGCAAGACGTACCTGAAATCTTGCATGTTTATGAGACAGAAAAAAGACACTAGCAATCCTACCATCATGTAAAACAATTACAGGTTTCTGTTTTACACTCACTTGGCAGGACGGTAGTACCTCCCTGGGCGGTTGCTGTCTACGAACCTATTACCCATAATATATATCGGCAACGGGAACGTGACTCGACCCTAAGACCCTTCGTATTGCAGTAGCTCTGCGCCTTGCTGCCCCAATTCACACAGAATGTACGTGTATTTGCGGCGAAGCGCAAGCAGACCAATGCGGTCTACATGGTCTTAACTGTTCCAAAACCAAGGGCTGGCATGCAAGACACAATGAGGTCAACGACATCATTAAGAGAACCCTTGCTACAGCTGAATGCCCAGCCGAGAGGAAGCCCTGATCACTAGCAGCCAACAATACCCACAACCCAGCAAACTGCCCCGACGGGATCACCATCTATCCTTGGAAGAATGGCAAGCTCTTAGCATGGGACTATACCTGTGTGTCCCCACTGGCTGACACCTATATCCATCACAGTGTGGGGCGACAGGGAGGAGCTGCTGACCACAGGGAGGAGTACAAGATCAGCAAGTACACGGACATAAGGCAACAGTATCACTTTGTCCCAGTGGAATCAGAGACCTTGGGATCATGGGGAAAAAATGCCACACGTTTCCTTAAAGAATTGGGTTCCAGACTCATCGACACCACCATGGACCCCAGGACAGCCACTTTCATGTTCCAGCGCCTCAGCGTAGCCATCCAGAGGGGAAATGCTTGCTGCATACTTGGCTCGCGTCTGGCCTCAGAGGAGCTGGAGGAAATTCATGATCTTTGATACATTGTGCCATTGTATTCATGTTTATGTTTTTCTGTAAAGGTATTCTGTTTATTAATTAATGTTCACATAGAATATCAAATACAGGGGGAGGTAGGAGAAGAAAATATTCAAACAGCTCCGGAGAGAACCTTGAGTTTTCCCTGAGGTACGTTCATTCTATTCTCTGAGGATGAGGGTCCCCATTCCAGCCATAAAGTTTATTACGGTCAAACTGGTAAAAATCTCGAACTAAGATTAAAACAACATAAATATAGCATTAGAACTGGACAAGATTCCAATGCTCTATTTATTCAGGTAAGAGATTTTAACCATCCAATTGATTTTCAAAAAGTTGAGAAAGTAGTATCAAGCAAGTCCATGGTCGACAGGAAAATAATTGAATCTTGTTTCATAAAAAGCAGTTTTGACAATAATATGAATATTTCCTTTGGTTTATATAAATTAGATCCATTTATAATTAATAGAATTTGGGAAGAATTTAATAATACACTGGACAAATAATAATTTTTAAATTTTCTTGGGTAGAATAGTTTGTGGGCGAGTTGTGCAAAGGACCTATCCAAGTTGGGTCGGCGCGCGTCAGGTGTTTAACCGTTGTGGGATCTGATAGTGAGGTGCTGGCCAGACCCCTTATATAGCTTCCTTGGATGCTTTACTTCATAGTTCCTTGATAATGTGAGTAGTCACGAAAGCGCTTGGAATTTCTCTATTCTTTCAGAGTGGTTGTTTTGCATATATATATATATATATATTATATATATATATATATATATTATATATATATATATTATATATATATATTTAAGTATATATATATATATTGTCGTGCCGAATATGTAAAACTGGTCAATTAGCAAGAGCTCATTTAAAATTAAGTCCTTTCTGAAATTTTCTCTTATACTTTTAAAGATATACTTTTTTCATTAATGTTGATGTAAAATTTTTTTATTTTGCACCAAAAGAATCTTAGAAAACTTACCTAACCTTATTATAACAAGAGCAATTTATTTTAGCTTAACACAACTAAATATATTTTAGATTTGTTTACAATAATATAATACTAAACAAACCCAGTGAAATATATTTTTTTTGTTAGGTTTAGAATGATTTTGGAGAAATTATTGCATACACAAATTTTCACTTGTCCTATATGGCAAGATGAGCGTTGCTATTTAAGCCAAGATCGCAAGTTCTGCCTATTCGGCACGACATATATATATATATATATATATATTATATATATATATATATGCAATAAGATCACAGTAAACAAGTGATTTTAAAATATGCAAAACAACCACTGTGAAAGAGTAGTGAAATTCCAAGCGCTTTCGTGACTACTTGTGGAGAAATTTTCTCCAGCAGGGGGGTATCAGCCCCCTTCAGCCCTTTCAGACCTGAGGGGCCACTCAGAAGGGGCGAGCATCTTGTTTACTGCTAGAGTGAGTAATTGATCACAGATGCTATGCCACGTAGTCAAATGACCTCTGCTCCTTGCAGCGGTGTTGCAACGTGTATTTTTATAAGAGACAGTACATCTCTTACTTAGCAGGACAATTAAGGAAAATCCTGCTCCCACTTTATTACCATAGTAAAGATATTGTACATTGTTGTCTATGATTAAGACAGCAAGAAACAAACATTCTGCTTTGCTTCATCGAGGAGGTGACAAGGATGCAAGGTACTAGGTCAGCGTTTTTTTTTTTTTTGTGCTGGGGGCAGTGACTGCATGGAGCACTGTGGCGTCTGGCAGACTAACTTTGACTCTATTATGAGTGACACTGACGCTAGGATAACCAGCAAAGAACACTGATCTGTGCGTTAGTGTGAACGAAGTGTCTCTAACACAAACACTTAATAGAAGTGTGATCAGCTTCTATTGTGATACATTGTGAACAATAAAGACAAATCTTGTGGAACATAGTGTACCAGTGTGCGTTTCCTAGACAATGGAAGACGTGGACATCCAAGGACACTGCAGCTTCTATCAAGTCACCGATATCTGTCGAAGGTGTTGAGAACACCATAGCTCACGTTACAAAGAGCAAGGTATGTTACGAATTTCTTGTAGATCGGGGGATTGCGCAATTCTTGAGTCACAAGGAGTTTGTAATCAACCTATAATCGGCAGTAAGGTGTGGACTTTTGAGTCCAAACAAGTAAGTATTTCGTCAGCCATCATCGAATGAAATATGCTGACATAACACCCCCTAGGGGTAATTTATACTTACAAATTGTATCTCTTGACAGCCCACTGTTGTGATGGTTTCGACAGCTTCTAGACCTCGTCTGCAGGGGCGGCTGTGTAGACGATTTGCTGTCATTTATCAGCTAAGTGTTCATTATATATAGTTATAATAAACACGGCAGGTAAGGCCAAAAATCTCAACAGAGTTTTGGTCGTGCTCGAACCGGATAAAGACCACACTGTGGTCCAAATATGTTGTACTACAGTGTACAAATAACCTATGAGCCAAGGTCCTTCGAAAAAAGCTGTAAAACTAGTGTTTTACAATATAAATCAGTATAAATGAGTCCCTCCAGACTCAATCACAGAGAATGGGCAGCCAAAAGAAAACGGGCGCTCACCCAGCGTTCACCCAACGAAAACGGGAGCTGGGTGACTCGCCAACAAGAAGACGGGGGATGGTATCCTGCACCCTCCATCAACTGCTCCAATCTTGAAATCGCTGATTAAGACAACACCCAAGTGATGTTGTTTGAGTGTATATATATACACATAGTGTTTATAATGTTTATAGACAGAAATTAAGAGACAAGATTGTGTTAAAGTTTGTTTCTTATAGATCTACCTGTTATATTAAAGGAACTTATATATAAAGTGTAAGCTTTCAAATATATATTAACAGGGGAAATTTATATATTGGTAAGTAATATTCACGTGTGATTACAGTTATACAGTGACATTTATATTTGTATAGTGAATGAAGTGTATAAAAATCGTTATTTACGATTAATCATCATGGTCAGGCGGGACACCGCAAACTTAAGCCATAAACACCAGCAATGTCCCCTGAAACCCTTCATGGTCATTGACCCTGAGGTTAAGCTTAGTGGGTTCATAGTGTCTGACTCGATTATGCTGACTTAAGCATAACAAAAATCAGCAGTTTATAGCAGTTACAGTGTTTTATAAAACACTCTAAGTGTTGGTTTGCTAGAATTTTCAGTATACCATTAAAATGGCTTGTTTGAAAACTCAGTTTCAGTCTTTACAGACTAAGATTACACAATTAGAAAATCTAATTTCAGTCTGTCTAGGATTAACTCAAGATACAAACATAGATTTTGATGATCTTGAGGTCAAGTTTGAATTATTTACACAACGCATGGAAATAATTAATTCAGACTATACACATTATGAAAATAAATTTCTTGAATCAGATCCATCTGAGGATGAAATTAAAAATGTTTTGGATACTTTAGTGATCAACATTAAGGTGGACAGGAGTACAGGCTATCTGCCGTAAAACTCTGTCACAGAGGACCCACTATTAATAGTGGGCAAAAACCTGTTACCCTGTAACAACAAGTGTCCCATTACCAAGCTTATCTACTTGTCATTACCTATTTTCCCAAAGGGCATAAATTATGAAGAATTCAATAGTGGTTTTTCAATCCATAGTAAATTCACGAACTGACAAGATGAGATTGCTAAGTTCAATTACCTTAAATGTCTTGTGAAGGGAGAACCCTATGAACTGATTTTAAGTCATTTCCGGTGGTTAAAGGTAATTATCAAATAGCCTTACGTGTCTTAGCAGACAATTACTTTGATGCTGACAAGGTAGAGTTAGACATGCAGTCTTAATATCAAGCTTGAAGGGCCACCCAAACATTGTTTTCAGACTTACAGGCATTTTAGAATCACATTAGGGCAATAGTCTCAGATCTCTAGATGCTAAATATGACCTAAGACAATGTGTTTTGGTTTACAGGGGTATTGTACAAGATAAGTTGTCCCCACAAATTTGCGTTTAAAATATTAGTTCAATAAACGCTATTTCACTTGTAAAAATTAGCAAGGGTTTACAAACAATAGTTTCATGCATCAAGCAACGAGACAAGATAAAAAAAAATCCACAAACCCCGGGGGAAAATAACCTTTCAATCAGTAAAAAAGATATACCTACCCCACTAAACCACATTTTGGGGAAATCCATTAGGCTTTACAAGCGTGAAACAACAGACAGTAAACAAACTGTACAAAAACGTACTAAAAAAGTTCTTTGTGATGGAAACTTGGGCCCGTTTTTGTATCAATACACATCAATAGAGGCACGTAAACAAGTGTTAAACAGCTGAAAAGATGCATAAATGTTTAGGGTAAAAAAGGGGATGTAAATGCTCACTGAAGAAGTGTTTTAAATCCCAAGGGTATGCAATCAATTATGCCCAATACTTTTGCTGAACCAGAGACTTCCACAAAATCAGGAAGTCAACAAGAAACGCTTAAATTGGAGATAAGTTTAAGGCAACTTTTCCCCCATATCGAGTTGATTATCTAATAAATTTACCAAAAACCAAAAGTGCTAACACTATTTGATCAAGTCACAAAAGGGCCTTCTAAGAAGACAGTGTTTGCGAAAAATGAATAAACAACCCAGCCAAAATCAGTTAGAATAGCTGGTTTTTTCCACAATTTGTAAACAAATATGACCTGCCAAATCACTGTTGGTCTAGGAAAAAGGAAAAAGACGTAAAGCTGTGGTAGTAGGGGTATTTGCCAAGCTGTGAGACCAGGATTAAAAAAAAACAGTTGCAGCACTGAAAGCAGCTAAGGTCAAGTTACCTGTCCTGAACATACGACGGACACAATTGTCCAATTGATTTAAACATTGGGAAATGATTATTTCACTGTTTTGTGCAAAAATTAGTAATAAACAGATGTTCACTTGCTGAAAAAAGCAGGAGGCCACATGATATGGGTCCCCATTCCCTTCAAATGGGAAAGAACTGATATTGATTTAGTGGAAAATGTACTAGTTACGAGAATAACCCCCTGATCATGTCCAGCAAAAATTTCATTTTGGAAGAAAAAGAATGAAAAATTGATAAGTTGTGGGTTTAAAATGCGAAGGTATTGATTTAAATAAACCAAGCCCCCAAGAGCTCAACTTTTAACCAATATTTGGGCACTGTCAAATATAAAGATGGACAGTAGGGTTAGGGTTTCCCTGGAAATTAAAACCCCCAATCTGCCTAGCAATTATCGCAGGTTTCGGACGATGAAAGCACAAATACATGAGCTCAGGAAAAAATCCCGAGCATGACTGTCTTGAAAATATATACAAAACAGTTGGACAAAAAATTCATTTAGGAAATATCGAAGATAAGTTAAGACAAACGCTATTATTCCCCCACCATGGAGTAGAAAAGATTCTGAAACCCCTCCACTACGTGTTGTATATAATTGCAGCGCACGTGCAAATAAAGGTACAAGTCTTAATGACTGTCGATGACCGGACCCTCACTAAGAGAAGCTTGGGACGTGCTTATTTAAATTTCGCACAAACCCATATGCCTACAAAAGGGGTATTTTCCAAAGCTTTCTTAAAATAGGGGTACAAGAAAAAGTAGGTTTATCGATTCTTTTGGCCTGAAAACCACAGATCCCCAAAGTCCGTGAAAAAATTATCGTTTCAAAAACAGTATTATTTGGTGCAACATCCTCTCCCTTCTTATTAGAAGTACTCTAAATACACATTTGAAGAAATCTGAAAGCCCTTCAAAGAAATCTTAAGAAAAGTTTTATGGGAAATTTGCTGCAAACAAGGAGTGGCTTACTGGCGTGTCTGGGGTATGATGGCCCAAATACAGAGAGAGGTGTGTTGACCCATCACTGTTCCTCTAATAATAATAATAAATTAATTTATTATCTCCTTGTAAATAAAAATGTTATGCATTGCAGGTGTTTTACCATCGTCACTCAATAATAATAATAAAATAAATTTTGTTTTCTCTTACAACATCTCCGTTTTCCCCACCAAGGCAGGTTGACCACCCGGTGGTAAAAGAGATACACTTTTCATCATCTTTACTCCATCACTATTTTGCCATAGGCGTGCGACGACTACTGTTTAAAAAGCTTGCAACATGTCCCCTCCCCCCCCCCCTCCTTCAGAACGCAGGCAACTGTACTTCCCACCTCCATGACACAAGTCCGCTTAACCGGTTTTCCTGAATCCTTTTATAAATGCTAACTTGCTCATATTGCCAACAGCATGTCAAGTCATAAAACCATTTGCCTCACTCCGCCTCCTATCACTCACGTTCAACGCACGCTTGCTGGAAGTCAAAGTCCCTGCCCACAAAAAACCTCCATTTTTTTTTTTTCCCCCTTCCTCGCAACCTTTCCTAGGGCCGAACCGCTGCCACGTCAGATTTATATGCCTCGAAGTCCTTTTTATTTGGTTCCCATCCGTCCTCTACATGTCCAAACCACCTAAACAACCCCTCCTCAGCCCTCTGGATAATATTTTTAATAACCATGTACTCCTAATCTCTGAGCTATGGATTCTCTGCATGATATTCACACCACACATTGCCCCAGACATGACATCTCCACTGCCTCCCATCCATCCTTCTCCTTGTTTGCAACATTCACCACCATCTGCTCACAGAACCATATAAGAGGTTTGGAGCGTACCATACATTATTCTGAATATACTTCCTCTCTTGCTTCCATTGGATAATGCTCTTCTTTGTCCTCCACAGACTCCTCAACACTGCACACTCACTATTTTTTTTCGCGCATCGTCAAATTCTATGATTCGACCCGTCTTTCCTTTTATTTATATTATAAATTAGCATGTCTATTATTTTAATGCGCGATTTATAAGAAGCTTATAGATTAAATGGGTCATCGTCTGATTGCCAATAAATTTGATTGGTCGAACCTTGCGACAGTGTGATCACACAAGTGGACTTATTAATTTTAAACCCCAAAAATGATTTTTTTTCACAAACAGGTGTGATGTAGTCCAGCTGGGCTTGTGAGGTCTCTGGGGAGAACTAATTTTAACCAATATATATGACTCACACATACCTTGCCTTGGCAACGTCTGTAGCCACGCCCACGTCTGAGGATCCTTTTTGTTCTTGACGGCGTCAGACATAGGGCAGGTCGTTACAACGTGGTTGTGAGGGTGTCTTTGGGACCCACCAATAAAAGCCCAAGGAAGAGCTGAGCTAAGGAGATTCAGAAGCGGAGCTCTGCTGGAGTGCAGAAATCCTGAGGCAGAGATTGGACGGAGCCCTGCTGCTGGGTGCAGAGCTCCTGATCGAGAGATTCGAGCGGAGCTCTGCTGGGCCCCCTTTTATTTTATCTCCTATTTCTTTATATTTTTATTTAATGACTCTTATATACTTGATGAAGAGTGGAGGCGAGGCACATGTTAGTGAGTTTAGTGTCGAGTTTTGCGATGAGAGTGTCGAGGTGGTCACCATTGACATCTGTCTCATTACCTACCCGCGCGTCACTTCGCCTCAACCTCTCCAGCCAAATCACCCTACCTACTCCCTGCCGTACTGACCTCCCGTACATCCCATAAACCCAAGTAAATCATTCAAATCTATTACCCCCCTACATGACATGGGTCTAAGGCGGTGGTGGTTCTTCTATATTTTTATAGTAGGAACCAGTCCATGTCCTTATTTTTGACCTGCTGCTCGGGTTACACTTCTTACGCTACCAATTGCTACCACTTTTTCTTTTTTTCTTGTGTGGTGTAAAGTTAAAGATAAATATCAGTGTGATATTATAATCCTAGTGCTTAACTGACCTTGTTTTTTTTTTGAAGGTGGTCTGAGTAATTGTGTGGTTTGTATTATTAATTTGGTGGAGTTTGTTGTTGGTTTGAGATAAATGGTGGATTAATATAGTATTTGGGTGAGACTTTTTGGTGAAGCAATTACTGCTGAAATTGAATATATACAGAGAACGAGAAGTCACCCACCCCACCTTGGAAGACTAGCCCACCAACTGTCACCCATTGAAGAGATGCCCTATGATTATTTCTATCCACCTGATGTGCACAGTCACTCAGTTTGATGTGCCCCAGTGGATGCATTTGCTCCCTGGTCTTCATCCAGTGTAGTGGGTGTCTGTCACCCAGGTCTCTGTTACTAATCAACCCGCGGACCGCCATTTACCCCGCAATGTTGCCAGGGAGATGGGTGACCGCACCTGCTGTTGATGACCTGAAGTGACCCTCACCTTCACCTTGAAGCAACTGACCATGAGCCTGCCACTGCTGATAGTCGGCTGCCTGTGATGCTGTTCTCTATGCTGTGGCTGTGCTGTGGATGCTGTCTGCTATGCTGGGAAACTGTGCCGGGATGCTGAGATGTGGGACCAGTGCTTGCGATGGCAGTAGCCAATTGCTGTGATGCTGCGCTGCTGCCTAGCCTCAGGAGGAGATGGCGGTGATGCCCTGCATGTGTGTATGAGGGATCCTGGTGGTGTGCCAGGACAGTAGATCTACTATAAGGAGCTGCCACCTCGGAGATGTGGAAGGACATGAGCCGCGGAGATGGACTCCAGCTGCTGGGACCAGCTGCTATCAAGGGCGGTATGGAGGTGATCCTGCCTTGCTGGTCAAACCTGTACGATCGGTATCGAGGGGATGGCCCCTGCCAGCGATGAGAGACAATTGAGTGTGAGATGTCCCCAGCCTACTTTGACCTTGCCAGAAGTGTTAGTCTACCCACACACAACCCACTGTCCAATTGATCAACGAGAAATAAGGTGACCTATGAATACGGTCCAGTGATTAAATGGCCGCCTTGTTTTATGTGAGGCCAGTGAAATCCTAGAAGATGGCATAGGATAATTGAGGGTCTTAGCTGCTATGCCCGCCCTGTACTCGATTTTCAGATGATTGTAGTGGCACTCATGTGAAGTAGTGCCGACAAATGAGCGACCATTGGTGGTCGTGAAATGGTCCCAGTTGCGCAGTATAACTTGACAGAATGCAACCCGTTGGAGACAGTTTCCCCACTGCTCCACAGAAGCCATAAGAGAGGTTTGGCCCAATGCTAACGTGCAGGGTGACTAGCATTGGCTAGTGCATTTCAAAGTAGAATATGGGAAGGGCACAGGAGCCCGAATATTGAGGTTTAAGGAGAAATGACGGTAAAGGGGCTTTGCACCAGAGAGGCAACTATTATGCTGGATCAACTGTGCGAAGGTGTACTGATTACGCTGCTTGTGGTAAGATGAAAGGTTGAGGGAAATATAGTAGTTGAATAATTTCTTGTATTAGTATAAAGTTTTAGAGTCTTTTGTATTGTAATAGATTTAAGGGCATTAAGGATTAAAAAATAGTCTAATAACAGGGCAAAATTGTCTATTCCTCAGATATTTTACAAATTGGGAGCTGCAGAAAGGGCGATGTGATGTACAGTATTCAGCTGGGCCTTGTGAGGTCTCTGGGGACAGAACCTAACTTTATAACCAATTATATGGTCACACACCTTGCCTTGCGCAGAACGTCTGTAGTCCACGCCCCTACCGGAGCTCTGAGGTCTTTTGTTTTCTTCTGACGGCAGGCGTCAGACCTAGGCCAGCTCACGTGCCGTACATGTGGTTTTGCGTCTGGAGGGTGCTTTGGGACCACACCATCAAAAGCCCCAAGGAAGAGCATGCGATCAGGATATTTCGAGCGCGAGCTGCTGCAGGGGTGCAGAGCCGCTGGCGGGCCAGACCTTCGTGAGCGGAGCCCTGCTGCATGGGGTGCAGGGCTCGGGAGACAGGCTGCATGAACGTCATCCTGGAGGAGCACTGTCTTGGAGGCATGGGCAGCAGAGTACTCTGGCTTGGCGACAGGTACTCCGTCGCTTGTGATAAGTTCTTGGACTTCTGCTGAGCTTAGTTATCCTGTAAGTGAACTGTCCCTCTGTACTAGATTGTAAGTTATATTCATTTTCGTCAAGTGATTTGTGTTTACCCCTGTCCCACTGCTTATACATACCATCCCATTCTATCTAAAACCAAAATAATGTTCTCCCTGTTCTCCCAAAATAATTATTGTACCAAAGACTAACTAATAAACTGTGGTTCTTGCAGTAGTGTGGAGTGGTGGGTAGCAGTAATGGACGTGAAGCTGTAGACTCCACACCAGAGACTCTCACGTTTACCTACCAACCTCCCACACACATCCCTCCTAAGCACATTAACAGCCTCCACACTCCATTCCCTCCTACTGCCTCGCCTGTCCCCCCTACCTACTGACACTTCCCCCCCGCTTACCCCTATTTTCCCCTAATCATTACCCCCCCCCTACATGAACACAGGGTAATATTTATAAGAAGTGACCTTTAATATACAGAGAAAACAAATCAACAGTATTTTTCATTAACATGGCTTTCAAGAGATTTTAAAATAACAAAGTTCATTTCACATTTCTAAGCAAACAACAGACTGAAGTGAGTTGCAGTGGAAGACACATTCAGAATAAACGGCAGCGTCAACGACAGCAAACCTAGTCAAACGAAGTCTCTGGCAACTCGTCTCCACATTACGTTGAAGTCGAGCACGTCCACCAGTAGTTCGGGGTCTATTGAAGCTAAGAGTCAGTCACCTGTGCTTATCTGGTAGTCACAACACACGTCGGGAGCTAATGCACTGGTTCTTGCGACCGTATCCAACCTTCCTCTTAAAATTTCTATTACTTTACAGAGCTTGTTGAAGATATGAAATGTCAAACAGACACTACTATTATTGCCCAAATTTTCTCTTCTTTGCATTTCCACAGCACGACAGATGACACAGATGTTATACACACCGTGGTGTATCCCTCTGCATGTAAGTGTGCCACTTCTTGAGGAATACCCTGAGTTTACATGTGGCTATGTCTTGCAAATTTTCATTCATGTATAATATTATACGACATTTGAAACAACTTTAACTACAACAGTTATAGTATTACTTGTTCTGTATCGTGGTATATATTTTCTTTTTATCCTCACATGAATGCATCAAGTAAAGCAAAATAGAATGATTTTGCTTCATTTTTAAAATTAACCAAGCACTCTGCCTTGAATCAATGCTCAAATTGTGGTACCACTTTTGGTAACCATGATAGATTCCTCGTTGGTCCAATGCATTGCACAGCCGAGATCATACTCAATAGTTTTTCAATCACCATAGGAGACAGATTTTCCCTCATCACGATAGAGACTGTTTTCATTACACGATGGAAGACATTTTTCCTACCACAAAAATGCTGAGCGAGCGAACATCAACGTAAGAAAACTCTAATTATGGGACCATAAAATGGAAGAAATGTGCATGGGGAAACGCAATTTTTTAACACTGTCAGTTCAGTGGGAAACAATTGATTCTCCCAGTGGCTATCTGGTTCTACCAGAAGTGTTTGTTAGACTCATTCCTTAAATTTCAACATAATTTTCCACTTCATCATGTGCACTAAAGGTATCACTATGTCTGCTGCAGATATCTCCTACCGCGCGCGCAACAACACACACCACATACAACACACATCACAAGATTCGATGATTCCAATGGTATTAATTTCATGGTATAGGTGGGGGTTCATATTCGGGGAAGGGTTGGGGGGGCCTGCGAGAAAACATTTTTTGGAGTAGTCGAAACCGCTGGGGAGCCCTGCTCAATATAAATCTCTTTTCTCATCACCAGCGAACCGTCAAATATCACATTCTCTACCTTCCTAAAAAATAGCCATCCCCAATCACAAGGCTGCTATGGCACTTGTAGTCAAATAACCCAAACCAAGTCAGCTTAAGTGTTATAGACATCCAGTTATGTATATGAACTTGTACACCATAACTGAGGTTTACCTCTTATACGATGTGAAAAAGTTATCATGGAAAGACAGCTCTATTATCGCTCTCTTGAACCCCATTCGATTTAAATATTTCTCTTCTAGCTAATCCAGCATTACGTATGGACTTAATTTACATCATCGTCGTCAAACCAACTACATTATCGCCATAGGAGTTTTTTAGGCCTCAGTTCAGATGTTAACATGAAGGATACTTCAAGAGTCATATTCATCACTAACCTAACTTACAACTTCCTATTACTACAACCATGGCAACAATGGAATGTTGAAATTATGTGATCTTCAATAAGTTTGAGGATGACGACTTTAAATCTTAACCCTTAGATTTAATCCAACAATGAGAGACAGTTTATCTGATGAACTACATTTATTATTGCATCCCCCAAGTCACAACAACCATCATGGAGCAAGAGACTACTAGGGACCCTGTCCCTGATGCTGATCCAAATTTGATATGAGTGAAATTACTGCTGAGACCTCTGGTCAGCGAGGAGTGAGGGCAAATAATGAAACAACTACTATATATACAACAGACAACGCAATTGTGTATAATGGTGAAATTCCTAGTAATACAAGCCTATACTTCGATTGTCCCTTCGGCATTATCTAGGAACTATGTAACTGTGAGATGTCACGAAAGCACTTGGAATTTCACTAAATTTCTATCCACAGTGGGTTCTTGATTCATGTATACCTTTGAGATAATATATCCTACATCATTTACCGTGGAATCTTACTGCATATAATCATATAATATATAATAATAGCACACACTAATATTAATATATATATATATATATATATATATATAATATACACTATATATGTCGATGCTGAATAGGCACAGAAACTTTAGGCGATCTTGCACTAAATGCCAGCAGCGCTCATCTTGACCACATATACGAAGAAAGCGAAAATTTGTGTATGCAATACTTTCGGCCAAAATCATTCTAAACCTAACGAAAAAAAATAATATTTTCACTGATGGTTTACATGTATTAGTATTAAATTATTGTAAACACTAAATCTAAAAACATATATTAGTTGGCGTTCAGGCCTAAAATAAATTGCTATTACTTGTTATAATAAGTTAAGGCAAGTTTCTAAGATTTTCTTTTGGACGCGGCAAAATTAAATTTATTTACATTCACCATTAATGAAAAAATATATCTTTAAACGTCTAAGCAAAAAATTAGAAAAACGAGACTTAATTTTAAATGAGTTATTGCTAATTGACCAGTTTTTACAACTATTCGGCACGACAATATATAGGTAGCTGAATGGTTCAGAGAACCGACACGTGATAAATTAGACACATTTGCAACTCTGGGTATCCTTTTATTGAGGAAACTTCGCCCTACAACAGTGCCTCATCATACCATACAAAGAGAAATACTTGAAGAAAACATGAGGAGAAATGCAGGGTAATCAGATCCTCAACCTTGACAGTCGATGTGAATCAAGCCCTTCAAAATTCTCCTTTGTATGGACTGACAAAGCCACCTGTGCTGGCGAAACGTCTCCTCATTACAATATCTAAGAGAGGTATTGGCCCAAGAGTTGCATCACTGTGTCTGATTTATCATATATAATATATATATATGATATAAATCACTCATATATCTATTATAATATATATATATAGTTATTACTATTATCATATTTTTTTCATCAAAACCGGCCGTATCCCACCAAGGCAGGTGCGCCCCATAAAAAGAAAAACGCAAGTTTCCTCTTTTTAAATTTAGTAATTTATACAGAGAAGGGGTTACTAGCCTCTTGCTCCTGGCATTTTAGGGTCCGCCTCTCTACAACAACGCATGTGCATAACGGAAGGCACAAGAAATTCCTGTTTCCACATCCCCAATGGAGAGATAAAGACAGGCAACATAAACAAACGCAATCAAGAACTCAGAAAAGACACAAAAGAAGATAACCCAAGGAGGGTGTGTCATAACAATGCTTTTACACGTAATGTGTAGTGTGACCCTAAGTGTAAGTAGAAGCAGCAAGAACGTACCCTGAAATCTTGCATGATTTATGAGACAGAAAAAAGACACTAGCAATCCTACACCAACACATGTAAAACAAATTAAACAAAGGTTTTCTCGTTTTTTACCCTCACTTGCAGGACGGTAGTACCTCCCTGGGCGGTTGCCTGTCTATCGAACCTATTACCCATAATAATATATCGGCAAAACGGGAACGTGACTCGAAAACCCTACAGACACATCGTATTGCAGTAGCTCTGCGCCTTGCTTGCCCCAAATTCACACAAGAATTGTACGTAGTATTCTGCGGCGAGCGCAAGCAGACCAATGACAGGTCTTACATGTGGTCTTAACTGTTCCAAAACCAAGGTCTGGCAATGCAAGAACACAATGAGGTCAACGACAATCATTAAGTAGAACCCTTGCTACAGCTTGAATGCCCAGCCGAGAGGAAGCCCTGATCACTAGCAGCCAACCCATACCCACCAAACCAGCAAACTGCCCCGACGGATCACCATCTATCCTTGAAGAATGGCAAGCACTTAGCATGGGACTATACCTTGTAGTCCCCCACTGGCTGACAGCCAAATCCATCACAGTGTGGGGCGACAGGGAGGAGCTGCTGACACCACAGGAGAGGTACAAAGAATCAACAGAATCACGGACATAAGGCAAAAGGTATCACTTTGTCCCCAGTGGAAATCAGAGACCTTGGGATCATGGGAAAAACATGCCATCACGTTTCCCTTAAAGAATAGGGTTCCAGATCTCATCTACAACCACCATGGACCCCAGGAACAGCCACTTCATGTTCCAGCGCCTCCACAGCGTAGCCATCCATAAGGGGAAAATCTTGCTGCATACTTTGGCTCGCGAGTCTGGCCACAGAGGACTGGAGGAAATTTCATGATCCTTTTATACATTGTGCCATTATGTATTTTCAATGTTTTATGTTTTTCTGTAAAAGGTATTCTGTTTACATTAATTCATGTTCACATAGTAATACAATACAGGGGGAAGGTAGAGAAGGAAAATATTTTCAAACAGCTCCGGAGAGAACCTTGACGTTTCCTGAAGGTACAACGTTCAATCTATTCTCTCGTAGAGGATGAGGGTCCCCAATTCCAGCACATAAAGTATTATTACGGTCAAACTTGTTAAAAATTCCCTCTCGAGAACTAAGATTAAAACAACATAAATATAGCATTAGAACTGGAACAAGATTCCAATGCTACTATTAATTCATGTAACGAACAGATTTTAACCATCCAATTTGATTTTCAAAAAGTTGAGAAAGTAGTTCAAGCAAGTCCATGGTCGAACAGAAAATTTAATGAATCTTGTTTCATAAAAAAGCCAGTTTAATTGACAATACATATGAATATTTCCTATTGGGTTTATATAAATTAGATCCATATTCAGATCTGTTTAAATGAATTTGGGCGAAGGCAATTAATCAATCTCACCATCTGACAGAATAATAACATTTTTTCCAAAATTTTCCCTTCTGGGTAGAATAGTATTTGTGCGGCGAGTTGTCAAAAAGGACCTAATCCAAGCGTTGGAGGCTCGGAACGCGCGTCAGCGTGTTTTAAAAATCACCGTTTGTGGGAATCTATGATAGTCGAGGTGCTAGAGGCCAGAACCCCCTTACTATAGCTCTCCTTGGATCTTTTAACTTCATAGTTCCCTTGATATGTGATAGTCACGAAAATGCGAGCGTTTGGAATTCATCCTCTAATTCCTTTCAAGAGCTTCGGTTGTTTTTGCATATAGATATATAAATATATAACCTATACTATATTAAATAATATATATTATAAACTAATCTATATTATATTATAAAAGTATATATAAACAATAAATGTCGTGCCGAGAATATGTAAACAACTGGTCCAAGATAACAAGAGCTCATTTAAAATTTAAGTTCCTTCTTCTCTTGAAATTTTCTCTTCTCTCTCTATAACTATTTAAGAATATACCTTTTTATCGACGCGATTAATGTTGGTGCTAAAATTTTTTTCTATTTTTGCAACAAAAAGAATCTTAGAAAACTTTACCTAACCTTAGTTATAGACAAGATCAATTTATGTTTCCTAGGCATAACGCCAACCTATTTTAATATTTAAGATTTGTCTTAGCAATATATATAACTACAAAACAAACGCCCAGTGAAATAACTCATTTTTTTTGAATGGGGGTAGGGGAGTTGTTTAGAATGAGTTAGGGGGTCGGGGGGAGAAACATTATTGGGGCTACAGACAAATGTTGTCGGTACGTGTGCTCCTATATGGCAACGATGAGCGAGCAATTTAAGGCAAGAATCAGCAAGTTCTGCCTATTCGGCACGCGACATATATTATAATAATATATATATATTAATATATATATATATTGCAATACGATCACAGTTACAACAATGAATTTTAAAATATGCAAAACAACCACTGTGAAAGAGCGTAGTGAAATTCCCCCAAGCGCATTTTCCGTGACTACTTGTGGAGAAATTTTCATCCAGCAGGGGGGTAATCAGCCCCCTTCACCAGAGAGCCCTTCAGACCTGAGGAGGGAAGGAGGCCACTCAGAAGGGGCGAGATCTTGTATTTTACTGCTAGAGTTAGATATGATATACACAGATTGCTATGCCCACGTAGTCCAAATGGACCTCTGCTACCTTGCAGCGGTGTTGCAAACGTTTATTACTTAATAAGAGAACAGTTACATCTCTACTTAGCAGGACAATTTAAGAAAAATCCTGCTGCCCACTATATTACCATATAAAATATTGTACATTTGTCTATGATTAAGACAGCACGAACAAACCATTCCAGCTCATTTGCTTCACTCGAGCGCGGTTGACAAGGTATGCAACGTACTAGGTCAGCGTTTTTTTTTTTTTGTGCTGGGGGGCAGTTGACTGCATGGAGCACTTGTGGCGTCTGGCAGACTACTTTGAATCTATTATGAAGTGACACTGAACAGAGCTAGCGATAACCAGCAAAGAAACACTGACGTGCAGTTAGTGTGAACGAAGTGTCTCTAACCACAAACACTTAATAGAAGTTGTCAGCTTCTATTGGATACATTGTGAACAATTAAAGACAAATCTTGTCTGGAACATAGTAGCGTACCAAGTGTGCGTTTCTAACAGACAATGGAAGACGTTGACCAACCAAGGAACACTGCAGCTTCTATCAATTCCACCGATATCTATGTCCGAAGCGTGTTGAGAACAACCATAGCTCTAGCCCTCACGTTACCAAATGAAGCAAGTATGTTACGATTTCTTGAGATTGAGTATCGGGAGATATTGCGTAAATTCATTGAGTCACAAGTGAGCAGTTTGTACATCAACCTACTAATCGCATTAAGGTTGTGGACCTTTTGAGTCCAAAACAAGTATTTCGCTCAGCCATCATACGAATGAAATTGAATGCGCTGAACATAACACCCCCTAGGGGTAAATTTATACTTACAAATTTGCTATCTCCCTTGACACCCCACTGCTTGTATGATGGTATTCTACAGCTTCTAGACCTCGTAGCAGGGGCGGCTGTGTAGACGTATTTTGCTGTCATTTATCAGCTAAGTGTTCATTATATAAAGTTATAATAACTCGCAGGTAAGGCCAGAAGAATCCAACAAGTATTGGCGTCGTAGCTCGAACCGAGGATACGACCACACTGATGGTCCAAATATGTATGTTCTACAGTGTACAAATAACCTATGAGAACCAAGGTCCCTTCAGAAAAAAGCTGTAAAAACTAGTGTTTTTAAACAATATACATCAGTATAAATGAGTCCACTCCCAACTCAATCACAGATGAAGTAATGGGCAGACCAAAAGAAAAACGCGGCGCTACACCCCAAGCGTTCACACGCAACGAAAACGGGAGCATAGGGTGACCCCTCGCCCAACAAAGAAGACGGGGGAAGGTATCCTGCACCCTCCATCAACTGCTACCAATCTTGAAATCGCTAGATTAAGACAACACCCAAGTGAAGTTGTTTGAGTGTGAATATATATACACCAAAGTGTTATTATAATGTTATAGACCAGAAATTAAAGACAAGAATTGTGTAAAGACTTTGTTTCATAATAGATCTCTACCTGTTATATTAAAGGAACTTATACCTATAAAGTGTAAGCTTTCAAAATCATATCTTACCACAGTCAAAATTTATATAATGTCGTAAGTAATATTCACGTGTGATTACAGCGTTATACAGTGACATTTATAGTGTATAGTGAATGCAAACGTATACTATAACATCGTTTAATTTACGGATAATCATCATGGTCAGGCTGACACCGGCAAACTCCTAAGCCATAAACACACAGACACATTGATACCCAGGAACCCTTCAAAGGTCATTGAGAACCCTGAGGTTAAGCGTTAGTGGGATACCAGTAAGTGTACTGACTCATTAATCGCTTGACACTAAGCATAACAAACAACTCAGCATTTAATAGCATACAGTAGTTTTAATAAACACTCTAAGTGGTGATGCTAGGAATTTTCAAGTATACCATTAAATGGCTTTGTTTTCGAAAACTCATGGTATTTCAGATCCTTTAAACAGAGACTAAGAATTACACAATTAGAAAAAACTAATTTCAGATCTGTCCCCCTCAGGATTAACTCCAAGATATAACAAACATAGAATTTATGATGATCCTTTGAGTCAAGATTTTCGCAATTATTTACACACGCATGGAAAATAATTAAATCAAGACTATACAACATTATGAAAATAAATTTCTTGAATCCAGATCCATCTGAGGATGCAAATTAAAACTGTTTTGAGAAGGATATTAAGCTTTTAGTTGACATCAACAATTAAGTGATTGGACAGGATGAACAGGCTATCTGCCTGTAAAACTCTATCAGTCCGACCAAGAGACCTACTATAATAGTGGGTGCAAAAACTCGCATGTATACACCTGTAACAACAAGTGTCCCATTACCAAGTCTTTATCTACATTGTCCATTACCTATTTCCAAGGTCATACACAATTAATGTGAAGAATTCATTAGTGAGGCTTATTATCAATCCCGAAAGCTTAAATTCACGAACTGACATAGAGACTCGAGTCTTGCTAATCTCAGATTACCTTAAAATGTCTATACTGTGAAGTGGGAGAACTCCAATGGAACTGAGTATTAAAGTCATTCCGGTGGTTAAAGGTAATGTACAAATACCAATCATAATACCTAACGATGTCTCTTAGAGTCCAGACAAAATTACTATGATGCTTGGACGACGGCTAGAGTTAGACAACAAGTACTTAATCAAACGAGCTTGAAAGCCACCCAAACATTGTTTCTCAGACTTACAGGCATAAAGAATACAACATTAGGACAATATCACAGATCTCTAGAATGCTAAATATGACCTTAAGACAAAGTGATTGGTTTTTCCAGTGGAGTATTGTAACAAGAATAAGTTGTCACCCACAAACTATTGAGAAAACATTAAATATTAGATCAAAATAAACGAGCTATTTCACTTGTGAAGAAATATTAGCAATGGATTTACAAACAAATCAGTTCTTCATGCATGCAAGCAACGAAGACAAAGACATGAAAAATCCTCACAAATCCTATGGATATAAACCTTCAACTCAGTATAAAAAGAGTTATACCTACTCCCACTATACAACAATAATGGGAAATCCCATATAGGCATTATCAAGCTGTGAATACAACAGATGACATGAAACGATAACTGTCCCACATAAAAACGTCTACTCCAAAATGTGTACTCTTGATAGGAACCAAATGGGCAACCGTATAATGTAGTCAATACACCATCAATAGAGGCAGCAGAGTAAACATACGTGTTCATGTATCAGCTATGGGAGGGAAATAGTTAAATGCATCAAGTGTTTTAGTGAACACAAGGGATGAAATGCTCAGCTGAAGAAGTTGTTTTACAAAATGCTAGAGGATATGCATCATACAGCATTATGCGCCGCAATACTTCTGAACTTAGGGCAGCAGACTTTCCACAAAATCATGGAAGTCAACAAGTCAACAAGCATTAAATCTGAGAGATAAGTTTAAGGCAAACGAGAGCTCTCACTCTCCACCTCCCAATAGACCTCGAGTGAAAAGGTTTTATCTCAATAAAATTTACACAAAACCAATGTGCTAACACTACTAATTTGATCAAGGCTCACAATGGTACCCTTCATAAAAGATCAGTGTTGCAGAAAACTGAATAAACAACCCTATGCCAAAAATACAGTTTAGATATAGGCTGGTTCTTTTTCCCACAATTCTTGGTAAACAGACATATACCTAGTCACAAGAATCACTGTTGGTACTAGAAACACGTAAAAATACAGTAAAGCTGTGGTCTAGTTAGATGATTTGCCTAAGTCTGTGAGCAGATCCAGGATTAACAAGAAACCAGTTTCAGCCCCCACTTGAAAAGTCAGCTAAGAGGTCACGTTAGGCCTGTGCCTGACATCAACAGAACGGACAAATTATCCAATTGATTTTAATACATAATGGAATGATTATTATCACTGTTTTGTGGCAAAATCTAGTCAGTTAAACATGATGTTCACTTGCTGAAAAACAGCAGGAGGGCCACATGATATGTGTCCCATTCCCTCTCTCAAAGTGGAAAGAATGCTGATATGATTCAGTGGTATAAATGTACTAGTTTACCGTAGAATACAACCGCTGACCATAGAAAAACCACAGGCCCCCAAAAATTATATTACTGGGAAGAAATCGAATGAACCCAGTTTGAAAGTTGTGGGATTTAGATCGAATAGGGTATAGATGTAAATAACCAAGCCCACAAGAGTCTCAGACTTATAACCAATATTAGGACACTGTCAAATATAAAAAGATGGAACAGTATTGGGTTTAGGTTTACCATGGAATTATATCCACCACATCTGCCTAGCAATTATCGCATGTCTTTCTGGACAGATGAAAGCACAAATACATGAGCCAGGAAGAATCCAGAGCTACTGACTGTCTATATGATAAGTATCATCAAAGGAACAGTTGGACACTAAATTCATTGAGAAATAGTCGAAGAGATAAGTTAAAGACAAACGCTCATTATCTCCCGCACCATGGAGTCAGAAAAGAATCCTGAACCACTCCACTACGTGTTTGTATATAATTGCAGCGCACGTGCAAATAAAGATGTAGCAAGTCTTAAATGACTGTCTGATTGACCGACCCTCACTAACTGTAGGAGCTTCTGGAGACGTGCTTATGAAATTATATCAGCACAAACCCATATGCTCTACACGGCCTGAAAAAATATTTCCAAAGCTTTCTTAAGAGTCTAGGACTACAAGAAATAGATAGACAGATTATACTCGATTCTTGTAGGCCCTGAAAAATCCACATGATCCTCAAAGTCCTGTGAAAACTTATCGTTTCAAATCAGTAATTAATTTGGAGTGCAAACACCTCTCCATTCTTATTATATACTACTCTAAATACACATTCTGAATAGAAATCTGAAAGTCCCTTCAAAGAAGTCATTAAAGAAAAGTTTCTAGTGGGACAATCTTCAGGTACTGTGAATAAGAGGAGGATTGAATCCTTATACAGAGAAGCTACAACAAGGAAGAAAGAAGCAAATATACTCTCTAAGAATGTGGAATACACATTCAAGCAATTAAGGGAACTTATCAAAGAAGATTTCCTGAAACTGATAATTTCCTGATTGCAAACAATATGCTGGGACATAACTCGAACACACAGGAAGATATCTTTGAGTCCTCAAAAGGAATAAACCAATAAAGTTCATGTCCGCACTCACTAAACGTAGTTTACTGTCAGAGGTATCACAAATTGTTTACTGATCCCCTAGGACTTCGTCTCAGCAATTACCATAAAGGTTCTATAATGCTTATGACAAGAATGCATGGAAACTCAAAATTCTGGATGGGATGAGAACCTTGCCTCTAGAAATGACTCAAGCATGGGATGAAATGTATCCAAGGATATAAACACAACTTCATCAAATTAACTTTCCCAACAAATAGGTCAATGAGGAAACAAGTACCATTACATTATGTTCTGTGATGGCGTCAACCAGAGGTAATGGCGCTGTAGCTTACATGAGTAAATGCTTAAGAAGTATACACTAATTACTTCACAGGCCGGCGGTACGCACCCGCTTGAAAGGTCAGAACAGTACCATACCACAATTGGAACCTGACAACACTCTATGTAAGGTACAAAATATATCTGTCTATCTCAACAAAGTACTTGAGATCGTCTCACTATTGAAAAAAAAAAAGGAAAAACCTGTGAATCTGGAGTGATAATGATGCAGTTCTCCTGGTTCTGCAAACAAGGAGTGGCTTACTGGCGTGTCTGGGGTATGATGGCCCAAATACAGAGAGAGGTGTGTTGACCCATCACTGTTCCTCTAATAATAATAATAAATTAATTTATTATCTCCTTGTAAATAAAAATGTTATGCATTGCAGGTGTTTTACCATCGTCACTCAATAATAATAATAAAATAAATTTTGTTTTCTCTTACAACATCTCCGTTTTCCCCACCAAGGCAGGTTGACCACCCGGTGGTAAAAGAGATACACTTTTCATCATCTTTACTCCATCACTATTTTGCCATAGGCGTGCGACGACTACTGTTTAAAAAGCTTGCAACATGTCCCCTCCCCCCCCCCCTCCTTCAGAACGCAGGCAACTGTACTTCCCACCTCCATGACACAAGTCCGCTTAACCGGTTTTCCTGAATCCTTTTATAAATGCTAACTTGCTCATATTGCCAACAGCATGTCAAGTCATAAAACCATTTGCCTCACTCCGCCTCCTATCACTCACGTTCAACGCACGCTTGCTGGAAGTCAAAGTCCCTGCCCACAAAAAACCTCCATTTTTTTTTTTTCCCCCTTCCTCGCAACCTTTCCTAGGGCCGAACCGCTGCCACGTCAGATTTATATGCCTCGAAGTCCTTTTTATTTGGTTCCCATCCGTCCTCTACATGTCCAAACCACCTAAACAACCCCTCCTCAGCCCTCTGGATAATATTTTTAATAACCATGTACTCCTAATCTCTGAGCTATGGATTCTCTGCATGATATTCACACCACACATTGCCCCAGACATGACATCTCCACTGCCTCCCATCCATCCTTCTCCTTGTTTGCAACATTCACCACCATCTGCTCACAGAACCATATAAGAGGTTTGGAGCGTACCATACATTATTCTGAATATACTTCCTCTCTTGCTTCCATTGGATAATGCTCTTCTTTGTCCTCCACAGACTCCTCAACACTGCACACTCACTATTTTTTTTCGCGCATCGTCAAATTCTATGATTCGACCCGTCTTTCCTTTTATTTATATTATAAATTAGCATGTCTATTATTTTAATGCGCGATTTATAAGAAGCTTATAGATTAAATGGGTCATCGTCTGATTGCCAATAAATTTGATTGGTCGAACCTTGCGACAGTGTGATCACACAAGTGGACTTATTAATTTTAAACCCCAAAAATGATTTTTTTTCACAAACAGGTGTGATGTAGTCCAGCTGGGCTTGTGAGGTCTCTGGGGAGAACTAATTTTAACCAATATATATGACTCACACATACCTTGCCTTGGCAACGTCTGTAGCCACGCCCACGTCTGAGGATCCTTTTTGTTCTTGACGGCGTCAGACATAGGGCAGGTCGTTACAACGTGGTTGTGAGGGTGTCTTTGGGACCCACCAATAAAAGCCCAAGGAAGAGCTGAGCTAAGGAGATTCAGAAGCGGAGCTCTGCTGGAGTGCAGAAATCCTGAGGCAGAGATTGGACGGAGCCCTGCTGCTGGGTGCAGAGCTCCTGATCGAGAGATTCGAGCGGAGCTCTGCTGGGCCCCCTTTTATTTTATCTCCTATTTCTTTATATTTTTATTTAATGACTCTTATATACTTGATGAAGAGTGGAGGCGAGGCACATGTTAGTGAGTTTAGTGTCGAGTTTTGCGATGAGAGTGTCGAGGTGGTCACCATTGACATCTGTCTCATTACCTACCCGCGCGTCACTTCGCCTCAACCTCTCCAGCCAAATCACCCTACCTACTCCCTGCCGTACTGACCTCCCGTACATCCCATAAACCCAAGTAAATCATTCAAATCTATTACCCCCCTACATGACATGGGTCTAAGGCGGTGGTGGTTCTTCTATATTTTTATAGTAGGAACCAGTCCATGTCCTTATTTTTGACCTGCTGCTCGGGTTACACTTCTTACGCTACCAATTGCTACCACTTTTTCTTTTTTTCTTGTGTGGTGTAAAGTTAAAGATAAATATCAGTGTGATATTATAATCCTAGTGCTTAACTGACCTTGTTTTTTTTTTGAAGGTGGTCTGAGTAATTGTGTGGTTTGTATTATTAATTTGGTGGAGTTTGTTGTTGGTTTGAGATAAATGGTGGATTAATATAGTATTTGGGTGAGACTTTTTGGTGAAGCAATTACTGCTGAAATTGAATATATACAGAGAACGAGAAGTCACCCACCCCACCTTGGAAGACTAGCCCACCAACTGTCACCCATTGAAGAGATGCCCTATGATTATTTCTATCCACCTGATGTGCACAGTCACTCAGTTTGATGTGCCCCAGTGGATGCATTTGCTCCCTGGTCTTCATCCAGTGTAGTGGGTGTCTGTCACCCAGGTCTCTGTTACTAATCAACCCGCGGACCGCCATTTACCCCGCAATGTTGCCAGGGAGATGGGTGACCGCACCTGCTGTTGATGACCTGAAGTGACCCTCACCTTCACCTTGAAGCAACTGACCATGAGCCTGCCACTGCTGATAGTCGGCTGCCTGTGATGCTGTTCTCTATGCTGTGGCTGTGCTGTGGATGCTGTCTGCTATGCTGGGAAACTGTGCCGGGATGCTGAGATGTGGGACCAGTGCTTGCGATGGCAGTAGCCAATTGCTGTGATGCTGCGCTGCTGCCTAGCCTCAGGAGGAGATGGCGGTGATGCCCTGCATGTGTGTATGAGGGATCCTGGTGGTGTGCCAGGACAGTAGATCTACTATAAGGAGCTGCCACCTCGGAGATGTGGAAGGACATGAGCCGCGGAGATGGACTCCAGCTGCTGGGACCAGCTGCTATCAAGGGCGGTATGGAGGTGATCCTGCCTTGCTGGTCAAACCTGTACGATCGGTATCGAGGGGATGGCCCCTGCCAGCGATGAGAGACAATTGAGTGTGAGATGTCCCCAGCCTACTTTGACCTTGCCAGAAGTGTTAGTCTACCCACACACAACCCACTGTCCAATTGATCAACGAGAAATAAGGTGACCTATGAATACGGTCCAGTGATTAAATGGCCGCCTTGTTTTATGTGAGGCCAGTGAAATCCTAGAAGATGGCATAGGATAATTGAGGGTCTTAGCTGCTATGCCCGCCCTGTACTCGATTTTCAGATGATTGTAGTGGCACTCATGTGAAGTAGTGCCGACAAATGAGCGACCATTGGTGGTCGTGAAATGGTCCCAGTTGCGCAGTATAACTTGACAGAATGCAACCCGTTGGAGACAGTTTCCCCACTGCTCCACAGAAGCCATAAGAGAGGTTTGGCCCAATGCTAACGTGCAGGGTGACTAGCATTGGCTAGTGCATTTCAAAGTAGAATATGGGAAGGGCACAGGAGCCCGAATATTGAGGTTTAAGGAGAAATGACGGTAAAGGGGCTTTGCACCAGAGAGGCAACTATTATGCTGGATCAACTGTGCGAAGGTGTACTGATTACGCTGCTTGTGGTAAGATGAAAGGTTGAGGGAAATATAGTAGTTGAATAATTTCTTGTATTAGTATAAAGTTTTAGAGTCTTTTGTATTGTAATAGATTTAAGGGCATTAAGGATTAAAAAATAGTCTAATAACAGGGCAAAATTGTCTATTCCTCAGATATTTTACAAATTGGGAGCTGCAGAAAGGGCGATGTGATGTACAGTATTCAGCTGGGCCTTGTGAGGTCTCTGGGGACAGAACCTAACTTTATAACCAATTATATGGTCACACACCTTGCCTTGCGCAGAACGTCTGTAGTCCACGCCCCTACCGGAGCTCTGAGGTCTTTTGTTTTCTTCTGACGGCAGGCGTCAGACCTAGGCCAGCTCACGTGCCGTACATGTGGTTTTGCGTCTGGAGGGTGCTTTGGGACCACACCATCAAAAGCCCCAAGGAAGAGCATGCGATCAGGATATTTCGAGCGCGAGCTGCTGCAGGGGTGCAGAGCCGCTGGCGGGCCAGACCTTCGTGAGCGGAGCCCTGCTGCATGGGGTGCAGGGCTCGGGAGACAGGCTGCATGAACGTCATCCTGGAGGAGCACTGTCTTGGAGGCATGGGCAGCAGAGTACTCTGGCTTGGCGACAGGTACTCCGTCGCTTGTGATAAGTTCTTGGACTAAACAAACTCGGAGGTAATACATTGTTAGGGAACCAGGAGTGAATGAGCAACAGAATGTCTAGTTAGTTGTGACCAGACACATACATTATCCTTCCCTCTATTTTTTAATTTAGCGTCAGTAACACTGCAGCAACAACCACCCTTACACACATGCTAATGTTACTACCCTGCCAATGATAAATGCACCCTATAAATTGTGTCTGTCATTTTCTCGACCATAACAGAAACAGTTTAACTTATTTAGCACTGCTACGTACACCTGCGAATTCATTACTCGACCTTTTTTCGTATCGTCAGTAAATTTACTCACTTCACTTTTAATTGCATCATTAAATTCATCAATTTAGATTATGAGCAACAATAGGACCAAAACTGATCCAGCGGACTACACCATTTGTAACTGTTCCCCATTATAACTTGACTGCACTCACAGGTCTGGATATAAATAGTATACAAGCTCTTAGAGACTTGGTCAACACCACTGAAATTATCACCACCACCTGAGAAACGGTTATAATCATAACCGTATTTTTTAAAGGGGTGGACGGGAAAGGCAGCGGAATGCCTCGGTCAGATGACCTGAAGCTCTAGCTTAGCTGCGGGTCATCATACGACTAAGACCCGAGTCAGGAATCACTTGGAGAAGTGAGGTGAAGGGAGGAGTGGTGGCCACTACCAGCGACTGCCATGAGCAAACAACCTGTTAGACACCAACAATTATTAGCCAAAAAAAGCAACACTTTTCTGTATTACTGTGAAATATGAATCATAGAAGTGCGATGAACCAGCGAGTTAAGTCACCTGAGGCTAGGATCAAGTGCTGCCAGAAGACACAATATTTTTCTGACAATCAAACATTAGTTTGATTATAATACTTATTTACGTTTAACGATATATGTCACATAATGTAATATTCACGATGCTATAATTCTCATATAGTAAGTTTCCAACATTAGCTAAATATTAAATAAATATGTTTTCTGCAACATATCACGACTACTCAAAGAGGCGCCGAACTAAGCGTCTGCTTAATAAAAAAAAAAGTGACTTAAGCAATATATATCAATGTAACGGTCTATGTTATACATTGTGGAGACTGTGATAAATCCTAACTGGGGAAAACTTCCAGGTACTTAACCACTAGAATCAAGAAATACAAATATACGTGCCAGAGTTACACATGCACAGTTTATCCTAACACCTGTAGCTTCCCGATGAACATCCTTGAAGCAAATTTAGTTATAAACATAGACTGATGTTGACGACAATGTCTGGCATCAGCTTTATATTTAACTACCAACACCACTTTACAAAACTTGGAGTTTTCCCTGTCTCAGAGGTTTTACCAAGGTTTATTCTACCTAAAACCGACAGACATCAACTGAAACTTCGCCAACGTGCAGGCGACCTCGCTATTCTCCGCAGACATCCTCGACTTTCTTTACACTTCACAAACCTCTCCTGACCAGCTATATAACTTCATTTTAATCAATCAATCGAGCAAAGCTTTACTGCATAACATGCAGTACAGTATAAACACTATAAATTATACAGAACAACATAACACTAAACAAAATGATTACACAACAATGAGAACTCAGTATAATGTGGTTGACAACTATATAATCTCACCTCGTTGGCTCATGCCTCTGTAGTCAACGTATTCTCAACTTTGTTATTTTAAAAAGCTATTGCAGTATGTTTTAATGAAAAGCTGAGGAACCATAAAAATGATATCCATGCTTTACAAGTGGGATGAGAAAAATAAAACATACAGGTTCTTAGTAGTCAGTAATTTAAAATATCAGGATTGTAAGTAAAGTATACAATGTTTGAGTAAAAAAAAAAAAATCACGATTACTGCTATTAGTGGGTAACTAAAACATTTCTCAAAGCATTTAAAAAGGCAACATTTATTATGCTTAAATATCTATAACTAAAAACTTAATGCGTGTTCCAGGGTTACAAACTATAATCTGGCATGAAGTTTGCTTTAAACAAAAACAAGTGATTCAAAATTAATAAATTAGAAATGTCTTCAAGCAGAATCTTTCAAAAACATACATAGACTCCACTTCCTTATTATCTAACAAATCAATTTGTTATTACCTAAATAGTTAAATTGCTCGACGACATCATACTGGCTTGTAATATTACCCAATTTATTACTTATTATACTTTCAATATAGTGTGTGTGTGTGTATATATATTATATATATATATATATATATATAATATATATATATATATATATATATATATATATATATATATATATATATATATGCAATAGATCACAGTGAACAGGTGATTTCAGAATATGCAAAACAATCACTCTGAAAGAATAGAGAAATTCCAAGCGCTTTCGTGACTACTCACATTATCAAGGAACTATCAATGTGATTAGTCACGAAAGCGCTTGGAATTTCTCTATTCTTTCAGGTGTGGTTGTTTTGCAATATATATATATATATATATATATATATATATATATATATATATATATTATATATATATATATATATAATATATTATATATAATATATTTGGTAATTTGTATCCTTAAATAATGCATTACTTCCTCAAAACAATAAGTTATTTTTTGCAAATGTTTATTTACGTCAGCCAAAAGAACAAGAGTATCGTCCGCTTATGCAATGATATTTACTTTAAGAGAAACCTACATCCCACTGCCATACAAGCTGCTTCTTGAAGCACATTAATACATAATTAATATAACAGTGGTGAGAGGATGCCCCCTTGGTGAATGAGACATGTGCAACACGTGGATATCTTTACTGCCGAAACGTTTCGCCTGCACAACAGGCTTCAACTGAATCGAGACGAATATAATACTAGAGGCAGCAGAAGAAATACCTTTGACGTGATCAGTCCGGAAGCCTTGATAGGAGGCAGATAGTCCCTCAAGAGCTTTCTACAATGACTGTCAAACTGAACATGTCAAATCTATTTCTTCTAATATCTCGAGTAATATATTCGCTTGTTTTGGGCTGAAGAATCCTGCTGTACAGTAGAAACATTTCGCCAATAAAGATACCTAAGTGTAGCACATGTGTCTTATTTATCAGCGTGACATTACTGCATATCATCAGAAACATAATAGGATACTCCCGTATCGAACAGTTCGTAGCTATTGTAAAATGACTGCCTCTCAGTGTCGGGGATACGTTTAAAGCTACGTTGCTAACAGGGCAGAACAACATATTCGGTTGGTGTTTCCTCTAGCGTCGACGTTGTTCCTGTTATGAATGTTTGCTACACGTTTCCTGCAGTCGGCGATAAAGTGAAGAGGGAAGTGCAAGAGTTTGAAAGCTTGTGTAATGAATTCACATTCCTCTTCGAGGAACGGCGGGCTGCATATCCTGTATTTCCTTGGAAAGGCTCGTACCAAGACACGTGATGGGAGTAAAAATGAAGCAAGTCTTTCTTGTCAGTAGGTTTTCTATATACTTTGAATAAGGGTCTATTCCTGCCTGTGTGGATTAACACGTCTAGGAATGACAACTGATTGTTTTTATCTTCTTTAAGGGTGAATTTTATGGTCGACTCCAAGGTGTTAAGGGTGTTGAGGATGCTTTGCACGTCCTGGCTCTTGGGCACAGTGGCCAAGATATCATCGACGTAGCGCAACCTGGTAACAGTCGCGGATGGTTGGCAGTATGCGATTGATTTCGCATACAGCCAGCCAGCACATACTGCGCTTATGGGTGAGCCCATAGCAAGACCAAACTATTGTTTATACTTATGTCCCTAGAAATCGAAGCAATTGTAACGTATACAGAACTCTACCGGGTCATCAAAATCCTTGAGTGGTGCGAGTAGGTCCATATCATCTGTGATCTTGTGGAGCGGGTCAATATTTTAATCATCAGGAATATTTGTATATAGCGCTGTGACGTCATAATATGCAAGTTTCTTTACCTATATATTGTATTCTTTATGCGATTTAGTAGATTACCTGAATGTTTAAGGTGCGCCTAGCTGATAGTTCCCAAGTCTGGAAAGATGTGTTGCCAATGTTCTTACTAGTTTGTGTGGTGCTCTCCACCGCTGAGTAATCGTTCTCTAAGCCGACCCATCTCACCTCTTGCATCTCTCAGGACTGAAGAAGCCACTTGTGGCGAAGCGTTTCCTCATTGTCTTCAACTGTGCATATTTGCCTTTATCCATATGGACAAGTATGCCTACTGTTGCGAAATTAGGAGACCCTAGGGTGTAAAATACTGGTCAGCTCACAAAAAAAGCGCTAAACAGGTGGTGAATACTGTTCATGACCTTAAGTTTGATCTTCCAGGGCGGATATAATAAATTGCCCATTAGAAAAAGAAAATTTATATGATCAGCGAATCCCGATGAGTCAGCATACTCATAGCCTACTCGTAAATACGCTATTATTTATGTACTCTCCACTCAAAAAACAGGCCAGGCACTTCCAGGGTCCACCTGAACACAAAACAAAACCCAAACGCATCCTACAGCCTGAGCATCACCATAAAAAACACAAACATTTATATACCTCGCCTCGGCGCCATGTTCCCCCACCCTCCTCCTAGTGACGCTGTGGCTCTCTCTAAAGTATCCACCAAAACGCCAACATTATTTATAAAATTATGGAGCACTTTTTTCAAACTATAAACACCTTATTGTGTAATACAGTTTATCACAAGGCAGTAGCCTGCATAACACCTACTAAAATATTCGTCCAGTCTTATATTTTTAGAACAGTGAGAGTAAATTACTTCTCAAGGCAGTGGAGGTGAAAGTAACTCAACACAGTAACATCGTTCCCCGAGAGACAAAGGTGGCCTACAGTACGGCTGGTGGTCTATGATTAAGAAAAGCACAAAATAAAAGGACAGGAAAGACTATCAAAAAATAAGGCAGGTCAAGAGGAAAGGGTGTAATCAGGTCATGCTAAGTGTTCTGAAGACTGCAGCATTTACCAATGCATTCCTCTTTAAAAGGAGGGGGGCTCCTTGTCGTGGTAAAGAGGCTATTCATCTGAGGAATTGGTCTTTTTTTATCAGACCGAACCTAGTTACCCCCCCCCATTTCCCCTTCCCCATCCCATCCTCCCCATCCCTTCACACCCTTTCCTCCTCCTACTCATCCCCATCCCACCCATATCCCCTTCCTGTATTCAGCCTTTGGGTTTGTTTCCCCAGGCATCTAGTTCCTAGGTAGGGGGAAGGATACCGTGGTCCAATTCATTTCATTGAGGTCCTTGGTGGTGGTGTAGTTTGCCGTGGAATCTGGATCAGCTGGGGATGTCCCAGTCCCTCTCCGGTCTCCCGGGGGAGGGGGACTTTGGGTGTCTTTCGGGTGACGGGTGTATCTCTGGAGTCTACCTGTCGGATTCCGGGAGGTGGTGACCACAGGAGGTATGCTTTGTGGTGGGTATCCGACTGCCCTCTCTTTTGTCCACCAAGGTGGCTTGGTAGATGTGAAGTTATCCCGGATTGCTGGTTTACTGGCTTGAAGGGTCGGGTACAGCATGGGTTTCATGCCACATCTGCATTACCGGTGGTGGTAGGGTTCTCTAGGGCGTGGAGGGGGATTTATGGCCCTTTCATTCATCATAGGAGCTATCCAGTGCCGTGCCGGGCCGTGCCACCGTGCACCATGTTTTTTCGTGTTTTTTCAAGGTCTCTCTTGCGTGCTGGAACTTTAAACTGTCAGTAAACTTATAAGATATATCCCTCCAGTGCTTGGAACTAATCTTGCAGGAAAAAAATATCCGAGTCAAAAAAGGAGAATCAGTGTATAATAACAAAGCATAACCATACTCTCAGAGGGGAACCTAGGCCTAGGGTGCCAGTGAAAATATTAGAACTTTTTGTCAGAGGAAAGACAGTCTCCCTGATAATAGTGTGTCATATGTAGTGTTGTAGTGTGTACCACAGTGGTACCTTAGTATATGGATAATAAATGATAAGGTGAAATTTAAAATAGAAGTGTAAGGCCCAAGAGACAGGTTCATGTTGTAAACAGTTGCCAGCAGTCGTCAGAACCCTCCCATGCAGGTCTGCTAGTGTACCTGACTTATAATTAGTGATACCAGGGAGTAAAACATTACTGTTGAAATGCGAAGAGGTGCAAAATCTCGAGGAAATACGAAAAGTGTACAGTTTGTAGAAATATGATAAACGGTGTATAGTTGTTAGTACGTATACAGTGGAAAATTCATATAACCTGTAGTTAGCAGCGGTCGCAATATACACACAAAAAAGCAAATATTACTTCACTAAAAGCGACTTTCCTATAGTAATCTTCACCAGACAACTATAGTGATAACATAGCATTTGTTGTGGTGGAGACAGAAAAAATCTAGAAAGCTAAATACAGTGATCTATTAACCTTCAGGCTGTAAATAAGGGCTGAGGTCTCGACCGTTCATTGTAGGAGCTGCCAGCAATCACCGGTTCTCCAACATAAGTTTTACTTTTTGTATCAATCAAATCACATATTACTCAGTTAAATAATTTCCAGTAGTTCTTTCATGTGTTAGCCCAAATCACCGACCAGATATATTTTAATAAGTGATCCACTGATCAGATCCGACTGGTTCCAAACCCTTGACCAGTTTCAAACGGATTCGTTGGACAATAAAACGGACTATAAACAGACGGGGTTTTAGGCGCCCTTATCAAACACACAAACCATAGCTACTAAAGCAATATCCTAGAGTGGTAAGCTTGTCCAAATATACAAGTACATATAGAAATACAAATACAAATAGCCAGATCTTCACTTTAAGGAGGTTATTAGTAGAATATATTCAAGAGGTTATTAGTAGAATTACAGTAAATCAACCATTAAAATCACATTATGAAATCCTGTGTAGTCTGCAACCAAACAAACAAACGAGCTTCCACATGGATTTTATACAGCCTTTGTGGAAATTGGTGTCACGCCCCCTGTGCAGATATCCAAGAATTATCTACAAGAGGTATTAAATCAGGGAAGTGTTTTTGGGTATGCCCAAATGAGATCAATCTGTGGAGTAAAATCACATTGGTATTAAAAGAGGAAAATATCAAAGCAGCCTTCTTAGAAAACCTGGAGGCATTCCATAAAAGATGGGAAAATAAAACATCTGGGCAGGATGGTGCTATCGCCCTTGTTGCGGATTCTGTCCTGGCTGACAGTAACTGTATTACCGGAGGTGCTGGCCAGGTAGACAGGAACTGTAAGGCTGGAAGTGCTGTCCTGGTAGACAATAACTGTGAGGCTGGAGGTGCTGTCCTGGTAGAGAGTAACCGTGAGGCTAGAGGTGCTGCCCTGGTAGACAGTAACTGTACTCACCTATTTGTGGTTGGAGGGGTCGATTCATAGCTCCTGGCCCTGCCTCTTCACTGATTGCTACTAGGTCCTCTCTCTCCCTGCTCCATGAGCTTCATCAAACCTCGCCTTAAAACTATGTATGGTTCCCACCTCCACTACGTCACTTTCTAGGCTATTCCATGGCCTGACTACTCTATGATTGAAGAAATACTTCCTAACATCCCTTTGATTCATCTGAGTCTTCAACTTCCAATTGTGACCTCTTGTTTCTGTGTCCCATCTCTGGAACATCCCGTCTTTGTCCACCTTGTCTATTCCGTGCAGTATTTTATATGTCATTATCATGTCTCCACTGACCCTCCTGTCCTCCAGTGTCGTCAGGCCGATTTCCCTCAACCTTTCTTCGTAGGACAATCCCCTTAGCTCTGGGACTAGTCTTGTTGCAAACCTTTGCACTTTCTCTAATTTCTTGACATGCTTGACCAGGTGTGGATTCCAAACTGGTGCTGCATACTCCAGTATGGGCCTGACGTAAATGGTATACAGAGTCTTGAACGGTTCCTTACTGAGGTATCGGAACGCTATCCGTAGGTCTGCCAGACGCCCGTATGCTGCAGCAGTTATCTGATTGATGTGCGCCTCAGGAGATGTGCTCGGTGTTATACTCACCCCCAAATCTTTTTCCTTGAATGAGGTTTGCAGTCTTTGGCCATCTAGACTATATTGTGTCTGCGGTCTTCTTTGCCCTTCCCCCAATCTTCATGACTTTGCATTTGGCAGGGTTAAACTCAAGGAGCCAGTTGCTGGACCAGGCTTGCAGCCTGTCCAGGTCTCTTTGCAGTCCTGCCTGTTCTCGTCCGATTTTATTCTCATTAAATTCACATCATCTGCAAACAAGGACACTTCTGAGTCTATCCCTTCCGTAATGTCATTCACATATACCAAAAACAGAACAGGTCCTAGGACTGACCCCTGTGGAACCCCGCTTGTCACAAGCGCCCACTCTGACACCTCGTCATGTACCACGACTCGTTGTTGCCTTCCTGTCAGGTATTCTCTGATCCATTGCAGTGCCTTTCCTGTTATGTGCGCCTGATCCTCTAGCTTTTGCAGGAACCTCTTTTGAGGAACTGTATCAAAGGCCTTCTTGCAGTCCAAGAAAATGCAGTCGATCCACCCCTCTCTCTCTTGTCTTACTTCTGTCACCTTGTCATAAAACTCCAGTAGGTTTGTGACACAGGATTTTCCTTCCCTGAAACTGTGCTGGTTGTCGATTATACAATTGTTTCTTTCCAGGTGCTCCACCATTCTCCTCCTGATCTTCTCCATTACTTTGCATACTATACACGTTAGTGACACAGGTCTGTCTCCCTTTTTAAAAATTGGGATTACATTTGCCATCTTCCATACCTCAGGGAGTTGCCGAGTTTCAATGGATATGTTGAAGATCTTTGTTAATGGCACGCACAGCATCTCTGCTCCTCTCTAAGGGCCGACGGAGAGATGTTGTCTGGTCCCACCGCCTTTGAGGTGTCAAGTTCACATAGCAGCTTCTTCACCTCCTCCTTGGTTGTGTACCTCATCCAGCACTTGTTGGTGTACACCCCTGTTCTGATTTCCTGGAGTCCTAATTGTTTCCACTGTAAATACTTCTTTAAATCTCGTGTTGAGCTCCTCACATACCTCTCGGTCGTTTCTTGTGAACTCCCCATTACCCTTCCTCAGTCTGATTACCTGGTCCTTGACTGTTGTTTTCCTCCTGATGTGGCTATACAACAGTTTAGGGTCAGAGTTGACTTTCGATGCTATGTCATTTTCATATTGTCACTGAGCCTCCCTTCTTATCTGTGCATATTCGTTTTTGGCTCTTTGGCAAAATCTCTTTATTTTCCTGAGTCCTCTGTCTTCTGTACCTTTTCCATTCTGTAGTACACCTAGTTTTTGCCTCTCTATACCTTTGGGTGAACCAAGGACTCATTTCTGTTTCCCTTGGGAACAAACCTCTCCTCTGCCTCCTTGCATTTTGTCACATAGTCCATCATTTCTTGTACTGGTTTTCCTGTCAGTTCTCTCTCCCACTGAATGTCTTGCAGGAAGTTCCTTATGCCTGAGTAGTTCTCCCTTTGTAGTTTGGTTTTTCTCATCCTATTCCTGCTACTCTCTCCACTTGAAGCTCAACCATGTAGTCAAAGCACAGAACCACATGATCACTAGCTCCTAGGGGCCTTTCATACATGGTATCCTCGATGTCCGAGCTACTCAAGGTGAATACAAGGTCCAGTCTTGCTGGATCATCCTCACCTCTCTCTCTGGTAGTGTCTCTAACATGTTGATGCATGAGGTGTTCCAGTACCACATCCATCATCTTGGCTCTCCATGTTTCGGGATCCCATGGGGCTCCAAGTTTTCCCAGTCAATCTCCTTGTGATTGAAATCACCCATAACTAGTAACTTTGCTCCCCCCATGTGAGCTCTTCTGGCCACCTCGGCTAGTGTGTCGACCATTGCTCTGTTGCTCTCATTGTATTCCTCTCTTGGCCTCCTGCAGTTCTGTGGTGGGTTGTACATTACTGCAATTATCACCTTATGTCCCTCAGACTGGATTATTCCTACTAAGTAGTCCCATTCGCCCGTGCAATACATTCCTTCCATTTTCTCAAAACCCCATTGGTTTTTAATGAGGCAGTGCAACTACCCTCGTCCCCTGTGGAAAATACTGTATATATTTTCCAGAAATACAGTTATATGTAAATAGATGGCCATACTGTATTTAATAAAAATTATGTTATCGAAAACGAGAAGCTGCGCCTGCACAGAAGAGACTCACCATTGTTATTTTGAATTGGATACAACAACGTTAGTGTAATGGGAAGAATTTTTCGTGCTCTAGAGGTTAAAATTGGGTTGACACCTCTCAAATAGGAGGCGAAATTGCTGGATGTGCATTCCTGCATAACTTGAGATATCAGGCAACTGGACAAGACAGCTCCAGGAACCTCAGATAAGTCTTATGTAGTAACCTGGCCAGTGTTATTTTCATAACAGAGACGTTTTCTGAGTATGATACACATTAATCTCCAGTCAAATTGTGAGTGATATTAAGATATTACCTTCTGTTATGTATATGTGTATATATAATCATTTATTATTTTTAATATACAGTCCACAAATTTATATATTTACCAAAATTTCCCTGGTGATGTATCTTTTATTTATAATTAATAGGTCCAGAGCAACTTGTGGATATGACAGTGGTAGGTATCGAATGGGGACATTTTTTGCGACCTAGGTGTCCCAAATTCCTACTTGTCTAACTGATAAATAATAATTATCTTTGTTCATTTACTGTTATGTACATAATGATACATTCAGCTAATGTAATTTCCACATTTAATTTGCCCGTTGGTCCTTCTTGAACCGGAGGTAATAGTGAAGTCATTAATTATTTAATAATTATATGTGAAATGACAGGAGGAGGTAGATGTTAATTTTCACACATTTACTTAATGTGTAGTGAATTAAATAACAAAGAGGCACAATACCGTGACTGGAACTATACACAAATAACCCGCACATAAAAAGAGAAGCTTACACGACGTTTTTCGGTCCGACTTTGTCAATGTCAAAGTCGGACCGAACGTGGGTCGTAAGCTTCTCTCTTTTATGTGCAGGTTATTTGTGTGTAGTGAATTATAATTATTACAATATTAATTTGATAGACAATTCTGGCCAAGATTTATAATCAGTGTATGTGTAATTGATAAGACAAGTGTGGCTAAAGATTACATTGTGTATAATATAAATTTTTGCTATGCTAAATTTCTGGCAAGGATTTATGTTAATTTTTATAATATTAATTTTGATAAGCCAAGTCTGGCTAAAGTTTGTATTAATGTTACATTTGAAGTTTATATTATTTTCTTACATGTAATTGTAAGCTCAAGTAGCTAGGATTTATTCAAAGGTAAGTTGTATCAGTGTTGTAAGTTGTAATCAGTGTTATTATTGAGTTGAATTTAATACATTACATCAGGGCTGAAAATGAGTGAAATTAATATAGAAGACAAACATATGGAATATAGAGCAAAGAAAAGCATCACTAGAGGCTAGAAAATGTCATGTAACCAAGGCATATAATAATTGTTTGGAATTAATGAATCAAGAAACTGTGAATACTGATGATTTAAAATTGTATTTAGATGCTTTGGGGAATAGATATGATTCATACAATTTAACAAATATGAAGGAGATTTGTTAGTAAACTGTGTAGATGAGACTGAAGTAATCTTATGATTAACCATATTATGAATTAGAGGAAAAGATTCTTTCTTGTAAAAGTCAGGCCTTAATAAATTAAAATGTGTAAACCAGGCAGTTAATCAGTCTGCTCCAACAAATAATATGTCTTTGCCAAAACACCCAGAATTATGTTTACCTGTATTTAATCCTGGAGAAAACGGGGAGGAGTTTTGGTCAATTTTTAAAGCAGCTGTGCATGACAGGAGTGACCTAGCCTGTGTAACTAAATATTTTACCTCAAAGGATAGTAAGAGATCTCAATACTCATACAAGCCTTTTCAATAATGACTCTTAAAAGGAAGGCAAGTTGACTGTAAGGTACTATGGTAATATAGAACAAAGTAGGTTGGATCTAGTGAATTCATTGTTAATTTAAAATCTCCAGATCACACTTAAAAAGGGTTTACAGCAGTTTAGAGTTAAACTGAGAGCACTCTCAAAACTTTAAGTAATAAACATAATCTGAAGGAATCAGACTGGTTATTGAGTGCCATGGTACAGAATAAATTAAGCTATAAAACACTGAATGGCTCTCGAATAAATATCACAAAGGTTATTTTGGTCTGGAGGAAATAAGACTAGGTCTACAAGAATTAATTGTGCAGTTTGCAGACCAGCCAACTACTCATTTTAAAGATGCAACACATAATAACTCTGAGGTATCTGTCAAGTTTCACAAAGGAAAAATTATCCCAATGGTAATAATCAAAATTCATTTCCTAAAAATAGCTGCATAGGTGCATATCAAGTAGCAAGAATCAGAAATAATGATTCTCAACAAGGTAAGAAGAATAAGTACCCTCCTAAGAGTAGCCCAGTTAATAAGAAACCAGTCAGAGAAAAGAGAGATTGTCTTTTCAGGAAGGGTACTCATTTTTCTAAGAATTGCAATGCATACAATTCATGGAATGATAAAGTTGAAAGATTGGAGGAACTTGGCAGATGTATCAGGTGTTTAGGTAATCACAATGTAAAGGATTGTCATGCTAAATTAAACAACTGTTATCAATGTCACAAAGGAAGACACCATATAGTCATGTGTAAGGGTCTATATGATAATTTTGGGATAATAATGATAATGTTGACAATCCTGATACAACAGTGGCTAATGTAAAAATTGCTGCTAATGTTAATAATGATGGTTTTGCTGAAGTAGCCTTACCTGTGTTACAGGTAAAAATTGATGATAAAAGGCATAAATAAAAAAAATGTAAATGCATTATTGGACCAGGGATCCCAGCGTACTTTCATAACACGTAAATGTGATGGTATGAAAGTAAAGATGGGAGATCCCACAACTTTAAAATTATCTGGTTTTCTCTCGGATAAAAGGTCTCAATTGTATGACACTGTTTATGTAACTGTCAGGTTGGGCAATGAGAAAAAACGTGTTAATGCAGTAATTGTAGATAGACTTCCAGAGAAAATATCTACAGTAGGGCTTAGTAAAGCTACAGAAAAACTTTCACATAATGTAAATTTAGCACCTTCTGGTGTAAGTGATGATTCTGTAGGCCTAATAAATATTTTGATAGGTAGTGACTATTATGCCTCCTTTGTAAAGGGTATGGTAAAGAAATATGGTGTCACCCTTTTGAAGACTGCAGGAGGCCATGTAATGTATGGTAGGATTCCTCGTAATAATAATTCATGACTAGAGGAAACTACAAATACCATAACTGTGTGTCTTCCCCATGAAATCGTACCCCAGTATAATTCTTCCATAGAGGATGGTGTTGAGCCAGTGCATAAATTGTGGGAATTAGACAGCATTGGAATAAATGTAAATGAAGAAAGTCCAGACGATTCTTTTACTCAAGAGCAATACCTGAAAGATGTAAAATTTGAATCTGGACAATACTGTGTACGACTTCCGTGGAGACTGAACCATCCAGAATTGCCCACCAATTACAGAATGGCATATGGACAATTAAAGGCTCAGCTCCGCGAACTGATTAAGACACCAGAATTGTTAACTGCCTATAATGATATAATTGCTGAGCAGTTAATTAATAAATTTATAGAAGAGGTACCTCCTGAGCAAGCCAAAATTTATGGTCACTATTTGCCACATCACGGAGTGAAGAAGGATTCTAAGACCACTCCTTTGAGGATTGTGTTTAATTGTAGTGCCAGGAGTAACAAAAATGTACCTAGTTTAAATGACTGTTTGATGACAGGTCTGTCGTTGACGGAAAAATTAGGAGATATCTTATTAAATTTCAGAGTGAAGCATTATGCCTTTACAGCTGACATAAGTAAAGCTTTCCTAAGAGTGGGTTTACAAGAGGCTGACCGGGATTGTACCCGCTTCTAATGGCCTGAGAATCCTAGTGACCCACTTAGCCCTCTGAAAACCTTTCACTTCAGGAGCGTATTATTTGGTGCTACATCCAGTCCGTTCCTACTTCAAGCGACGATAAATGCCCCACCTTAAACGTATGGGAAGTCCATGAGTAAAGTAATGAGCAAACAATTTTATGTGGACAATTTCCTGGGTGTGACATCAACTGAAGAGGAACTGTTAATGACTTATGGAGAGGCTAATAAAATAATGCAAAGTGCAAATATGCCTCTGAGGGAATGGAATAGTAATTCGTCCAAATTAAAGGACAAAATAAGTAAAGATTACCCTGGAGATGAAGTTGCCCAAAAAGTAGTAATGTACTAGGATTAACTTGGGACACAGAGAGATTTGTTAATGTTAAAACCTAATAATTACAGTATGCCCAATAAATTAACTAAGAGAGTCTTGCTTGCTGAAGTTTCCAAATGTTTTGATCCACTAGGTTTAGTGTCACCCCTTACTATAAGAGGGAAATTATTAATACAGGAAGCATGGAAACTTAAATGTGCTTGGGATGAAACTCTACCTGAGAATTCATTAACAGGTGGGATGAATTAATTGGTGATTATGAGAAAATTCCAATGTTGGAGTTCCCACGCCAGGTGGCCAATCCAAATGGGAAAAATGTACTCCACATTTTTGTGATGCTTCAAAATTGGCATATGGAGCAGTTGCTTACCTTCAACGTAACAGTGTTATTTCTCTTGTTATGTCTAAGGCTAAAGTGTCTCCAATTAAATCACGTACCTTACCACAGTTGGAATTAACAGCGATTTATGTAGGTGTCAAATTAGCTAATTATATAAGAAAATAAGTTGCGACACTGTAATTTGGTCTGATAATGAGGTATCCTTACAATGGATTCGTAATGGAAACAGTAAAATTGTGTACGTACAAAACAGAGTCGCTGAAATTAATCAGATGCAAGAGAAATATAATAGTTTGGGTCAGCATATGTTAACATTTAATCATATACCTGGTGAGGAGAATCCAGCTGATTTGTCTCGAGGTTTACCTTATGCTAAATTTGTAAAGGACTGAGCTGGTTGGTAAATAAAGCTAATTGGCCTGTACAAAAGGCGTATATTACTCCTGTTGAAATTACTGTGACCACCGCTCCAATAGTTTGTCCTTCCTTAGCCATTGATATAAATAGGTATTCTTCTTTACCCAAACTAATCAATGTAAATAAGTTGGTGTTTAAATTTCTAAACAAGATGAATATTTCATTTAAGTTTTCACATCCCCTTGAATATTGGATAAAGAGGGTACAGGAGGAAATCTATGGAAATGAGATTAAATTGATGACTATAAAGAAAAATTGTGAAAGGTTCCATAATAGAGAAATTGGGGCTGTATTTAGAGAACAGTGTAATTAGGTGCAGAGGTAGGTTACAAAATGCTGAATTGGTGATTATGCAAAACACCCTATCTTACTGCCAAAACTCATCATCTAAACAAATTTAACTGTTCTAAATGCCCATAAAAATGTAATGAATGGTGGGATACAAGATACCTTAAATTGTATTAGGGAAACTTTCTGGATTCCACAAGGACGGCAAAGTGTAAAAAGGGTGATTAAATCTTGTGTAATATGTCCCCTGTGTGGATGCCAGATCCTATTGTACCCAGGTCCTCCACCATTGTCAAATGAACAATTTGAGTCGTTTAGCAACAAACTCTCGCCCGGCTGCAGTGTGGAAAATACTGTATATATTTTCCAGAAATACAGTTATATGTAAATAGATGGACATACTGTATTTAATAAAATTATGTTATCAGAAGCTGCGCCTGCGCAGAAGAGACTCGCCATTGTTATTTTGAATTGCATACAACGTTAGTGTAATGGGAAGAATTTTTCATGCTCTAGATGTTAAAATTGGGTTGACACCTCTCAAATAGGAGGCGAAATTGTTGGATGTGTGCATTCCTGCATAACTTGAGATATCAGGCGACTGGACAAGACAGCTCCAGGAACCTCAGACAAGTCTTATGTATAACCTGGCCAGTGTTATTTTCATAGACAGTGAGGTTTTCTGAGTATAATACACATTAATCTCCAGTCAAATTGGTGAGTGATATTAAGATATTCTCCTTCTGTTATGTATATGTGTATAATATAATCATTTATTATTTTTAATATACAGTCCACAAATTTATATATTTACCAGAATTCCTGGTGATGTATCTTTTATTTATAATAATAGGTCCAGAGCAACTTGTGGATATGACAGTGGTAGATATCAGAGGGGGACATTTTTTGCGACCTAGTGTCCCAAATTCCTACTTGTCTAACTGATAAATAATAATTATCTTTACTGTTATGTACATAATGATAACATTCAGCTAAATGCAATTTTCCACATCCCCCTCTCCCTCCCTCTGTCTTTCCTGAGGATTTGATATGCAGGTGGAAAGATTGCATCTGTTACCATTTTAACAAGTTTTGTTTCTGCGAGTGCTATTATGGCTGGGGATGTCTCCTTGATTCTTCATGTCACTCCTCATACTTATTTGTTATTTCATATGCATTTGTATACCACACCTTCAACTTCTTTACTAAGACTGTGGTCTGGGGGTACATTGGGGTTTGGGGAAGTGGAAGACCTGATAAGGAACTATGGGTGTTGCTTTGGGGGGAGTTTGTAATGCAGTGGTGGAGCATTGGTTATGGCATGGTGTTTTGGTTAGAATGTTTGGTTGCACTGGGGTTGACCTGGTTGGAGGGCTTCCATAGGAAGTTGTGAGGGAGGCTGTATTTGATCTTCCTGGGTCTGGGATCTCTTTTCTGTCTCCTCCATCACCTCTCTTCCATCCTTTCGCCTTTGTACCATCTCTCAGTTCCTGCCTTTCTTCTTGTGTTCTGTCGCATCGAGATACACCTTCCAGTATGCCGACATGTCCCTTATTCTTGCTTTCCTCCTGCAGGATCCTATTCTGAGTCGATTGTGCTTGAAAGTCACTTTCACTGGCTGGGTTCTTCTTCTTGCAAACCCCCCTATTCTCCGAAAATTTTCCAGCTGGGTCACGTCATCTTCTCCTATTGCTTTTATGCTTTCAATTGCATTTTTTCCCCTTGTTTTCTTGCTTCATATGTTTCCCCTTCAACTTCCTGGAGCCCATATACAAAGACTGACCTCTCCCTTTCATTCTCCCACTGCGTATCCTTATGTATCCACCCACTCAATTTAATTTCCTCCATTGCAGCTTTCCTTTCTTCAGTTTCACTGTCTATTGTACTTGGGCTCAGTGGCCTGTCATTTCCCTTCTCAGCTTCTTCCCTGGCTCTGCTGTGGTCTGTTAGGGCCTCCACATATAGCTTAGCTCTTTCATTTACTAAAGTCCCCTCTGATAGAGCTTCTACAGCAGTTTTGCTCCTTCTTTCCTACAGTCCCCTTATTTGTGACTGAGGTAGCAGTCTTTGATGTCATTCCCAAAATGTTCTTTAGTTCTTTAGGCTGTTTCAGATTTTTCAGTTCCTCTTCTAATCTCTGTATCCTAGCCTCTGCTGTTATGTCTTTCATCTCCCATTTCTTGCTTTCCATATCTATCCTCTCTTCCATTCTCATGCTAAGTTCTTCTAGTTTCTTTTCCCATTCATGTTCCCTTTTTGTGAGCTCTGCTGCCCAATCTTCCTTTGCAGATTCATCCTCCTGTCCCTTGGTTTTCCTTCCTGCTCTCTGGCAACCCATGTTTTTTTATTTTGATTGCCTCAGAATGGAAAATGTATGTAATTCTGTGTTAGGTTAGTAGTGTGTTTGTCCGAGTGTGGGGGGGGGGGAAGGTAGAGGAGGAACTGTGGACAGTGGCTATATGGGAGAGGGGTGGGGAGTGGGATTTAGGGGGAATATGGGGAGTGGGGAGGGACAAGCAAGGGGGAGAATGGGAGAGGGAGAGGGGGAAAGAGGGAGAGGTGGGGAGGAGGGTGAATGAGAGAGGGGGGATCAGGGGAAGGAGTAAGAGGTTGGTGGGGGAGGGGGGAGTGTATATGTGGTGTGTAAGTGTGTGTGTGTGTGTGTGTGTGTGGAATTATGTGTGGGTTTATTGTCTGAAAAGTAGGTGGAATTGTGCGTTGGAGTGTTATGTGGAGTCTCAGTGGTCCCTTACCTGACCACAACCTCTTGTGACCTGACCCCACCCTCCTGAAAACTTGACCCCCCCTACTTACAATGCTGCCCTCCATGCTTTACCACTAAGGCTTATAGTAACTTACTCGCCTTGTTCCATAGATTACCAATTGCATTCCCATTGAGTACTTGAGTGCCTATTCTTTATCGTGCTAGGAGAGTTGGACGGTTCACAGTCAGCTTGGCGTTAATTGAAACCCGAAACCCCACCCAAACAACCACGCATAGGTGAATACAGTACTTGCAATGCAGCTGTAGCAGCCTGTAGATTCTCCAGCTCAACGTGATGTTCTGATGTAGACCCCCCTCAATTTCTTCTCATTATATAATGTGCCCTATTCACTGTAATTTTCTCTTTGGTCACACATTTGTTTCACTTATCTTCTTGGATGACACGTGGCAACGGTCGCCTGAGCACACACACTAGCCCCTGGCCGCTCTGAATGCGCCACAACGTTTCGCTTTCAGATCACTTACAAAATTGTGGCCTCTCCCCACACTTATGTGGCTCAGGCAGATTGAAAATCACTTCAAGATGTTCACTACCCTAACACACTTACAACCGTTGCAGTACACTTGGGTAGCCCTAAAAAAACACTTACATTCGCGGAGCACAGAAGGCTGACTCATGCACATGGTTCCCTACTGTGTCATGTATGCATGGTGAAATGCATTTTTAGTGGGCCCTCAAGGGAGACAGAACTGTAGTGGGGAAACAAGTGTACTCAAGACCAAGATAAAACCAATATTACAAACAAATAATACCACAGGAGATACAAACAAGGAGATTCCCCTAGTAATAGTGAGGATATATTGCCAGAAACACTGGTGAGAGCTCCAATGTTAGTACTAGCGAGGATAGGAATGAGACGGAAAACGTGCACCAACAGGGGAATACATCACAAAACTCCAAGGCAAATGGAAACCAAGCCTGTGCACATATTAATGCACTTGGTATCTGCAGGCATGGAATAAACTGGGAAAAAAAGATGGGGCGTGCAACTTTGACCACCCTAGAAAATGCAGTGCCCATATGACAACAGGAAAATGCAAACTCCCTTCCTGTAAGCTTTTCACCTTGAAATGTGTCCCTGTCAGTACAGGAAAGACAGTGCTATAACTTATATTACCAGGCACACCATCTAAAGGGGACAAAAAGACACAAAACATCCAGACCATGGAAAACCTGGGTAGCCACAGCCACTCAAAAGGAAGAGGTTTTTAGTGCCAGGAAGGAAAAAAACTGGCAGGAAATGGCAGAAATCGTACACCAAATCCAGTCATTTATGGAGTGGAATCACAGTTGATGGCCTCCGCTCTAAACCAACAGATACAGATATTAGCGCCGGAAAAAAGTCCCTCCCCCAGTACCACCAATACCACCAATCAGATGACATTCTTCTTTGCAAATATACAGGGTCTAAAACCAGCAATGAACAACAAAATACCTTTCATCCGTGGACTGCTTGCAGAGGCAAATGCAATGTTCGCGGCCTTCACTCCGATATGGTAAACATGAGGAAATTAAAACTTCATCAGAATATAAAACAAATTTCAGCCACACAATAGAGCGAAAAACTAACGTCAAAGACCTGGGAGTGATCATGTCGGAGGACTCACTTCAAGGACCATAACATTGTATCAATTGCATCTGCTAGAAAAATGACAGGATGGATAATGAGAACCTTAAAACCAGGGATGCCAAAAGCCCATGATGACACTCTTCAGGTCCCTTGTTCTATCTAGGCTGGAATATTGCTGCACACTAGCAGCACCTTTCAAGGCAGGTGAAATGCTGACCTAGAAAATGTACAGAGAACCTTCATGGCGCGCATAATGGAGATAAAACACCTCAATTACTGGGAGCGCTTGAAGTTCCTGAACCTGTACTCCCTGGAATGCAGGCAGGAGAGATATATGATTATATACACCTGGAAAATCCTAGAGGGACTAGTACTGAACTTGTACATGAAAATCACTCACTATGAAAGCAAAAGACTCGGCAGACATGCAACATCCCCCCATGAAAAGCAGGGGTGTCACTAGCACGCTAAGAGACAACACAATAAGTGTCAAGGGCTCATGATTGTTCAACTGCCTCCCAGCATACCTAAGGGGGATTACCAATAGACCCCTGGCTGTCTTCAAGCAGGCACTGGACAGGCACCAAAAGTCAGTACCTGACCAGCCGGATGTGGCTTGTACGTTGGATTGTGTGCAGCCAGCAGTAACAGCCTGGTTGATCAGGCCCTGATCCACCATGAGGCCTGGTCACAGACCGAGCTGCGGGGGCGTTGACCCCTGGAACTCTCTCCAGGTAAATTCCAGGTATCCCTCCACGTTCTTCCATTTTTTTTATCTTTTCTTTCCTTTTTTCTTTTATCTAAAAACAAAACAAATAGAAAGATAAGTGAATAACATGGAGTCCCAAATCCATGACCAGCTCTTGGGCCCCTTTCTGCTACCAAACCCTTGTCGACCACTTTTTGGACCTTCCTAATACCCTGTACCTTCTGCTGGTGCCGTTTCGTCACCAGCTCCAGATACCGAGGTTCCGCCTGACTCACTTCCATATGGCTCCGACCTCCACACTTCTTTGACCAATGCCTCCGGGCTTCTCCCTTACAGTGTCGACGACTCTTGGATTGGCTCCGCTCGGACCAACTCGGTCCACACACCTAAAACGACCAAGACCCATAATGATTACACTACTTTACTTACTCTCTGACCGAAACTTCCCTTACACACTACATTTCAAAGTTACACAATGGACTAAGTTTTTTACTCTACAACCGCCATCAACAACAAGGTGGCTTCTATGCCATGTTGGTCGAAATATTTCTTTTAATGCTCTCAAAAGTATTCTCGTCATGGTACAAATGCTAGCCAAGCCCACGATCTTTCTCTCCTTACAACAGTAAGTGTTATCCTGTACAATTCCAAAACACGTTCTCCTCAATTCTTGTGTGGTATCATCATTCTGCTTCATACCTTTGTTCAACATTAATTTCCAGACTTGGGTGATGACATTCTTAGATACCAGCTTGAGCTCCAAGACCCTAATTCTCAAAGTAAAACACGTAATATATACCTGCCCCTGGGCAAAAAAACGCTACCCCTTCAATGAAGATCGCTTAACTCTTGAACTGTATGAGCTTCACGTCCTCTGTTTATATTGCTGGGACACCATCTCCAAGTCTTGAGAGTTGATCCTGCAACCACAACAGAGAGGAAATTGCTGGAATTTGAGCCACCAGCAAAATATTGCAGGTCCATGACAGTGCCGAGTAACAATTCCAAAAAACCCGTTCTATCAATTCTTGTGTGGTATCATCATTCTGCTTCATACATTGTTTCAACAAATTTCCAGACATGTGGTGATGACATTCTAGAACAGCGTGGCTCCAAGAACCTACTATTCTCAAAGTTAAAACAGTATTATACCTGCCCAATGTGGCAAAAAACGCTACCCCTTCCAATGAGCTAGATTAAACTCTTGACTGTCATGAGCTTCCGTCCTCTGTTTATATTGCTGGTAACCCATCTACAAGTCTGAGAGTTTGATCCCTGCAACACAACAGAGAGGAAAATTGCTGGCACTGGCCACCCAGCAAATTATTGCTGGTCCAGGACAGTGCCCAGTCTGGTGTCTAACGACCATAACAAATACACCCTGCAAACTTGAATCCCTTCTTGCTTAATTGTAACGAGCCTCACCCGATTTTTCTTGTAGTTGAATAGTTTACCTAAAAGTAACAGGAAACTCGTTGTGCTCAAGAGAAAGGAGGTTTTACAATTTCATGGCAGTCTCTCCTCTTCTCGCTACAGGGAGACTTCCACGACTTTTAATTCTAGAGTTATTAAGAGACTCCAACTCGGTTAGTTCCTACTTTCCACTGTCTCTAGTGTCACAACTTCCACAGTCATCCTCAAACTATTATGCAGTCCTCGCCTCCATGGTCCATTCCTCAATGCTAATACTGTCTTTGAATCCTCATCTCTTGCTCGCATGTTTATATGTACAGACCTCACACAAACACACCTTCCTCACCTCTCTACTTTCTCAAAAGGTCTAAACAATCCCCAAAGTTCAAACTCCTTCTTTTACCCTTTCTTCGTATCGCCTTTCCAATTATTATAATAAAAAAAAGAAGAGCATAAACCACAAGGTCTTTACTGCGCTGCAGGGCAGAAAGGAAGCGAGGGTTATCAGGTGGTAAAGGAAGGGGATGAGTAATAGGTTACGGAGAACGCGGGGAAGGGCAGTGGATGGTGATGATGAAAGGTGGGGTAGAGGGAGCAAGAGACTGAGGTGAAAGGGCGTGCCGAGGGGAGTGCAGAAAGGTTATCAACATCTGAGATTGTGGAGTAATCAGGTCGTTGTTAAGAAGTCAATGAGGTGAGCAGGATGAAAGGAGGGTCCATCAGCAAAAAGCGGAAGGTAAAGAGAGGTAGTAGAGCGGAGGAATGTGGCTAATTGATACTGGAAATTGACATCTTCCTCACAGAGAGGAAAAAATAAAAAAAAAACACACAGGGTGCTCTCAATGATACCCATGAGTAGATGATGTAGGCCAATGCGGAAGGTGGGTGTGAGTAGATCTCCCAACCTGGCTTGATGACAAGAAGGCCAGTAACCTATGCTCAGTTTAAAAGAATAAAGTTTCTTACCGAGTAGAGTTGCAACGTCGTTGTTGACAATGGGTGTGAAGGTGGGGTAGCTATTACAGCAAAATAGTCCGGAAATGGAAAACCTCTATATGAAAATTGAGTAGGCATGTACTGCTGACCAAGCACTGTGTTTGCCTGTTCATTGCCTGTACGTCAACATGACCAGGGACCAACAAAAAATTTATCTTTATGCTTGGTAGAGATATGGCTTAGCCAAAGTTGGGATAGGAGATACTAGGGGGGAGGTGAATCAAATTTCTGTATAGCCTGTGGAAGCACAAGGGAATCTGAGACAACACAAAATGATGAAAACAGGCATAGATTGCGATACGAATAAGTGCCTGCAAGAATGCAAGCAATTCAGCAGTAAAAATGCTAGACGCAAGATAGTAAATGCACTCGCACGACGTCTCGTCCGGGAAACACTGCTGCGAATTCCGATGCTGTCAGAAGATCTTAGAGCCATCTGTGTACACTGCGATGGCATGAGAAGGGAACAGTGGAAAGTGGGTCAAGGAAAAAGAGAGCGGGTGTGAGAAAGATCAGACTCAAACAGCTGAAACTTCCCAGGGGGGTAAGGGAAAAGTGAGATTGCTTCATGAATATATAAAGGTACGGTAACTGAAGGGAAAAACATGACTGCGTATATAGGCGTAGAGAGAAGGGATGGAGGCAAACAGGGGTGGCGAGCAAATAAAGAATGTCTACTTATATTAGTGTCCATTCTAACAAATGGAAGGACTTGTGGAGATCGTGAGCGAGAGCATTACATTGTAGCGAAGGCAATGGGCTCATGGGAGATCAGGACCAAGGATGGAACATTTTGTTTCTGCAAAGAGGCTACTCAACAGAGGAAGAGTGGAAAAGCACAAGGATTTAACGTAATCCTTGGTGATGGATGGAGTTAAGGGCTAGAGAGAGTAGCAGGAGGAGGCGCCTGAATAGATCTGGACGTCACCATACTAGAGTACCATAAAATGAGGGCTGAATGTTAGGTGAAGGAGAGTTCGACGATCAGCTCCCCATGGAAGATGGCAGGGTTTTTTTAAGAAGGTTTAGAAGTTGTGACAAGTTAGCCTTCAGAGAGGTAATGTGGGTTTCCAGGATAACCACGGTCAGGAGAGAAGGCTAGAAAACTGATTGTATCACGTTCAGGGATATGGGAGCCATAGTGGTACAATGGATGATCGGAGATGACAGAGCATCTAGTGAAAGTTAATTTGGTGAGTTTGGTACTGAAAATTTGTCTAGTGAAAGATAATTTGGTGAGTTTGGTACTGGAAATTTAAACCCATACGTTGGTGGCCCAATTGGAAACACGGTCGATCGCATGTTGGAGGAAACTGTAATGAGGGACAGTCCAGCGCCTGCAAAGCCATAGCGAAGTCATCTACATAGGAGTGATGGAACAAATATTGGATTGAAGAACAGAGGCTAATCATTTATAGCAAGAAGAAAAAGTGTGTGGTCAGACACATCCCTGAGGGAACACCTTCAGCTTGGACAAAATCCGGGGAGGAAGAGCCCATGATTGACCTCGAACACGGAAATGTCTGTCAGTTTAAAAAGTTCTTAAGGAAAGATGGTAGTTTGCTCGGAGGCCTAAGGAGTGGGCATAACGTCGGGCGGCCCCAGAAAATACTAGCAATCTGTACCTCCAAAGTTTTGTCATATGCCTTTCAAGGTCAAAAAATGTGGGCAATAACTGAGTGGTTTTCGCAAAGGCATTTCGAAACATACATATCCAAGTATAAGTAAGGGGTCTATGGTAGAACGGCCCTCATAAAAGCCATATTGACGAGTGGAGAGGATGTTCGTGTGTCTCTAAACTACCACATAAACGTTTCGATGTACCCAGACGTTCCATCACTTTGCAAACTGCACTTGGTAAGAGCGTTGGATCGTTGATAGTGGGAGGCTTCATGTCCCATAAGTACCCGGTTTGCAGAAAGGGCAGAACACGCAGATTTCCACAGCTGTGGAGAACTCCTTGTGACCAAATAAGATTAAAAAGGCTAAGAGGACGAGTTAAAGGGCTCCTGACTGATGTAAATGCTGTAACATACAAATATGAATGTCGTCGAGACCCAGCTCGTCGATGAATCGGCAAGCTGAGAGTGTTGCTCCAGTTCCTCAAGTGTAAAAGGCACATTATATGTCTTCTTGAGAAGAAGAAAAGTTGAGGGTGCAACTCTGGCAGGACTTTGAGGAAAGAAACGAGGGGCATGATGGAGCCCCCGAGGGAAATACGGACACAGATGATTGCAATTTTCATATGGCAACATTCTAATGGGTTTGCTTATATCAAACACCGGCAACCTGCAGAAAAGGAGCTGGGTCAGGAGAAATATTTACCACTCCGTTTCTGTACTTTTTTCCAGACTGCACTCATAGAGGAAGCAGGGTGATGCTTGGGAGACATAATTCTTGCCAGAAGTGCGGTTTCAGCGTCATGGATGACACGGCGAGTGAATCGAACACTTCATGCTTAAAATTCAAGGAAGTCTCTCTGATGGTTCTATTGTACCGGTACTGCTCCCCCGAAGAGAGTTTCAAAGGGTGGTGTGTGATGGTGTGTAAAAATTATGTTTGGGTTTTTTTCCCCCAAAAAGAAGGGAATTGTGCGTTGGATGTTTTTTTGGGGGAAGCCCTCAGTGGTCCCATTAACCCTTGACCAAAAAAACCCTTCTTGGGTGACCCCTGACCCCCAAAAACCCTCCTTTTAAACTTGACCCGCACCAAACTTACAATGTTTCCCTCCCATGTTTTTTTACCACTAAGGCTTTAAAAAAAACCCCAAACCCCCCCCTTGTTCCATAATTCCCAAATTTCCCTTCCCTATTGATATTTGAGTGCCTTTTTCTTTATCTGCTGGGGAAAAGTTGGACGGTTCACATCAGCGGGCGGTTAATTAGAAACCCGAAACCCCACACCCAAAAAAACCCACGCATAGGTGATACAGTATTTTGCAAGGGCCGGGCTGTAAAACCTTTAGATTTCCAGCTCAACGTGATTTTCCCTGATGAAAACCCAAACCCAAAAATTTTCCCCTAAATAAAAAAATTTTCCCTATTCACTGTAGTTTCTTTCTTTTGGAACAAAACTTTTTTGGGTTTCAAATTTATCTTATTTTTTAAGGTTTTTTCCAAAAATTTTTTTGAGAACGGGGCCCCCGCCTAAAAGCACACAAAACTACCCCCGGGCCCGGGCTCAAAATGCGCCAAAAACTTTCGCTTTTCTAAAACATTTAAACAAAATTGGGGTTTTCCTCCCCCATTTATTTTGGCTCAGGCAAATTTTTAAATCATTTCAAGTATTTTCACTACCCAAACCACAAAGAAAACCGTTGCCGGTACACTTGGGTAGCCCTAAAAAACACTTAAAATTCGCGGAGCACAGAAGGCGTAAACCCCTGCACATGGTGTCCCAAACTGGTCATTTTATGCATGGTGAAATTTCATTTTAAGTGCCCCCCAAGGGGAAGAAAAAGGGCTGTAGTGGGAAACCAAAGGGGAACCAAGACCAAATAAAAACCAAATTAAAAACCAAAAAAAAACCACAGGAGAATAGAAAAACAAGGAGTTCCACTAGAAAAAGTAAAGGATAAAATTGCCAAAAAACAACGGGGGTGGAGAGTCCAATTTTATAACTACGAGGTTTATAAAAATGAGACGGGGAAAAACGTGCACCAACGGGAAAAACAGTCACAAAACCCAAAGGGGCAAAGGGAAAAAAAAGGCCTGTGCACATAAAAAGCCCCTTTGGGTATCTGCGGGCTTTGGAAAAATTTTTAAAAAACCCAAGGGAAACGTGCAATTTTTGGACCACCCTAAAAAAAATGCAGTGCCCATATGAAACAAAAATTTGAAAACTCCCTTCCTTTTTAAGGGCTTTTTTTAAACCTTGAAATAGTGCCCCTGTTCAGTACGGGGGAAAAAAAGTCCCTATAACTTAAAATTTAACCAGGAAATACCATCAAAAAGGGACAAAAAGACACAAACCCCCAGACCATGGAAAAAACCGGGTACCCAAAACCACTAAAAAAAGGAAAGGGGTTTTTTAAAGTGCCAGGAAGGAAAAAAAACTGGCAGGAAAGGGCCCGAAAACGAAAAAACCAAATCCAGCCCCTTTAGGGGAAGTGGAATCACATTTTTAGGGCCCCTCCGCTCTAAACCAAAAATTACAGATATTAGCCCCGGGAAAAAAAAGCCCCCCCTCCCCCCGAAACCACCAATTTACCCCCAAATTCAAAATGACTTTCTTTCTTTAAAAAATAAAACAGGGTCAAAAAACCAAAGAAATTGAACAAAAAAAAACCCTTTTACTTTCCGGGGACTGTTTGGGAAAAGGGGCAAATGCAAGTTTCCGCGGGCCTTCACTCCGAAAAATGGTAAACATGAGGAAATTAAAAACTTCATCAGAATATAAAACAAAAATTTCGGGCCACACAAATAAGCGAAAATAACGTCCAAAAGACCTGGGGGGTTGACCCGGGTCGGAGGATCCCACCTTCAAGGACCAAAACATTGAAATCAATTGCATTGCTAAAAAAATTTACAGGATTGGAAAAAGAGAACCTTTAAAACCGGGGAATGCCAAAAAAGCCCATGAAACACTCTTCAGGCCCCCTTGTTTCTCAGGTTTGGAAAATTCCCGCACACAAGCAGCACCTTTAAAGGCGGAAAAAAAATTTTGCTGACCTAGAAAATTACGAAAACCTTCAGGGCCGCATAATGGGGATAAAAACCCAATTATTTGGGGGAGCCCCCCCCTTTTGAATTTCCTAACCCTCTCCCTGGAAGCGGGCAGGAGGATATAGATTATTAAAACCGGAAAACCCAAAAAAGGGGGACTAGACTGAATTTTGAACATGAAAATCACTCACTATGAAAGCAAAAGACTCGGAAAGACAGGGCCAAACCTCCCCCCAATGAAAAGCAGGGGTGTCACAGCACGCTAAGAGACAAAACAAAAAGTGTCAAGGGCTCATGATTTTTCCCAATCCCCCTTCCCCCCAAAAATACCAAAGGGGGGATTACCAAAGCCCCCTCGGGGCTGTCTTAAAACAGGCATTTGTGACAGGCACCAAAAGTCAGTACCTGACCACCCGGGGAAATGGGGGGGGGCTTTACTTTTGGATTGGGTCCCGGGGCCAGCTTAACACCGGGTTTTGATCAGGCCCCAACCACCATGAGGCCTGGTCAACAGCCCGGCCTGCGGGGGCCCTTTGGGACCCCTGGAACTCCTCCAGGAAAACCCCCCGGGTTAACCCTCCAGTTCTTCCATTTTTTTTTATCTTTTTTTTTTCCTTTTTTTTTCCTTTTTTCAAAAAAAAAAACAAAAAAGAAAAATTGACATAACCATGGATTTCCCAAATCCTTTAACCAGCTCGGGGCCCCCTTTCTGCTACCAAAAACCCTGTTTCCGCCCCTTTTTTTTGGCCCTTTCCTAAACCCCTGTACCTTCTGCGGGTTCCTTTTCGTCACCACTCCCAGATACCGGGGTTCCGCCTGACTCCTTCCAATTGCCCGACCTCCACACTTCTTTTGACCATAAAAAGCCCCCGGGCTTTTTCCCTTACGTCCCGACGACTTTTGGATTGCCCTTTCGGCCCCAACCCGGGGCCCCCACACCTAAACGACCAAGCCCAAATTAAGGTTTTAAAACTACTTTTACTTCTCCCCTCAAGGGCCCAGAAAAAATCCCTTAAAAACACTCCCTTTCAAATAAAACAATGGACAAAATTTTTTTACTCTACAACCCCCAAACCCCAAACAACAAGGTGGCCCCCAAACCCATGTTGGCCGAAATATTTCATTTAAGGGCTCTCAAAAAGAAATTCAGGGGGTCCATGGTCCCAAAAAATGCAAAGGCCAAAGGGCCCCCCAAAACTTTCTCTCCTTACCACAGAAATTTTTTATCCCTGTAACAATTTCCAAAAAACCCTGTCCCCTTAAATTCTTGAAGTGGTATCAACTTTCCGTTTCAACCTTTTTTTCAACAAAAAATTTCCAGACATGGGGTAAAAATTGACATTCTAAAACCATTTTTGAGCCCCAAAGGGACCTCCTAATTCCCCCAAAGAAAAACCCGGTTAAAATACTACCTCCCAAAGGGCAAAAACGCAAACCCCTTTTCAATGAAGCCGCTTAACCTTAAACTGTCAGGGAGTTTTCCGTCCTCGGGGTTTAATTTTGCTGGCACCATCCCCAAGTCGGGAAGTTAACCCTGCAACACAACAGAGCAAAAAATTTGGGTTTGGCATTTTTGGGCCCCCCAAACCAAAATTTATTGCAGGCCCCAATTACAGGGGCCCAAAACAATTCCAAAACCCCGTTCTCCAATTCTTGTATTTTATCATCATTTTTTGCTTCATACCTTTGTTCAACAAAAATTTTCCCAGAAAAGGGTAAAGACTTTCCAAACCGCTTGAGCTCCAAGCCCCTCCTTTAATTTTCTTAAAAGTAAACACTTAAATACTACCTGCCCATGGGAAAAAACCCTTTTACCACCTTAAATGAAGCCCGTTTAAAAAACTCTTAACTGCCCAGACTTCCTTTCCTCTGTTTATTTTTCCTTAAAACCAAACTTTCCAAAGGGTCGAGAGTTTGTTTCCCTGCAACACAACGAACAAAAAATTGCTGGCATTTTATGGGCCACCCAGCAAAATATTGCGGGGTCCAAAAACAGTGCCCAGTTGGTCTAAGGGACCATACAAAAAAACCCTGCAACTTGAATCCCCCCTTGCCTTAAATTTGGTAAGGGAAGGCCTCCCCCAAATTTTTATTCTTGTAAGTTTAAATTTTTAACCTAAAAAAAACAGGAAACTCTTGTCTCAAAGAGAAAGGGGGGTTTTAACAAAATTTAAAGGCTCTCCCCTTTTCCGGCTCCCAAAGGGGAAGATTTTCCAGGGACTTTTTATTCTAGATTTTTTAAAAAGAGACCCCCAAACCCTTTCGGTATTACCTTCCCTTCCCCACTGTCCCCAAAGTGTCACAAATTTTTCCCCATTCACCTCAAACATTTTTGCAGTCCTCGCCTCCAATTTTCCCCTTTCCCAATGCCTAAAACTGTCTTTGAATCCTCATCTTTTTTGCTCGCATTTTTTATATGTAAAAACCCCACAAAACCCAACCCCTTTTCCCCCACCCCCCCTACTTTTTTCCCCAAAGTCAAACAATCCCCCAAAATTTCAAAACCTTTTTCCCCTTTTTTTCTTCCTTAACCCTTTTTCCAATTATTTTTAAAAAAAAAGAAGCACCTAAACCAAAAGGGGCTTTTACACCCGGAAAGGGCAAAAAAAGGAACCCGAGGGTATCAGGGGTAAAAGGAAGAGGGGATGGAAAATGGGGTTTACGGGGGGAACAGGGGGCAGTGTTTTTGGTGAAAGGGTAAGGGCAGCAAAAGACTGAGGTAAAAAGGGGGCCCGAGGGGAGGGGGGGCAAAAGGTATCAAACATCAGAGATTTTTGAAAAAATAAAGTCGTTTTTTAAAATCAATAAAGGAGCCCAGGATTAAAGGAGGGTCCATCATCAAAAAGGGGAAGGTAAAGGGGAGGAAATAAAAGGGCGGAAATGGGGTTTAATTTGATACGGGAAAACTTGACCCTTCTCAAAAGGAGGGGAAAACAGGGTCCCCCCCATAAAATACCCCTTTAGTAAATAAATTTAGGGGAAATTTCGAAGGGGGAGAGAGTATTCCCCAACCTCGGCACTGATAAACAAGAAAGGCCAGTAACCTATGCTAAATTTTAAAAGAAAAAAAAAGTTTCTTACCGGGGTAGAGTTGACCAACGTTGTTGCCAAGGGGTTTGAAGGTGGGACTATTACAGCAAAATATTTCCGGGAAATGGAAAACCCCCTATTTTGAAATTTTGGTGGGGCCCCATGTACTGCTGCCCAACAAAGCCATTTTTTGCCTTTTTTAAATTGCCCGTATTTAAAACCATGACCAGGGCCCCCAACAAAAAAAAATTATTTTTTATGTTTGGGTAAGATAGGGCTTAGCCAAATTTGGATACGGAGAACTGGGGGGTGAGGTGAATCAAATTCTGTATGGGCCGGGGGACACTAAGGGAATCTGAGAAAAAAACCACAAATGATAAAAAGGGCAAAGAATGCTTTAACAATAAGTGCTGCAAGAATGGCAAGAAATTTTCAAAAGGTAAAAATGCAAGCCAAGATAGTAAATCCCCGCAGACGCTGCCCCGGAAAAAACTGTGGCAAATTTCCGTTCGTCAAAGATTTAGACCCTCTGTGAACACGCGTTTGGCATGAGAATGAGAGTGGAAGGGGTCAAGAAAAAGAGGGGGGGATGAAAAGAACAACTCAAACAGCTGAACTTCCCAGGGGGGGGAGGGAAAAGTGAATAGCTACATGAATATATAAAGGTGGTAAAATGAAGGGAAAACAAGAGCGAATATTTGGCGAAAGAGAAGGGGGGAGCAAAAGGGGGGCACAAATAAAAAAGTCTACTAAAATTAGTTCCATTCTAAAAAATGGGAAGGGGTTGTGGAGATCCTGAGAGCATACTATTAGCGAAGGCAATGGGCATCATGGCGATAAACAAGGATGGAACATTTGCTTCTGCAAAAGAGGGTCCAACAGAGGAAGAGGGAAAAGCACCAAGGCAAAAACGTAACCCCTTTGGGGATGGGGTGGAGTTAAAGGGAAAAGAGAGTAAGGGAGGGGAGGGGCCCCTGGGAAAAGAAACTGGGGCACCATAATAAGGGTTTCCCCTAAAAAGAGGGCTGAATGTAGGTGAAGGAGAGTTCCCACATCAGCTCCCCAGGGAAATTTAGCAAGGGGTTTTTTTGAATGTTTTGGGCCCTTTTTTGAAAAATTCCTTCAGAAGGGGGTAATTTGGGTTTTCCCGGGTAACCTTTTCGGGCAAGAGAAGGCCTAGAAACCCCGAATTTTTTATTACGGGTTTAGGGATATGGGAGCCCATAGGTACAAAAAGGGTGAAACGGAGATGACAGAGCTCTATTTAAAGTAATTTTGGGGGGGGTTTTTGGGTAAATGAAAAATTTGTCTAGTGAAAGTAATTTGGTGAGTTTTGGGACTGGAAAATTTAAACCCATACGTGGGGCCCAAAAGGAAACACGGTCCCAACGCATGTTGGGGAAAACTGTAATTAGGTGCAGTCAGCCCCCTCCAAAAACAATAGCGAATTTATCTAAAAAGAGTGATGACCAAAAATTGGGTGGAAGAAAAGGGCAAAAACATTTATAGCAAGAAGAAAAATTGGTTTTTTGTCAAAAACACATCCCTGAGGGACACCTTCAGCTTGGACAAAATTTCCGGGGAGACACATTTTTTGACTCGAAAAAACGGGAAAAGTCCCCGTCAGTTAAAAAGTTTTTAAGGAAAGTGGGGAATTGCTCGGGGCCAAAAGGGGGTGGCTTGGGGCCAAAAAAACAACCACCCCAAATTTTGTCAAATGCCTTCTTTAAGGCAAAAAATGTGGGAATAACTGAGTGGTTTTTCGCAAAGGCATTACGAAAATACATATCCAAGTAAAATTTAAGGGGGCCCATGGAAAAACGGGCCCTAAAAAAGCCAAAATTGAAAGATTGGGGAGACCGTTGTGGTCCCCCCCTTAAAAACCCCCATTAAACGTCGATTTTAACCCGACGTTTTCCCTCACTTTGCAAACTGCACTGGTAAGAGCGAAGGGATGATAGTGGGAGGGGGTTTATGTCCCATATTTCCCGGTTTTCAGAAAGGGAAACACTGGCAGAAATTTCCACACTGTGGAAGAACTCCATTTGACCCCAAAAAAATTAAAAAGGCGGGAAGAGGACGGTAAGGGCTTTACTGATGTAAATGCCCGTTTAAAAAAACAAATATAAAAACTCGGACCCAGCTGTCGATGATCGCAAGCCCAGAGTGTTTCCTCCATTCCTCAAGTGTTTAAAAGGGACATTATACCTTTTTCTTCTCTGAGAGAAAAAATTGAGGGTGCTAACTCTGGCAGACTTTGAGGGAAAGAAACGAGGGGCTAGATGGAGCCCCCGGGGAAATACGGGCCAATGTTGCCAATTTTTAATTTGGCCCCAAAAAAACTAAAGGGGGTTTCCCATTTTCAACACCGGCAACCTGCAGAAAAAGGAGCTGGGGCCGGAGAAATATTTTTCCCCTCAGTTTTCTGTACTTTTTTTCCCCGACTGCACCCATAGAGGAAACAAGGGATGGGGAGACAAATCTTGGCCCCGCAATTTCGTTTTAGCGTCATTGGGTTTACCCCCCGGCTAGGGGGATCGCCACTTCTGCTAAAACAAAAGTCCCCCTCATTGGGTTTTAAATTTTAACCGTACCCTTTCCCCCCCGAATAGCGTTTCAAAAAGTAAAAACAAAGAGCACAAGCAGGAAAACCACCAAGGCAAAACAAATTTTTGAAAAAAGCCCCGCCCGAAGTTTGGGGTATAGAATGAAAGCTGGGGGTTTAAAAAGGAGGGCAGGTGTAAAAAGCCCCCTTTAAAGGAGGGCGGAAGGGAAAGGGAAACCCCACTAAAAACAGTTATTGTTTAGAAAAAGGGTTTCCAAAAAATTTTCCCGGGTCCCAAAAACCCACAAAGGTTTTTAAAGAAGAGGTGGTTTAATAAAGAAGGGGGGGAAATAAGAATGATTGGGGAAAAAATCGCGTCCCTGTAAATCCGGGAAGGAAAAGACCAGGTGAAGTCCCAATGCGGGGGGGGGAAAAAGCAGACTGGAGAAACGATGCAAGGGGAATTTTGATTTCCCAGGATCAAAATGGGTGCGAGTAACCCCGTATTTTTAAAAAATTGGGGGGGTGGGTAGCAAGAAAAACCTCTTTAAATGAATTCCATTTGGGAAAACAAAAGTTGAACCCCCCGAGGAAATGATGGGGCCCTTAAAATCGCCAAGTAACAGAAGTTTGGGGGTAAAACGAAACAAGAAAGGCAATATTCCCGGGCAGGGAAAAGCCCCAGAAGGGAAGAATACAAAGGGAAAAGAGTGTATACCACCCTAAGGGAAGTTGGAAACGGGCTGCCCTTTTTAATGCAGCCAAATACGAACAAAAAGCCGAAGGTTTCGGAAAATCAGTGCGTAAAAGAAAGACGCTTTCATTAAAGGGCCCATATAAAAGGATCTAAAAAAAAAATTAAACCCAAAAAAAATTATAGCCTGAAAAAGGGGGAGAAAAGGCAGAGTGTAATTTTTGGGTTCCCCGTAACAAACACAAAACAGGGGGAAAAATGGGGGAAAGGGGAAAATCCTTTAATCCCCCCCCGATTACCCCCCGAGGCGCGAAAATTCCCCCGGGGAAAAAGGGCCATGATTGGAAACGATAAAGATACCTGAAATCCACAGGTAAGGGGACCAAAAAGACCCAGAAGAAATTTTTGAAAAAAATCCACATTTGGTGGCAAAGGAAAAAGTTTCCCAAATAGCGAAGGAACGGTGCTTTTTGAAAAAGGATTTTAGCAGATGGAGTAAAGGAAAAAAAGGAACAGAAAGGGGGGATCATTTTCCCTTGATGCTTTGGGGCTCTGCAATATTTTTCAGAGATTGGGGTTCAAGTGTTTTTGGAGTTTTAGAACCGGGTTTTAATTTGGGAAAACAATTTTGGAAAAGGAAGGGGGAGGAGTTTTGGGGTAAAGAACAAAACTGTAATGGACTGCCCCAAAGGGAAGGGGGGGGGGGCGAAAAAGGGGGAAAACTGGAGAAAAGGGGAGAGGGGACAGAAGAGGCCCGAAAAACCCGGGGGGTAGCAGAAGGAAGAAGCTTGGGAGGGGACAAGGGGGGGAAAACAAAAGAAGAGGAGGAGGATTAAAACCCCCACACTTTTCAAAAAAGAGCCCCGTGAAAGGGGGGAAGGAACCCAGATACAAGACCTGGGGAAAGGGAAAAAGTGGAGGTGGAAAGAAGGGAAGGAAGGGTTTTAAAAGGGAATTTTTGGACCTCTTAAAGTAGAGGGGCGATTTGGGGGGGTGCGTACGAGGTCTTTGTTTGATAACCCCGGGGTTTTTTGGGGGGGAGAACACGAAGAAGTGAGGGCAGACGAGGGAATTTAAGTAGGGACGGCTGGCCCAGGACACAAAAAAAATTTGAAAACAGGAAAATGACTAAAGAGACGGGGGGAAACCGGGAAGGAGGCTGCGAAGAAAGGGACCCCAAAGGGGGGACATTTTTGAAACACGAGAATAAGAAAAATGGGGTAGTCTCCCTTGGAAAGGGGGAGATGAAAAAAACTGGGCCCTGCATAAGGGGACCTTCTGCCTTTTTGAGGCAAAGAATTCCCACTCATTTAAGTAACCCTGGCAACAGTGAGAGTAAAGAAGGGTGGAGCCCATGACAATTAAGGCAAAAGGGAGTCGAAAAACCCAAAAAGTATTAAAAATTGGGGCAACGGCCCCACAAACCCCGGGGATTCAGCAAAAATCTGCAATATTTTTTTTTGGGGGCCAAATTGCCAAACAATTCCCCACACCCGTTGCAGGAAAGGGAACACTTTCCCAACCCTTTTAAAATTTTGTTTCCGCACCAAACAAAGGATGGGAGTTTTACGGGGTGTCAAAATTTAAAAGAGCCAAAATTGCAAGGGTATCGTCCCACTCCGCCCCGGGGGGGGAAAAAACATAAGGCTCCTTTAGAATTTGGGGGTTTTTGGAGTTCCACTGTTTGAAAATTTCATTTCCACATTCTGGAAATTCTTTTTGGGCATGGTCTGAAAAATGAAATGTGGGGGAGGGAGTTTCCCGACCCCTGGTTTTGGTCTTTTTCCGTATAGAAAAGGGAAGGTTTAAAAAAGTAACATCGTCAGGGGAAAAAATCCCTTGGGCGTTTTAGAAAGTGGGACCCAGAAATTTGGTCCGACGAAGATTTCATTGGGAAAATTTGAAAATCGTTTGCACCATAGATGGGGGAGGCCAGAAGCATAGTCAAAGGAGAGCGGAGGTCAACAAATTAAAGGGGTCAGTGGAAGCCCCGGGAAACCCGAAGTGGGTTAGGAAAAAGCACCAGCCAAAAGGGACAGGGGGCCTTTGGGGGTGCCAAAGAGTGGGGCCCAAAAAACAATGAGGTCAGAACAAGGTGCGGTAACAAAAAGGGGGCCCGGGGGGGTAGCGGGGGCATGGATTTGGGACTTTTCCCTGGGGTTTTGGTTACCTTTTTTTTCCCTTTTTTTTTTTTAAAAAAAAAAAAAAGAAGAAAATAAAAATAAAAAAAAAAAAATAAAAAAAGGGGGAAACCCCGGGGGGGGATAAAAACCCCCAGGAGGGAATAGAAAAGGGGCCCAAAATCATCCCTCTTCCCCAAGAGGACCTCAGCACCGCAAGTAAACGCAGATTTCAGCAAGGAAAACCCCTGCCCCTAAAAATGCCCTCCAATCCATTTAAACCCCGCAATCTTGGGGAAAGCAACCTCAAAACTCAGCCGAGCTAAACCCCGGGAAAAAAAGAGAGGGCGGGCCGGGAAAATCCGCCACAAAGCAAAACCTTTCCTTTTTGGGCCCCCCCCCCCAAAATCCCAAAAGGGGGCGCCAAGAAACACCCGTCCCCCGAAAGAAAAACCCAAAAAACCACCCTCCGGGGTACCCCGGGGAGGGGATCGGGACATCCCCAGGAATCCAGATCCCACGGCAAAACACGCCCCCGGGCCCAAGGGAACCCAACGGGAAAGGGATGGAAACCCCCGGTACCCTTTTCCCCCAAAGTATGAACAAAATAAACCTGTGGGGAAAAAACCCAAAGGGCCCAAAAGGGGAAAAGGGGAAAAGGGGGGGGTGGGAAGGAGGGAAAAGGGAAAAAGGGGAGGAATTGGGGAGGGGGGATAGGGGAAGGGGGGGTTGTGGGGGTAATTAGGGTTTTGTCTTGAGGAAGGAGACCGACCAAAGGGCCCAATTCCCCAGAAACAAGAAACCTCTTCCCCCACGCCAAAGGGGTCCCCCCCTTTAAAGGGGGTTACTTTTTAAAAAGTTGAATTTCCCCAAAAGACTGTTTTGGGGAAATTTTCAAGAACTCCTCCCAAATGCAGGTTTTCTGGGAAAAATTAAACCAAAACCCGGTTTTTTTACTTTTATTTCAATTTTAAAAAAAAGCAAAATTTTTTTAAAAAAGGGGGTAAAATGGGTAATAGAAAAAAAGACCCCGTTTTCCTTCTGCAAATACACTGGGCTTAGAGAACACAATTTTCGTTTTTATTTTGGGGAAAAAAAAAAGAACTTCCAATACGATAAATTTTTTAAATACTATTTAGACTGGGGCCCTAATAACCCTGTACTTCCCCTTTTTAAAATAAGATGAATAAAAAAAAAATCCAAAGGGGTTGGGTAGGAGATTAAAACATCTTTTTTGGTGGGAAGAGGAGAGGCAAGCTTATGAACCAATATGCTCATATTAAAAGAGCAGTAAAAAAGAAAAACTTAAGAAAAGCTGAATGAGTCTATGAAATTAAGTTGCAAAGAATCCAAAATAAATCAGAGATGTTTCTTTCAAGTATATGAAGCAATGATTAAGAGAGAAATTGGAGTTACTTAAAATTAAACTCGGGATATCTTACTGAAAATGAGAAAGACATGTGCTCAAAACTTAACAATAATTTCTTAGAAGACTTCAAATAAGAAACAAACAAAAATCTAGAAATAAGTTAGTAATAGCCCTGTCACCAGAGACGTGGCTTTTAAACAAGTGAACCGAGTAAAGCAAAATAAATATTGAACATATTTAATCAAGAAAGAATTCGAAATATCATATTCACGTTGAATAAATTCAGATTTAAAAAATGAATAGGAAAATACTGGTTTGGAATAAAGTTGTCGATGAGTGGAACAAACTGCCAATCAGTCATCACTGCTATTAGATAGAGTATTTTTACAATTAGCAAAAGCCTTATAAATTTTATCATGGAGTAAATGAATATGTGATGGAATCTATAACAATTGTACATTAATGAAGGTGGCCGTTGTGGCAAAAAGATAATGAACTGAAAATATTTAACCAAAACAGAATCTGCAGAAATATATCTGACAACTTTAGATTTAAAATGGATATACGAAATCACTGGTTTGGCAGTCGAGTTGTGGACGATTGGAACAAACTTCCAAGTAACGTCTTTGAAGTGAGAACTTTTGGTAGGTTTCAAAATAGGCTGGACAAGTATGTGAGATGATGCAGGTGGGTGTGAGTTAGACCTGCCTAGCACAGGTTAGTAGACGTACTGCTGTGCTCCTCTATTCCTATGTTAATTAAGATAAGATAAGATTTCGTTCGGATTTTTAACCCCGGAGGGTTAGCCACCCAGGATAACTCAAGAAAGTCAGTGCGTCATCGAGGACTGTAACTTATTTCCATTGGGGTCCTTAATCTTGTCCCCCAGGATGCAACCCACACCAGTCGACTAACACCCAGGTACCTATTTGCTGCTAGGTGAACAGGACAACAGGTGTAAGGAAACGTGTCGAAATGTTTCCACCCGCCGGGAATCGAACCCGGGCCCTCCGTGTGTGAAGCGGGAGCTTTAGCCACCAGGCCACCGGGCCACCGGGCCATTGCAACCAGTACTTTGAAAAGTTTTAAAAAGAGGTTGGATAGGTACATCAGTGGGTGCGAGTAGGGCGTGCCTAGTTTAAATCAGCAGACCTATTGCCATGTTTCTTTATTCTTATATACTTAGGTATGGGTCATATAGTGCCAGGGAAATGGGAAGTACGATCCAGGAAGGTGGAGAGTATCTCGGATAATTTGAATTATAATCCTTTCACCAGTATCAAAGCGGCACCTTGAAGGCTTTCCAGTATTTTATAAGTTTCTCATTATCGCACTTACTGCACGTGATCTGGTGATTCATTATGATACCAGTATCTTTCCTACACTGCTCATGAAATTCCTTTTTGTTCTCATCAGCGGACCCAAGAGTTGAGTTGTTCATCACCCACGGTGGTCTACTGAGCACACAGGAGTCTATATGTCATGGAAAGCCCCTCATCGCTCTCCCAGTCTTAGCAGACCAGCCAAGGAACGCTAAGATGATTGTCAATCGTGGGTTGGGTCTCGCTTTGGAGTGGGAGGAACTCACAGTGAAACTTCTAGTGGAGACCATCAAAGAGGTGCTTACCAATCCCAAGTGAGTACTAGTGCCTGCTCACTATCTGAATTCATTTTCAGTGTGTGTGATTAATATTAATTGTTGTTGCTATAATTTATATATATATATATATATATATATATATATTATATATTATATATATATATATATATATATTTTAAAATATATGTATATATATATATATATATATATATATATATATATACATATATATATATATATATATATATATATATATATATATATTATATATATATATATTATATATATATATGTCGTGCCGAATAGGCAGAACTTGCGATCTTGGCTTAAATAACAACGTTCATCTTGCCATATAGGACAAGTGAAAATTTGTGTATGCAATAATTTCGCCAAAATCATTCTGAACCTAACGAAAAAAATATATTTGATTGTGTTTGTTTAGTATTAAATTATTGTAAACGTAGTTAAAATATATTTAGTTGGTTTAGGCTAAAATAAATTGCTCTTGTTATAATAAGGTTAGGTAAGTTTTCTAAGATTCTTTCGGTGAAAAATTAAAAAAAATTACATTAACATTAATGAAAAAAAATATCTTTAAACGTATAAGAGAAAATTTCAGAAAGGACTTAATTTTAAATGAGTTCTTGCTAATTGACCAGTTTTACACATTCGGCACGACAATATATATATATATATATATTATATATATATATATATATAATATATATATATATATATATATATATATCGCATTGTAACCATGAACGAGTTGTATTTAATCAATAATAACACTGCAACTAGCCGGGGGATCGAACCCGTGTTGTTTTAGCCCACCTCATGGTGAGCGAAAATTCCACGACGCTCTAACCCACGGGACCCACACCATCGTATGTCCTCGGATCACGGTACAACACCTAACTCTGCTGGGTGCATGATTCTTGTAGGATTGTATGGTCCCATGGGTTAGAGCGTCGTGGAATTTTCGGTCACCATGAGGCGGGGTAAAACAACACGTGTTCGATCCCCCGGCTAGTCCCACTTTCCTTGTCTGACTCACCTTGTCTGGGTGCAGGTACAAGCGTAACATTGAGGCGGCGTCGAGGGTGGACCGGGACCGTCCTCAAGAGCCTCTGGAGACGGCAGTTTTCTGGACCGAGTATGTGGCTCGTCATCGTGGAGCTCCGCGTCTCAGGTCCCCGGCAGCTGACCTCTCCTGGACGGAGTTCCTCATGCTGGATGTCGTGGCTGTCGTTCACATGGCAGTATTGGTCGTCTTTCTAGTTCTGCGCAGGCTACTGTCGTCTCTCTACAGCCAGCTGTTCACCTGGCATTACAAGACAAAAACAGATTAGAAAAATATGCTTGCAGCCTTACTGCCGCTTGTGATACTCAACCTAGAAGAATTGTTTATTGAAAACTTTATTATATTTATAGGAAAGTGCTAAGCCCATAGAGCTAATGCTGCGCCTTAAGCGATACTTAATGAGGTTTTGATCACAGGAAGAGCTTTCAAAAGAAAAGGTTCATTAAGAATCTCTCAAAATGAGCAGTCATTTGTTTAAAATTCTTAAATGTGATAATAAGCCAACATAAAAAAATAAAACTAGACCACGTGAAAGCAGGTGATTTTTATATATATATATAATATATATATATATATATAATATATATATATATATATATATATATATATATATTATATATATATATTGTCGTGCCGAATATGTAAAACTGGTAAATTAGCAAGAACTCATTTAAAATTAAGTCCTTTCTAAAAATTTCTCTTATACGTTTAAAGATGTATATTTTTCATTAATGTTGATGTAAAAATTTATAATTTTGCACCAAAAGGAACTTAGAAAACTTACCTAACCTTATTATAACAAGAACAATTTATTTTAGCCAAACCCAACTAAATATATTTTAGATTTGGTTACAGTAATTTAATACTAAACAAACACAGTGAAATATATTTTTTTTCGTTAGGTTCAGAATGATTTTGGCGAAATTATTGCATACACAAATTTTCACTTGTCCTATATGGCAAGATGAGCGTTGCTATTTAAGCCAAGATGGCAAGTTCTGCCTATTCGGCACGACATATATATATATATTTATATATATATATATATATATATATATATATATATATATTATATATATATATATATATTATATATATATATATATGTCGTGCCGAATAAGCAGAACTTGCGATCTTGGCTTAAATAGCAACGCTCATCTTGCCATATAGGACAAGTGAAAATTTGTGTATGCAATAATTTGGCCAAAATCATTCTGAACGTAACGAAAAAAATATATTTCAATGTATTTGTTTAGTATTAAATTATTGTAAACAAATCTAAAATATATTTAGTTGGGTTAGGCTAAAATAAATTGAGCTTGTTATAATAAGGTTAGGTAAGTTTTCTAAGATTCTTTTGGTGCAAAATTAAAAATTTTTGCATTAACATTAATGAAAAAAATATATCTTTAAACGTATAAGAGAAAATTTTAGAAAGGACTTAATTTTTAATGAGTTCTTGCTAATTGACCAGTTTTACATATTCGGAACGACATATATATATATATATATATATATATATATATATATATATATATATATATATATATATATATATTATATATATATATATATATAAGCACTGTAATCACGAACGAGTGGTATTAATCAATAACACTGCAACTAGCCAAGGACCCGAACCCATGATGTTTTGGCCCGCCTCATGGTGAGAGAAAATCACATGACGCTCCAACCCACAGGACCACCAAATCCTACAAGAACTAAGCACCCAGCCAATCTCCTCCAGCTCCTCTGAAGCCGGACACGAGCCAAGTATACAGTAAGCATTTCCCTTCTGATGGCCCTGCTGAGGAGCAAGAAATACTATATATATTATATATATATATATTATATATATATATATATATATATATATATATATATATATATATATGCTCCTAATGGCCTGTGCTATAGGCCTATGTAATTATATACAATTAAATGGCTCACAACTTCATTATTAGCCCTATTGGAAAAACGTGTATCGGAAGACATTATTAACAACTAATAACTCAATAGCAAAACAATCAACTACAAATTTGTCCCATCCTCTTAATAATAAATAAAACTGTGCAAACAATAAGAAAAATGTTTGAGTGATTTCAAATCTAGAAATTCTTAATTTCACTAAAACAGTAATTTGTAAATTTGTCAAACCTCTCAGTGAATTTTTTTTGCCAGACTATGTTGTTCAGTTAATAAAGAAAAATCATATGATTTCAGGTGAAATATTTAAGGCTATATCCTTTATAAACATAGTAAAGAAGCAGGTCTACCAGCCCACACCATGCAGGTCTACCAGCCCACACCATGCAGGTCTATCAGCCCACACCATGCAGGTCTACCAGCCCACACCATGCAGGTCTACCAGCCCACACCATGCAGGTCTACCAGCCCACACCATGCAGGTCTACCAGCCCACACCATGCAGGTCTACCAGCCCACACCATGCAGGTCTACCAGCCCACACCATGCAGGTCTACCAGCCCACACCATGAAAGGGCTACCACCCCAAAACCATGCGGTCCACCGCCCCACCATGCAGGGCTACCGCCCACAAAATGCGGGCCCCCAGCCCACACCAATTTCAGGTCACCAGCCCACACCTGCAGGTCTACCAGCCCCCACCAAAGCAGGTTAACCCGCCCACACCTTTCAGGTTTCCAGGCCCCCAAAATGCAGGGCTATCAGCCCACACCATGGGAGGTTACCAGCCCCCACCTTTCGGTTACCAGCCCACAATGCCGGTCTTTAGCCCACACCATTTCAGGTTACCCGCCCACACCTTTAGGGCTACCCGCCCACCCCCATGCAGGCTACCGGGAAACACCATGAAAGGGCTACCAGTTCCCCACCATGCAGGTCAAAACCCGGGCCCCTACCCTGCAGGTCACCAGCCCACACCCCGCAGGTCTACCAGCCCACACCTTTCAGGTCTACCCGCCCAAAACCATGCAGGGGTTTCCAGCCCACACCATTCAGGTCTACCAGCCCACACCATGCAGGTCTACCCGCCCCCACCATGCAGGGTTTCCAGCCCACACCCTGCGGTCTACCAGCCCCACCATGCAGGTCTACCCCGCCCCCCTAGATGGGGGTTCCCCAGCCCACACATGAAAGGGCTACCAAACCCAACCATGCAGGTCTACCAGCCCCCAAAACCCTGCGGTCTTCCCGGCCCACACCCTGCAGGTGTACCAGCCCACACCCTGCAGGTCTACCAGCCCACACCCTGCAGGTTTTAACCCGCCCACACCCTGCAGGTCTTTCCAGCCCCCTGATGCAGTCTACCAGCCCACACCGCGGGTCTACCGCCCCCCACCATGCGGGCTACCAGCCCCCACCATGCAGGGTTTCAGCCCACACTTTCGGTCTACCAGCCCCACCCTTTCAGGGGCACCAGCCCACACCCTGCAGGTTACCAGCCCACACCATTTAAAGGGCTTTCCCGCCCCCTAGATGCAGGGCCCCAGCCCCCCTAGTTTAGGTCTCCAGCCCACACCCTGCAGGTTACCAGCCCACCCCTTTAGGTTACCCGCCCCCACCATGCAGGGGCTACCAGCCAAAACCCCTGCGGTTTTACCAGCCCCCACCTTTCAGGTCTCCTTTCCCCCACCAAAGAGGTCTAACCCGCCCCCTTTGATGGCCCGGTCCACCAGCCCCCTGATGCGGTTACCAGCCCCCACCCTGCGGTCTACCGCCCCCCACCCTGCAGGTCTTCAGGGCCCCCACCATGAGGTCTACCCAGCCCACACCCTGCAGGTCTACCAGCCCACACCATGCGGACTACAGCCACACCATGCAGGTCTTCCAGCCCCACCTTTCAGGTTACCAGCCCACACCATGAGGGGTCTACCAGCCCCCACCCTTGCAGGTCTACCAAACCACACCATTTCAGGTCTACCAGCCCCCACCATGCAGGTCTACCAGCCCACACCCTGCAGGTCTACCAGCCCACCCATGCAGGTCTACCCGCCCACACCTTTCCCGGTTTACCGCCCATGATGCCGGGGCCACCAGCCCCCACCATGCAGGTCTACCAGCCCCAAACCCTAAAGGGCTAACCCGCCCCACCATGCGGGCTACCAGCCCCCCACTATGCAGGTCTACCCCACACCTGCAGGTTTTACCCGCCCACTAGATGCAGGGGCCCCCCAGCCCACTAGATTTAAAGGGTTTCCCCGCCCAACCTGCAGGTCTAACCCGCCCACACCCTGCAGGTTTTCCCGCCCCCACCATGCAGGGCTTTCCAGGCCCCCTAGATGCAGGTCCACCAGCCCCCTTGAGGGGTTTTTACCGCCCACACCATGCAGGGTTTCCAGCCACCCATGCAGGTCTACCAGGCCCCCACCATGGGGTTCCACCCACACCATGCAGGTTTTCCAGCCCCACCATGCAGGTCTACCAGCCCAAAACCAAAGAAAAGGGCTACCAGCCCCCCCCCCCATGCGGTCACCAGCCCACACCATGGCCCGGTTTTCCCGCCCACACCATGCAGGTCTACCACCCCCTAGATGCAGGTCCCCAGCCCAACAGATGCAGGGGTTTTCCCCGCCCCCCATGCAGGTTACCGCCCCCCAAACCCTGCAGGTCTAAACCCGCCCCCACCATGCAGGTCCCCCAGCCCCACCCCCCCCCCCCCCTTTCAGGTCTACCAGCCCACACCCTTTCGGTCTACCAGCCCAAAACCATGCAGGTCTACCGCCCACACCATGCGGGCTACAGCCCCCACCCTGCAGGTTACCCGACCCCCTAGATGCAGGTCCACCAGCCCACTAGATGCAGGTTTTTACCAGGGCCCCCAACCCTGCAGGTCTACCCGCCCCCCAAACCCTGCAGGTTACCAAACCCACACCTTGCAGGTACCCCGCCCACTTGAAAGCGGTCACCAGCCCACTAGATGCAGGTCTACCAGCCACCCCCATGGGTCTACCCGCCCCCACCATGCGGTTACCAGCCAAAACCATGCGGGTCTACCCCGCCCACACCTTTCAGGTTACCAGCCCACACCATGCAGGTCTCCAGGGCCCCCCCTTTCAGGTCTACCAGCCACACCATGCAGGTTACAGGGCCCCCACCTGCAGGTCTACCGCCCCCACCCTGCAGGTTACCAGCCCACACCTTTCAGGGTTTCCCGCCCCCTGATGCAGGTTCCCCCGCCCAGTAGATGCAGGTCTACCGCCCACACCATAGGTCTACCAGCCCACCATGCAGGTTACCCCCCCAACCCTGCAGGGGCTACCAGCCCACACCATTTTCAAAATCTACCGCCCCCATCTTTCAGGGTTTTTCCCGCCCAAAATCATGAGGTCAAACATCCCACACCATGAGGTTTTTACCAAACCAAAACCATGCAGGTCTACCAGCCCCTTTGATGCAGGGCCACCCGCCCACTAGATTTCAGGTCTACCAGCCCCACCATGCAGGTCACCAGCCCACAACCCTGCAGGTCTACCAGCCCCCAAAATGCAGGTCCCCCCAGCCCCACCCCTGCCCGGTCTACCGCCCAAACCATGCAGGTCTACCGCCCCCACCCTGCAGGTCTACCCGCCCACACCATGCAGGTTACCAGCCCCCCACCATGCAGGTTACCAGCCCACACCCGGGGGTTTTTACCAGCCCCCACCATGTAGGTCTACCCGCCCCCCCTTTTAGGTCTAAACCAGCCCACACCCTGCAGGTTACCGCCCCACCATGCAGGTTTTACCGCCCACCCATGCCCGGTCCCACCCGCCCCCTAGATGCAGGTCCACCAGCCCCCCACCCTTTCAGGTTTTAAAAGCCCACACCATGCAGGTCTAAAAGGCCCACCCCCCTGCGGTCTACCCGCCCACCCATGCAGGGGCTACCAGCCCCCAAAACCCGGGAGGGGCTACCAGCCCCCTTGTGAAAGGGCCCCCAGGGGGACTAGATGCAGGTCTACCAGCCCCTAGAGAGGTTACCAGCCCAATAATGCAGGTCTACCCGCCCACTAGATGCAGGTTTTACCGCCCCACATGCAGGTCTCCAGCCCAATAGATGGGGGTCTACCAGCCCCCACCATGCAGGTCTACCAGCCCACTGGGTGCAGGGCACCAGCCCATGATTTTCAGGTCTAAAAAGCCAAAGAGGCAGGTTACAGCCCACACCATGAGGGTTTCCCAAAAACCCCCTAGTGCAGGTCCACCAGCCCAAAAGATGCCGGTTACCCGCCCACACCATGCAGGGTTTCCGCCCACTAGGGCGGGGTTTTTTACCCGGCCCCTTGTTTCAGGTCTCCCCGCCCACACCATGCGGTCTACCGCCATTATTTCAGGCTTCCGCCCATAGTTGCAGGTCTACAGCCCCCCAAACCCTTGCGGTCCCACCAGCCCCCCTTGATGCAGGGTTTCCCGCCCACACCTTTCAGGCTACCGCCCCCCTAGATGCAAGGGCTACCAGCCCACTAGAAAGCAGGTCTACCAGCCCCCTAGTTTCAGGGGCTACCAGCCCACACCAGGGAGGTTACCAGCCCACTAGTTGGGAGGTCCACCGCCCACTAGATGCAGGTCTACCAGCCCCACCTTTCAGGTCTTTCCAGTCACGATGCAGGTTTTACCAGGGGCCCCCTTTGATGCAGGTTTTACCAAACCCCACCAAAGCAGTCTACCAGCCCACTAGATGGAAAGGTTTCCCCCAGCCACTAGGGTGCAGGTCTAACCCGCCCACCCATGCAGGTCTACCAAAACCCACTAGTTTCAAAGGGCCACCAGCCCCCCTTTGATGCAGGTTTTAAACCCGCCCCCTAGGGTGCAGGTCCACCCGACCCCTAGATTTCAGGTCTTTCCAGCCCAACCTGCAGGTCTTCCCGCCCACTTGATGTAGGTCCACGCCCACTTGATGAAAGGTTTTTACCAGCCCACACCCTTGGCCCGGTCTTCCAGCCAATAGAGGGAGGGCCCAGCCCAAAAGATGCAGGTTTTTACCCGCCCACACCATGCAGGTCTACCAGCCCACTAATGAAAGGTTTTACCCGGCCCCAAAAGATGCGGGCTACCAGCCCACTAGAAAAGAAAGGGCTACCAGGGCCCAAATTGATGCCCGGGCTACCAGCCCAAATTGATGCAGGTCTACCAGCCCAAATAGATGCAGGTCTACCAGCCCACCCATTTCGGTCTACCAGGGCCCCCTAGTGCAGGTCCCCCAGCCCCCTGGGTTTCGGTCCCCCAGCCCACTTGATGCAGGGGTTTAAACCCACAAAATGAAAGGGCTACCCGCCCCCCTAGTTTAAAAGGGCTACCGCCCCCCTAGATTTAAAGGGCTTTCCAAACCCCCTTGATGCGGTTTCCAAAACCCCCTAATGAGGTTTACCAGCCACTAGATGCAGGTCCCCCCAGCCCACTTGATGCAGGTCCACCGGCCCCAATAGGCAGGTCTACCAGGCCCACTAAAAGCAGGTCCCCCCCAGCCCACTAGATGCAGGTCAAGCCCCCTAGTGGGGGGGGTACCAGCCCACTAGATGCGGTGTTCCCCGCCCCCTAGGTGCAGGTGTACCAGCCCTTGGGTGGGGGTTACCACCCAAACCATGCAGGTCTTCCCGCCAACCCCCTTTCAGGGGCTACCAGCCCCCTAGATGCAGGTCCACCAAACCCATAGATGAGGTCTCCGGGCCCCCACCATCAGGTCTACCCGCCCACACCATTACAGGGGCTTCCAGCCCCCCCATGCAGGTCTACCAGCCCACCCATGCAGGGGCTTTCCAGCCCACACCATGCAGGTCACCAGCCCACACCAAAGCAGGTTACCCGCCCACCATTGAAAAAATTTCCCGGCCAAAAACCCTTTCAGGTCTACCAGCCCAACCCGGGAGGTTTACCAGCCCACCCAGCGGGGCTACCAAACCCACACCTTTCAGGTTACCGCCCCCACCATGCAGGTCTACCAGCCCCCCAAAACCCGGGAGGTCTACCAGCACCCCTAGATGCAGGTCCAAACCCCCCCCCACCATGAAAGGGCTACCAAACCCAAACCTGCAGGTTACCAGCCCACAACCCTTTCGGTTACCTGCCCAAAACCAAAGCAGGTCTACCAGCCCCACCCTGCAGGTCTACCAGCCCACTAGATGCAGGTCCCCCAGCCCCCTGGGTGCAGGTTTCCAGCCCCCCCTAGATGCAGGTTACCAGCCCCCTAGGTTTCAGGTTAAACCCGGGCCCCCTAAGGGTGCCCGGTTTTACCCGCCAACCCCAAAGCAGGGGCTAAAAGCCCACTATTGCAGGTCTACCCGCCCACTAGTTTCAGGGGCAAACCCGCCCCCTAGGCAGGGCTCCAGGGCCCCACCCTGCAGGTCTACAAACCCAATAGTTGGGGTCCACCAGCCCAATTTGGTTTCAGGTTACCAGCCCACCCCCATGGGTCTACCACCCACTAGATGCAGGTTCACCAGCCCCCCTAGATGCAGGTTTTACCGCCCCCACCATGAAAATCTTCCAGCCCACTAGATGCAGGGTTTCCCGCCACTAGATGAAGGTTACCAGCCCAACCCTTTCGGTTACCAGCCCCCTAGATGCAGGTCTACCAGCCCCCACCATTTAAAGGGCTTCCGCCCCTAGAAAGAGGTTACCAGCCCCCCCCCATGCAGGTCTACCGCCAAAGATGCAGGTCTTTCCGCCCACTAGGGGCAGGTCTACCCCGCCCTTGTTTCAGGTTACCGCCCAAAACCCTTTAGGTTACCAGCCCCCCCAGATGCGGGTTTCCCCCAGCCCATAGATGCGGTCTACCAGCCCCCCAAACCCTCAGGTCTACCAGCCCCCTAGATGGGAGGTCTTTCGGGCCCCCTAGATGCAGGGACCAGCCCACACCTTTTTAGGTCTACCCGCCCACTTGTTGGGTCCACCGCCCACTTTGTGCAGGGTTTTCCAGCCCCACACCAAAAAGGTCTACCCGCCCCCAAGATGCAAAGGGCACCAAACCCCCTAGATGAAAGGGCTCCAGCCACTTGAGCAGGTTCCCCGCCCCCTAGATGAAAGGGCTACCAAACCCACACCGTGAGGGCTACCAGCCCATAGATGTAGGTCCACCAAACCCCCTTTGTGGGGGTCTACCAGCCCCACCATGCAGGTCTACCAGCCCCCCTAGGTTTCGGTCTTTCCAAACCCCACTAGATAAAGGGCTACCAGCCCCCAAGGGTGCAGGGTTTCCCGCCCACTTGGGGGGGAAATTTTTCCAAAATCTACCAGCCCCCTAGATGCAGGTTCTACCAGCCCACTTGATGCAGGTTTTACCGCCCAAAACCAAAGCAAAGGGCTAAAAAAACCCCCCTAGATGCAGGTTTCCCCCGCCCCCTAGAGGGAGGGGCCCCAGCCCACTAGATGGCCCGGTTACCAGCCCACTAGTTTCAGGTCTACCCGCCCACTTTATGCCCGGGCTACCAGCCCCCTAGATGCAGGTCTACCAGCCCAAATGATGGGGGTTACCAGCCCCTTGATGGGAGGGGCTCCCCGCCCCCCCTAGAGCAGGTCCACCGCCCAAATTGTTTCGGGGCCCCGCCCCCTAGTTGCAGGTTTCAGCCCCCTAAAAAAAGGTCCAAACCCGCCCCCTAGTTTCAGGTTTTCCAGCCCACTAGATGCGGTGTTTCCAAACCCCCTAGGGTGAGGTCTCCCCCACTAGTGCGGTGTACCCGCCCCTAGTTTTAAGGTCTTCCAAACCCATAGATGCAGGTTACCACCCATTTGAGCAGGTCTTTCCCGCCCAATAGAAGCAGGGCTACCAGCCCATAGATGCAGGTCTTTCCAGCCCAATTGAAAGCAGGTTTTACCCGCCCCCTTGATGCAGGGCTACCAGCCATTTTGATGGGGGCTTAAAAGCCCCCTGAGGGGGGCTACCAGCCCACTTTATGCAGGTCTACCCCCCCAATTTGATGCAGGGTTTTTAGCCCACTAGGTTTAGGTCTACCAGCCCATTTGGGGAAAGGGCTACCAGCCCCCTAGTGCGGGCTACCAGCCCCTTAGATGCAGGTCTACCAGGGCCCCCTAGTTGGGAGGTCTTTCCGCCCCCCTAAAATGCGGTCTACCAGCCCACTAGATGCAGGTCTACCCGCCATTTTGATGCAGGTTTTCCACCCACTAGGTTTCAGGTTACCCGCCCCTTTGATGCAGGTCTACCAAACCCACTTGGGGGCCCGGTCTACAGCCCCTTAGATGCAGGGCTACCAGCCCACTAGGTGCAGGGTTTCCCCAAAACGCAATGATTCAGGTTTACCAGCCCCCCTAGATTTCAGGTCTACCCGGGGCCAAATAGAGGAGGTCTACCAGCCCCCTTGTTTGGGGTTTTACCCGCCCCCTAGGGTGGGGTTTTCCAGCCAAATAGATGCAGGGTTTCCAGCCCCACTAGATGCAGGTCTACCAGCCCAATAGATGCAGGGTCACCCCCGCCCTCTAGATGCGGTTTACCAGCCCATTTAAAATGCAGGTCTACCAGCCAACTAGATGCAGGTTTTTACCAGCCCATGGGTGCAGGTTACCCGCCAAATAGAAACGGTCTTTTTTTCCAATTGATTTCAGGTCTACCCAAAAACCCCCTATATGCCCGGTCTACCAGCCCACTGATGCAGGTCTACCCGCCCCCTAGATTTCAGGGCTTCCCGCCCCCCTAGTTTCAGGTCACCGCCCCACCAATGTGCAGGTCTACCCCGCCCACTAGATGCAGGTTTTTCCAGCCCCCTAGATGCAGGTTACCCGCCCAAATAGATGCAGGTCTACCAGCCCATTTGTGAGGTTTTAAACCGCCCCTAGATGCAGGTTACAGCCCCCTAGATTTCAGGTTTACCAGGCCCCAAATTTGATGAGGTTACCAGCCCCCAGGGGCAGGTTACCCGCCATTAGATGCAGGTCTACCAGCCCCTAGATGAAGGTTTTACAGCCCCCTAAAAGGGAGGTTACCAGCCCCCTAGATGCGGTCTACCGCCCCCTTGATGAGGTTCTACCCGCCCACTAGATGGGGTCTTTCCAGCCCATTAGATGCGGTCTACCCCCCCCTAAAGGGGCAGGTCTACCGCCCCTTAGGTTTCAAAGGGCTTCCAGCCCCTAGATGGGAGGTTAACCGCCCAAATAGATGCAGGGTTTTTACCAGCCCCCTGATGCAGATTTTACCAGTCCATTTGATGCAGGTCTACCCCCCCCCCTTGGTTTCAGGCCCGCCCAAATTTAAAGCAGGGGTTTAAACCACTAGGGGAGGTCAAAAGCCCAAATTTGATGAGGTCTCCAGCCCCCCTAGGTGCAGGTTTTACCCGCCCCCTAGATGCAGGTCTACCAGCCCACTTGATGCAGGTCCCACCAAACCCCCTAGATGCAGGTTTCCAGCCCAAATAGGCAGGTCCACCAAACCCACTAGATGCAGGTTACCCCGCCCCCAAAAGATGCAGGTCTACCAGCCAACTAGAGCAGGCTACCAGCCCAAATAGATGCAGGGCTACCAGCCCATAGATGCCCGGTCTACCCGCCAACTAGATGCAGGTCTACCCGCCCACTAGGGTGCAGGGCTAAAGGGCCCCCTAGTGGGAGGTCTACCAGCCCCTTTCCCTTAGGGGTTTCCTGCCCAAATAGAAATTTCAGGTCTACCCGCCCACTAGGTTTAGGTCTAACCCGCCCATTAGTTTCAGGTCACCGCCCAAATAGGGGCAGGTCTACCGCCCACTAGTGCAGGTCTACCAGCCCCCTAGTTTCAGGTTTCCCCCCCACTAGATGCGGGCCACCGCCCCCTAGATGCGGTTACCCGCCCACTAGATGCAAGGGCTACCAGCCAATAGATGAAAGGTTTTACCAGCCAACTAGATGCAGGTCTCCAGCCCAAATAGTTTCGGGTTTCCAGCCAACTAGTGGGGGTTTTACAAAAACCACTTGATGCAGGCTACCCGCCCACTAGATGCAGGTCCCACCAGCCCCCTCCATTCAGGGCTACCCCAATAGATGCAGGTTTTACCCGCCCATAACATTTCGGGGTTTCCCGCCATACAAAAACGGTCTTCCAGCCCACCTATGCAGATTACCAGCCCCCACCATTTCAGGTCTACCCGCCCCCTCCCTGCAAAGGGCTCCCGGTACACCATGCGGTTTCCCGCTTACCCCATGCGGTTACCCGCCCCATACCATTTTGGGGTTCACAGCCCTTTTCCAGCAGGTCTACCAGGCCCCCACCCTGAAGGGTTTCCAGCCCCCTAACCTTTCAAAGGGGAACCGGGCCCCCAAAAGCAGGGGCTACCATTTCCCCTAAAAATGCAGGTCTTCCAGCCCACACCATGCAGGTCTACCAGCCCATACCCTGAAAGGGCTACCCGCCCACCCATTTCGGTCTACCGCCCCACCATGTGGTCTATAGCCCAAAACCCCTTTGGGGGCTACCCGCCCACCCTGAAAGGGTTTTCAGCCCCCCAAACCCCCCAGGTCTACTTTGCCCCCACCATGCGGGGCTACCAGCCAAATTCCATGCCGGTCTACCAGCCCATACCCTGCAGGTCTACCAGCCCTCCCTTTCAGGTCTCCCAGCCCATACCATGCAGGTCTACCAGCCCACACCATGCAGGTCTACCAGCCCACACCATGCAGGTCTATCAGCCCACACCATGCAGGTCTACCAGCCCACACCATGCAGGTCTACTAGCCACAGCATGCAGGTCTCCACCACACCATGCAGGTCTATCAGCCCACACATGCAGGTCTACAGCCCACACCATGCAGGTCTACCAGCCCACACATGCAGGTTACAGCCCCCCTGCGGGTTTACACCCAATCAGTCTACAGCCCATACCATGCAGGTTACAGCCCAAACCCCATGCGGTCTACCAGCAATACTGCAGGTCTACCAGCCCATACCATGCAGGTCTACCAGCCCATACCATGCAGGTCTACCAGTCCACACCATGCAGGTCTACCAGCCCATACCATGCAGGTCTACCAGTCCACACCATGCAGGTCTACCAGCCCATACCATGCAGGTCTACCAGCCCACAGCATGCAGGTCATTCCAAAATTCAATCTACCACCCAAAGATTTGTCCAACATAATAATAAGTTAAGACTGAATTTATGAAAAGTATTATCAACATTATGAACAATATTTTGAACTATAAAACTGTCAAGGTTATAGATACCAGAACTCAAATTTAAAATTTGTTCTTGATAAGATAAGATTTCGTTCGGATTTTTAACCCCGGAGGGTTAGCCACCCAGGATAACCCAAGAAAGTCAGTGCGTCATCGAGGACTGTCTAACTTATTTCCATTGGGGTCCTTAATCTTGTCCCCCAGGATGCGACCCACACCAGTCGACTAACACCCAGGTACCTATTTACTGCTAGGTGAACAGGACAACAGGTGTAAGGAAACGTGTCGAAATGTTTCCACCCGCCGGGAATCGAACCCGGGCCCTCCGTTTGTGAAGCGGGAGCTTTAGCCACCAGGCCACCGGGCCTGATCTTGTTTAAAATGTAATGATTCCACAATACCTCGGTGATCCATGGAATTACATGGAAGTAATTATTTGGCATTTGTCCCATGTGCACAATAGCCTGTATCCTTCACATGGATGCATAAAGCACCGGATACTTGTCCAGTACCTGTTTCACATTTGTCATTTGACTTTGGTTTCAAGTGGCTTCCCAGTTAATCCAAGATAAAAACTATCACAACCTGAAGTTACTGTGGGAGAATTTTTAATTAATCATTGTTCAATAGACCTCTCTTATATAAAGTCAACGTTTAGAACTTTAGAATGTAGTAGTCAAGAGCTTGTGGTAGTGAGACTCAGGGTTAATCTCTGACTGTACAATGATTTTTAGCTCTATGACCTTTGTTGAAAATGATATAAAATACCGATAAGTTGAAGATTAAGACACATGCGCAGTAGTTGTGAATCTTTATTGATGAACTGTTTCGTTTATACAGTAGGCTTCTTCAGTCAAATGAAAAGAGAGCAGTAGTAATGAAATAAAGATGATGTAATCAGTCCATCAACCTTGGAGACAAAGTGTTCGAGGTGGCCAGTCCCTCAGCCTGGAGAAGAGTTCAGCTCCATGTCTGGAACAATATCGTTGCAAGAAAAAAGAAAAGAGAAAAGATTTCGTTCGGATTTTTAACCCCGGGGGGGTTAGCCACCCAGGATAACCCAAGAAAGTCAGTGCATCATCGAGGACTGTCTAACTTATTTCCATTGGGGTCCTTAATCTTGTCCCCCAGGATGCGACCCACACCAGTCGACTAACACCCAGGTACCTATTTGCTGTTAGGTGAACAGGACAACAGGTGTAAGGAAACGTGTCGAAATGTTTCCACCCGCCGGGAATCGAACCCGGGCCCTCCGTGTGTGAAGCGGGAGCTTTAGCCACCAGGCCACCGGGCCACCTAGAGCTGACCATAAAATCTAAGTAATATATGTCAAGGGCTTTTTAAAACAGAAATAAAAGCACTTAAGTGTATGTAAAGCAACCATTGTGAAAAAAGTGAAATTTCGAGCGATTTCGTGATTTTTCACATTATCAATGTGATAAATCATGAAATCACTTGGAATTTCACTTTTTTTTTTTTTGCGTATTGTGATATCACCTGTTGACTGTGCTTTTATTTCACCTAAGTGTGTGTATGAACATGCATACACAAGTGTTTGCATGAACATGCATACACAAGTGTTTGTTGAACTTGCTTTACACAAGTGTTTCTATGAACATGCATACACAAGTGTTTGTATGAACATGCATACACAAGTGTTTGTATGAACATGCATACACAAGTGTTTGTATGAACATGCATACACAAGTGTTTGTATGAACATGCATACACAAGTGTTTGTATGAACATGCATACACAAGTGTTTGAAGCCGACCAGAAAATGCCGTCTCTAGTTATTATATATAAACCAATTCATTTAATAAAAGTGGCAAGATAAAATTTACGAAGCTCAAAGTGAAAAGTAAACCTTCGGTTGATAATGCCCATCAACACAAAGTTTAAAGCCTATAAGAAAAGCCATTCTCCAGATAGTGGTCTGAATCCAACGATTTCAATGCAGTGTCAAATTTGTACCTACACAGTGTAACACTGGCTTATTTCTGACCTGAAGAGACATTCCCCATTTCACTGAATTCATCAAACTTATCATCTACACAACATAAACCCCAGAAATGTTTCATCAATTTCATTAGATTAATTACATTTTTTTAATAAAGAGAGAATCGTTAAACCAGTTAGATTTTTTTAATAAAGAGAAAATCGTTAAACCTGTAGTGGGTCATATAAGACCTGTGGAATATGAGTCGTTCAAATTTGATCCAAATAACTGGAAGATAATTCTAGTTCCTTGGAATAAGAGCCAGTCACCAGCATTAACGTAAAACAATGCAATGATGTAAAATACTACTACACCACTTGGAAATTATCAAGAAATTATGAAGTAGCAGAGCGGCAGCCACACTCCAGGAATAATGTCAATCATCTTCTAAGGCACATCAGTGGAGATAAATGGTATGAAATACCGATACGATGGAAAAATAAACAAATACAGTACAATACGATCAATAACAACACGTTTCGCTCACACAGTGAACTTAATCAAGTCACAATGTTGAAATTTTGAACCTGTGAATTGTTCCACTGACCAGCAGTATTTAATAACACTTGACCATGCTTGAAAATTTGAAGAAAATAAGATAAAGCATTCTGAAATTATTGAGAGAAATCTTGGAAGAAATTAATGTAGAACACTAGGTCTAAAAATGTCCTTAATAGGGCATTAAGTCGGACAATATTCATAGGTTCACTGAACTCGAAAAAGTTTATATATATATAATATATATATATATTATATATTATATATATATATATATATATTATATATATATATATATATATATATATATATATATATATATATATGTTACACGATGTATTTTAATTCTCACGGTAATGTTTCGGGAAGTTATTGAATATTAAATTTATATTCTAAAATTCTACACAATTCGATAAGGAAAAAATATTTGATTTTGCGCTTTTTAAGAATGTTCCATTTACAAAAAAGACATTGTAAAAATCAGCATCTACACAGCTCAAATTCAGTACAAAGATTCCTCCATTTACGATATTCCAGTAATTCAGGGGTTGAAGCCGATCAGAAGAGGCATTCTCGAGTTATTACATGAAACAAATTTACTTAATAAAATTGGCAATTTAAAATATCCACAACTCAAAGAGAAAGCCAAGCTTTCTTTCAACAAATCCCATCAACACAAGTATGAAGCCTATCAGAGTAGACTTTCTCCTGTACGTCCTCTGTATCCAAAGGTTCAAAGTTTTCAACAATTTCATTAACATCTGACATTTGCACCTAGGCAATATAAACTTATAGGTTGTCATCCTTCTGAAGGAATGTATGAGCATTACTGTTTTGAAGTTAAAACGAACAGGCAGGCTTTAGTTATGAAATGAAAATTGCAATCACTAGGGCTGAAAATTTAAAGCCGACCAGAAGAGGCATTCTACCGTTAACGCGTGGATTCCAACGATTTTAAGTTATATATAAAAAATAGTGCATTAAGGCGTTTGCCTGCAAACAAACTAAACTTTATGGGCATTATCTTGTCCATAGGAGACTTCAACCATTAAATACTAATGCTATTCAAAAGAGGAATTCTCAAATACATTTAACGTGGTTAAACGATAATCAGAATCTGAAACTATATTACACATAAAAGTGGCAAAAATCAGTCTACACACTCTCCGCCGTCGTCGAAATAAGTCACCTTTTCTGAACTTCTCGGAGCCGTCCGAGGATGCTGAGAATGAGTTTATTATATGCCAATTATTTCTAGAATCTTGCCACCGTAGCTACCAGAAACAAACATTGAAAATCTGAAGAAAATCGGATGAGAACTTTTCGTGTTGTGAGCGAAATAAAAATTGAAAATTTACGGGAAATTTTGAAAAAAATATTCTGGCAATCACTTAAGGTCCCTTGAAGGATACCTAATAAAATATAATTTAAACCCAGGACTGTCAGAGATATGACTTCTAGTCATGTCTCTGATACTTACAGTATCCACTCAATTTACTGTTCTCCCTGCTCTAGCCAGCATTATCCTGACACTGGCAATTTTTTTTTTCCTAACAGACAAAGAACACAGAAGAAGTGGTATCCTCAGGAAATACCACAGACTGAAAATCGACCAAAACGACGATCAATGGTAGCTAGCTAGCTAGAAAATTAGTGTTATTCAGGATTACCTACAGCAAACACTCACAGGCGCTCTAGCTGGAAAAATAATCTTCACAACAACACGAGAGAAGACACAGTAGTCTTGCCCAGAGGGTCGAAATGACCTTCTTGGTTGCGTGAAGTAAGAGTTACAAGTTATTGCATATAACTCCTACCTGTTTATTTTAATTACATAATAATAGTAATATCATGCTAAGGAACACCCAACAGTTAAGAGAATTATAATCACTGGTCAAAGATATCAATACAGTATTTTGGAATCCTGGGTACATGTTGCCATATCAGTAACTTTGTCGTTCACGAGCACAGAGACGACCCCGGGGCGTCAGTAGGCGATAGGTACTCGCACGGAGTGCCTACACACAGTGGGATTTGCCTATTCCACAGTGAATTCGTCTCTTAATTGTAGAACATTGTGGTAAATAGCTTCCAATAAGACTATGAAACAATATAAATATCCTGAAATTAAACCAATAAACTAACGAGTAACGACGTCGGCAGCACTATGAAAATGAACTGTTAGTGTACACAACCCATTAAAGAGAGTCTATTGAAATGAAATGTAGTTACCTGACAAACAATGACCTCATCGTTCGAGCGAAACAACTTCATGGATTATAAACATCATGTTCAAAGAGAAAATATATGGATTTCCATACGCACATTACGGTAGCATTAACAACTCCATTCATCACAACTCCAACGATACAAACTGAGTTACAGGTAAACCTCATCACCAACAACTCTCCGTTCACGAAGCTACAGCATTCTCTATTAGGGTGAGTTATAGGTAAACAGTTTAAAACATAATGGGAGTCGTGATACGCAACCTGAGAGTCCCTTCCCACTCCCCCACACAAGAAAAAAGGAAGCGCATGTTTAATTAATGAAAGTAGTATAACCAAATTATTATAATCTAAGAGAAGCACTAAAACTATTAGGGTTATTCAGCACAGAGGGGCAGAGCATAGAGCAGTAGCAAAGGTGGAGTGAAAAACAGAGGGAGTGAGAAAGGGCTGGGAGGAGTGCTAGAGGAATTATCATCAAAGTTTGTGTAGTAAATCAGTTGCTGTCAAAAAGTCTGAGTCAAAGGTGTGTCCGTCAGCAAGGAAGGAAGATAAAATAAGGGCGTTCTAGCAGTGACGACGTATTGTGCCAAAACAAAAGCATTCACATTGCTAAACTCACAAATTATGATGTAGTCACTTAGCCTTAATACTGTAAGGATTTAATGTTAAGAATTAATCTAAGTCTGCTCGAAATGCCTAGCCATGCTAGGCGTCCTAGTGGCCCCCTCTGTAATTAGTATTTTATAACATGTAAACCACACAATACCCAAAACCTGTAAACCCCACATTGTAACCCTTATAGAGAATAAACTTGAATTGAATTGAATATGGCTAACCAAAACTGGAACCTGACAATTCTCACAGAGTGGAATAGGGTGCCTCTCCATGAGATACCCATGATGGTAGGTATTGTATACCATTTTGATGTTCAGATACCCATGAGTAAGACGAGTGTACCCGATGCGAAGACAGGAGAGTGCAGTCTCCTAACCTAGGCATCGATGACAAGATGGCCAGAAATCTTAACTTGATTTGATAGAATGTAATTTCTTATGTATCATGTCAGACCAATGGTGTTGCCAACGGTTATGAAGGTGGTGAGAAATTACAGCAAAATAGTCTGTAAATGGAACACCTCTATATGAAACTGGGAGGTCATGTACTGCTGACCATGCAGCAGTGTCTGCCTGTTCGATGCCCTGTACAACAACATGACCGGGAACCGAACAGATAACAATATCTTTGTTTTTGCTAGAGATGCGGCGTAAACAATGTTGTATATGAAGAACCAGACGATGAAGCGAATCATTTTTTTTATAATGTGAAAAGCACTAAGGGAGTCTGAGACTACCACAAATGGCGACACAGACATAGATGCAATACGGATAAATGCTAGAAGAATTGCATACAATTCAACTGTAAAAATACAAGCCGAGTCTAATAAATGCCCTCGTAATACGCCGTCAAGAAACATTGCTGCAAACCCAACACCATCAGAGGATTTAGAACCATCAGTGTACACTGCGACAGCATGAGACCAGAAGTAATTAAGAAAAAGAGAGCGAGAAACAACTGTAGGTATTTGGGCTTTCATGCGTGGCAGTGGGGAAGAACAGATATGAACTGTCGGAACCTCCCAAGGGGAAAGGGAAAAGTTAGATGCTACATGAACATAATAGGGGCAACTGAAGAGAAGAGCGAATGCAGACGAAGAGGGACTACTACTTTACTACACTGACAAATTTTCCACAACCGAGCAAAACAAAATAAGTACTATCCTGAACCTAAGATGCAACAGCCATTACTAACTATTGAAGCTGTTTTGATGAGGTAAACCGAAATTTATTTAACATGATTTAACACGAATAAAATCCACATTATTTTATACGTAAAATGGTCATGTTTCCAACTAGACACTTGAATTTCACTCTTCGCCATAATCGAATCAGGAGGCATATATTTTCCTTATGCTAGAAGCTACGCCACTGAGGGTTTTAGAAGTTACTGGAGTCGTTCCAGGATGCTGGGAATGGGTTCAACAACTTCGGTTACAGGGCACCTGCACACGCCAACTATTCCAAGAATCTGGTCCTCATCCGATCGGATGAGGCGTTCTCCAGTTATAAGCAAACAAAGTAACAAGAGTTGGAGGAAAGACTATAAAAATAAGGAAAAGAAATTCCGACAACCACTTGAAGGTTTACCTTCGAGACCACAACGAAATAATAATAATAATAATAATAATAATAATAATAATAATAATAATAGCACAAGAAACGGAAAAAGAACAAATAAGTAAAGCTCTACAGCATATTTTCGTTCATTATCTGATTTTTTCAATACTGAATTATACAATAAATTCATGAAAAGCTCTAAACTCATAGGAGTCATACAGCGACTTCTGAATAAAAGCTACTCAGGTGTGATCAAATAAAATGGAATGCAGCTCCTATTCCACGCACCAAAAAGGCATTTATCTGCGTCATGGCACCTCTTCACCAAATTCCACCGAGGAAGAGAACTGAAGATTAAAATCCAGTAGTATTAATGCCAACACATGGAGTATAAACATGACGATAAACACCTTACATTAGTGCGCAGAAGACTGTAGGAGGTTGTGAAGCTCAGTGGCACCAAGACCAGTGTACCACCAGCACTACAGACTTGTGGCACCAAGACCAGTGTACCATCAGCACTACAGACTTGTGGCACCAAGACCAGTGTACCATCAGCACTACAGACTTGTGGCACCAAGACCAGTGTACCATCAGCACTACAGACTTGTGGCACCAAGACCAGTGTACCACCAGCACTACAGACTTGTGGCACCAAGACCAGTGTACCATCAACACCACAGACTAACATGTAGGTCACTACAGCAGTCTGCCATTCACAAAAAAAAAAAAATAACCAGGTTCAATCTAAAATACTCACTCTGTTCTTACTTCTTCTGTTCACCTGGCAGTCATTGCCTGAGTGTTAGTTGAATGTTGTGGGTAGCATACGGAGCAGGAGAAAACGTGGAACTCTTGCATTAAACTAGCTGTTCCTGTTCACTTAGCAGTGAACAGGTAGCACTGTGTCAGTCGATTGTTATGGGTCGCATCCTGGAGCAGGAGCGAAGGACCACAACAAATGTCTCAATGCCTGGCTTTCTCGAGTTATCCCAGGTTATTAATAGAAGTGTCCTATTTATCACTGCCCACGACAGATCAAGCTCCACTATCTTCCTCACTGACGACTCGCAAGTGTGTGCTTCACTATCTTCCTCACTGACATTCGCAAGTGTATGCTTCACTATCTTCCTCACTGACCACTCGCAAGTGTGTGCTTCACTATCTTCCTCACTGAACACTCGCAAGTGTGTGCTTCACTATCTTCCTCACTGACCACTCGCAAGTGTATGCTTCACTATCTTCCTCACTGACATTCGCAAGTGTATGCTTCACTATCTTCCTCACTGACCACTCGCAAGTGTGTGCTTCACTATCTTCCTCACTGAACACTCGCAAGTGTGTGCTTCATTCTCTTCCTCACTGAACACTCGCAAGTGTGTGCTTGTTACGTAGAAATGTGGGATAGCTGGGGGCTAGAGCCTTGTCTAAGGGCAAAGGTAAAAGTTACACACATCTCAGGCATAAACAGGCCCCCAGGGCTATCACAGTCAAAACAGAAAGCGCTAAACCAGTATTTGTTACTGCAATGGGCTGGTTAACAGAGGGTTTCGCAAAAAAATCCTAGTTACGAAAATATATCTATTTATTCCTCATAACACTATATACACACTCTACAAAACATCTTCATGTATCTCGTATGCTAAACGCCCAAATAGCAGGCACAACAAGCAGGTGGCTGGCGGTCCAGCAACCATAAAACACACAGCCTAGTCAGCGCCAGGCCTTCACTACTCCAATACCAACCCCATTTCTTATTTCCTCACTCACCCCACAGCACCCTGACCATGTCAGTGCTTAGGTGTGCATACAGGTAAACCATAGAAGAGCCTATGGCTTGAGTTAGCTAAACAAAAGGAGTACACAACTACAAAACTTAGCTTAAATACAAGGCGTCTCCGACGCCAGCCTCCATGCCATGCGGACCACGCGTGTCTCCCAAGCCACGCTTATCCGCGTACCAAAACAGTTGGAAAATAAATCCCTGGCAGGATTTCCTTATAATTACCATTAAAGTACTTTACAGTACCCCTAAATGCACATTATGAATTATAAAATTATGCTGTACAATTATAACATTCATGCTATTATGGTACCCTTCTCTACTGTATATACATTACAATGTCATGCCGAACCTTGCATAACAGTGCTTCACTATCTTCCTCATTCACCACTCACAGGTGTGTGTGCTCCACTATCTTCCTCATTCACCACTCACAGGTGTGTGTGCTCCACTATCTTCCTCATTCACCACTCACAGGTGTGCGTTCCACTATCTTCCTCATTCACCACTCACAGGTGTGCGTTCCACCATCTTCCTCATTCACCACTCACAGGTGTGTGTGCTCCACTATCTTCCTCATTCACCGCTCACAGGTGTGCGTTCCACCATCTTCCTCATTCACCACTCACAGGTGTGTGTGCTCCACTATCTTCTTCATTCACCACTCACTGGTGTGTGTGCTCCACTATCTTCTTCATTCACCACTCACTGGTGTGTGCTCCACTATCTTCCTCATTCACCACTCACAAGTGTGCTTCACTATCTTCCTCATTCACCACTCACAGGTGTGCGTTCCACTATCTTCCTCATTCACCACTCACAGGTGTGTGTGCTCCACTATCTTCTTCATTCACCACTCACTGGTGTGTGTGCTCCACTATCTTCTTCATTCACCACTCACTGGTGTGTGTGCTCCACTATCTTCTTCATTCACCACTCACTGGTGTGTGCTCCACTATCTTCCTCATTCACCACTCACAAGTGTGCTTCACTATCTTCCTCATTCACCACTCACAGGTGTGCGTTCCACTATCTTCCTCATTCACCACTCACTGGTGTGTGTGCTCCACTATCTTCCTCATTCACCACTCACAAGTGTGCTTCACTATCTTCCTCATTCACCACTCACAGGTGTGCTCCACTATCTTCCTCATTCACCACTCACAGGTGTGCTCCACTATCTTCCTCATTCACCACTCACAGGTGTGTGCTCCACCATCTTCCTCATTCATCACTCACAGGTGTACACTCCACTATCTTCCTCATTCACCACTCACAGGTGTGTGTGCTCCACTATCTTCCTCATTCACCACTCACAGGTGTGTGCTCCACCATCTTCCTCATTCATCACTCACAGGTGTACACTCCACTATCTTCCTCATTCACCACTCACAGGTGTGTGTGCTCCACTATCTTCCTCATTCACCACTCAGGTGTGAAATTGATTTTCTAATCAATTTACTGTAATTTAATATTCACAAGGAATCATTATTAATTAAAGTCATAGGACCTCAGAAGCTGAAGTTGTGAGGAGTTGGTCGTGCGAAGACGTGCCTACTGTGGCCTCCGTTCTTAGCGGAGTGTGTGATGGCGGCTTCCCTCGACTACGAGTAACTATCTTCAGCTTAAGGCAGAGTAAATTTAAGCTAGGAGAGATTCACCGACTGAAAGGTATGTGCAAGGATTATCCCCGGAATGACGTCGACGAGAATAGCCCGTCAGTGATCGAACCAACGATTGGATGCTGGTTGGAACGAAGCTAAGTCTAAGGTAGGTCCAGGATACTTCTGTGGAGATCAGCAATTCATTCTCAGTGTTGACAGAAGTGTGTGATTTGACGACCCTAGACATCCCAGCGAAGACCATCCCAGCGAAGACCATCCCAGTGAAGACCATCCCAGCAAAGACCATCCCAGTGAAGACCATCCCAGTGAAGACCATCCCAACGAAGACCAGACCATCGAGAACTTCACAACGAATACTGACAGTGAAGGTAAGAACATTTATTTTAGTTGGGGACAGTCAGGTTAAGTTTATGAAGAGGGTTTTTTGTTTTAGAGATAGGAAGAGGAGGCAGAGGGTATGCTTTCCTAGGGCTGGGATGGATATTATTAGCTGTCTGGACATCATGGAAGGCAATGGAAGCAGACCTATTATCTGTTTCAGTGCTGCAGGCAAAGATGTTGGCAGATGTAGGGGGTGAGGACCTGATTAGGATGCATAGGTTAGCAATAGAAATAATTAGGAATAAGGGAGGGTGCCCTGTAATATCTTGCATTTTGCCAAGGAGAGAGGTTGGAAATGAATGGTTGTTCAGGGCAACTGGTGTTAACTGCTGGCTGAACACACTAAAGAACATTTCAGTACCATTTATAGACAACTGAGACCTCTTCTATGGCAAAAATGACATGTATACTAGTTCACTATCTAGAGCTGGTGTGGGGGCACTGGCCAATGCAGTGGAGGGAGTTGTAAGGACTTTAAACTAGAAAACGTTAGTGGAATGGGTTTTGTGGGAAAGCAATGAAATGTGATACAATAGAATTAGGCAGGATGAATTCTCAGGGTAGCGATATTGCGAGTTTTAGGGAAACCAGTTACAGGCAGAATGAGGTGGAGTTATTGGTGAATACTGGAAAGCCAGAGGCACTAGGTAGTAAGCTTGGACAGTAATAGAGATAGTGGAGGAGCAGGAATGAGCAAGGAGGGAGAAGAGAGGGTTTCTGAATACATATACAGACATTGCGCCTTAACTGAGATGTGGTTTAATATGAAGAATTGGGACATTCATACTGAATGCCACATTCAAGGGTTTAAGTTGTTCCACATTGATAGAAGTAATGGGAACGAAGGTAGGGGTGACACTATATGTCAGAGAACATTTAAATTGCTGCATCAGAGTATAAAGACTGAAAGAACACACAAGAGTCTGAGTGGAGTTTTTGGAAGAGCCTGAAAATTAATTTTAGTCGGGATTTACTGCCCACAAACTTGAATAGGGACCAAGGTAGACTTCTTTGGGAAGATATTGTTAAAGACACAAGGCACAATCACGTAATAATTCTAGGTTTTAACCTTAGTCAAACTGATTGTAAATCCTTGACTGGGAATCTAACGACTTCCTGAAGGTACTTCAAGATTGTTTTTAGGAGCAGTTTGTGACAACCAACGAGGGGAAATAACTTGCCTGATTTGATTCTGGCTAACAAGGATACCTTTATTAATTATCTAGAGATTATAGAGGAATTTGGTACGAGCGACCACAAATCTATTACCTTTATTATTGAATGGAAGTATGATAGTAGGCATAATTCAATAACAGTTCCAGATTTTTGCATAGCAGATTACAATGGGCTTAGAGAACACTTGTCATCTGTGGACTGGGGTAACAAAGAAAATGATCACTATGACTGTTCAAGCTGCCCAACGAACATTTATTCCGTATAAAGAAATAAGATATTAATATCTTAATTTACTACGTGTATAAGGTATACAGGCCTAGCTGACATCCATGACGTACTACTATATAGAAAGCCCCTTGTTTTGCAGAGTATTTCGGGCAAATAAGATCAGTTTTTGTCCCAGGATGCGATCCACACCAGTGGACTAACGCCCAGGTACCCATTTTAATTGATCGGTGAGCATGGACAACAGTTTTAAGGAAACATGCCCAATATTTCCACCCTTGCCGGGAATCGAACCCAGACACCTCAGCGAGAAGCTTTGCCTACCAGGCCACTGGCCACTTCCGAAATGGATGAACAATAAGTTTAAATATATTTTAGGGCTAAAGAAAGGAATTTTAGGGGTATCAAAAGAGGTGAGGGCCATCTCAAGGTTCAATATGCTCACTTTAAGAGGGAAGTTAAAAAAGGGATAAGAAAAGGTAAACGGGAGTATGAAATTAAAGTGGCAAATGATTCGAAAACAAACCCGAAAGGCCTTTTCCAGGTATACAGAACAAAGGTTAAAATAAAGTTAGCTCCTCTTAAAACTCTGGACAGCTTACTGACAAGGAGAATGAGATGTGCTCGATTTTTAATAATTATTTCCTCCAGGTTTTCACACAAGAAGACACTAACAATATCCCAGTAATTCATTTTTATAGTGGGCCTGAAGAAAATAAATTATGTAATATCACAGCCACCAGGGATGTGGTAATCAAACAAGTAAACCGACTGAAGCAAAATAAATCCCTGGGTTCTGATGATTTTTCAAAGGCTTTTAAGGAGTGCAAAATGGAACTTTATGAGCCATTAACTAACCTTTTTAATACATCTCTTCAAATAGGTGTTGTGTATGAGATGTAAAAGACAGCTAATGTAATTGCTATTTTTAAAGCAGTGAAAAATCACTACCGTCAAATTACTGCTCAACAAGCCTGACCTTTATTGTAGGCAATTATAGCTGATATTATAGGAAACCATCTTGATAAGAATAATTTGATCTATGATAGCATGGATTCACGAGGGGCCGTTCCTGCTTGACTGATTTACTGACTCTCTTCAGTAAAACTTTTGAAGTTGTTTATCATGATGAAGAATACGATAATATTTATCTTGATTTTAATAAAGCTTTTGATAGAGTACCACACAAAATACTTTTAAAGAAAGTATCAACTCATGGTATTGAGAAATAAGTCCTGTCATGGATCGAGTCGTGGTTCACCAACAGGAAACAAAGAGTGCATCAATGGGGTGAAATCTGAGTGGGGATAAGTCACAAGTAGCGTTCCACAAGCATCAGTTTTAGGCCCACTGTTGTTCATAATATACATTATAAGGGAGGGATGGGGCACGGAAGGAAAGGGGCAGAGAAGGGAGGAGTGGTAATTAAGGTAGGTCGGAGGTAGACCGACAGGTTTAATTTCTGACCAAAAGCCTCTTCACCACATCAGGGAGTCTCTCTTAAAGAGGTACGAGCAAGTAGTGCGCTTGCTCACGTGTTTCTTTATAGTTATCCATCAGATCAAGTTACAAAATTCACCTCATGGTAATCTTTGTACATGTACTTCATTCCATCTGGCCTAAGGAACAGAAAATATGGAAAAGCCCACGAGCTATTAGAACTTGAGAATGGAGGAACACTGCGGCACAGGCTTACTGGTCCTTACAACGGAGGTATTTCTTCAAACCAAGAAATCTGTTAGTCTTATTGCGCACACTTTCGGTTTACCATGACTGCCAAGTATTTTTCACATTCTGTACGAACAACCTCAACATCACTTAGTTTAATAACTATGAAGGACTAACACTTTACACTTGTCAACATTGAACTGCATCTGCCACTTTTCAGACAATGATATTAATTTATCCAAATCCTCTTGAAATTTATTGGTGTCTTCCTCAGAATCTATTATTCGGTCTACTTTTGTGTCATCAGCGAATTTACTCATGTCACTCGTTATTCCTTCATCAATGTCATTAACGCAAATCACAAGCATCGTTGGGCCCAAAACTGATCTTTGTGGAATGCCTCAAGAAATCGTAATGACACGATTGCAAACAAACCATACCCCCGGCCGGGGGTATGGTTTGTGGAATGCCACTAGTGACTCGTCCCCATTCAGACTTGACTTGTTGACAGCAAAATAAACATCATATTCTTTACCGTTGTCCACTGCCTGAAATACTATTAAAAAATCTCAGGCAGGAACGACTCCTTGTGAATCCATGCTGAGACTCGTTAATCAGATTATGCTCATTAAGGTGACTTTTAATAACATCGGCTATGACTGATTCTAATATAATTTCTCTACTATTGACGTCGCGCTTATTAAACGGTAATTTCATGGAATTGGCTTCCGGATCAGCCGGGCTGTGGCTCGTACGTTGGTTTGCGTGCAGCCAGCAGCAACAGTCTGGTTGATCAGGCTCTGATCCACCAGGAGGCCTGGTCACAGACCGGGCCGCGGGGGCGTTGACCCCCGGAACTCTCTCCAGGTAAACTCTCCAGGTATCACCTGATTTCAATACAGGAATTGTATTGGCCATCTTCCACATCTCCAGCACAACACCAATTTGAATAAATGCATTAAACAGGTTCTTTAGCGGCTAAGTTCCCGTTTACACTCTAAGTACCCCTAAAAACAGATCGTCAGGGCCCGGGGACTTATTTGCTTTAGTTTATCTACTTGTTTGATAACGATGTTCCTCGTGACAGTAATATTACTTAATTTTTCTTCAGGACTTGAATAGATATTAATTACTGGTATATCACTTATATCCTTCTTGTGTAAAGATTGGCAAGAAATAATCATTAAAAAGAGAACACATTTCTGGTTACTTTAATTTCGTAGTCGCATTTAGCCTTGCTAATCCCCTTTTTTTACTTTTCTTTTAATATGGACATATTGGTCAATAAGGTTATCCTCTCGTCTTCTGGTGAGCATATAAATTCGTCTTTTCTCTCCTAATACAGGTTTTTGTCTCCTATTCATCCATTTGGGACCATTATTTGACATGATTTCTCTCTGGGTAGTAGGCTGATAGACAGCAACCACCAAGCGAGGTACTACTGTCTTGTTAAGTGAGTGTTAAAAGGAAACCTGCAATTGCTTTACATGATGGTAGAAGTGCTGGTGTCCTTCTCCTGTCTCATAAACACGCAGGATCACAGGTATATCTTCCTACTTCTACTTACACTTATGTCGCCTACGCAG